>JAEQBH010003196.1:2400000-3000000 GCA_016808115.1 Tetrastigma voinierianum
ATATACAAGCTCCATATATGAAAGTGTTCAACATTTACAATATTTTCATTGCTTACAAAAGAAACAAAATTACATATACATTATACCAAATGGTCTTCTCCCAGCCACAGACGAGGCGATGTGTTGACTTTGATCACTGATGATCAGCCTCGCCCTTCCCGGTTTCTCTCTCTCACTACACCTGATGAAAACACTCATGCAAGCTTATAACTTAGTGGGAATAATACCGTGGATCTAATTCTAATAAGGATCATCCATTTCTAGACATGCATATACTTATCCATTTCATATCTACTTTTTCATAACATGTTTCATTTCTTATCATATTTCATATACTTTTCGTGTCATCTTACACTTCTTGTTCTTGTAACCGTATACTATCATCACATAGCAGTGTTATGTTTCTCATATCATGTCATATATCATATACATCTCATTTGTGTATACTTGTCATATGTTTTTATGTTTCAAGCATGCATAAACCTTAGAAGTGGATACAGAAAATAATTGTATGTACCCAAAGGTACTATCATCAGACGCAGACGCTGGATTCTATCTATATGACCCAAACTGGGGCCGCTTATAATAATTCAAACGGATCTATGTCACGACTCCAAACGGGTCTCCTGTGATCTATAAACTGTGATGTTGCGAATCAGATCCCTATAGGCATGCCTACTTCTATCTAACTACCCTACTATAAGCATACAATCGGCTTTTATTATGTTTTCTAACAATATTTCAGGTATCGTAAAAGATATTTTATACATGAATAACTATCGATATCATGTATACTTATGAGATATTCATTATCAAATAATCTCTTTATAAGCATGTAACTCGTACTTTTTCATATAACAAATTATACGCCAGATTCTCTTTAGCTTTCATAACACATGTTATCATGATCATATTACTATGATGCATTATTTCATGTAACAATACATTTATATAACCTTTATACAATTTTAGTTACCATATCCATTATACAATTTCAGTTTCCATAACCAATTCTGCCTGAACATTTCGAGGTAGTTCCCAAATCCATTTTCGACTACAATTTTGACCATGTAAATGAGATTGTTAGAGAAATTGATCTTCTAACTCAATATACTCCTATGTCTTAAGTTTCTTATGGTTCAAACATTGTGTCATTTGGACTTTTAATTTGGGAGATATGGTCTAAAACATTCTCGAATCGCTCTAGACAATTTCCTGTGAAATGCACTGAATTGTGTCCTATATTTGAAAATTTTCTGGGAACATTAGAGGCATAATTTGACCATAATTTCTTCATGAAAGTTGTTGTCCCAGATGTCTAGTTTGTACATAAATTTGAATCACCTCATTTGAACTAGTATAACTCAAGTTATGATTTAAACAACCGAAATTACTCCAGTTCAGGAGACTGTTATGAGACAGATTTCAGGGACATAATTGTTTCCTTACTTTGACGAATTTTCTAGGTCCAATGGAGTCTAAATTTGGATATACTTATTTCAAGGAGATTTGTTCTCCTATAAGTTTATTTTACCCAGAAATTTGAATCACTCAATTTGGATGAGTGAAACTCAACTTATGGCCTAAATACCAAAACTGTTCTAAAACCCAAAACTATATCCAAATTGACCTGAAAACAGAGCCTCACTTTGATGAATTTTATGGGTACACTGGGGTCCAAATTTGCATACATTTATTTCAAGGATATTTGTTTTTATAGAAGTATAGTTTACTTGGAAATTTGAATCACCAATTTGGATGAGTTATGGCCAAGTTATGGCCAAAACAAAAAATATGGGTTTAAAAAAACAGACAACATCTCCCCTAAAACCCAACATTTTCTCTATACAAATTTTTCCTCAATTGAGGACCCCAACCAAACCAAACAACCGTATAACACATTTATAAGTTAGGGTTTTTCTTAACCTACATATAGACAAAGAATTTGATTGGAAAAATTCCTAACCCAAACATGAATTCCATACATATCCATACGTTTGCCTTTCCTTCTTCCTTCTTCCTTTCTTCCTTTCTTTCTCCTCTCCTCTCTTCTCTTCTTTTCTTTCTCCCTTATCCGATTTACCCTAACACAAATGCCCCAAAATGAGATATTTTAAACTAAAATAAGGTCATGTTTGGCTTTGTCACTTTTTTTGACTTTTGCATTTGGTCCCTCATTTTTATCTCTATTCTCCATTTAACTTATTCAAATCCTACTTTGACATATGAACTTATTATTATATGACCCTTAGGTCCTGAATTGGTAAATTATTAATTTACCCCTGACTCTTGAATTAATTCCGGATTTTTGCTTATTTTATTTTTAGCATTATTTTATTCTGGAAAAATGTACATTAACTTTTATTATAACCTAGACATGTTATAAAACGACTAAGGCATAATTTGGGGTGTTACAAGTTCAACATCATCCGGAGGCGATAACAGTCATTAGTCAGATGCCCGACGTCTTAGTGATACTTGCAATACCGAGACTTGTCTCTCCCCTCCGAATCTCCCCTTTGAGGCCTTATGCCACTCAAACCCTTGAAGAGACTGAATGATCGGGGAGGAGCTGAGAAGGTGGCACCATGAACATCATCTATTCGGTGTTGTTATCCCGTCTATTCTCGACTACTGCCGCCCATCCTCTCGGCCTCACAGATGATCGGTTCACTTTGACTCCCCGAATCGCGCTTCCTTCTATCCTCGGGTTGCTCAAACTTCTTTTCCTTTATGTATGTCGTATTTGCCCCAAGACCGATGTAGTGGCACGTTTCGTTGCTGCGGATGACTATGTCATTTTCGAAAGCATGGAGTACCGTTTCCCTCTTCGAACATTTCTTTAATAATCATGGGGTGCAAGGATAACGTAATCAAAATCGTATTAGGGCAATAGTTGCCTCACCGCCCGCGTGATTCCGGGCATCGGGCTGGCGGCGGTCGAGCCGATGGGATCGCAGCCCCAAAACGTTTCATAAAGTCCTTGATGGACTCGGATCTCCCCATCCATACGTGGAAAAGGTTAGTGACACTCTGTTTTCTTCTGACTAAACACATGTATTGAGTGACGAACTTTTTAGATAGGCAGCGGAAGGAGGTTACTGTATTTGGAGCCAATTGATGGAACCATGATAGGGCGGGGCATGCAAAGCTAGACGAGAAGACTTTACAACGTCGTTACCCATCTAAAGTGTCATTATCTGGCGGAAGTGCATAAGATAGTCGAAGGGTCCTGAAGGCGATGGTACATTTGGACTTTTGGCAAGGCAAAGTGCAGCTTGGCCTCCTGGTTCAAGATGGTCAGGACGAATGGGGACGATGATATATTGTCCAATACGCGTAATGCAAGATCCAAGTTTCTTATAGGGGAAGGAGTTCGGATCAATCGGAGGTTAATGACAGGAGGATGATCCCGGGGAGGGGGAGGAGAGAAGTTATTCGTGAATTCATATTGCATAGGGCTACATGTAACGACCCGTACCAAATAATACGAGTTTTTTTTAACACTTTTGACCAAGTTTGACCAACACTTAGTATGTGGGCCCAAGTTAACTTTTTCGAGAATGAATAGTTTTGGGTTAACTAAAGCACCATTTCGTAGGCCTCGTCGATACGAGTTCATGGACTCAAGTGAACGTCAATCCGACTCTTACGAATAAAAAGTTACGGCTATGAGAAGTTCAAACAAAGAAGATTCTTTACCAAGTGTCCAACTCACCGGGGTTTTTTACCCTAAAGCGAATTTAGCCCTATATAAACATAACTTTGGGTGCCAATGAAACCTTAGCCTCAAAACACCATCCCGAGCCCAAAACCCCAGAAAACTCTCCAAATTGTGAACACCGAGTAGTATCGCTGACCATTTGCCGCCTGCGGAGTTTTGGACCAAAGAGGCACCCACAACGATCGTCCACACGTCGCCGCCAGAGGTGCACCACCTCTGGACATCGCCGCAGAGCCTCACGCGAGTCGCCACGGACGCTCCTGATCGGGCCGGCTGGCAAAATTCAAGGCAAATACCCAATCACGTGGGTCACCGGAAATTTTCCACTTTTCCGGCCATTTCAGGCCGGCCCATACCTCCCTCCCAATTATTTTTAATTCCCCCCGAACTCATTTCCGCGCCTTTTGCGCATTCCTCACGGTTGAAAGATACGCCGAAACAAAGTCATCGATCGTTGATCGAAGTTTTCCGCCACACCATAGCTGCTTGCCGGACCAAGGTAATGGTATTAATGAGCCTCGGTCTCTCGGGCTTCCATTGGATAGCGTGGTCATAATTTTGGACATCGTTCATAGTTTTCCATTTTTGGGTCATTTTTAATTAATGCGGTGCTTCTGGACTCAAATTTGAGCACCACTGGTCGGGTTAGGAAAAATTACCGGAGATGGATGCAGTGAAATTAGATGTTGTTATGACCATTCATGTTCAAATTTAGAGAAATTAGCTCTCGCGAAAAAGCCCCAATTTTCAAAGAGATTGCCCATAGTAAGTACACTATGTAATTAGCTCTGGTTTGGGTCAAATTTAGCTGGTTTCATAGTTCTAAAATTATACTAAGGCCTTCTGGCATCCTAATGTCGCGGTTCAATTATTTGAGCTCTAGCTTATTTTATTTATATTATGCGCACTCACGCCGTACCGGATACGAGCTTTTACGGGGAACAAGATCGAAAGGCTCGTAGTCTCTGTGAGTGTTAATATGTTTTTAAAATGATTCGGGGGTATTATGTCATATATCTATTGGCGCATTTAATATTTTACATATATACCGTTGATCGATGGTTGGTTACATACATATATGATTTTCTTGGCCCCATATTAAATGTTTATCATTTCATGTGAGTTTTATCTAGTATTTCTTAACTATTCGGGGTTTACCGAGTTCGTGGATGAGTCCGTGTGTCGATATTTTGAGTACGTGAATTGAGGTTATATACCACCTTGAAAAACTATTGTTTTAAAAAGGGGGATCTTGAGATTTTGTTGAATGACTCTAATAAGGTATTGTTGGGAAAATACATGTGAGTAAGGGAAAGGTTATATTAGTTGCCACGTGATGGCCGGGTTTACCCGGAGGTTTATTAGTTGCCACGTGATGGCCGGGTTTACCCGGAGGTTTATTAGGTGTCACGTGATGGCCAGGTTTATTCGGAGGTTTATTAGGTGCCACGCGGATTCACGCGCTGGCCCCGGAGTTTGGCCAATACACGCCACGGCCGCGCCGCTTCCGGTGTTTATTAGTCGCACGCACGGGCGGCTCGGCCTGAGGCTTCCATAGCTGCCACGGCCGCCGGCCCACCGAGGTTTATTAGCCGCCACGCGGATGACCGGCCCACCGAGGTTTGTTAGTTGCCACGCAGGATGGCCGGGTCTACCCGGAGCGTTTACATAGTTACCACGCGATGGCTCGTACCACAGTTCGCACTTGCCACGGCACGCCAGGCCCGCCACCGACGATCTATATGATGGATACATGGCATGGCAATACCGTTGATTTCTCGAACATGGCATACTATTTTTAATACTTATGGTTATGGTGCTTTTCATGGTTATTTTATTACGTGATCGACTCCTTTATGTTTGCGGTACAATCTCATTATGTTGTTCTAAACATCAGGTCGGCTAAACTTGTCGGTGCATATGATTTACATATGTCATTCTGGGGCAAAGTCAGGTTTTGCGGAAATGTTTCAAACGGGGGAACCTTAAAAGAGGAACTGAAGGTTTTGAGAAAAGAAATCTTTGAAAATAAAAAAGAATGTTATTTTTCTATAAATCATGCCACCAACGAGATTTGACATCTCACGCGTTATCGCTTTTAAATTTGTTCCCTAAGTCCGCATACTGCAGGATCGTTACGCCGATTCGACACCGCTCCCGGGCCGCAAACAAGCCGTGACTTCATCGTTTATCCGTTTTGCCATTAGACGGACTATTCATCTCACTGTGACCTTTAAATTTCAAATACTCTTATAACGCTCCTGGATATTCAGATCGAACTTTTATGGCTCCTTATTTATATATGGTGGGACTCTTACAAGCAATTGACATTAAATCCATCGCATGTGTTTACTTCTCCCAGCGGGAGCCCAACTCGTGATCTTCCCAGTGATCGTACGCTGAACTTCACTGTATGACCACCCGAATCCCGGAGGGTATCCGCCTGGTCCCGTCACTACAGTGGCAAAGCCCAAGTTGCTACGGCAGGGAGTGGGGGCCACATTCAGGAAGGTTGAGTTTTCTTTGTGCAAGGCAGTGTTGGCCGCATGGAAAGAGGCCAATTGCTGCTAGTGATATTCCTACTTGTCTTTCAACATCCGTCTTAATGACACCCACCGCGACCATCGTAGGCTTAATCACGCGGATTCTCCCATCGATCGCTTTTAGAAATAGACTTTCATTGCCGCTCAACATTTAGAGAAGCGTGGGGTTTTTGTTCCTATATACGGCGCCAATGGAAAGACTTAGGATGCTTTCCCCAACAATTTGTATTATTTTTCTAATATGCAAAGTTGTAGAACCCCCTTTTTTGGATACAAGCTCGTATGTTGTATAGTCACTATGGGGGATACATCGCGATGGTTGTGATGGCGGGCAAGAATTGCGCTGTTCATGAGCGGTCCACACCACTACACGCCACGCTATGCAATTCACCCAAGATAACGCTTGCCGCGACAAATAACGACAGTCTCAAATTCGTCATCTTCGCTCAGATCACTACTTTAATCGCAAGACCCACCTACTGCTCGATGCCCGAGGTGTCTGAGATTGTAACATGTCCAACCTTCCATGAAATACACGCCTTCGACGTAGCCTCTATCAAATTTGTGACATTCAGACCACACGTGAGGCGACTTATCCTATTCCAATAAGGTCATTGCACTATCACGTGAGATACGACTTATCCCATTCCAATTAGGTCATTGCATCCGATTAATAATCTAACTCCAAATCGACTTTTAACTAGATTTTTCGATAACCTTCTTTCCATTAAATTTTCAGATGTTGAAAAATCGTCCAAAGTTCTACCATGATAACACTACATCTACCAATATTTTAAGTAAATCAAATTAATCAAGTAACGTTGTATCAGGTACGCTACCTCCAACAATCCGTCAATTAATGCATCCCCTTACTACACCAGTTGATATTAAATTTTTCTCACCCGTGCTTTGATCATGAATTTAAATTTTGTACGTATTGTATTGCTTATAAAAACATAAATGTGCTTTGATTATGAATATAAATTTTGCACGTTGGAGCTTATAAAAACATAAATAACGGTTAAGAATATAATAAAATGTATACAATTTATTTTAAAGCAAATCTAAAGCTCCAAAATTTCAAAAACTCGGTGTTTAATTATCAACAAAATACAATATTAAAATAAAAAAAATTGTCTTTAAAAATGAACAAATTGAATAGATGTGTTTTTTTATTTTTTGTTTTTTGTAAAAAAAGATGAAGTATTCTTACATAAAATATAATTCTTATAGAAAACATAGGTACATACTTTTGAATCAATGTCGCCAACCGAGTGAGTCTCTTTATTATTTATTTATTTATTTTGACAAAACTCTCCTTATTCTTCTTTTTTTTTTTAAAGAAAAATAATTTCATTTATTTCAATTAATAATATAACGATTGATATATAGAATCAAAATCGTTAAAAATCATAAATGATGAAACAACATCCAGGTTAATAACATAATAAAATGACCCAAAGTCTATACATTTAATAATTAAGTCTACACATTTGATATTACTATTGTAACTAGAATATATTTAACTCCAGCTCATAGATACAAACGATCATCGATTCGATTCGTCTATACTGGGCAGATATATTTTACTTCGCTTCGAATCACCTGGCAGACACAACAAACATCAGAACACGACGATAAAATCAAATCATCGTGACTAAGACGACACAAATCCATCACCGCACTAAGCACGACGACAACCATATGCCCACAGTTGCGACAAATAATCATACACGCATCAAGACGACGGAAGAACCAAGAAAAACATATAAAACCTAAGATCCGTACGGTAAAAATAATTTTATGTAACAAAAATATGGGGCAAAGCACGAAGAGATGTCGATTTGCGCCAACACCATAAAATAAATCACCATTTCTTACTTAAAAAAAATTAGGCTAACAGATAAAAGGTTAAGGCAACAAAAAAGTTAGGGTTTATCATATTTGTAATATATTTCACGTAACATAACTCTCCTTATTCTTAAAAAAAAAAAGAGGAGAATTATTTCCAAAATTCCTAAACATTGAATGGGTGAAATGGTTAATTAAAAATGAAAACCTATAGATTCAATAAGAAAAGAGTAAATTAAATATAAAAAAATTGAAAACCTATATAGAGTCAATGAGAAGAGAATTATTACCAATAATTTGACTTTTTATTTTTACTTAAAAAGAATAGAAGATTATAGGTAACAAAAATAACAAAGAAATCAAAATTAATAAAATTTTAAGACATTTTTACATTCATTTTATCTTATTTATTAGTATACATTTGATTATAAAAAATTAAAAACATAAGAAAAAGATAATATAAAGGAAAAGTATAAAGAAAAAAATATGATTAAACTTAATAAATTATTCTTACATATTTTTATTTGAAAATCATTTACTTATTTATATATTATTTATTAACACTAAATAAGTACGTTTCAAATATATACAATTTTTTTAATAAAATTTGTTTATATTTAGTTGTATATATTTTTACGATAAAATGTAAACTAATAAATAAGATTAGTTCACAATATAGTTTCTGTATGAAGTACTCAAACTGAAATTTATTTAATTTTTCATCGTTTCTCTTTTGCAAACAAATAAGAAAAAATATATATATTTATTATTATTTTTTTCTTATCATTTGGTGAACAAAAAATATCCTCATGAAATTCAATTTAAGTTGCATCTGAACTTTCATTGTACAGTATTTAGAGTCAAATGAAACCTAACACAAACCCCACTCCACCACCAACCATACCTAAAAAATATTGGAAGTAGAGCTAGAGGCCTATGACCTATTTGTGACAGTTGTATATAATTATTTCCCAAAGTTGTACCCATATGAGAATAATTTCAAAAAATAAAAATAAACATAAAAATGCAGAGAAAAATTCCCAGGGAAGGAACAAGATGAGGTCCACAGGCATGTGATAAAACAATCGGAATATTTCCATACATGATACATCTGATATGGGACATTGTTAATCGGTCGACGGATATTTCGAGTATATATCGGTAATTTCGATGATTTTTTTGGCGATAAATCAATAATGTACCGATATTTCTGGGGTATATCTCGCGGGAACCTTCCTTTTTCCTTGCCACTTTCCTATTTTATTTTATTTTTTGTATTTTTCCTTAGATCACCTTTCTATTGTTTTGATAACCTTGATCAAACTTTTTAGTAATCTTGATCAAATTATTCAAAAATATATATTTTTAAAGGGTTCAAACCCACAAAATGAAAATATCCCAACCATCAAACTGCCATCTAATTTTAGAAATTGAATATTTTTTTTAAAGATCAATAATTTTATTGATTCAAACTAATAATACATTTGATATAAAAATACAGAATCAAATTCCTTAAAAACTTAAAAAGCCTACCTATTCGATAATCTTATAATAACTATAATATTTATAATAACAATTATGATTTGATGTTTCAATGCCACATACCGCAACAAGTGTATAAAGACGACACAATCACATATCATAACAAGTAGAATATAAAACCTCATGTCACAACAAATTGACGATAAAGCCACATGACACAACAAGTCATCAATAAAGAAAAAAAAAAAACAAAGTGAAAATTTAGATTTATGCGAAATAATCATTTTATTGAAAATAAAATAATAAAGAAATATAGATAAGTGATTTAAGACAAGAATGATAAAAAAAAATCATCAATTTTTATTTAAGGAAAAAGGGCTATCAGATGAAAAAAATCGAGAGTATGAGAAAGGAGTGATAGTTAGGGTTTTAGGAAGAGCGACTAAATAAAACTATACATCCATATTTACAAATTGAATCTTAAAAATATTTTATATAAATCATAAAAATAATATAATTTTTTTATCTAGTGAAAAATATGTTTCAAGTTTCAATAAAAATAATTTTAATTTTTAATAGATAAATATAAATATAGAATTTCAAATGATGCAATATACTTATCAAAATAACTTCAATGTATATATATACTTATTTATCTTAATAATTTTTATTAAATCCATATATTCCTTATATGTCTCCGAATATATTTATATATCAGTTCTGGACTTTAGGGAAAATAAAAAGAAAAAAATGTAATTAATAAGTGGAATAAAGAGCAACTTCAACAACAAATATCTATTTCCAATTTCAAATTGGCATATTCTATATTTGGAGATAATGAGACTCATTTTTTTGGAGTTTCAATTCTAACCAATAATCTTCATTTTCAATTCCAAATAACTATTAATTCTTCATATCTTTATTTTAAGAATATTATATATGAAATATTTTTATTTTTATTTAAACATGAATATGAAATGATATTAAATAAATAAAATTAGAATTAATAAAATTATATTAAAAACCTAAAAATGCATTTTAAACTAACAAATATTATATTATAAAGCATAAATATAATATAAAAACTAATAGGGTGGTATATAACCTTTATATTCATTAAAATTACAAAACGTTCGAACCTCGACTTACTAAGATATGATACTCGACTTACACTGATCGCTGCCTCCTCATGGAAAATATCTCTCCATCTCTCGACTATATTTTTCTAGTTCCGTCATTGCTCATATTTGCTGAGTTTATTCAACTTGTGGTGCATTATTAACCGTGACATTATTAACCAAAAGCTTCTCTTACTTTTTGGGTACTCAATAACTATTCATTTTATTCTTTCTCTAATTTTTTGAATATTTCAATGACTTTATTATTTCATTAGTATATTTTGGTAAAGAGATGATCATTCTTCACTTCTAATCATTTTGCCAAATGAATTATTGAATTAGTTAATTAAAAATTTAAGGCTTTATATTTACAATATAAATAAAATGTTATTATCGTAAAAAATAATTTAATAAAAAATTTAAATTATTCAAATTTATTAAAATTAATTTACTATATTGTATGTGGAAAATAATTTAAAATTAATGTAAATAATAAATAATATAAATATATCTTAAAAATAAAATTTGTTATAAAATAATTATTTGCCATTATAAGAATAAAATAATGAAAAATAATAATATAATATTAAAACAATAGATGAATAGTAGTTATTATTCATGTCCTGGAGATGGAAAGGAAGAATGGTTGAACTACAATTTTTTTTTTTTTTGGATCTAATTCACATTTTAGATGGAAATGGAGAATGGTTACACTCCATTTTTTTTTTAATCAAAATCTTCAAATATATAGATGAAGTGAAAAATGGAGAATGGTAGAAGAGGGTTTAAGAGCATCTTTAAAAAAGTTATATTTTTTACTCTATATTTATATATAGAGATATTAGAGCAAAAATCATGCTATAAAAGTTCTTTATTTTGATATCCAAAATAGAGACATGAATATTGCATCTCCATATTTGGAGATTTACTATTCACATCTCTAAAAATAGAGATGAGGGAGCCCACATCTTAATAAGCACTATTCTCCTATTATTTTATTATTTTATTATCATAATAATAAAATAATTATTTTAATTATATTTTTATAACATATTTTTATTTTTGATATACTTATATTTATTATTTATTATTTTGTTAATATTGAATTACTTTTCATATATAATATTGTAATAAATATAGATGCTACAAGTTGAAGCAAAGAGATAAACGGTTTGTCGAAATAATAGCAATTGAAGATGCTATAAGTTGAAAATGAACACAACAAATATGAGTTGAAACGTGAAAGACAAGAAAAATAAATAATGGAGAAAAATCTTGACTCAATTTTCGACTAATTTGAGCGTGAGTATTTCTAGGTGAAAAAAATGGAGATTATTGAAAAAATGACTCACATATCCCAATAAAGTGACTAAGTGTCCAGTGATGGTAATTTTTAGTAATTATAATAAATATATGCACTACGGCATTTTACCACCTTATTAGTTTTTATATTGTATCTTTATTATTTGGTTAATGTATTTTTAGTATGTAGCTTTTATTAATATTGCTTTATTTTCAATATGATGCTCTATTATATAATATTTATTAGTTTAAAATATATTTTTAGGTTTTTAATATATTTTTATTTATTACAATTTTATTTATTTAATATAATTTACATTTATATTTAAATATAAATAAAATTATTTCATATATCATATTTTAAAAATATTCTAATTTTAAAAAATAAATATTTGGAAAATTAATAATAATTTAGAAATGGAAATAGAAATTATTTTTTGGAGTTAATTCTTTAAAATATCAGCTTTATCATTTTAAAATAATAAAAAAAATCAATTTATAGTGAAAATGAGATACTCCTTAAATACGCCTCCTAAGAGTAAGAGCAAATCTTAAAATGCTGGGAGCAAATCAAGATAAAAGCCAACATAGATGTTTAAGAGAAAAACCAAATCCAAGAAGAGAGTAATACCGGAAGGAATTTCTGAGTTTCATGAACAAAGGATCACTAAATTGGGCAACATAAAACATCACTGCTTACTCAAAGAAACACAACAAAAATCATTCCTACCTCAAGATTATACAAGGAAGCAAAAAGGCACCCGTGAACCAACGTATATCGAACTAAAAAATTCAAACTTATGTAAAAATAGAGATTCCCCTGACAAAAAACAACGACCCATGAACCATTTTTGAACTCCCAACAACTGAAACAAAAATTTCTATAAATAGCAAAAAAATGGAAACGATTTCCAGATCTGAGGGAAATCGCAATAAACGGTTCGAAGAAGGGAAGAAATTAGGAGGAAAGCCAACCCATTTAGTTTGCCGGTTACAGCTGGCCGCGGGCTGTGAGTTCGCTTTCGCCCACTATCTGCCGTTTCCTCGCATTTTTGCTCTGGCCCAACTACTCCATCACCGGCCGCCTAATTATCTTCGATGATCACGCGAGATCATCGATTCCACTCAGAATAAATAACAAACGACGCCGCTTTGGGACAAACCGCCGCAAAACGGCGTCGTTTTAAAGCATTTGTCACTAACCCAAAACGACGTCCGTTAATGAAGGTTTCAAAACGACGCCGCTTTGGCCAAAATGACAAAACGGCGCCGCTGCTCAAAATGACAAACGACGTTCGACCAAAAATCCATTTTCCCCCAAATAATTGGAAATTTACAAATATTTTTTTATCAAATTCTAATTATTTTCAATTTATAATATTATAAATAAAATAAGATTAATAAATGAAAAAAACCATAAATCATATTTTTGTGATTTAATTTTAAAATACATATCTATAAATGTTTTACTTTTATACTTAATTAATTTATTTTATCACATTAACATACATATATCTTTCTATTGAATATTCCATTAACTATTTAACAATTGTTTTATTAATTTTCCACCTTATGTTATTCATACTAATTTATGTTTCGATTAGAATTGTAGTAAAAAATTAAGATTCTCCAAAGACGGGTAAGGAAAATCTTTTCTAACGAGTAAGACGTGGTGACCGTGCATATCTGATGACCATAACCCCAAGATCCACGGATCCAGATTTGGGCAAATCCAATGTCAAAGCCAGATCGAAACCGACGACCAAGCTTCGGCACTAACGCCGAGTCGACCACCACGTATTTTCATGCTCAGACAAAATTGATGGGATAGAATCCGGCATTATCATATTAATAAAAATGGAGGGATACTCGCATTTATCGCAAATAAAATGCGAAGTCAATCTAACATCAATCGACGCACTGTCAATTATCTATTGTTATAATTTTCTACAACAACATTTTAAATTTAAAAATTTTATTTATTTCTAATTTTATTTTTCCGCAACGCAGTGCTCATGAATACGCTTCGCGTGATTGCTAGGAGTTCGTGGATTTACGATCATTGTCGAGGCGCTTAAACATTTATGGGCTGACGATTATACCGCAAAGCAACCCTAGCCCCGCCTCCTCCCCGTTTATGAGGAACTCATGATATACCAGATCTTCTTGTCTCGGACAAGATCCATATAACAATGCAAATGCTTAGCCTAAGGAAGAGATCCCCGAAGAAAAGCAAATGCAAAGAAAGGCATGCAAAAGTAGCGCGAGTCCAATGTATACTAGTAATTTATTTCGTATACGATTCGCGACCATTCTGCTAGGTGCTTTAAAAGAGTAATTTTAGCTATGAGCAAAAACTTCAATTATTGAAAGAGCAAGCACAGAGGGAGGATGTGCAACTAGACATTGCTGCACGCGCCGAATATAGATACATGAGCAAGATAGCCGCGATTTATCGCCGACGATTGCCATTATGTTACATCTCACATATGTCCGCTGAACAACACTATTATCAACCACGTAGTTAACGCTGATACGATAAAAACAATGAAACAAAGAAATTTCAAACTTTAACGTATAAAGAGATTACTACCGTTTATTTTTCACTAATTTCATTTTTGTTTACTTATTTAAAATGAAATATTCAAATTATCCAGTACGCTATTTAAGAGTAAAAATGATTAAAAGATGCACCACCCTTAAAAATTAGCAAAAATCTTTATCAACTACATCTGATTCATTTTTCTATTAATCCCAAATACATTTATTTTCTTTTAACCCTATTTAACAAATTATTTATTTTCATTATTTTTATAAGAAGTACAAATTTTTTAAAATTAATTAATATTTGTAACTAAAAAAGTTTTCAAATCTTACAAAAATTATTAATTAAATATTTATTTTTATATTTATTGATTTAATTAAATATTTATAGCCATTTTTATTTTTAATTGAATACTTATTTTTATTTTAAATTTTAATTAAATATTTATTTATATTTTTAAATCAAATTTATAGCAGATTTAAATGACATAAATGAATGCAAGCAGATATTATATAATTACATGAAGAGAAAGGCTAAAATTAAAATAGACAGCATGTATAAAACTTTTTGGGGACACATCACAAGATGCTTAACTAAAACTTTAGCTTAAATCTCTTCAAAATACTTTAAAGTAAAAATAGCTTAGATGTTTTTTTTTTTTACTGAGTGCTGGAGATACTTTAATAAGTTATAAATTAGAGAGAAAAGTAGAGAATCTTGTGATGGGCTCTCTCTCTTCCCCTGGTTTTTTCTATTCTATTGATAAGACCATTTCTTCTCTGGTTTCAGTATCTCTTGGATGCTGTTTGGTCTTTTTGCCTTCTCTCACACACAAAATACTTTTCCTCTTTACTCCCCTCTCCCTTTCTCAGATACGAATTTCTCCATATGTCCATGAGAAAGTGTGAAGAGGTTTCTCTTTCTCATCCAAAAAGACTATAAAAAAGCTTCTGAAAAGCTCTCTGATTTTACTTCCCTTGTCTGCCATTAAAATGCCTTAAATATAACTACACTTCACTTCCCTCCCCCACCCCCTCCTCCTTACGCTCCATCTGTTCTTTCTCTCTCTCTCTCTAGTGCTGGCCCATAGGCAAAATCCGCCCTTCTCTCCACCGTTTTGTTGTCTTCTGTACTTCTTCGTTTCATTTTGTTTGGTGGCTCTACAGTCCTGTCATTTTTTTATGGAAATGGGCTGATTTTAGTGCTTATTCTATCTATGACACTGTCAATCTTGCGTCCATTTCTCGCTGCACTAACTCATTTCACAGGACAGGTTTGCCGTGACTGAAAAATATCGAGTGTTTGCTTCGGTTTTCTGCTTTTCTATGATTTAAGGCATTTCTAGAATTTTTTTTTTTTGCAAGCAGAGAGTTCCTCTAGAGGAGGGAAAAGAAAAGGCAAGCAAACATGATTTCTATCACCGACCTCTACCACGTCACCTGGCTATGCCGTCCCGCACTTTATATTAGCTACATGTTCAAAAAAGAATGGCGAAGATCTCTCAGCTCTGACTAATGTCCACAGAACATAGATCCAAAACGTTTATGCCCGTCCTTCGTCTTTTCCTTCACTCCTGACTCAACAACAACTATGTCAGAACTGCAGATTCATAAACGTTAATACTCTCTCGTAATCATAAAAGCGGGTATTCAGCATGGTTTATTAATCAGAAACCATTCAAAGGAGGGCGTTCCCGGCACTGGTCCAGATCATCACTCGCTTTAACTTCGCCCAACACTCTGGTCATCCCCCCTCCCTCCTTCTCCGTTATGTGGTACAGAAGATAATATCCATAAATGAATGCAAACAAGTCGCCTTCAACGCACAACATAAAACCCCAGATGCCAGTCTGTCGATGGTGGTGGAGCCAGCTCCTGATCGTGATGCTTCCGATCGCCGGCATTGTATTGTCGTTCAGAAAGATCCGACGCTTCCGGCCCTCTGGACGGCAAGCCCTCCCCAGAGACCGAAACGAAGTCGGTGATGATGGAAAACTTCATGTTACAGTGAGAAAATCCACCAGCTCCCGCTCTGAAATATTTTCCCGGCGATCTCACGGCCCTAATTCGGGAACTTCATTGACTCCCCGGCCTTCTAATTTGACGAATGCGGAGATTTACTCTCTTCAATCGTCCCGGAATCCGACTCCCAGGGGTTCGAGTTTCAATCACACTGATTTCTATTCAATGGTTAACGGGAAGAATATGAACAATGTAAGCCCTAGGCAATCAAATTTCGGGACCTTAACTTTCGACGAGGAAAACGGAATTGGGGGATTCCCAAATCCTCCCAGAGTCTACTCACAGGGAGGCGCTGGTTACCCAGCGCCGCCGAGCGCCGGACTCTTCTCTCCGGTGGTGGGACCGGGAGCGAAGAAGAAGGCGAACGGCGCAGATGGCGGGAAGGATCTGCACATGTTTGTTTGGAGCTCCAGCGCATCGCCAGTGTCGGAAGGCGGCATCCATGTTTTCCGAGGTGGAGATTATGGGAATGAGCTTGGTGTGGGGGTACCTCACACTAAAGGTTTGAGCATTAATCTTTGTTATGTCTTTTTCTGTTCCCTTTTCCCGCTAGTATGGTATGGGCATGTGCATGTTCTTCTACCTTTCTCTTTCGTCTTCATCAGATTCCTCCGAAATTTTGGCCTCATTTGTCATCATTAATGATGTTTGTTTTTTTTTATTCTTCTGTTTTTCGGTTATGGTTTGCTCATCGATAATCTTATCGCGTGTTGGGTTGATGTTTTTAGATTACGATGAGTTCGGACAAGATGAGTTCAGCTTCGGGAACCGACCGGCAGCCGTCAATGGGGGTGGGGGTGATCGAGAAGGCCCGACCATGTCCAAGCTCGGCTCCAGCTCCACGGCTGAGCTTCACCCCAAGACTCCCGCTCAGTCTAAGCCGACATCCATGCCCCCGGCTAGTGTTATGACCAGACTCATTCTTATCATGGTGTGGAGAAAACTTATAAGGAATCCCAATACTTATTCTAGTCTCATCGGCCTTACCTGGTCTTTGGTCTCTTACAAGTATGCATAAATCATTTCTACCCACTTTTTTTTTTTTCATTTCCATTTCTTTATCGATATCATTAACAGATAGTGTATAATTCTGCAGGTGGGGTGTTGAAATGCCTGCTATTATAGCCAAGTCTATAGCCATTTTATCTGATGCAGGCCTTGGAATGGCCATGTTCAGTCTTGGTATGCCCATTTTCTTCATAATCCATAAAAATGATTTCCTTGGTCTTTTATTTCATCTCCTCATATAGCAAACTCTTGCAGGTTTGTTCATGGCATTACAGCCTAGAATTATTGCATGTGGGAATTCAGTTGCTACATTTGCCATGGCTGTTCGATTCCTCACTGGTCCTGCAGTTATGGCTGCTGCTTCCATCGCTGTTGGATTAAGGGGGGTTCTCCTACACATTGCCATTGTACAGGTAGAAGAAATATTAGAAATTTTTGGTTAAAAGACATTAAATAACTTTAAATTCGTGAATATAGCTTTTCTCCACTGTCTTTTCTTGAAAAATAATTCATTTTGGATAAAAATATTTTTTTCTATTTCATGTATTTACTTAAAAGAAAGAGTTTTTTTTACAAGAAAATAAGAAAGGGGTATTTTTGTTAAAATGTCAAAAATTGATGCAGGGGTCATATTTTCGAAGTTCGGTTTTCAACTGTTCTTTTAATCAGATCACCCAAAATATTACCCCATCTGCGTTTCCATTTTGCTTTTCAGTTATCCATATACTTACAACACTTGTTTTCATTTTTCAGGCAGCCCTACCACAGGGAATAGTCCCTTTTGTGTTTGCCAAGGAATACAATGTTCATCCTGATATTCTGAGCACAGGGTTTGAACCTGATGCCCTTTTTCTTTTTTCTATTTTTCTTGTCACTTAGTTTTTATTTATTTGGTGTTTTGTTTCTTGACTGCAGTGTTATATTTGGGATGCTAATAGCTTTACCCATTACCCTGGTTTACTACATCTTGCTGGGACTTTGAAAATGGAACCACAGTCAGATGAAAAAGACTTGGTACCAGACACCAATTGCCTTGGATTTCTTTTTTACCCTTCTGGTATCAGTTTTTTTGTTTTGGGGCTTCTCTAACAGAAGAACAAATAGAATTTGATAACTTAATGGAGCATATAGAGAGGGAGAGATGGAAGAGGAAAGCAAGCTGTCAGGGACAGAAATGGTGAAAGGAGGAGAATGAAGAAATGAGGGATATTTTGGAGCATATGAGGGTTTTAGGGGGTTAAGAATTTTTTGTATTCCTTTTTTGGCTCATCTGAACGCCTCTCTGTGCTTATGCTTTTGTTCTTTTTCATCTAAAGAAACATCAGTTTGTTTGTAGCTGAGATAAAAGTTGCTTTTGACATTTTTTAGGTCAAAAAGATTTAACCCATCTGGAATCCCTATGGAATACGGATTGTGACCCTCCATAAAAAAATGTGCTTCTCCAGAAGTCAAAAAATAACAAACAAAAAAAGAGACGGACCAAGCATGGCCCTCCTCTTCCCCTCCCTCTATGATTTTTCAGCCTTTCAGAGCTGGTAAAGCCCTTGGGGGGTGGGGTTGCTTGGGGCCCTTGGGAGGGTGGATCCATTCACTTTCACTTAAATAAAATTTGAACAAAGAAAAAAGCATTTTTATTGGTGTGGATTGAAGAACTCTAGTCACAGCCTATATTGGGCCCATTAGTAATGGAGTGTCTAGAGCTTCACAGCCCTTTCAGATTATTCAATTGCCCCATAAATGTGGCTATGTACTTGCAGCATAAGACCAAAATAATCACTCTTTCTAATTGCCTAACAAAACCTTCTGTATTCTTTTTTTTATTCTGACCTAATATTAAATTTTAATCAAAGTGTTATTTATTTATTTATTATGGGATGATCAAAGTTTTTAGGGAAAATTATGTTATGGTTTCCATTTGAAAAATTAGAATCAAAAGACTTGAAAGTTGAAACCAAGTGAGGTCACATCCCAAAACAAAATATTTGATAAACGAAGGGTTTATCAAAACAAAATATTTGATAAAAGAAGGGCAAAATATTTTATAAAGGGTTGCCCTATGTAAACGTTACAATATACGGTAGTATCCAAGGTTTTTTAAGATGGTACTTAAAGGTGTTTTAAGGTGGTATATGGTAGTATCCAGGTTTTTTAAGGTGGTATACGGTAGCTAAGATTTAAGGTTTTGTTGGTTTCTTTACCAAATATTTTTTGAAATCATGTGAGGACTTTAGTTTGATTCTAATTTTTAAAATTAAGGGGGGAAGGGGGGTGGTAACTCTAATACCGTTTAGCTCAAATGAAAGGTACAAAAATGTAGAGGAGGCTGCCCATTGGAATCCCAAAAGTCCATAACCCAACACCTAGAAACCTCCAGTAGAAAGGTTTCATAAGCCTCCAAAGCTGCAAGATTTGCCTCCCTCTATTAGACATTTACAGTAGTGACTGATGGGCTTATGTTGCTAAGGATTTGAGGTGGATGTGACACTTTTGTAAGAGACAGCCCAACTGGACTTTGAATTTCTTGTTGCCAAAAGTACAAAGCAAAAGAAAAAGCTGTGAAGATAACATTCAAACAAAACAAGCAGATCGAGTTAAAGTTGTTTTCCCTGTCTTTGGACTACTCTACATGCTTGGAATTTGGATTAATATGCTTGGAAATTGGAATTATAGTTTGTGATGGATGGTATAACTTACAAGAACCCTGAAAGACGATGGAAGATGAGAGTTCACTGTAGCTGCTATCGATTTCACCATTTCTATTTTTTCAAATGAAATGATTGTTTTCAAACATTCAAAATAAAAAATGCAAACTGTCAAGTAAAGGTTTTTTTTTTTTTAAC
This sequence comes from Tetrastigma voinierianum, assembly GCA_016808115.1. Lineage (NCBI taxonomy): Eukaryota > Viridiplantae > Streptophyta > Magnoliopsida > Vitales > Vitaceae > Tetrastigma > Tetrastigma voinierianum. The sequence continues at coordinate 2,420,435 of JAEQBH010003196.1, forward strand.
AAGTATTTTGCATTCTCATTATTATGTCTTCTCCATGCCCAAGGATGATATCAAAAGAAGTGTAAAAGAGAGGGCAAGTGTAGAGTCAAGCTCATGAGTGTTTTGACAGAAACATGAGTGGGAACAAGGCATTCCTTCCCTTCAGTCAATGCAGTTATTCGCACCACATCACCATTATCATGGGTTTGTTAAAAGTAAATCTTTTTTTCATCATTTTGGGTTATTAAAAGCACTGCCCTTTTCACTTAAAGCATGCCATTTCAAAATCATGTGAAAAAGGATCAAGGTGGAAAATGGGAATGGATTTCCTCTTAAAAAGCTCCTCCTTTCTTTCTGTCTTTTTTTGCCTCCATCATTTAAGTTAAAAATGAAGGCCTCTTGAGCTTTACAACTAATTGACCCAATTAGAGAATGAAACATAAAAAAACATGTACTTATCATTTCAATCCCTCAAAAGTCAGTACTTTGAACTAAAGGGGCAGTACAAATATTGTAAAAGAAAAAGAAAAAAAAACAAGAAAAAAGTTGCCTTTACCACAAAATCATGGTCGATGGGTAGTGATTATCATAATGGAGGGGTGTTTTAAGTGAAAGTGATGACACAAATCTCAATCAAACCCGACAATCCCATATCATTAAGCTTATTAATTTTTCAAGTGGGAGGGTTCTACTTTTTCCCCCTCCAATTGTACGAAAAAGAAGGTCATCTTCGTGAATGAAATGATGAAACCAGCTGCTTTTATCATTTAAAAAAAAAAAAAAGAAAAAGAAAAACCCAAAAAATCATGTTTCCAAGAATGGCCAACCCCACCCAAAAAGCTTTTATTTGGTTGTGCTTTTCTGGGTTTGAATAGTTTTTAGGTTTCAGGAATTATTTAGTGTAAAGCAAAGGTTGGATGATCTATTCAGTCCACACCGTCCATTTTCCATATGATATGAGAAGGGTGGGTGGGTAAGTGGGTGGGTGTCAATTAAGTAATCAAAGTCACATGAAGGGATGGTTTTATGTGGAAAGTTGTATTGCTATAAATATATATATATATATATATATATATATATACTGCTTTTGCTTTTTCTGCAACGCTCACATTTTGTATTCATATAATAATGGCTTCCGTGGTTACAATTTCAACAGGCGAGCGAGAGTTAAGAGAGAGGAAGATGTAGAAAAGAAGTTGTTTTTATATCATGATGGGTAGTGGAAAAAACGACGCCGTTTAGTTTAGTGGTTTAATAACTATGTTACACGTGTTTTGCTACGGTTGGTTGTATTCCGTGGTTTCAACAGGCCAGCACAATTATTTTGCTTCTATTATTGATGCACAAATATTTTTATATGTATGTAAGAAAAAAAAACCTACGTTTCTCTAAGAACAAAGCTATATGTGTTTTGTAACAATAACCCAAAAAAACAAAGAAAAATGCAATTGTTAAACGACTTTGTTTGGATTGGTCTACAAAAATTCACAAAAAAAAAAAAAAAAAAATCAATTTGAAACGACGTCGTTTTAAAGGAATTGCTGTAGACAACAAAAAAAGCATGAGAGGTGGTAGGCTTCCACACTCCATAGTCCGGATCACATATTCGGAAGCCCAAAAGAGGAGGAGAGTCTGGGCTTGGGCTGCTCATATTAATATAAAAGGCCCATGATTCAACATTGGGATTCGGAACCGAAAACAAAATCCATCTGTCCTACATTTCCTATTCCCTGAAAAAAGAATCTCCACCACTTGGGACCAACAGAAGTATGATTACGTGTCCGCATAATAGTTAGGGAACTTCATTGAGATGGGATGTTTGGATTAAAGGGTATTTTTGCCCTTCAATTATAAACCCAAGCATCAATTTGGTTCTCAACCCATTTTTTGTGTCATTTTTATCATTCCTGTACAATTTTAAATTAATTATTTTTTCCCTTCTCTCATATGAGCTAACAGAGATCCATTAAGTTACACTTTTTTTTTTGAAAAGAAGTTACACTTTTAATATATGGATTAAGGCTCTTAATAAACAAAAGTATAAGTAACTACATGTGTTAACCTTATCTTGTAAAGAAATCTTTTTAAAAATTATCATAATTTAGTCTGTTAGTAAAGCGTTCAAAGTTTAAAAAATACAGGACATCAAAAAAGGAAAAGGGTCTCGAGTCTCGATGAAGACAATTTATTATATCGTGATAAAGTGTTTAACTATAAAAAAAGAATCTTAATTCCTTTTTATATAAAGTATTTTATTTCTTTTATATAAAGTGTTTTGTTTAAAAATTAAATTTTATTTTAAAGAATTTTATTACATATATATATATAGTGATAATTGATGCTAAAATTTTCAAAAATTATATTAATAATTTATTATTAGTAAGTCATATTGATTTATCAAATCTTACAACTTCATTGTTCTTATTTCAATAATTTATAAATAAGTTTAAGATTTTAACATTTTACAATAAAAATATTTTGTGCATAAGTCTAACTCAGTGGGTTAGAACGTCAATGTTTAAAAAGGCTGGATATGGGGTGGGAAGGGGTTTGAGTTTCCGTGGAGACAGTTTACTATATTATATTAAAAAATGATTAGTTTTAAAAAAAATTAAAAAAAATGATAAAGATAAATATAAAAATAATAAATTTAAAGTGAAAGTAATTTTTTAGAAATAAGATTAAGAAGATAAATTTTATCTAAAAGTTAATAAGATAAATATGAAATTTATTTTAAAGAATAATATAAAATAAAATAGCAGTATAATTTTAATTAATTAAAAAAAATTCTATTCAAAAATATTAGTTTATCTCAAATTAAAATAATTTTTATTCCAAAGAATCGTCAAAAATAAGATATTTTTTTCAACAATATTTTTCCATTTTTTCGTTCATGATTAAACTCCACAATACATACATACATATATATATATATATATATATATATATATATATATATATATATATATATATATATAGAAAATAATTGATTTGTGAGTGTATACATTTTTATAAATTTTATTTTGTATCATAAAGCCAAACATAATTTTTTTTGTATAAGGATTCTTTTTGGAATTACAAATAGTGGTTTAAGAAAAATATGAAAGAATATTGGAAAAGAAAAAAAAATTGAATTGTTTGTTGAAATTGGTGTTTATCAAGAAAATAAAAGAATAAATTAAAAACATATTTAAGCTAAATAAATCTACACACTTCTATAAAATATTTTATAGAAATAAAATATAATAAATAAATACAAATATTCTAAATTATCACTTTACTACATGTCTCTTTTTGAGAAAGTGTCGTATAGATAACAACTAACCGCTCTCTATTAGTTGTTATTAGAGAAGAGTAAAAATGAAAGTTTTAAAAAATATAAAGGTTAAAAAAATAAATAATTCAATTGAGAGGCTAGGCCATAATTGAGGACAAAAATGCCTTTTAATCCGGATTATATTAACTTCCACTTCGAATGTGCAACTCCCTTTTGGGTATTTTGTCAAACACCTAACAGTATGTCCATTGAAATATTTTATGTGACGGACGGAAAGAGAGCTCCTAAGTCCTACCTAATAATACACTGCCTGCCGCTTTCCACGACCGACGACTACTCTCATAAAATAAATAAAAATGTCCATTGACCTAACAAAAAAACAATTGAAAGCAACCATGGGGGGCCGAGGGAGTAGGGAAGACGACGACATCTTCAACCCCACTATGATTTTGCCGTGCTAGTAGTGTCAACTACTGTTTTTACCACTGAATGAATGTTCAACGTGAGGTGTTTCTAACACGTGCATTTCAGGGAATGCAATCTTTTTTTTTTTTTTTTTTCTTTTTTTTACTGTTGGGTAATGGGATAGACCAGTAAGATCTCTATACAAAATCTTGTTCAACTGTGAAGCATGGGCTATGGTCCTATGGAGGTTGAAGCAGTTTTATTCTGCGTGACTCGTGATGCCTAGAGTTGAGCTGTCTTGTCAAAGAAATAACCACTTCCAAGGAAGAAAAAAAAAACCTGTTTGGTTCTTTAAAAAAAAGAAAAAACAAACCTTTTCAATTATTATTTTAAAAATATAGAGAGCATAGTTTTGGTTTTCTTTCTTTTTTTTTTTTTTAATCTAAATTTAGTATTTTCTTTATTCCTTATAATTTTTTTTTTTAAGGAAAAAAACCAGTTTTAAAAAACGTAAATAAATATTCATGTTTGGTTGAGAACTTAATCTATGCAATCATTTTTTTTTATTTTATTTTTGAAAGGATATGTATAATTGATATAGCTTGAATATAAAAAACAATAAAAATTGAAAAAAAAAAGAATAAAATAAACAAAACGAAGTTTTTTGAGTTTTGATAATAAATGCAAAGTTCTGCGAAAGCGATAACATAAGATGTATTTATAAGTAAATAGAAAACCCTAACGGATATGGACTTGAAGCAGATTGAAAATCTGATTAAATAAATAACTAATAATAATAAAAATTATCATTGGATTTGGGCTTTGATGCAAATGCGAAGCAAATATGGCTCTCCATGCCCGTCGTTTATTTGTGTTGAAAAGAACTTGGCTACGAACGGTGAGAGGTAAGTGTAATCCGACAACCAGAAAGGATCGAATAAGCGAGATCGTGCTCTGTATTAAAGTAAGCGTTAAAATCGGGACGACCGTACCGGTACATAAAGGAGCTTGACAACCTTGTCTACAGGGTCATGGCTTCGTCATCGAGGATAATATTGTCTTATTTAGAATAATGTAATGAAGGCATAGTCGGTGCACCTTTGCTAGTTTCACATGCAAACACACTAGAAGGTAAAGTAGAAAGCTCAAAAGTGTCTCGATAAAGTAGCAAATCCTATATATTGAAAACAGAGCTAATATCCATGTCATTAAGCAAATCAAGAAGATATTCATTAGATCGCAATTTACGAATAATAGAATAAAGACCCATGGCTTTTGCATAAAGTTTTTTTGAAAACGTTTTTGGAATTCTTTTAGGATGGATGCAAGCCCAGCGACATATTCGCAACGTTAAAGTGGCAGATACGATCGCGGCGTGTCCCGGCCAGGTTTATCTTTGCCGTTACTTAAGAAATCTTGCTAATCTCGGCGTATAAGTCGTGGATGTGTTTCTGAAAGTTTCTGCGGAGTTAGACATACCCAGCATGTGAGTAAAGGAAACGAGATACGGTGGGTGTCTGCGGGGTGAGTAGCCATTAATAATTTGAAAAAAACTTTTACCAGTTGAACGGTTAACATAATTGTTACAAGCAAACTTAGTTGTTGACAAAATTAAATCCCAAACACCTTGTTTTCAATGCACCTGATAACATCTAATGAAACTCTGTTATTTCTGCCTCAGTTTTGACTATTAGTTTAAGGATGAAAAACAAATGAAAATTTTTAAGTAGTGTCAAACAATTTCCAAAGAGTTTTCCAAAAATAGCTAACAAATTTCACATTCCTATCATGTAATGCCTTGAAAATACCCTAACAGTTTTATAACATGTTCAGGGTGTGAAATAAATTATATTATATTTTTTCGGCGTTTAAATGACTAAAAAAGAAAAATGATAAAAATCCAGAAATTTTATAGGAACCAAATAAATTTAGTAAAAATGTTAAATGAGGATCCAAGGGTCCCAAATGAGAAGTGTAATGTTAAAAATGTGAATAAAATGAAATGAAGTGTTAAAATGGAAAAAATGAGAAATGGGAATTAATGGAGTAGCCATGTAAGACCCGAGAAAAACCTAGAAATTTGAATTTTTGATAGGAGGGGCAAAATGGTAATTTTTTCAGAATTCTTTCTAGATCTCGGATGATGAAACGGACTTCAGCGTTGGAATCGTCTGCATGAGAAATCTAGTCGCCTTGAAAATTTCGTTGGTCCAGGCAGTCAATTTTAACGAATTTTGAAACAGCGTCGGGCGCGAAAACGATTTTTAGAAAAATCCTGAAAAATGTCAAATATTTAAAGAATGTCAATTTAAGATAGATGGAACTAAAACCGGGATAAAATAAATTGTGGCCGGGGCAAAGCAGGCGAGCAGTAAGGTGACACTTGGCACGAAGTGGGCCACGTGTCCAAAGTATAAAAGGAAGAAAAAAATCTTCCACTTCATTTTCCTGCTGCAGCCGAAATGAGAGAGGGAGGAGAGAGAATCTCTAGCTTCTCTCTATGATCTATAAAGATCGGGTGGTCAGATTTCGTCGAGCCAAGATCTAAAGTTCATCTACTCGACGAGGGCTACGTGTGGGTATCAAAAACACGAGATTTCGCCGAGGATTCGCAAGAATAGTTTGGGAAATCAAAGATTTCAGGTTTAGGGAGTGCCCACGGGACTTTCTAGAATTTTTTCTACGCTTCAAGAGGTAGGAGTTTTCTGTTGGTTTAATTCGCGTAAAAATTAATTCGATGGTTTAGATTTTTATGGTCGAGAATGGCTGTCGGTTGTGTTATACTATGTTATTAGCCGATTGTAGTCGAGTTAGGGCCCGAGTGTCTTGTGTTATTCCACGGTGTAGTTCGAATTAAGTTAGTATAATTAGTTGTAGGGTTTATTCTCCTACTTTTATTAATTTCTGTCCGTGGGCCATTAAATGGACGGGTTTTGGTTTTGGGGTCGTAAACGGCCGTGTGGCACAGTTTCCCACATTGGGACTGAGTTTCGAGTGGTTGGAACGGTTTTCGAACCATCCCCGGATGAACCTAGGGTTGGTTTGTTTTCAAAATAGTTGTTTTTAGAAATTTTCGTATACCTTGAAAATGTGTTTGAGGTGGGTTTTGTGCCATGTTTATGGCTAATTTGGCGTTCCAAATTGGGACGGGTTGGTTGCCGATTGAATGGGACACTAGGGCGATTTTGGTGAAAAATAACGCCTGGCGAGGGCAAGAGGGCCTTTGGCATGCATAAGCGTGCATCAAAAAATTTCTTTGCCACGCTACAACGTGGCGTAGCACGCTATGGCGTGGGGACATATGCGTCATTTCCTATTTTGTTTCTTACGGCTTTCGGATGGTATAAACCCAACTACCGTCGAACTCGGAATTTGGTGTTCTCAAGACTTTATGGTATTAGTGAATCTATCCATATGCCTGTGGAGGGAAATTGGTGTCCACAACCTTGCTGAAAGTTGGTGTTTGTACCAAGTGTGCAAATGGGACACAGTGGTCATATTTATGATTGTGTGCCTCCAACTTTGGACAACCATTTCTTTAGCATCTGAACTCCGTTTCGGGTGTTCTTAGACTCTATGGAAATTCCATTGAGTCAAGATTCTTTCCTTATGCCCGTGGAAGGCAGTGAGTGATCACAACTATTCTGAAAATCTATGTTTTGCTCCAAGTGTGCAGGTTACTTGGTTGTGTCGATGTAAATAGCTGGGTTTTGACATATTAGTACATGGCGTGTTGTAAATTTATTATGTATTGGGTATGAATTTCCATGAGTTAGCCTAAGGAAGGCTATATGACATTATTTGTTTAGTCATGGATTGATGAATGCTAATATGCTTGATATGATATCTATATATATTGGCAAGAAATATATGGAACTTATATGCTTGCAATATATGTTTGCATGGAAATTGACATGAAGTACAACTAATGAGAATGGTTCATGTAGTGTGCATCATACATAGAGCTTATGAGAAGTGCAGTGACATTAAATTGCATATGCATGATAGCATCACGTCCAGTCGGGTTGGGTGCACGCCGAAGCGGTTAATTCCATATCTTGCGGTGAATGTGTGCCGTGGCTACCAGCGGACGGCGTCAGTGAAGACTCACGATTGGTATAAATGAAAGTATATTGGAGGGTTGAGTAACAAATATTTATCGGAGTATGTCCACTAAAATATATCGGAGGGTTGTCCACAAAGCTATTTATCGGAGTATGTCCATTAATTTATTTCAGAGGGTTGTCAACAAAAACAAATATCTTTGTTTTGAAAACAGTTTTCCATACATGTAAAATGCATGTGTGAGGGAGTCAGTGAGGACTCGACACATTGGATAGGGTGAGTCACATTCTTATCCATGGCATGTAGACAATCGAGTAGGAATGTGCATATTTTTACTTGAATGTGTGTGTATTTGATCACTGCATGAGCACTTAGGTGGGGAGTAACCCTTGTAGGAGATTATCACTACTGAGCTTTGCTCACCCGTCGTGGGACCACATTTCAGGTGCAGGAAAGTTACCAGTGGACGACGTTCCTTAGAGGCCAGGATTGAGAAGAAAGCCAGATTGTGGCTTTGATATCTATTTTGTAAATATATATGGGTTGCTTTTATTTGTATAAGAGTGATGTAATTTAAACTCTTATGGACTATGGTTTTATAGTCATGTGCTTATATGTTTGAGTATGGATAAATGGTCCTTACATGGCCATTTTTACTTGTATGTGGACCCGGTGTGGTCGTTGTATAATATTAAGCCATGTTGCCATGTAATTATACATGTTGTATTTTGGGTAGAGCTCCTAGTACAAGGAGACTGCCGTTTTCGATAAATCATGGGTCCCCCAGGGACCGCGATGGTGTGTGTCGGGTTACTCGGCATCCGCTAGTATTTAGCGAGTTAATGATTGTCCAACGGGACGAGATTTGGGCGTGTAGCTGAACATGGCGCCAGCCGTATAATGGGATTAAAGACCAATTTTGGTCTTAGAAAGCCATTTTTACATTTGGGCATTTCCATTTTGAGAGAGAAAGAGAGAGCTAGGGCTTGTGGAGAAAGGAGATTGGTGATTTTTCTCCAAGTAACCAAGATTTTGAGAGATCAAGGGAAAGAAGGATGCTTGGTATTGAAGAATAAAAAGATTAAAGGTATGGAAACCAAACTCTAACTTTTCTTTTCTTGTGTTGGGTTGATGAAAACCCCCAGGTACGGATGAAAGTGTTTATGTAGTTTGTAAACAAGTTTTTTGGGGGTTGCTTTCTAAGTTGTGTTTGGTTGTTTGATTGGTTTGAATTGGTTTGAAATTTTGTATAAAGGAAATGGTGAGGTTTCAAAGGAGTTCTTGTCAATTTTTCAAAAACTCTGTTCTTGTTTGGCTATAGGTTAAGTTCTAATCATCGAATGGAGTGATTATAATTAGTAAGAAGCAATAAAATTTATTTCTGAATGTATAGAAGGGACGAGGAGCAATTACCAGTTAAGGCTCCGAATATGGGTTTAAAGGTGAGTTTGGTAGCTCATGGGTATGCTCTGTTTTGGGTGTAATTGTGGTGTTTTGGCCATAAGTTGATTTTCACTCATCCAAATTGAGTGATTCAAAATTCTTGGTAAACTAGACTTCTAAGGGAATAATTTAATTGAAGGAAGTGTATGTAAATTGTAACCCCAAAGTACCCAGAAATATGTCAAAGTGGAGCTATGTGTAGATTCTATTTTGCAATTAGAGTAGTCTATATGTAAAATGCAATAACTTGAGTTTTGGTGATTAAAATTGGATGATTCCAATTGGAGAAGAAGCCTTAGAACCATAGATTCAAATGAGTGAAGGAAACCATTAATTTATGGAATTAAGACCCTAGAAATAAAAAATAACAGTAGGTGATTCAGTGAGTTGGACATATCGACTAGTTTGACATTAAAATGTCGTAACTTGAGTTTGAGTGATCCAAATGAGATGATTCAAATTCCTACTGAAAATAAAATCATAAAGCTATCATTTTCTTGAAGGAAGTATGAGAAAAATATGACTCATGTGTCCCTAGAAAATTTTGCAAGTGAAGGAGTATTGGGTAGACATCAACCCTAACCAAAAATCCTAGAATGCACAACTAAGTTTTCTTTCTTGGGTTGTTCTTTAATTGTGACATATTTGTGATGGATTAGGGGTTGGTGACGAGGAAGCTTGACCCAAGAACGAGATTCCAAGGATAGGAATCGAAGAGCGACAACAGCACGAGTTTGTTCTTGATCTCTCTCTTGTTTCAAATTTATTAGTATGATCTACACTCTTCTTTCATTGTTTCAAAATTGATTGTGAAATATTATGAAATATTGAAATGATTTATGATAAATTGCATATTGATTTATTTTAAATTGATTTGAGACAACCGATTGCGAAATAAATTGCATATGAAAATTTGCATGAGTGTTGAAAAATAAGTGTGTATCCAAATGTACATACAACGGTAATAAGTGTATTGAATGATTTGAAGGCCCTTAAAAGAATGTTAACCGTTAAAATTCGAGTTAAGGATATATTGGTATACCAATAAGGGTCAAATTAGCAGTACTGCACCAAATGTAATGAAGTGTCACTCTGATCCGTAACCTAGTGGGATAGTATCGGTAGTATTCACGAAATTGATTTTTAATAACCAGTTAGCAGCCCAACGGGACCGTACTGTGTTATAAAACCGTTTTTATACCGGCCTGCAGCCCAATGGGACCGTGCCGATGATTCGTTATCCTGTGCACCGAAAGCATATGTTAAATTCGATAAGGGCAAAATGATAATAAGATTGAAAAGTGTATGATTTGTGATTTAAATGATTTAGTGCATATGAAATTACATAACTTGAAATGACCAATGAATTGTAATTGAATATAAATGACATGAATATATATATATATATATATATATATGCATTGGTAATTGGAAAAAATGCACAAAAGCATTGTTTTATAAACATTGCATGAATGGATTTAAACTGAAATAAAGAGAGAATTGTATAGAACCACTAAGCATGAAAATGCTTAGTGCGTTGTTTTTGTCATCGCGCAGGTATCGAGTGAACAGGAATGAGGATAAAAACCGTAGAGATTTAGAGTCAACGTCAAAGCTTCGCGGTGTCGAAGTAAAGATCCGACCATGCATTCATGAAATGGATTTGACCATTTTGTATAAACTCTAATTTTATTTTGTAAATGTTTTGATATTGAAAACTTTGATATATTTTGTAAATGATATGATTGAAAAGGGCATTTAATGCCATAATGTACAAATGTGGGATTTATCCCAAAATGATGGGTCGACCGCAAATGTTTTGTTGCATATTATCATATATTCTATAGTATACGAAAAAAAAAAAAACGTATTTGTATTCATATCGGTAGTGCTGAACTTTACATTTATTTTAGTATTAGAGCTACAGTTAAATTGTTAGAAAAAAAAAGGGTGTTACATTTTATTTTGGTATCAAAGCACAAGTAGCATAGAGCTACGGTATTGAAAACGTATTTGTATTTGTATTGATGTTTGAATACATCTTAAAAGTAAAAGTATTGGTAGTGTAATGGACGCTACATATAAGATACAATGGTGGAAGGCAAACCATGCAATTTAACTTCTCTAAAAAATAATTTAGCAACATGTGAAGCATCATTGGTTTTGTTACATGGAATAAAATGTGTCATCTTAGAAAATCTGTTAACAACAACCAAAAAAAATCATGTCCTCTAAGGCTATGTCTAACAAATCATCTCTCAAAAAGTCCTTTTACTTGCCTATTCAAGTCCTCTCTCTCTCTCTCTTTAGGATTCATCCTATAATGTGAACTATTAGGCAGTTGAGAACCTGAAATCTATAGCATGTTGGATGTCTCTTAAAGGTGGTAGTTCACTAGCCAACTCATCAGGCACCATATCAACAAAATCATCTAGCAAGTTCTTCACTTCTCTTCACTTCCAGAGGAATATTGACAATTGTAGAATTAGATGGAACTTATTTTGCTACTAATGCTAAGCACATACTAGTCTCAATTCACTTTCTCTCAAACTTCTTACATTTTAAAATATGCAAATCCTGTTCAGGAAGTTTAGAGATGTTACGTTTACTATTACAACCTTTAGGCTTAGCAGGTATCAAAATAATGTTCTTACCCTTGTACTTAAAGGAATAAATGTTATCTTTAACAAAACTTGTAACATTAAGATCATAAAGCCAAGGGCGACCTAAACGAACATGGGCAACATCCATGGGTAGCACATCACAATAGATTGCATCCTTATAATCCCCCATTTGAATAGAGACTAGACACCTTTGAGCGACAGGCAAATTATGGTCATTCACTCATGCTACTCTAAAAGGATTTGGATGGGGTTCTACTGTCAAATTTAACAATTTAACAGCATCCTTAGAAACCACATTCATTGAACTACCCATCCCGATCACTAACATTTCTTATACACTCTGTATGATTGTGTAAAAAATACTAGTACACTTCCAATTATCATTATCTACAGTTGTGGATAGCACACATCTAACCATTCCAACACACACTTCATCATCACAATCTTCATGAAGATCATCTTCATCACTAGAATAATCTAAAAGATCAACAATTTGGTCTTCCTCATCTTCCAAACTACTCTATTCAACATCTAATGTCAATGCACGTTGTGGATAACGAGATACAATATGACCCTTGTGATGACACTTGTAATGAGCAATCGATGGGTAATAACCTTGGGCTTCGATAGGGCTTGACGGGAAGAGGATTAGCGGCTAGCGGCTCCTAATATATTAGGCCTATTACCGTTTGATGGCGTGGATTGTGACTTGATGACTTTGTGTGCAAGAGGTCTATTGAACTATCTGTGACTTCTAAGGCTTTTTATATGCATCCATTACGATTATTATTGGAGATCTTGATTTAACCATCATTTGAATGTCGAGACACGAGACCATTAACAAAATAGTGTAAGGCGACCAAAGTCGATCTCGACAACGGAACTCACTACACCTAAGCCTAGCTTCCTCAAATTTAGCATAATATTCAGCTACACTAAGAGTCATTTTTTTTAGATTAATCATGTTGGAGAACAACTCACTCTTATATGATGGAAAAATGTATTTTTCTTGCAATTTTGCTTTCATAACAGCCCATTGGGTGATGGGTGGTTCACCTTGACGAATCATGTGCTGCAACATATTCTGTTAGTACATCTTAGCTGAATTGGTTAACTTCATTTTAGCAAACCGAATCCGTTCACTATCAATCATTTCATACCAATCAAAATATTCCTCAATAGCAACTAACCAATTAAAGAAAGCATTAGGATCCATTCTACCATAAAATTCAGGAGCACTAACCTTGATATTTTTTTTGTGATGTCCTTTGAGGTTGTCTAACCTGTTTATCCTAATTTCTACCCCAATTACCATTAACCCTTGGCTGGTATTGCTGAAGAGCGACATCTTCTCTCACCTGATTTGGTGGGTAATTTTGCTTTGATGGTTGGTAATATAATGAGGATTGGCGTTAGTAGGTCGGCGATCGCACAAGTTGAGCGGAAGATGCTCGCATTGCCGTGCTTTCGTGTGAGGTTGAACAATTGAATTACTACCCAAGTTCATTTTACCCAGATTGTCATGCAAACCATTTGTGAGTTCATCATATTGAGTTGAACCTCCATAATGACTTGAACCCCGATTGTGTTGGCCGGCGTGTTTTAACGGTTTAAATCCAGCGTATTCGATACATCTTTATGTTCACCCCGTGTTTAAAAGCAAATCAATTTTTTATTTATTGCATGAGTTTGTCGTTCGAGGAATGGATTGGCGTTGAGTCGATTATTACGTATTGAATTTAAATAGGATTCTTGGTGCAGTGATTGAATCAAATTGTGCTTTATTTGCATCATGATGACAGGCAATACAGACTAAACTATCATTTAGATCTTGAGATAAAGCTTATAGTCTTAAATCAAAATTATTAAGTCTCTCAATTGAATCTTTTGTGTTGGTGAAGAAAAAGATTGACAGTATCACTACGTGGTGACATCTTAGATAGAATCACAAAAATTTAACAGGTAAGGAAATTTATAAAGTATATCTTTAATCACAATAACCTTAATCAAAAGAAAAATGTAATGCGATTATATATGTCGCAGTTGCGCGAGGCAGAAAGAATAACTAAAAAAACAAAAGTATTGTTTTTTTTTTGTTTTTTTATTATTATTATATATTTTTTAATACTCTTTATCTTTGTAAATAATTGGAGCACAAAATAATCAAACAAAATATACTTAAATATTCGAATATTAACTGAGTTTTCAAACTAAAAGAAAATATACCCCATTGAAAAACCTTTAGGACGCCTATAATTCCTTAATGTGATTGCAAGGAAATCAAATAAAGTGTGCAATTCGTTGATGATGACAAATTAATTGTATTCCCGAAACAGTAATCAAATGAGAAGTCATCACAACTTTGAAGGACCAAAACAATAATTTGGCAAAACTGGATGCAATTTTAAAAAACTAACAAATCAGGTTTCATAGCAAAGATCGGAATAACAGCATAGATATGCCCAACATCAAACCAAACGAAGATCCAGTAGTCAATGTGTCCCAATAGCCTCCAAACTCAAAACCTTCAATTTTGTAATCCCCACTCGATTTAGGCGACAGAGCTGCGAAAAATAAAAAAGATGAAGTGATAAAAACCCTAACCGTTCAAATAACCACCAAAGTATATATTGATATGAAATTATATGATGAATCCAAAGGCAATGCGTTTGGATTGTAACAGAGAGTGGTCGAGTGAAAGGTGAAAGGCGAAAGAAAGCTAGATAACGGGAAAAAGGTGCGTTGAAAATTAGGGCAGAAAGAGGTTTTATGAGAGATAGGGTATAATCTGTATCCATTGAAAACAATATCAAGAGGTTGCCGAAGAGAAATTCTATTTACACCCCCTTCTTCTACACACCCCATATCACACACACCCCATATTTACTCCCCAACTCTCTAATGGGGTGTATAAAGAAAAGAGGGGGGTGTAAATAGAATTGCTCGTTGCCGAATCCAAAGGAAATAAATCCGAATTCAAAGATGCTTCTGCAGCCGCTGGGCTTCTTGAGAAGTTGAGTGTTGAAGAAAATTGATGTAGCTCCAATTTCAAACTGTTGTATGTCAGCGAGAAGTCGGATCAGAATTTTTTTCCTGAAAATTAAGAATCTTCCTTAGATCAGAAATTTCTGCTTCAACAATGAAGAAATCAGGATTCTTTGTGGCGTCCGTTGCCGCGGCCTCTACTACTGCAATCTCTGCATTGTCCTCTTCGGGTTTCTTCTCCAATTCAAAGATTCAATTTTCTCGCGACAAGGCTGTTGCGGACAAAGATATTGGAAATTCAGTATAAAAAATTTCCAATAACTTGCGGGCTAAGTACTTGATCAAAAATTTGGCCGGACGATTTGAAAGAGACAAATAGGGCGGAAGTTATGCTCGGATACTAAATTAATATAGATCGGTTACAAAGAATAATAAAAATTGAAAGAAAACGAATAAAATAAATAGAACGAAGTTCAAGTTTTCAATATTATATTAAGTCTATCAAAATAATAACATAAAATGTTATTTATAAGCATCAACAGAAAACCTATGAAATTTGGAGCTTGAGGCATGAAGTAAAAAAATGATCAATAAATAATTAATAATAATAAAAATTATCATTGGATTTAGGCTTTCTATATTGTATAGGCCTAGATATGGGCCTTATGGGAACCATTCGGCGAGCTGATTAGGCGGATCGAACCGGTCAGTTGTTAGCCAGTTCATTTACTGAAACATATCTGAAAACAAAATAAGCTGTTTAGGCCGCGTTCCATTTCGTACTCATGCTTTTAAATATGTCTTGAGGCGTTTCAATTGATAGGCCCATAAGCGTTCACGTTTGCAAGGAAATACGTTTACAATGAATCGATTCATGCCATTCAAAATAATATACAAAATCGTTTAGTTTAAGCTCTTTGATGTAACATCAGTTGTTCAAAAGTAGGATTATGGATGCATATGACGGGTATAAGCTTTTACTCATGACTTTTCGCTGATGACTATCTACTCTTGATCTTGTCAGCCGTTCTGTTCGCAAATTTACCTACGCATAGATAAGCTACAGCGGCCCAGCGTTTTAAATAACTACGATTCTCTCTTTATTTAGGTTTAAATCGAAATAAATGTGATTTCATAGATAATGCTTTAAATCTTCTTGAAATGATAATGCGGTACAATACATACATAAAATATATTTCCATTTAATCAATTCTGATTCATTAATTAAATCTCTCTATTCACATAATTTTTCATGTCTTGATAAATCATTAAGTTCATGTCTGTACTTTTTCGTTCATTATCATTTTGCATTTTAGCCGCTTGCTCGAATTTACTTTTGCTCGCTGATACACGAGGATAAACGAATCGCCACATTCTGCAGTCATTGGTATAGGCCGGTCTATACGCCACAGTTTTATAAAAATATGTACTTTCGGTTGGTGTACACTCACCGGAATCTTGTCCCGGCGAGAGCGCCACGGATCGGTATCTTACGATAGATACGTTTGTTCGACTTTTATTGGTATCTGCGATTTATCGCTAATTCGAATTTAGCGGTTCTTGTTACATTAAGGACATTCAAATCGTTATAGGAAAATACAATATAGTATGTATTTTTATACAAACAAATCATTTCAATCCTTATTCAATTTTCATGTCATTCATTTCACAATCAATCAATTTCTCAAATTTCTTAACTTAAATCAACTTGCAATTCATTTCACAATTTATTTGCATTAAATCACTTTAAAACAATTCAATATGCAATTCAAACATTTTGGAGATAGAGATTCAAAATAATGAGAGAAAGGTGTAGAACAAACCCAAAAAGCTTTCCACTTTGATTCAATCCTCGAATCTCTCGATCTCGATTCGAGCTTTCCTCCTCATCAGCCCCTATTCAATACAATTAAAGAACAATATTATTCATACATTAAGTGATTTTGGTTGCTAGGGTTGATTTTAGGAACTTAATATCAAATATTATTAAATATATTTATGAAATAAAAGAATAGAATCAAACTACATTATGGTTTGTTAGTTCCCAACTTTAATCTATCCACATAACCAAAATACTAAAATTTCCCCTGCCTTTGTCATTTTCCAACAATACTCTTGATCAATTAAACCGAGCGAAGATTAAGTCAAAACACCAACAGAACATTAACACCACATACAGGACCGTTATTTTCAGTTTGTACTCTCACGGACTTTATTACCCAAGTATTCAAACAGTCTTCAAAATTATGAAACTCTCCAGTTTAGTCCTTTATATATCCAATGACATCTACGAAGAATTTCAATTTAAATTCCTTCTCTAAGGCCCTCAACCACACACTGCCTAGCAGGCCCAAGAAACATGTGTTTTTTTTGAGTTGATGCCTTTAAAATATCCTCTGGAAACCAATCATAATGTTGTCCAAAACTAACTTCAAACATTGATTTTATTATCTTAGACCAAGGTCTATCCAACCCCCAAGTACCCAAAATCAAATTATAAACCAATTGGTCCAGTTTTTAACTTTAACATCCCAAAACCCTAACTAGTCCACTTTGTGAGCGCCATAAACAAACACTTTTAAATTAAATAAATTCCCAAATCTAAATTTTCCAGCAGAAAAGTTAATATTTCCAAGACCCATATATTCCTTCCCAAGACCTTTAATTCTTACAACAATCTATTTTCATAAATTCAAACACGCCTTCCATGAAAGCAGTCTGAGCTCAAGTTCACGACATTTTAATGCCGTCAAGTTTAGCTCACTAAGATACCTATTTATTCTCGATTTATGGGGTCTTAACTTCATAAATTGGTAGTGGTTCCTTCACTCATTTAAAGCTATGGTTCTAAGGTTTATTCTCCAATTCAGATCGCCCGATTTGGATCGCTAGCTGAAGTTATTGCATTTTACATCTAGACTACTCTAATTTGCAAAACATAATCTGCACATAGCTCCACTTTGACAGATTTTTGGGCACTTTGGGGTTACAATTTTCTTACACTTCCTTCAATTAAATTATTTCTCTAGAATTCTAGTTTTCATAATTTTGAATCACTCAATTTGGATGAGTGAAACTCAACTTATGGCCAAAACACCATAACAACACCTATAACCAGAGCATACGTGAGTACCGAGACTCACCTTTAAGCCCATATTCAGGAGCCTTATGTACAATTTGCTCCTAGTACCTTCTATACATTTGTAGCCTATCTCTTATGATTCTTTACCAATTGGAATCACTTCATTTGGATGATTATAACTTAACCTATAGCCAAAATAAGAACTGGGGTTTTGAAAAAATTTGGCAGCATTTCCTTTGAAAACCCAACATTCTCTCCGCTTTTCTGCAATTCATAGAAGCAATTCAAACCAATCAAAACAATGCAAAACAACTTTCAAACTAATTAAAACCATCCAAGAACACTTTTATACCACATTTATGAGGTTTTATTAAACCTAAACACAAGTAGGGGTTAGGGTTTTGGTTTTTCTACCTTGAATCTCTTTGCGCCCGAAAGTACTAGATTTCTTGCCCTTTCCTTGAATCTTTGCCAAGAAATTTGGATTTTGCAAATCTACTTCTTCCCAAAACCCTAGTTTTCTTACTCTCGCTCCCTCTCCAAGTGCGATTTTGCCCAAATGAGCATTCTAGAACCAAAATAATGATTCTTGATCATCAATCTATAAGGTTTTGTTTGGCCTACAGAGCCCTCCACATTTTGGACTTAAGTTCTCCTAATTTACTATATAGCCCATACTTCTCTGTTGCAGCAGTCACATGTTACTAGACATGTATTCTTTATAACTTATACCTTTAGGTCTTCTTTTTCACAAATTTCCATTTTTTGCCCTCTTTCACTGTTTATTCCTGGTTCTATCATTGACATTTAGCATTTATCACTCAATCACATATACTCATTTTCAACATATAACATTTAACATTTTCATTTAATCATTTATCATTCCTAAAAAATCCCAATTTGCTCCTCGATCTATACCCAAACATATAATAAAATTATTATAAAAATTCTGCAGATTTTTTTAAGCATGTGCCTACTCCATGCCCCATCAATAATCATTTTCTTTCTTTTAATAAGTCATTTGTTAAATGTTAACGCATTCTTTAATGTAACTTGGTATTTAACCACATTAAAATCTCGTGTATTACTTTGTTTTATGTTCATGTGTACCACAAGATAATTATATTATATTGTTATTGTGCGATATGATTTTCTCTTAGATAATATTCTTAGCTTTTACAATATTATTTAGAAAATAATTGATAGTTGACTTTGTGAGTACCATGGTCCTTAGACCCACTACTCAATGGGCCCAGGGTCCATTTGGCCTGAGGCCCGTCTGGCCTGCAATAAGAAGTTGTCTAAGCCCACCTACTATATTAAAACCGGAGGGCACTACTAGACAGGAGAATCCAAAAGCCCGTATGTGAAAGTCGAGGTGTCTTTTTAAAGACCAGCTACAGGGGTGCCCGTCTAGAGTTTTAAGTCCCCCAGCCGGCCATCATTTTGTATATGGCAAGTTTGTTATTGATAAATAGATAAGGCGGGAAATACGCAGAGGATATTTATCCACAAATTTCCTAGTTTCCAAATCTCATACTTCTCGGAGGAATAATCTTTGATAAGGAAGAATTAGTCCTTGATAAGGGAAAATCAATCCTTGATAAGGAAAAACATATTTATCCCTAAAGATAAGAGATTCCTTCCTGAGATAGGAGGAAGATTCAACAACCATTTTCTATAACCGTGAAGATCCCCACGAGAGAGGTACGCACTAACCACGCAAACTCTCGCTTCTTTCTCTTCTCCATCCTTTTCGCCGATGAATCATTGGAGAGGGCCTAATCAGAGCCGACGCCCATTTTGCGTGTTCACATTGTGTCGCCATGCCTAGAGTGCAAGAGATAAGGGTAACAATAATTGACGTCGTCTGTGGGAATCGAACAAAAGTCTTGTCTACAGGCTGCAATGGCTTGGCTTCAACGACTATCTAGCAACCCTTCATCACCGGTAGCTCTGTCAATTCCCCCTCCCACGTCGGATTCGTCCGAGGTAGTTGCAATGTCAAACAACTCAATGATCAAATTTATAGAAGATCAATTCCTCCATTAGCGTCAGGACATGGAGAAGAAACAGGAGGAACAAGGAAGGAAGATGAAGGAGTTGCAGGATCATGTTGAACGCCTGCAACGTGTGAACGTCTGGTTATGGGCCCAGGTAGAAAAAAGACGCGATCTTAGTGAAAGAGATGTGGAAGATAGCAGTCGAGCTTTGCATTCAATCCCTTGCAATAGAGGGAAGGATCCCATTATCCTGAACAAGGCTAATGCCCCAGCAAATGACGAGTTATCCTCAAGTAGTTCCCCACCTTTGGGCCTCTCACCAGCAAAGAACACAAAGGCCAAATCACGTAAAAGGACCTCGCATCGCCCTGCCTTCAACAATGCCGTTAGTGGCACGTCCTGCCAAGTAAGGAGAGAAGTAGCTAGGGGGTAGTACCAGCCAGACCGAGCCCCCAGCGACGCGTAGGTATTGCCTACAGGCGCGATGCCATCAATTTCGTTTGTACATCCCACCTTAGGTACAGGACCGACATTTTATATGCCACTAACGGCTCCAATTCGGGGACCCTACGACATGTTCTCTTTGCCCCTAGGACAACACATTCTTGACTACGAGCCACTTCGCGGGTTCGTCATACCCGCCTTTGCCAGGTTTGACAGCTTTATTAACCCATTCGATTACATGCTCCACTATAATCAGGCAATGATACTAAATGCTAGCAATGACCGTCTATTGTGTAAAGTGTTCCCAGCTAGCTTGTAGGGGCCCGCTTTGGCCTAGTTCCATAAGCTCCCCCGCAATTCAATGAACTGTGGGCGGCATTCGTATTACAGTACCTTTGTTTGGTGCGACAAAAGAGGAACATTAGCTCCTTACAGGCTATCCTTAAGTAGGAAGTGGAATCTATTCGAGACTTCATGAGGAGATTTGGGCAAGCTATTCAACAGGTAGAATCTTACAGCATGGATGCGATCCTCCAAAACTTTAGGAGAAGATTTGAGCCATCCACGCCGTTCTTCCAATCGCTATCTTTAGACCCACCAGAGACGATGGAAAAATTATACAGGCGGGTCGATAAGTACTCAATGTCAGAGGACAACATCCATGTAGCAACCTAAACTGTCATGATTACAAGTCAGCCGACTGAAGGACATAGGCCGTCTAGGAAGAAGTCGTCCGAGTCCAAAGAAGGGCAAAATAGAGATCGAAAGCGATCCTATGACCAGTCATAGAAAAAGATAGGGCCCCCATAGTTCACCCCCTTGAACATCTTGTTATGAAAGGCTATTGTCTATCATTCGTGATTTTCCAGAGTTTAAATGGCATGCACCGATCCAGACAGATCCTTCCCAAAGAAACATATCCTTACGATGCGATTATTATAGAGATCATGGGCATGAGATCGACAAGTGTTGAAGCCTAAAGTTCTTAGTGGAAAAACTTGTCAAAGATGGACACCTCAGGAGGTATATCAAAGAAGCAAACCAGAGAGAGAAGTTAGGGCCGACAGTAGGTAGAATTGCAGTCGAAGCCGTAACTTCTTTAGAACTTAGACTAATCATAAATTATATATTGGGCGGCCCGTTTGACAACCAATATCAGTCAAAAAGCCAAAAGAAAAAGATCTTAAGAGCTGCCACAGTCAAACCCAGGGTAAATGCTATCCACAGAAGGCAGCCGTGAAGAAACCAGGCCCATAGATGGCCCTATATCCTTCCCTCTTGTCAACTCAAATAGGATTATTGTGCCCCACTATGATGCATTGGTACTCACCTCAGATAGCGATTTTGATGTGCACGGTGGTATCAGGGATTCGGCAAAGGCAAATGTGATGAGTCAGAACTATTCGCTTCAACTAGATGAGGCTTCTTCTAAGTGGTGTTGAATTTAGCTCCGCGATTCTCTCTGGGTTTTAATGGGCGCGACTACCGTGAACACTGTAAGATGTCACACGCCTATAAGGGCTGGTTCACTCACAGTTTTGCTCTACCGTCAGACGCGGGTCCTTACAACGCCATAACGGGCGTGTGCCTAGCCGCACCGACAAAAGTTGCTCGACCTACCACCAAATGGTCAATTATTTGACTAACATTACCGCTGGACCTCAGGTACCATTGGCCGCATGCGTTGTTATCGCCATCTACAGGGGAACAGTGGAGGGAGAATGTTCCTCAAAGTCCTCCCTCGAGGATCAAAACCCTCGCTGCAGCAATCACGTCACGCCCCAAATCAAAAGCGAGGAGAAGGATCCACCGTCGCGGACCCCTTGAAAAAGTAATGTTGGATGAGCCGGAGAAGTTCACTTATGCCGGTTCTCTTTTAACTGATGACAAAAAAGAACAGTTATGACTCCCGGTGTTGAGTAACATAGATGTGTTCACCTGGAGCCACTCGTATATGGTCGGAATTAATCCAACGGTGGCCTCTCACAAACTAAACATCATCTCCATGGCCAAACCAGTGAGACAGAAAGTAAGGCGTTTTCACCCGGATCGCCATCAGATCATCCAGATGGAGGTAATTAATTTATTAAGAGCAGGTTTCATCAGAGAAGTAAAGTACCCCGAATGGCTAGCCAACGTAGTGGTGGTTCCAAAGAAGGGCAACAAGTGGCGAGTATGTATAGATTACACTGACCTCAACGAAGTGTGCCCAAAAGATAACTTCCCCTTGTCGTGTATAGATCAAATTGTTGACTTCGCAACTCGGGTCACGATACCGCTGCTGCACTTTATCCGATATCATCACAGCTCCCATGCACCCGCTCGACGCAGAGAAAACAACCTTCATTACACTATATGGTTATATTGCTACAATGTGATGCCTTTTAGATTAAAGAATGCTAGGGCAACTTATCAAAGATTGGTAACTGAGATATTCTGACCGCCATTGGGCAACACCATGGAAGCCTATATTGATGATATGCTTGTAAAATCTAGAGAACGCTTCTATCATACCCAAAAAGATCTACAGGAGGCATTGAAGCACGCAATTGCACGACATGAAACTCCAACCCTTGAAAGGGCAAAGCTTGTGCTTTATGGTGACCTAGAGAGGAATAGAGGCCATCCCCGTGCAACTCAAAGCCATAATGGACTCAAACTCCTACCTCCAGAAAAGAGCACGAACAACCGACCGGGTCACGCGTTCCCCGCACCATATCCTCGCTTCACATATCGCCCAGCTCATTTTTTATCACTCTGGGGCTGTGAGCCATAAGTGACTGGCTGAACGAGGAGCCGGGACTAAGCTTTCATGGCAATCAAACAATATCTTACGTAACCACCACTCGCTAGCCTGTAAGGTGGGCGAAGGCAATCTATCTCTACCTAGTAGTGTCAGAAGTTTCAGTAAGTGCAACTTTGTTCAAAGAAGACGAAAACCGAAAATAGAGACCAATATTCTTCATAAGCAAATCCCTGGCAGAAGTAGAAACTCGGTACTCCTGTCTCGAACAAGCGGCACTGGCCCTCTGTGTAGTAACCAAGAAGCTTCGCCTCTACTTCCAAGTACACCCTATCATCGTAAGCCGATCACCTCCCCCTTTGCGGAAACACTAAGGCCACATGTCTCGCCTATCGCAGTTGATACCCAATGGATCGAGCTAAACGACTTATTTAACATAAAACATCGCCAAGGCCAAGGGGCGTATTGGCAGATTTTTAGCGTAATTACCCAATGATGTGGACCAAGATAACGGTGGTTAGTGGATTCTTATGTGGACGACGCTTCTCGCTATACGGGGAGCTGGAATCGGCTTGCAATTTAAAGCCTCAACTGGGGAAATGGTAGAGCAAGCCATAAGGCTAGACTTCCCCGCGTCCAATAACGAGACTAAATATGAAGCAATCCTAGCCGGAGTCGATCTCGCACAATTTGTATCATTAGAAAAACTCCTCATACGTAATGACTCTCAATTGGTAGTAGGACAGGTAAACGGAGAATATGAAACATGAGACCAACGCATGGCCAAGTATGTGGGCCTAGTCAAGTAACGACTAGGGAGTTTTACGACTTGGAAGCTTGAACATCCTCAGTGGGTTGACAAGTGGCGTATGCATCGCGTAGGGCCGTGATCCATCCCAATAACAAAAGAATGTATTCCTCCCACCCACACAACCGGGCGCCGTTTATTATAACCGACGGGTAAGTCGATGGATGAAGTCGTCTCTTCTTAGCCGACTTTAATGATGTATCTCGAGCTCAAGAGAATCGCTCGATAAATTGCAGCTGAAGCCCACAAGGTTTAGGTCCAAGTGGCAAGATTTTCCTTGGTGAAGGGCAATTATACAAACGATCTCTGGACGGATCGTATCTTAAGTGTCTCACCACTCAACAGGGATAGTATATACTGGTAGAACTTCATGAAGTGGTATGCGGAAACCATCCAAGGGACAGAACTTTAGCTCACAGGGCCCATACACAAGGGTATTATTGGCCAAATATGAAAGCCGATGCGACCGCCTACGTTAAGAAGTGCGACTGCTGTCAACGACAAGCCCCCATGTCAAGGATGCTGGCTCAACACCTAGCCATCATCATGAGCCTTTGGCTCTTTGCTCAGTGGGGAATTGATATAGTTGGACCGCTGTTTACCGCCCTAGCTCAGAAAAAGCTGATGTTGGTTACCACCGACTATTTTAGTAAATGGATAGAAGCTGAAGCCTTCACCTCCATCAAGGATAACGATTTCGTCCAATTTGTGTGACTTAATATTGTTTGGCTTCCGCTCGAATACCCCAATCGACAGGAACCCCGACAACGAGCCACGCTTGACACGGTATACGTAAATTCTTCTAAGAGCCGAAGATCATAAATTTGTACTAACCCCATGGCATCTACGTAGTACGACTGTGCGTGGGGTTTTGACAAACCTCTTAACTAGCTGAAAAGCATCTACATTCAACTAAGGGAAAATGGGTGGACGAGTTACCAGGAGTTCTTTGGGCTTATAGGACAACCAGCTGAAATCCGACTGGAGTGTCATCATTCGTCCTCACCTATGGGATGGAGGCTATCATTCCTACATAAATTGGTATGCCCACACTTCGGACTGAAATCCCTGGAAAGACTAATACTGAAACCATCACCAAAGACCTAGATATGGTATATGAGCTCTGGGAAGCAGTCGCTATACGTATAGCCTCGTACCAACAAAGGACGACAAACCTATATAACATGCATGTAAGGCCACGTACGTTCCAAGCCGGAGACCTAGTTTTAAGAAGGGTCTTTGAAAACACGGCTAGCATGACGGCTGGCAAGTTCCAACCCAATTGGGAGGGGTTGTACATGATAGTAAAGGTGGGGGCAACCGGCTCATACGCACTAAATAAATTAGACGGAACTCCAGTACCTAGGATGTGGAATTTTACACATTTTAAGAGGTATTATCAATAAAGTTTTCTTATTTAATAAAATTTTCCTTTGAAGGGTTTTCTTTCAATCTTTGTAATCGCCTCATGTAAAGCCCGTGACGTGGTTCCAAGCCCGTTGGCACTTTGAAAAGCCCAAATGCGGTCACATGCAGCACTTTCGTGCCGACGTGGTCTAGCCTCGTCGACACTCAAAAGCCTAAATGTGGCTCTAAGCTTGCTAACACTTTCAAAAGCCCAGATGTGGCTCCAAGCTTGTTGGCACTCTCAAAAGCCCAAATGTGGCTCTAAGCCTGCTAGCACTTTCAAAAGACTAGACTTGTGGCTCTAAGCTTGCTGGCACTTTCAAAAGACCAGAGATGTGGCTCTAAGTCTGCTGACACTTTCAAAGGACTAGCCTTATGGCTCCTAGCTCGCTGGCGCATGTTTAAACACAACAGTAGCTCTTAAGCCTGTTGGTTAAAGCCAAGTCCCAAGAATAGTGTCTTGCTTGCTGGCCCAGGCTGAATCCCTACTA
Source organism: Tetrastigma voinierianum (assembly GCA_016808115.1). NCBI lineage: Eukaryota > Viridiplantae > Streptophyta > Magnoliopsida > Vitales > Vitaceae > Tetrastigma > Tetrastigma voinierianum. The sequence continues at coordinate 2,446,191 of JAEQBH010003196.1, forward strand.
GCTCCTAGCTTCTAAAAGACTTAACATTGATATCCCCAAAGCAACTATCCTAGCCAATGTTCGTAGAAAGGATAAGAAATAGAAGGGATTCATTGCATGAGTATACCAAAAATCATATTTCATTAAAATAAGCCAATAAGTGTCAGTGACTACAAAATATGTATGTCTTGGTCGCTAAACGGGCCCTTACAAAAAATTTTAAAAAAGTGGGGGCTATGAGAAAGAGGAATTTGTGGGTTAGCCAAACAAGGCTTAGTGCAGGATTTTGATTAAAGACCAAATATTGGTATTTAGAAGGCATTTTGCACATTTGGCAAAAGAAGGGGAGAGAAAGTGCTAGAGCTTTTTCGGTTATGAGAGAGGGAGGAAGATTAGTGGTCTTTGCTCCATGAAATCAAGGATTAAGGCGATCAAGAGGAAGAAGGAAGATTGGTGTTGAATAATCAAATATTTAAAGGTAAGGAATCAAACCCTAACTTTCCTTAATGTTGTGTTTGGGTTTAGAAAGAACCCTAAGTTGGTATAAAAATGATGTTAATTGGTTTATTTCAGTTTTGGGGGTTGCTCTAAGTTGTTATATGGTTGTTTTGATTAGTGTTGAGGAATTTTTGTATAAAGGAAACGTTGGGTTTTTAGGAGAGATGCTGTCAAAATTTTCCAAAACCTATGTTTTTGTTTTTACCATAACTCATCCAAATTAAGTAATTCAAATTTCTGGGTAAACTAGACTTCTAAGAGAACAAATCTCCCTGAAATAAGTGTGTCCAAATTTAGACCCCATTGGACCCAGAAAATTCGTCAAAGTGAGGCTATATTTTCTGGTAAATATTGGTTTAGTTTTGATACAGTTTTGGTGTTTCGGAACAGTTTTGGTATTTAGGCCATAAGTTGAGTTTCACTCACCCAAATTAAGTGATTCAAATTTCTAGGTAAACTAGACTTCTAGAAGAATTTCCTAATAAGTACTAAATTTAGACCCCATTAGACCCATAAATTCGTCTAAAGGGAGCTTTGTTTTTAGGCAAATTCTGATTTTGTGTTGAAAATAGAATAGTCTCGGATGTTTAGGACATATCCGGGAGTTTCCTAAGTTCGACTGATGATTCCACTTTTGAATAAATAGATTTATAGAGAACAATGGACTTAAAGGAAGTTGGCAAATGTGGCTCATTTGTCTTTAAAATTTTTACAAGTAAAGTGTGTTGGGTAGAACACTACCCTAACTAGAAACCCAAATAAACCAACCGATATTGTTCTCTAATCAGGATGGATTAGGTCAGGATGAGGAAAACCCAAATTGAATGATTCCAGGAAAGGAATTGAAGTGCGACGACCTTTTGGTTCGTTCCTCTATTCTTTCTTCTTATTTCAAGTATCAAATTGTTTGCACAATTATTGAAATGTGATTTTCACAAATAAGATATTGATTTATTTTAAGTGATTTGAGAAAATTGATTGTGAAATGATTCCCATGAAAAAAGTTGTATGAGTATTGAAATGTGATATTTGAGTATAAATGTATATACCCTATTGTAAATTTCTATGATTGATTTTTAATGCTTCATTATATCGTTATCCGTCACATATTCGAAAGGCGATGTGACCGTGATAAATTGGGTCATATCAAACTAGCAAAGAATGTGAATGAACGTAATGTAATGTCACTCAAATCCGTAGCCCAACGGGACAATATCGGTAGTGTTCACAAAATGATTTTAATAACCGGGCCAAGAGTCTACCGGGACCGTGACTGTTATAAAACCTTATACCGGTCCGCAGCCCCATCAAGACCATGCCGGTGATTCCGTTATCCTACGCATTGAAAACATTGACTAAATTTGTTTAAGGGCAAAATGATAAGAATATTTGTGAAATGCATGATTTGTGTTTTGAATGATTTATTGCATATGAAAGTGCATATTTGGAATGATCAATGAACCGTAAATGAATGTATATGAAATGAATATATGTATTATATTTGCATTGATCATTCAAAAAGATTTAAAAGCATGGTTTAGAAAAATTGCATGATTTGACTTAAACTGAAATGAAAGATAGTACTATATAGAACCACAGTCGCAAAATGTTAATGAAGGATACTTTTTATCATCAATGTAGGTAATTTCGAGTGAACATGTACGAAGACATAGACCGCAGTGAATCAGAGTCATCATCAAAGTCACACGAAGGATAAGTAAAGCTCCGTTACATGCATATATGAAATTATTCGACTCATTTTGTACAAACACTATTATGAAAATTGAACTCTTATTATGTTTTGTAAATATTTGGATATTGAAAACAGCTAATAATGTCACATTGTATAAAGGTGGGAAATGAACCAAATGGGCATGAAATGCCACATCGAATGAAAAAAGAGTTTTGTGATCAAATGATGGGCCCCCTTTATGTTAAAGTTGTATTATTATATATTTACTGAGTATTTGAAATGTGTTTGAAAAGTAATTGTATTTGGATTATTCAAATGATTAAAAAACAAAAAGAAGAGCGAGGACCGCATTTCGTCCTGTTAGCCCAGCACGCGGGCTGGCCGCCACACCTTACGCCTAGGCGAACCTGAGAGGTCTTCTACTTTTCAACTCTGTTTTTGCCTTCATGTCATTTAGCTCTTCTTTTGCTTGATTTTTGCTTCATATTCTGCAAAACATTACAAAATGGGGGATTAGTGAAATATTGATAAATAGGGTGTGGATTTAGCACTTGGGTTATAAAAATACATGAAAAGCACACTCAAAATGCATATATAATTTACACCGAAAAACACTCCCAAACTTAATATTTTGCTTGTCCTCAAGCAAAAACAAAGACACAAATTCCCAACTTATTAAAGATGAAACAAACGTGAGTCCATGGAGATATAAGCATTGCAATGTTTTGCCTCAGGAGTTATGCATTCTAACATATGAATAATATTTCAAGATAATGTTCTTTAAAACTAATAAGTTGACCACAGCTGACTACACCTAGATCAAGGTTCTATTCTGAGTATGTGCGACTCACCCTCATTACTCCAAGTGCATTTTAGATGAAAACAGGAAAATGCATGCAATAAAGGATCTCTCACTCTTAAGGAATTTCCATGAATGTAGAGTGACTAAGACTTTATAGGCTTGGTTGGCATACCATTCTCCACTAATGCAGGTATTAAACACTATTGGGATCAAATAGGGCTTTTCAAGCTTGTAGTGTGTAGGGTGAGAGGGTAGCCAACAGTCATTTAAGTCCGGGGTTTTTACCCAAAACACCTGCCACCTTTTCTTTTTTATTCTGTAAGCCAATTCTCTAGATTTCACCATGTCTCAAATTGAGTCATTCAAAATCAACCCACTTAGCATTATTATGCTTTTTGTAGTGCTTCACCCCCAAACTTGATTGTTTCTATCTCTTATCAAAAGTCACCAAGAATTTCTGCTTTTTCTGAACATCAAGGTATGAGCAGTGCAATAGTCAACCCCTTTAAGCTTTCTACCTACACCGTGTAACGAGTTTTAGGTTAATAACTCCTAGACAAGTTGATCTTAGGGTATTAGGTGTTAAAACACCCCTACGGACTTAGTAGCTCAAGGTAAGAAGGCTACGACTTTAAATTTGCTCCTTCTTGAGTTCTTTTCTTCTTTACACTTTTCTAACTGTTTTTCTTTCCTTGCTATTTTCAAAAAAACCCTTCCTTGGCATTTTGTGTTGAACAACCTCTCTTCATTCAATCATTCCCACTCGACAACATGTCTTCCTCTTGATGTATGCTTTATACATGACATTTTAGGGTAAAATGGGTTCTTGACTGAAGGATAAAATAAAAGGATCCAGGTGTTCGTTCTTGGTTTTCAAGATAGAACATGGCTATTAGGCTCAAACAGGGTGACTATGGACTAATGCATAACTGGGTAGGATAGGAAGGCTTAACCGATTCCAAGGATAGCCTATATCATTTCCCAAAAATGTGATACCTAGGATTTCGCCTCGAATGGTAATTAAACAAGTTCTAAGGTCTTATGAGATCTAAACATTATGATTTCCTAATTTTTCTCTAAATCAAGCATGATTGGTGAACAAGGGTATAAGAGACTTGTGCTTAGTTTTGTGCAAATCTATAGCTAAGTGTATAGCTGTATGGTCACCCAATTTGGTTTTTATATCAACTATCTTTTACATTAGTCAAATGTCAAGAACAACAGAATTAGTTATCATCATAGGCATGCCATTGTTTGGAAAGAAATTATCAATCATAGAAAATATATTAGAGTTAGCCTAAAATGGTACATAGGAGATGGTAAGCAAGCTTGCTTCTAGATCAATCATTGAGTCTATAGGTCCCCCCTTATTACTTTTGTAGATGAGAACAATAGGCAGTTTATCAATTGGGATGCTAAAGTGCATGATTTTATAAACCAAGACAACAAGGAGGGGGATCTCCGCTCTATAGGCACGTTCATCCCTTCTAATGTTATAGTAGACATTAAAGCGGTTCCTATTCCTTTATGCCCATGGAGGATAGGTGTTTTTGGGATTCTCCCAAGACGGCAGGTTTACTCTCGAGTCAGCTACTTGGGCAATGAGAAAACCTTCAAATCACCCTAGATCCAAAATGTTGAACTAGATATGGAAATTAAATCTCCTTCCTAAGATTAAATTTTTCCTTTGGTTGGTTGTTAGGATGCCCTCCATACTTGTGAATTTCTCACTGCTAAAAAGATAAATATCCCTATTAAATGTCATTTTTGCGGCCAAAATGTTGAAAATATTGGTCCTGTCTTTAAACAATGCACATTTGTTCAAGGAATTTGGGACTATATTAAGTTTAATCGTTCCACTCTGCTCTTCCATTAAGGAGACTTTCTCTCTTGACTAGAATTGATATTAAAAAACCATAAAACCAACTCTAAATTGTTCAATCACCCTATAGAAAAGATTGACATGATAATGTAAAATGTTTGGACTCATAGAAATCAAGTCATGTTTAGGAAGAGCTAACGAAACCCTTTTCTCGTCATCGAGAAAGCCACCCTAGTTTTTCAAAATCTTCAGGATTATTTGCATGTCCCCTATCCTTTGCATGAAGAATATAATATTGCTCGACGTGTTGAAAAATGGATTCGATGGATTCCCCTTATTATTGGTATATTTAAATTAAACTTTGATGGTTCGAGGATGTAAGATAAAAGTGTTTTTAGGATGGGTTATTAGAAACTCTAATAGTATCATAAAAACGACTGCATGTAAACACGTGGGCAAGTCATCAATAATTGTTACTAAATGTATAACCTTAAGGGATGGTATTCTTGCTCCTAAAAATAAGGGATACTCAAACTTAGAGATTTAAGGGGACTCGAAAATAGTTATAGATTGTTATAATAAGAGTATCAATATCCTAGTTCTATTATGTTGTTAATAAAGGATATTTGGAAACTTTCTCCGGGCCTATATATTTATGAGTATCATCATGTTTATAGAGAAAGAAATATAACTATAAATTATCTAGCAAAAAAATGAATTTGTATCATAGATTTTAGTATTTGGCAAGTGAACTTTCCTAAAGATGTTATAAATTTTAGTTACAAAGACTATTGTGGGATTGTGGCTCTCGTCGCTTTTGTAAGATTTCATTGCTATAATCCTCCTTCACAAAAAAACAAAAAAAAAATTGAATAGTTGTTAAAAAAAAAAAAAGAAGTGAATGCATTGGTATGAAAATGGCAATGAAAGTCTAAAGTCATGCAAGCAATGTTGGGGTGATCTAGTCAGCAAAACCAACCAAGAACTGGCATCTTAACATTATTAAACTAAAAATTGCCGCCCATGCAAAAGCTACTCCTTCAAAAGTGCTTTTACAAGTTCAAAAACAGTATTTAAATGCAAATGCGTGAAATCATGACAAAAACAATATAATACTGTACCTATTTACAATGAAAAATAAAAAAGAAGGGGGTCATTTCGAGGACGTGGATGGAACATTTGTAATTAATTTGGGTTGAGATCAGTCACCTTTTCCACGAAAGAGGCAGGGGTTCAAAATGTCTGTCCAAGCTAATTATTCAAAATTAACTTACACATCTATTTTTCTGGTCAAGTTCCAAAATTTCATGTCCATCTAATTATTACTTGTATGACTGTGCCAGCTGTGTTCTTTTGACTGAAATTTGTAATTATGCTACTGAACATCCTGTCAATTGGGTCAAATTTTGCATTTTAGAACAAACCTCCATTTCTATTTCTATTTCATTTTCAATTTAAAATAAATCTCAAATTTCGTTAAGCCAAATTATCGAGGTAACTTATTGGGTATGATCGTCACTGATCAACGGTTCAGGTCCTTTTAAAGAAGATATGGCACAAATTTATTTGAATACCCCTGATTATTAAAAGGAAAAAAACTATGTTACACTAATTAAGAGAAGAAGTGTTTTTTTTTCATTTTGAAAAAAGTATTTTCAAAAATTCTATTTTTTTAAATCTTAAATGGAAATTTCACAAATAAAACTAAAATAAATTCTGAAAATATGATGTATAACTTTATGAAAAGAAACAACGTATTTTCAACCCCTCCATTTTTTTTTTCTTTTTTACATTTACCTTTTATACTTTAAAATATTAAAATGGATGTACATTATTGAAAATTTGAAAGCATAAAATATGTCCTTTTTTTAAAGAGAATCTGTACGTATTATTCAAATGTTGTTAAATGTAAATGGAGAATAAAATTCATTCGGGCGATGAGGAAAGTAAAAAAAAAAATTTACTTTAGTATTTAAAATGCAATTTGCTTTAATAAAAAATTATGTGAATTATAATATTTTCAAGGAAAACTCTCATATAAAATAATGTATAAATAAAAAGTAGATATTTGATAAAATTTAAAAAGTTATGTCATTTAAGTTTAAAAATACTATGTTTCATTTAGATTTAAATAATTACCACACTGATTTCATGTTCAAATAATAGTTAAATTTCTTAATTTAAAATATAATTAATGAGTTTTAAAATTAATTTGAGAATAAAATCAAATTGTTATAATATAATATATTTTATTTATTAAATATTAAGTAATTATATATGATAAAGGATAAATTTTTTTACAAAATTGGTTTGATTTAAATTTAATCAATTAAGAAATTAAATAAGTGAAAATTAGATAAATAAAACTTTTTTTTTTTTTAAAGATAAAACTTTTTTTTTCAAACCTTCAAACTCAACACATATCTTTATACTTATTAAAAATAGGATTTCTATATTTAAATACATGCTTTCTCCTCATAAAAACCCTGAAATATATTATAAATTAAGCAATTTTTTGACTTATTATCATGTAATTTTAATCTAAAATATATATATTTTAAATAGATATTTGATAAAAATTTAAAATTTAAAGATATTATTTCTAGAAAATCATCATAATATTTTAAAATTCTTTAAATATGATTTTTTTTAAATAAAGTATTTAGTAATTAAAATATTTTGCACGAAAAATAGTTTGACTTAAATACTACTTCATTCAAATTTAAAATAATTACCACAATTTTAAACTCATTAATCTATTTTAGATTAAGAAATTTAACTTTGTAATTTGAACATATAAAATCGAATCTAAAATGAATCAAAGTATGTTAAACTATTTTTAGTAAAAATTGTTTTATATTTTTAAAAAATATTTCCATAATTTTCAACAAAGATTATAAGTGATTTTTTTAATTATAAAAAATAAAATTTTAATTTTAAAAAAATATTTTCAAATTAAAATTATGTGATAATAAAATAAAAAAAAATCTTAATTTAAGATATATTTAAGTGTTTTTTATTTATTTAAACATTATTTTATATGAGAGTTTCCATTTAAAAATATTACAATTCAATCTATTAAAGCAAAATGGTTAAATACTAAAGTAAATATTATTTTTTACTTTTCCACGTGACATATAAATCTAATGTAACAAATGAATTTTATTCTCCATTAGCATTTAACTAATTATATTTTATGTTTTCATTAGCACATGCAGGAGGTTCATTTTAACATTTTAAAGTATAAAGGGTAAATGTCCAAAAAAATAAAAAGTGCATAGGGTTGAAAATTATTGTTTCTTAATACAAATTAAAGTCATATTTTGGTTCTTGATTATTGAAAACTTCAAGACTGTGTTCGGTTATCCAAAATTATAGAGAAAAAGTATTAAAATTATATTTATAACGTTTGATTATTTTTAAAATATCTTATATATTAAAACTATAACTATTTAAAATTTCAAATAAATAAAATAAGTGTAACGTAGTCAATAAAAATAATTCATCGTTAATTTTATTGGAAAGTGAATATAATTTTAAATAAAAATATGATATAAAAATAAAGAGAAAAGAGAAAATTGTAAAAAGAGAAAAAGGAAAAGATAAATAAAAATTTAATTAGAATAAAAATATTATTTTTATATTGCTTTTAAACTCATTTGACTTCTATTTTTATTATATTAAATAAAATATTCTTGAATATGTAAATTTTAACTTATGAATTTTATTTATCTACTATTCCTATTTTTCATTGTATAATGTGACATGAAACTATTCTATGAAATCACTTTTTATAATTTTTTTTCTTTTTCTTTACTACTAAACACTTTAAGTATAACTTAGAAAATTAGCCGACCCAAAAAATATTAGCTAGGGATCATAAATATTTTTAGATGGACATCTATGATAGTGGGTGAAGTATTTTACCTTCCGCTAAAGGTCAAGGGCTTTTTACGGGGGTTATATACCCCTCTAAGTCTTATCGAGGTCCGCCTTTGAGTGGGACTCCATTTACCACCCCTAAATCTTATCAAGGTCCGTCTTTGAGTGGGACTTGATTCCATGACCTTTCCCTTTTGTATGTCTTGTCGTTATAAACTTGAATGCTCTAGGATGGACTTTTCCTATTATTTATATTTAACCAAGATAACCTTCAAAAAATTTAGAGAAAATAGAAAAGTTAAAAGAAAACAAAGAGTAGAAATAATAGAAAGAAAAATTGAAAAATTAAATTAAATTTTTATGAATCCTTTTGTTTTTATTTTAACTGATATTAATTATATTTGTTTTTTAAATTTTAAATTTTTTCCTTTCCTTATCACTCGTAATTCGGCAATGAAAATTATGAGGTTGTTTGGTTTTTATTTTAAAATTGTTTTTAAAATAGGTTCGAAACACAAAAAGAACATACTCGATGCTTTTTTTGCTTTAATGTTTTTCTTATTTTTCAGAATAAAAACACAACGCAAATCAAACAAATTCTTAATATTTTCATTATTTTTGTTTTGTTTTTAAGAATAAAAAAATAGTTTTTAAAACCAGTAAACAAACATACCCTATATATCCTATATTCCCTTAAACCCCGCGCTAACAAGAAAATTCCCTATTATATAGGTACAAAAATTTATTTAAAAAAAAAAAAAAAACTTCGTAGTCCATAATCCATAATTCATATGATAAAGTTTTTAAAAAGGCATGATATAGGAAAGGAAGGGTTTCGGTTCTGAATCATGATAAGGATGGATAGTTTACTTCATCATAAGTCAATTGTTTAACCCGTCAAAAAATACTCATACAAAAAGATATTTCGTTAAAAAGAGAATAAAACTTGAAAAATAGGAAATATAGACAAATGTTGAAGTACCACAAAAAGGTTTCATCGAGGACCAACCATGATAAAAGCACCTCAATCTAAACCTAGTGGGTCTGTTTCGTGGAGAAAAGGAAACAAACTGCAAAGAACAGGCATCGGCAGAAACCCTAAACCTGCAACCCAACCCTCAATTCATTCGGAGAAGTTTTGGAAGCACGGCATGCAGCCCGAAAACATGCCAGAAGGTTCAGAGCTCTGCCGGTTTCTGTCTGGTAACGGCCTAAGCGACGTCGGATGGTACGGTTTCCCGTCGAATTGTGACTTCCCGGCGATTCCAAGTTTTTGTAGCTCTTCGTTTTACCCTTCGGAGGTATCGGGAATTGCGGATGTGTCACAGTCTCGGGCTCTAACGGCTTCCATAAATCACAAGGAAGCTGAGAAACGGAGAAGAGAGAGAATCAACTCTCATCTGGATAAGCTTCGCAGTATTCTTCCTTGCAATTCTAAGGTATTATCTGTTTGGTTGCTCAGAAAATTGAGGCAAAGAAATGAAAATTTTGGATGTTGTCTTATGAGTTATGTCAACTGGTAATGAATTTTCTCATGTTGATGAAGATTTTAAAATTTTAACACGTATTCGAAATTCTCTGAACCTTTTTTGTCTGCTTTTTCTCAGCAACTACATGGAATTTTGCTGAAAATTGATAACTACGTTTTTCATCTGCAGTTATGGTTTTGAAAAACTAGAACATGACGAGCGAAAATTACTTTTCACCGTCTTTTATGGATTCAGATTCTGAATTTTCAGATCTCGACTCATCTTTAATTTGAGCCTTTTGAATGAAACGCTGTTGAGCTGAGTAGTACTGTAGTTGTGTCTGAAAAAGAAAGAATGAAAACCTTTATGGCGTTTCTAGGGTTGATATGATTGGGAAAGCCGATTAGCTTTTCAGAATTGAACTCTAAAGATTTTAATTTTATATCCGCAGACCGACAAAGCTTCGCTACTGGCAAAGGTGATTGAACGCGTAAAGGAGCTGAAAGAGCAGACCTCAGAAATCACACAAGTCGAAACCCTCCCATCGGAGACCGACGAAATCAACGTGATCTTCTCCGGAGATTACTCCGACGACGGCAAATCTATATTCAAAGCCTCTTTGTGCTGCGAAGACCGCTCCGAACTCTTACCGGAGTTAATGGAGATTCTGAAGTCACTCCGGCTGAAGACACTGAAAGCAGAAATGGCGTCGCTTGGGGGACGAATCCGGAACATTCTCCTCGTCTCGGGCGACGGAGATCATAGCGACGAGTCTTTGCATTCTTTGCGCGATGCACTGAAAACCTTGGTTGAGCATTCCAGTTCTAGCGGTCGGTCTAAGCGGCGACGTTTCGGTGTAGATTGCAGAAAAGTTTGTGATTAATAGATTTGGTTCTAGTTCTTTCAAAAAAAAAAAAAAAAGATTTGGTTCTTGTTTTTTTTTTAACCTGCACTGTGTTCTATTTTCTAGTCTGGTTTTCTTGTGGATGTATGAGTTTGTGTAATGAAGTAATAGCTAGGGATTGTAGGAGTCGAAGAATCTCATGTCACAATGAAGAAGACGATTAAAAAAGGGAAAAAGGGGGTGTATATCTGTTAGTGTGCGAGTGTTGTGAATCTTTGTTAGGGATGATCGACAATGAAGGCGCCTGAAAATGGCGTATCATCATCATCATCATTGTTATCATTATCAATGTTGCTGTTATTATTTTGTTGAAGAAACAATCATTATTTCAAATTTATGACAGGGAGGGGTGGAGGCGATGCTTTAGACATTTTAGGGTTTGTGGAGAGAGGATGGCCGATGGGGGATGGTGGATGGGGGATGGGGCCTGTTGCGCAAAGACGTTGTAAAGGACAAACGCTTTCCGTGTTGGGTAGTCTGCAGGATTGGTACTGAAGGTTCCAATTCTGGCATTAGGGGAAGACAGATGAAACGGAATAACATTCTCACTTCAATCTAGGAATATTTTATATACAATATGTTTGCCCTTTCTCTCTGATTTGTAGGTAGACATAAAACACGCCCTGACCTGAGTCCCTGACTGACGAGGGGGGGTAGGTTTGCCTTGGTCATGCAAAATAACCCCTTTATTAGAACGGGCTTTATAGGCATGGGGGAGATGAGATGGTTCTTCTTCTCCAAACTCCAAACAGACTCGTGCATCTGCCTTTTCATTTTCAGGGACACTCTCCAATAACATTACTGGTACTGGTACTACTTCTTTTACAATTAACTATTATTAATATTACTATTGTTTTGATAAGGTTATTTTTTAGGCCATTAGCATTAGTTTAGGCTAGGCCTAATAGTTAAAATTGATACCGGAATGATTCCTGTCTCTTTTCATTCATTTTTATCACGCCTACTTTTTCACATATATATATATATATAAAGTAATGATCTTCCAGGGTCTGAAAATTTGTGGGAAGTATACTATTGATAGACCTCTTGATTCTTTCTCATCTTTTCTCTTTCTTTTTTTTCTTTTTTTTTTTAATTTAAACAATCCAACCACTAGTTTTTCATTATCTTCTTATCTATAGCCATTAGGACTCTTGACCGACCTAAACCTCGGACCGAGTGTTGACCTTCTCGAAACAATTAGCATCCAATAAATTGAGTTATTGATTATTTTCTTTTGTTAAATCCTGTTTTGTATTTTATGATGTAACTATAACCTTAATTATATATATTTGAAGTAAAAATAAAATTGTATATTTAAGAAAAAAACACACATGGTTGTGTAACATCAACTATAATATTCAAAAGGTAATATGTGAAGTGAAGGGGACGTATTTATTTACTTAAAAGGTATTTATTTATTTTATATATTACGATTATAGTATTTTGTTACTTATAAGAGTTTTTATAAGGGTTCGAGCTTAATAGAATTCGAGGATCCGAGACTAAGGTGGTGTTTATTTTTTTTATTTAATGCTGAATATAATTTTTTTTTATCTTAATACGCTAAATAAGCACTTAATAAAGATTAAAGATAAGCTTATTCGTTTTTTAATAAGATATACGAAAAGTGACGACAACGCGACATATTATTGAAGCCGTCTCCAACCCATTTTTTATGGATGAGTTTGGTTTAACTATAATCGGTGCTGGATTTATTTTCTCAACCGAAACGAAGCCAGATGCATCTCAGAAACCCGGAAAATTCAGAAATTTTCAAAATTGGTGAAAACGTTAATAAAAATACGAATAAAAGATATACTCGCGAAGTCTTTAGAAATTATCTGGGGATTCCTCGTGGATGACGAAACTGATTACATTGTTAAATCTGGTCTCTCAAGAAAATCTGGACCCGTAAAAGTTTGGTCACTCGAGACAGCCGGAAATTTCGATTTTCTGTTATATCGCTGACTTAGCTTACGAGATTTTTACTTAAAACTCGTAAATCAAGAAACGACTCGTGTTAAGTTCATTTAAAATAAAGCTTAACCGAAAAGCAAATAAATCGGGTTTCTGAGCCAGTAAAACAGACTGAACGGAAGAATACGAACCATATATCTAAAATAATAATAATAAGTCCCATATCGATTATATTTTAAAAATAATTTTTTATTATTTTATTTTTATACTTTAATATAAATAATAATAATAATTATAATGTTTTTTAATAAATAATTTATAAAAATTCATAATATTTTTATTTTTATGAAAATACACTTTAATATAATAAAAATAAAACAACAAATATAAAAATTCAAAATAAAAACAAAATAAAATGTAAACGGGCGAAGCTATAATTTTACCATCTCCACCCCGTCCTATTTAATTTAAACGGCATGCTGGTAATCAAAAAATAAATGGTACTTGGCCAGACAGACCGCCCCATCTCAAACCCTCCCGTCATCCATAAGTAGCTGCCAGACAGCCAAACTCTTTTTTGTCGTGACATTATTTTTCTGCTTTTTGGGAAATAACTTTTCGAATGTAAAAGTTCAATATTTTCATTTTTTCATTCAAAACTTTTTAAAAAAATTTCAAAGAATGTTCATAAAAAATTTAAAAAACAAGGTCAGCCTTAATGTTAAAAGTTATTTAGCTTTAACATTAAATCAAAAAACAAACACCACCTAAATTCTCCCGTAATCCTGTACAACCTTTTTATCACTTGTATTAGGCCTTAAGGTAGCCATTCTTTTAAGTAACTTTTAACGGGTAATATCTTTCTTTTAGGAGAGATCTTTATTTTATCACATCTTCAAAAATTTACATTTTTCATTTTCCCAGTATTCTAACAAATAAAAAGAGATGACAAATTAAATAAATAAATATTAAATGAAATTATAGCCATCGAAGTGAAGTGGCTATCCAACTAATTAATGTGAAAATCAAGATCAGTACAAACAGTAATGATGTTCTTTTGGGTGAAACACCTTATGGTTATGGTAGGTCTAATATGCAATGTTTTGAAAAACGGATCAAATCAAATTGGTCATAAAATCGGTTCGATTTAATATAAAAATCGCTTTGATCAACCTGATAAAACTGGATGAACCGGCGATCGACCTACTGAATCTGGACGATCCTGCCGCTTCACGAACCGAACGGTTTACCTCTCAATTTTTTTTTTTTTTTAAAAAGCTAAAAACGTCGTTATTTTTTTAAGCATCAAAACGATATCGCTTTCGCTGTAATTATAAAACCAGAAATAAAAAGTTAATTCAATTAAATACGTAAGTTTATGATTCATGTATGTAAGCTACGTTAACCACTTTACTCAATCGCTACAGATTACGATTATTTTGTGATATCGATAAAATTATATATCGCTACTTCAATTAAGTATATATTTATAAATAAGTTTATTCCATTTTTATTACGTTATTATTTAAATATTATATATATATTTAAAATAAATTTTAAAATATATTATTTATATAAAAGTAATAACAATATCTTAAATATTATTAATTATATATTTTAAAATTTAAATAAAATATAAATAATATATTTATTACGTTATCGATTCAACCGTGATTTGATCACTGATCAAATCACTGAATCATAAATCGATAATTTTTTCGATTCATTCATTTATACGTTTTTTAAAAGATTGCTAATATGTAAAAGAAAAGATAGGAGATCTCGTCATCTCTTTATCACCCTTTCGACCGTGAACGGCTTATATGGAAAAATAAAATATTTAAATATATACATATTTTTTCATTCAATCATCATCTCGGAGAAGTGGGATCAAGTACATTGTCACAAAACAAATTAACAAAAGGAAAAATCCAGTGGGGTTTCCAAATCATTGAAGAAATGAACATGACTTATGTTATAGCTTTTGATAAGCGACAAATGGATGTTAGCTGTTAATCTGCTTTTGTATGACACTAGTTTATACTTCTTGTGTTACCTTTTTATTCTTAAATATATAGATGGAGTGAAATTAAATCGAATTTGGATGAAATGAGAGAATATAAGACCTTTGGTTCATATTTTTTTAAACTATTTTTTTGATTAATTTTAAAAAACTCTGCTGTTTCCTGAAAGTTATTTTTATTTTTAAAATTGAGTATTTTTTATGTTTTTCATTAAAAAAAGAAAAAGAAAAATGAGAATCAAATATGTTTTTTTTTTGGGTGTATACTTTGTTTTTTGTTGTAGAAAACAATTTTGAAAAACGATAACAAACCAGCCCTTAAGTGTTTTTTCCATTTAAAAATAAAAATAATTATTTTATATCCACTTCAACTTGAACTAATAAATATAATTAAATAGGAGAAGGAAAGAAAGAGAGTAAAACTAAAAAGAAGAAAAGGAATCGGGGAAGTGGAGGGATCAGTGAAGGGGGAAGAGAGTAATGTGAGATGGAAGAGAAAGTGGGCAGCGTGATTGATGGAGGGGGAAAATGAACGGAAAAAGTAAGAGGGAGAGGGAGAGAGAAAGAGGAGCGTGCTGGAGCAGTCTGACAAAGAACAATGATGAATCAAGACTACTAGAGACAAAGTCGGAAGACTATAATTAATGAATGGGGCGGGGATATGAATTTAAAAATTAATAAATACAAAAATATTCGTCCTTCCTCCCATCCATTCCTATCTGAATCTGACTACGTAGGCAGGAGAGGGGGAAAGCAGAAGAAAAAGCACCAAAGGGTAGAAAAGCGGTGGATGGAGAAGAAGAGGAGACAAGCTGTTGCCATACCGAGGGCTGCTGTCGGGGACGTGCTCTGCCCTCTCTCTTCCCACTGCTCCTCTGCTGCCGCTTCCTCCTCCTCTCCTCTCTCTCTCTCTTCATTTCTTCGCCTTTTATTCAATCATTACTCCCACTCCTTTGTCTTTGCTATGTCACGTCTACCATCGGATATAGAGAATGTATTATTATATAATTATCAGCTCTCCTCAATGTACTACAACTATTTTAAAATGCAAACATTTTTAGATTCAAATCATTACATTCTCCCCTCCCTCTCGTTTTCCCCGTCTCTTCTTTCTACCTTGAGATACGATATTTTCATGTTTGGTCTTTTCTCCTTTTACCCATGGAATTTTCAATAAAAATATAATTTATAAAAATTATATTACTGTATGAACAAACCTAAGCTGTTGAATACAAACAGGTAGAGACACCTAGTTCTCATAACATCATTGAAAGGGACACCTCCGTTAACTCCCCCAAAACGTTGGGACCCTATCTTGACAAGTATCAAATCAAAAGCAAACACAACTAAGCTTTCGACCAAACACCCGTCCTTGATAGGCATTACAAGCGGCTTGCCCCTTCTAGCCAAAATCATTTATCAAAGTCATTTATAAAAAATATGTCCGTTACATTTAAGTTTACATAAAATCCGTTTTAAATATGAAAAAATATTTTTAAAGGAATAAGTCTATTTCATTTCATTCTTATAAAAGTATAATTGCTATAAAAACATAAAAAGCTTTTTCAAATGATTTACAAAATAGATATTTAGAGTTGAAATTGTTTTTATAAAATATCAATATTCAAAAAACAGACATAGAAATTAACGATACGTCGAAACATACCCACAATTCTTTCTTTACGACTCGACGCTCCGATCTTTCTTTTCTCTTTTTGTTTAATCGACACTACAAGATGTGATAAAAATACACGCAACATCACTAAATGCTCTATACAATTTCATTCTCGGCTTTAGTTTAAATCAAATCATACAAGCTTTACTAAACAACCTTCGCATCTTTTGGATGATCAATGTCAATATAATACATACGCTTATTTCATACAATCATTTACGGCTCATCGATCAACCGAATATACACTTCCATATGCATAAGTCATTGATAATCAAATCACGTGATTTCACAATACTCTTTTCATTTCAATTCGTAATCATGCTTTTCAATTCCAATTTGTCACAATCTCAAATCAATTCAATTTGGTTCTGCCCTTAACAAATTTAACATATGTTTTCGACATACGATATTCAATCACCCAAGATCAGCCCGCTAAAAATTCAACACCTACACGATTAACCGTCGATTAAAATCCGTTCGGTGAGACGAACGGTTCGGCGATAAACTGTCAACCCCGCTTTTAACAGCTTAATAAACTGGTCGCGGTTCGGTGAAAAGATGCTAACCGTTTATAACCCGCTTACCCGCTTAACACCGCTTTCCTACTGCCGTTTTACCAATGGTCGCGACTAGGCTTGTCAAAATTCAACACGACACGATTAACCGACACGATTAACCGCTGATTAAACGGGTTTGGGTGAGATCTAAACGGGTTCGGGTGATAAACGGGTCAACCCGTTTAACACGTTTAATAAACGGGTCGCGGTTCGCTTACATGTTTTTCAATTCGTCACCCAAGTAACCGCAACCGCTTAACCCACCCAACACGCTTGACAATCTCCTAACTCCGCAAGACTCGCCTGGCTGGTCATGTGCCCAGATAAAAACATGAGAATACGCACGGCCCCGCTGGAACTCGCCGACCGGTTATTAAAAAAAAATCAATTAGTGAACACTACCGATATGGTCCCTCGTCGCAATACATCGAGTGACACATCAATATAATCGTCGCAATACCGTTATTTTCGAATTCATATTGGTATACCAATCTATCCTTCATATACGAACTAAACTAAGTAACATTCAATTAAGGGCATTCAAATCTTTTATAACAACATACAGTACAATATGTACATATGTATAAACGGTTCATTTTCAATACTCATGCAATTTTCATTTGCAAACATTTCACAATCAATTTCTTCAAATCAATTAAAACAATTCAATATGCTTTTCTTACGCATTTAGAATAAATAGTTCAAATCTTAAACGAGAATAGAGAAGATAGAACAACCAAATCAATGCCATTCGATCTTCTGAATCTCGATTCACGCGGCTTTCCTCCTCATCACAAATTTCTATTCAAATACAATAACAATCACATATTAGTAGGTTATTCTAGAAGTTTTTGGTCAGGGTTTATGTCTACCCAATACCCCTTCACTTGCAAAATTTTCTGGGGACACATGAACCATAATTTGCTCATACTTCATTCAAGAAAATTTTAGCTCTATGAGTCTATTTTTAGTAGGATTGGAATCATCTCATTTGGATCACCCAAACTTAAGTTACGACATTTTAATGCCAAACTGGTCAGTATGCCTAGCTCACTCGGTTACCTACTGTTATTCTCAATTTCAAGGGTCTTAACTCCATAAATTTGTGACGCCCCAAATCCCAGGATGTCTCGTTGACAACCCGTCAACCTGCGGAATACCTGTGTCTTATATTATGAGACCTATACATGAGTAAAAATGGTCACTTGGGCCCATACATCAATACTCATCAAGAATACATCAACTATATACAGTTCAAGAGTTATTACATTACTCTTAACCAAAACATATATCAAAATTTAAAGTTTTAATACATGTTATACAAAATGAATGTCTTAGCCACTAATCCTGGGCTTCTTCTAAAACGCGTTTCTAAAGGAGCGTCGTCCCGTACACCCCTCGTACCGAAATAATAATCCCTCGATAGAGTGAGCAATGTCCATTAGTGATAATCTCTTACATGGGTTACTCCCCGCCTAAGTGCACATGCAATGATTCAACATAAACACATTCAAGCAAATACATGATCCTACTTGAATGTCTACGTGATATGGATGAGAATGCAACTCACCCTTTCCTATTTCTTGAGCCCTCACCGACTCCCTCACGCATGCCTAAGCCAAATGTAAGAAAAACATCATTTTCAAAACAAAAGATTTTTGTTCTTGAAAACCTCATATCGAGTTTTGATAAATATATTGGACTACCCTCCGAGGCGAATTGCTGGATTATTTTTCCAAAACAATCATGGGTTAGCCTCCGAGATGAACTCTGCTGACCACTTCAAGGCACCTTAAAATCTTCCTTAAAAATTCCTTTCACAACCATTTTTCCATTTTCCATTTCTTTCATGCTATGCACTGCACCTAATTTTTCTAGGTCGCTCGGCATATATGAAATGCATTATGTTATTTCCAAACAATTCATGTTAACATATAAATCATGTATGTACTAACATAAATTTACCCGCATGCATCATGTCATTCAATTCACATACTAATCACATGTTATTTATTTTTATCAATAACATCAAAATTAGCTTACATGGGCTAATCACAATTTATTTCAAATGCCTTACACACAATTATATTTTTATATAATTCATCATCATGTTAACACATTTAATTATATGCATTAACAATTTCTTTTTTTCACACAATTCAAGCCATCCAATTCAAGCAATATTTGCTTAAACACATGGACCAATTTCGGGTCCAATTAGTAACCAGACTGCTTTTTAACAAATTCCTAAACGAAGGTCATTCCCAGATACTCTCTCACCCAAGATCGCTCCACTCAGGTAACTGAATCCACTGGGCCATTTCCTACTAACAACACACCTCAAATCATAATTTATCAGATAAATTATCACACAAACCACTCCAAACAAATTCCTAAACTATCCAAACCTAAGTTCCAAATTTTTCCAACAATTCGCCCCAAGTTTCGATCGACCAAACGGCCATTCACGCTCAAACACTCCAAATCATTTACAAAGCTCTAAAATCAAAAATATCCGAGTAAAGAGAAGACCCCCACCTCTTGGAGTTGTCGAAACTCCACAAAACCTTGTCCGCTTACGCAAATTCTAGCAGAACAATCCTTGCTTCGTCCAACACGATCAGACGGTCTGGAAGCTGAAATCTAGAGATAAGTCAGACTTTCTCTTTAAAACTCCATTTTCAAATATGTTCTCCCCTCTCACCTATCACTGCACGTATCAGCAAAAAATGGAGAAGAAAGCCTCCTTTGTTCTCTTGCCACATGTCAATATCGGGTTTAAGTGGATTTCCCATCCACTTACCCATCTACTATTGGATTTTCCTCCAATTAGGAGATGCCACATGTCACCCATGGGCCCCACACTGTTCTCAGCCGACCGATTCACTGACACGCGACACACTCGTGAGCCACTTTAAATGCGCCTGTCATTCCGCACTACGCTGCCGCCTCTAAAACGTGCAATTCCGACCGTCTCTAATTCGACGAAATTCGATGTTGTAGCTGTGATTTCATGACAATTCCAACCCGCAAGTCCGCTTTCTTCATCCGAGATCTAGAAAATTCTCGATTTTGACCAAATTACCATTTGCCCTTTAGAAAAAAAAAAAAAATTAGATTTTTCCGGATTTCACAAAATTGTAATGGTTCTTCTACTTATTTGAAGCCATGGTTCTAAGGTTTTCTCCAACCTAATCATCTAATTCCAGATCACCAAAACTCAAGCTTATCGTATTTTTCATCCAAACTACTCCACTCAGAAAGCCAGACCAGACCGCTCTTACACATACCCACTCAATAAATTTATGGGAACTTTGGGATTACAATTTGTGTAACACCTCGAAATATACCCTAGCAGTTTTTGAACATGTTTAGGGTATAATAAAAGTAAAAGTATATTTATCCGAAATAAAATAAAATAAGCAAGAACTTGGAATTAATACAACGCTTATGGTAATTAATAATTTACCAATTCGTAACTCCAAGGTCATATAATTTAATAAGTCTATATGCCAAAGTAGGAATATGCATAAGTTAAATTAAGAGTAATAGAGAATCGAGGACCAAAGAGTAATAAATGTTATTATTAAATGAAAATAAAGAAGAAAATCATGTGGAAGAGACAAAGTGGGCTCGGGCGAAGAGCGATAAGTTTCTTCCTTTCTGACTCCACGGGTCAAAGATGCTCCAAAAGAGAGAAAAAAGTGAAATAAAAAGGGGGATAAGATCAAATAAGGATAAGACCAAAATAAATATCTCATTTTGGTCTTAAAGAGAAGAGGAAAAATGGGAAGAAGAAGAAGAAAAAGAAGAAGAGAAGAGAAGAAAGAAGGAAGAAAGAAGGAGATCACATGTATGGAACTATGAATATTTGTATGGAAATATGGGTGTATGGATACATGTCTTGGGTTGTATGGGACTTGTTAAGTTCCGTTTGGAAAAGTGTCGATTTTTGTATAATAGTATGGATTTGTGTAGTTTTGGTCTAAAAAGGTTAGATACATGAGCCAGCTCAAACTCATTTCATAGTATTGAAAGCTGAGAAGTTCTAAGGCTCCTATAATTGTGTTTAGGGACAGGGCTAGTTACAAGTTGAACCAAGAAAATTTCTCTATTTTTGATCATACTCAGTAGTCGGACCTTAGAACAGGTTTTTGGGTCATAAATAAAGGGAATTTGCAAGAAGTCCCAGGTAATTGTAGCCACATCAATGAACTTGATGTTAGCTTTTGAATTTCTCAATTCAACCCCCGTATCTAAGTTATGAGATTTTACTCGACCGCCTACGCGAGAGGTCACGTGCACCCCATCCCGTAGGAAGCCCGCAAACCTCATCCCGTAGGCCACAGCACTCCCCTCATCCCCGGGGTAGAGGTCGGCGAGACTTATTCCGTGAGGTCAAGAGATTCATCACAGAGGTCGCCAGACCTCATCCCATGTGAGGTCACAAACCTCATCCTTTAGATCCTCAGAGGTCGAGAGACCCTCATCCTTCAGAGTCACAGACCATCCCGTAGAGGTCAACAGAGGTCACTACCGCCGGGCCCGGGCCACTGGCTGGGTTAATCCACGTATGACTTCCAACTTCGGAAGGTCATAACTTCTTCGTCCGAACTCCGTTTCGGGTGTTCTTGGACTCTATGGAAAGCCCATTGAGTCAAGAATACATTCATATGCCTGAGGAGAATATTGGGTGTCAGACCGAGGTGTTAGACAACGCTCATTCACGCCTCGGCCTTGGCTAGTTCAGTCAACTTGGTCTGTTATCCACGATGACCTCCAACTTCTAAAGTCATAACTTCTTTTGTCCGAACTCCTCGCTTCTGCGTTCTCGACTCTATGGAAATCTCATTGAGTCTAGAATTCAACCATATGCTATTAAATGGCATTCAGATCCACATCAACATCGACTAGAGTAGAAAAAAAAAGATTATTAACAAATACTTCGGGCAAAATTAATCGCATGGGTAAAGTCAATGGAATACAATGATAAAAAAAGAGGTAGATATGAACAAGAAATAGCAACATACGATTTGATATGCAAAGGAATATAGAAGAAAAGAATAAAAATGATGGCCCGTGAGAACACGATAATTGTATGATCGCTTAAGACCTGGATATCGAATGACAAGACATATACGACGCTGCTTTCGGCACTTAATACTAGTACTACGACGCTTCTAATTGTGGGCGTGCACATATGGTTACGACTGCTTCAAGACTCCCCGCTAGTATTTCTCGACACTACACGTGTTGTGCACGCCTATGTTCCGTAATCGCATCGCACTTTCGGGTATATATTTGCACTGAAGTCTCGCTCATTCTTTATCTCCCGGCCCAAGCAAGCGGTCGTTTATATGTGTATCTCTAATAAGAAATGATAAAAGGTAAATAGTTTGGACATGAAGGGCACCTAAGGGTATTAAAGAAGAAGTCTATGTTCTTACACTCCTATGGAGATAGAAATCAAATTGATAAAGACAAAGAAACATACAAAGATGTAAATGTATGCATATGTCATAAGATACGATGTATCAATAAAATACATGAAAATATAAGTTAACAAGATATAAGATGTTACGAGGAATGAGTACATGTACACAAATGATAGGTATAGATGAATATAAGAATGGAAAGAATGCACATGATAAAATATAGGAATATATGTATTATAGAGAAATATGAGAACCGTAATATGAAGCTACAGATATGAGAACGAATACAGATTAAAGTAATGATAGTATATATTGCATATGCCTGTGTAAATTATATGTATGAAACATATATAAGCATGGGTATATGACAAGTATAGAATATGACATAAGTATAAGGATCAGTTATATGTAAATGTGTAAAGGAGATATGAGATATTTAAAATGCAAAGTTAAGAATAATGATTGTATATATCTCACATATGATTACCGAATGACGAGCAATGATTCTGAATACAGATATGTACTGAACATGAAATACATATGGATTGTCTGCTTAGAACCTAGTAGAGGGATAGATGGGCATGCCTATTAGGAAAAACAAGTCTACAGCATACAAGTTCTAATATCGAGGCCCTTCGTCGTATGAGATAGATCCCGTTGATCACTGCGGGTTCCTAGGTCACCACAGCCCCTTCTCGCCCTTATAGATGGTCATTGTCTTGCACAATGATAACAGCGCATTCGGGCTCTTATAGACCACTGTTAAGACAAGGAGTACAACGTTTTCTGCCCCAGGTTTCTTTATCCACTTCTAAGGTTTATACAAACATGAAACATAAACAAATGATATGAATATGCGATTATGAAAGATATGATATGATATGAGAAGCATAGTAATCGCTTATGCGATGATAAGTTCTCAGAATACGAGATTATACGATCCGACATGATATATGAAAATGTATAAGAATGTAAAATTATCTGAAAAGTTAATATGAAAGAGAAAGTAATATGAAAAGTAAAACAGGAAAACAGTATATGAAAATAGTACATGAAACAGTATATGAAAATAGTACATAAAATAATACATGAATACAGTATATGAAATGAGTATATGAACACAGTACATGAACACATAACATAACAAATGGTATAGTATATAACCATGAAAGTCATATATGATAGACATACCTGAATGAATAGATGGAACATGCTATGAACACATGATAGAAATGCATAAGTGCTAAGAATCCATAGATAAGTAAAAGATGACAGCTAATGAATATAGTAAAAGTATAGATAGGAGATATGTCAAAGACAGAGAACATGTGACAAGCAATAGGAATGGAAGATGATAAGTATTGTGTTATATGAATATGTATAGATATATGAAATGTATATGTATAAGGTCAGGACAATCACCATTGGTGGCGGTCCATGCTTATGTCTCACCTAAGCCGAAAGCTTAGCACCCGTGTTCAAAACTGTAGGTACAGAAGTAGAAGACAAGGATAGAGGACAGACATCCCACACGCAGAGCAGAGCCACCCGTAGATAGGTGCTCACCGTGACCGCTTCCGCACCTCTCGATGTTTCAGACAGGGACATTGCATAAGTATAAGTGTTCAGATAAGTAAACTGGACTCAAAGATATGTATAGATTTTGAGGGACACCACCTCGGTGGTAGTTCTTTTGTAAATATAAATGATTTTTGTTATTACAGAAGTTGTGTTTGTATAACCACAGGTACAAGTTCAGCTCTGAGAAAGAACAGGTCAATGAGTCCTAGTATATAGTCTCGCGCCCCGGACTCGATTTTGATCCGCCATTCGAGTCGGATCAGGAATGGGATCGGGGTGTGACAATTTGCATACACTTCCTTCAAGTAAATTATTTACCTAGAAGTCTATTTTACCCATAATTTTGAATCACTCAATTTGGATGAGTGAAACTCAACTTATGGCCAAAACACTATAACAATACCCAAAACAGAGCATAACCCGTGAGCTACCCGAGCTCACCTTTAAGCTCGTATTTGGGAGCCTTAAAGCTACAATTTGCTCCTGGTCCCTTCAATAAATTTGTAGACCTATCTCTTATGGTTCTTTACCAATTGGAATCACTTCATTTGGATGATTATAACTTAATCTATAGCCAAAACAAGAACAAGGGTCTTGATAAAATTTTGACAGCATTTCCTTTGAAAACCCAACATTTTCCCTTTTTACAAACATTCTTCCAAACCAATCCAAACCAATCTAAACAATGCAAAACAATCTCAAACTGAACTAAAATCATTCAAGAACACTTTTATACCACATTTGGGGTTTCATTAAACCCAAACACAGGTAGAAAGGGGGTTAGGGTTTGGTTTTTCTTACCTTAAATCCCTTTCAATCTTCAATGCCAAGCTTTCTTCTTCAACTTGATCTCTTAAACTCTTGCTTTAATGAAGCAAGAATCACAACTTCCTCACTTCGCAAGCCCTAGCTCTCCCTTCCCCTCGCTCTCAAACCGTTTTGCTCAAAATGAGCTTCCAATACCACTTTTGGTCTTAAATATCCCATGTCACATAAGGCCTTATTTGGCCTTCTTTAAAAATCAATTTTTGGGTTTAAGTTTTCCTAATTGCTAGCTTGCCCACTATTTGTCTCTATTTGCATTTAAACTCTCATTAATTACACTTAGACATTTCTTCTTTCTAACTTATGACCCTTAGGTCCTTATTTCACAATTTCCAAATTTTGCCATTTTTCACTTGGGTTTATTTCCGAGTTCAATTAATTTCTCATTTTAGCATTTAATATTTGCATTTGGCTTTTAGCCATATAATACTTTGATCTACATTCTTTTAACAATTCCCGAAAAATACCTAAGTTGGCTCAATTTATACCCTCGGAATATATAATAAAAATTATATAAAAAAATTTAGGGTATTTTTGTGTATGCTAATAAATCCTCCCCCACTTACAGTACAAATTTAGTCCTCAAAATTTACCTTAGTCAAACAATGATACCGCTGTCAAAGATCGCTTCTTCACTTCTCTCCTGCTGGTTTCTTCGGTCTTGTGGTTTCTCCACAGCACTTTGACTAACGAAATCTTCTTGTTTTGCAATTCGTTCGCTTCTCGAGCCAAGATCTCCACTGGCTCTTCCTCATGGGTCAAATATGGTCTCAGCTCAATTGTCTCCAAAGAGACTACATGTGACGGATCTGATCTATACTTCCTCAACATTGAGACATGGAAAACATTATGGATCTTTTCCAAGTCCGAAGGTAATGCCAATCTGTATGCCATTAGACCCACTTTTTCAATCACTTCATACACAAATCTGGGGCTCAACTCGCTCTTTTCCCAAATCTCATCACCTTCTTCCAAGGCGATACTTTCAAAAAACACTTTTTTGCCGATCTCATATCGAATATATTTTCTTTCATACGGCATATGATTTCTGTCTATCGGTGGCCACCTTCAATCTTTCTTTAATCATTTTCACTTTTTCTTCAATCTCTTGTATCAAGTCGGGGTCAATCACTTTCTTTTCGCTCAATCCCGTCCAACACAACTATGTTCTACATTTTCTTCCATATAAACCCTTGTAAGGCACCATTCTAATACTTGATTGGAAACTGTTGTTGTACACAAATTCAACTAAAGGAATGCGGTCTATCCTGTCCACTCCTCATACGATCATCACACAACTCCTAACAGCTATCTTCCAATCGAATCACTATTTTGATCATTCATCCGTCTGTGGGTGGAATGTTGTGCCGAAGTTTAGTCGAGTGCCTAAAGCCTTTTGTAATTTTCCCCAAAATCTCGAAGTAAACCTCGGATCTCGGTCTGAAATAATAGATATTGGAATCTCACGCAACCGAACTATTTCCTTGATATACAACTCTACTAGCTTGTCAAGTGAATAGTCGGTTCTCACTGGTAGGAAGTGAGCTGACTTGGTCAATCAGTCCACTACGACCCAAACTGAGGCATGCTTTCTCCTTGTCAATGGTAACCCAACTACAAAATCCATGGTAATTCGGTCCATTTCCACTCTAATATTCTCCGATAGTCGTAATAATCCCGGCTGAATCTCGATGCTCGCTTTTACTAAAGGCAAACCAAACACTTGGTTACAAACTCGATATATTCTTTCCTTCTAGACCACCGTAATGACATTTTCAAATCTTGATACATCTTTGTAAGCACGGATGGATAGCAAAAGATCCACTATGTGCCTTTTCACTCGCTTTCAAACATATCATCTGTACACAAACCCGACTTTATAATACAAAACCTCATCTTCATTTACTATAAACTCGATTTCTTTACCGGCTTCCATCCGACTTACTATAGCAAAGAATTTTCTATCTTTCTTTTGTGCCTCTAGCACTAATTCAACAAACTCGTCCGCTTATCACCTCGTCATCACTGCACTGGGTCAGTTCTTCAACAACGAAAAATGAGCATTCAACGCCCAAAGCGCTTGCATTGTCTTCTACTTCAAAGCGCTGGCCACTACATTACCTTCCCCGTGATAATCAAATAATCACGTTACCATAATCTTTATCAATTCCATCCATCTTCGTTGTCTCAAGTTAAGCTCTCGTTGCGAGGGCAAATACTTAAGACTCTTATAATAAGTGTAAATGAAGCACTTTTCTCCATACAAGTAGTGTCTCCAAATTTTCAACGCAAAAACAATTGCAGCTAATTCCAGATCATGTGTGGGGTAGTTCTTTTCATATGGCTTTAACTGTCTTGAAGCATAGGCTACCACTTTACCCTCTTGCATTATGACACATCCAAGTCCATTTATTGAAGCGTCACTAAAGATCACATATTCCTTACCGCAGGTTGGCTGAGTAAGAACCGGAGCCTCGATTAAGAATGCTTTCAGGTTATCAAAACTTCTTTGACATTTTTCACCCCATTCAAATTTCACATTTTTATGGAGCAGTCTCGTCATTGGGGTTGGGATCATCGAAAACCCCTTAACAAATCTTCTGTAGTAACCTACCAGTCCCACGAAACTACGTACTTCTATAACATTTCTTGGTGGCTTCCATTTGATAACCACTTTTATTTTCTTTGGATCCACTTGGATTCCTTCTTTTAATACAATGTGCCCAATAAAGGATACTTCATTCAACCAAAACTCACACTTGCTCAGTTTTGCATACAACTGTTATTTTCTCAAAGTCTCTGCTTTACCGAAGGTGTGTGGCCGTGATTTTCCCAATCTTTTTTGAATACGAGAATGTCGTCTATGAGCTGTGGCCCCATTCCCGATCCGACCGAGAATGACGGATCCAAACCGGAAATAGGGCGAGACATATCTGGGACTCATTGACACATTCTTTCTTAGAAGTGAACTTGTACCTGTGGTTGCTACAAACAATTTTTGTAATAACAAAAATCATTTTCATATATAAAAGAACTACCAGAATTAGATTGTCCTCAACATCTATATGCATATGCTGAGTCCACTTACTTATACATGTACATTTTTTTTTCTTTTCTACAAAACGCTCGAGGAGGGTCGCGGAGTAGTGCGGTGAGCACCTAACTCTCTGAACGAACTGCTCTGCTGATGTGGGATGTCTTTGTCACTCTATCCTTGTCTTAACATACGTACCTACACAGTTGAACACGTGCTAAACTGCGGCAGTGGGAACATAGCATGGACAACCTTTATGGTGGCAGTCTAGCTTATATATGCATATAACTTTATATTGCTTATCATCTTTACATTACTATCTCATGTCACATATTCTCTTGTCTTTGACATATCTCTATCATGCTTTTAACGTGATACAGTGCTGTCGTCTTTACTTATCTCTATCGTTCCTAGCACATATGCATTTCCATCATGTGTTCATAGCATGTTCCTCTATTCATTTAAGGTATGTCTATCATATATTCATATCATAAATTTCTTATTCTAGTACTTATCATTGGTCTATTATCTTTCTAATAGTTCATAGCCACATATCCTAATATATACATGTCATGATAACATAATATATTCTTTCATTGGTTATATCTTTATATACCATTGTTATGCTCTATTTTCATGTCTTGTTTTTGTATCTTTGTTATCATATCTTTGTGTGATCATGTCTTGTTTTCACATCTTACATTATCACATTATGCAATTTAACCATTCAAAACCTTCAAATCATTATGAATTGATCAATATAAATACGATACATATGCTTGTTTTATATACAATTGGTCATGGTTGTTGATCAATCTAAAAATACTACTTTCATTTTCAGTATTTCGCGATCTCCAAATCCAATTCAATTATGCTCACAAATTCAATTCAGTTATGCAATTCAATTCAATTGTGCAAATCAATTCAGTTATGCAAATCAATTCAGTTATGCCCTTAACGAATTTAACCTATGTCTTCGATATACAGGATATCAGAGTCACCGGCACGGTCCCGCTGGGCTGCAGGCCGGTATCAAATGGTTTTATAACACAGTACGGTCCCGCTGAGACTCGCGGTTATAAGCGATCAAATAGTGAACACTGCGGAGTGCGGTCAGGGGCTGCGTCGGGTGACACATCAATACAATAGTTCGCTGATCTTGCTATTTGACCCTGTGGGTATACCCAAATCTATCCTTAATCACAAATAGCGGTTAACATTCTTCTAAGGCGTTCAATCCTTTATGGCAAAATATAGTACAATATATGCGGCTTGTATAGATAGTTTATTTTTAATAATCATGCAATTTTATATCACGAGCATTTCCACAATCCTTTTCTCAAATCAAATTAAATCAATTCAATATGCTTTTAAGAACAATCATTTGCAAAAACTTGAAGCAGGAATATGGTAAGTAGAACAAACCCATTCCTTAGTTTCGGTTTAAATCACATTATGAATTTATACCATCATTTTCTTTAAATCTATGTCGTTCTCATATCTGGCTTATAATATGACTATCTGTATTTCTCTATAGCTATATATTCTATAGTTTTATCATGCATGCATTTACTCATTCTTATATTCGTATATGCTTATCGTCGTGTACGGTCAAATTCACTTAATGCTTGTCTCTTATATCTTAACTTATATCTTCATGTACTTTATTATACTATCATATCTTATGACATATACCTATACATTTCTATACTTGTACGTTTACTTGTGTTTTATCAAGCTGTTACATCTCCAGAATTTGGAACCTAGACTTCTTCTTAAATACCCTTAGGTACCCTTCGTAATCGAGCTATTACCTTTTTATCCTTTCTTATTCGGATACACACGTATAAGTATTAAAGCTTGCTTGAATGGGAGATAAGGAATGAATGGGACCGGTACAATATATGCACGAAGGTCTGATGCAGTCTGAAACGACGTGCACACGAAATAGAAGTGTAGAAACAGCGAGGAGTGCGAGAAGCAACGATCATAATATACGATGCCAAAGCATACTAATCTTATGCGTAATACGCACGTGATAGAAGCGCTGCAGTAGCACTAACGAGGTCAAACAGAATACATATATGTCTTGTCATTCAATATACGATCTGGCGATCATACAATTATACGTTTTCTCTGAACTTATCATTTGTTATAACGCTATATTCCTTTACATATCAAATCTACTTATGTTATTAGTTCTTGTTCATATCTGCTTACTGATTTTCCTTATTTCTGGACCTAATATGAGTTCCAATTTTATCATATTATGTATGGCTGTATTCTTGACTCAATGGGCTTTCCATGAGAGTCCTAAGAACACCAAATCGGAGTTCGGACGAAGGAGATATGACCTTCGAGAAGTTGGAGGTCATGCATAGTCAGCCTTAGACAGGCGGCACAGGCGAAGCTGAGCTGACCTCGGTAAACTTGGTCTATCACCTCGGTCAAACATCTTCTATCCTCCTCAGGCATATCAATGTATTCTTGACTCAATGGGCTTTCCATAGAGTCCAAGAACACCCAAATCGGAGTTCAAACGAAGGAGATATGACCTTCCGAAGTTGGAGGTCATGCGCAGTCAGTCTTGACGAGCTGACCGGGATTGACGAGCTGCACTGAAGTGATGAGCTCAGTCTAACACCTCGGTCTGACATCTAATATCATCCTCAGGTATATGAATGTATTCTTGACTCAATGGTCTTTCCATAGAGTCCAAGAACACCCAAATCGGAGTTCAAACGAAGGAGATATGACCTTCCGAAGTTGAAGGTCATGCGCAGTCAGTCTTGACGAGCTGACCTGGACTGACGAGCTGCACTGAAGTGACGAGCTCAGTCTAACACCTTGATCTGACATCTAATATCTTCCTCAGGCATATAGATGGATTCTTGACTCAATGGGCTTTCCATAGAGTCCAAGAACACCCAAATCGGAGTTCAAACGAAGGAGATCATGTAGCCAGAGTTGGAGGTCATCTTGTGATCGATCTTGACAGGCGGCACAGATGTGACGAGCTGCACTGAAGTGACGAGCTCAGTTTAACCTCAGTCTGACATCTAATATCTTCTCAGGTATATGAATGTATTCTTGACTCAATGGGCTTTCCATAGAGTCCAAGAACACCAAATCAGGAGTTCAAGCGAAGGATATGACCTTCCCGAAGTTGGAGGTCATGCGCGGTCCCGATCTTGACAGGCGACTGGACGACGAAGCTGCACTGAAGTGACGAGCTCAGTCTAACACCTCGGTCTGACATCTAATATCTTCCTCAGGTATATGAATGCATTCTTGACTCAATGGGCTTTCTATAGAGTTCAAGAACACCCAAATCGGAGTTCAAACGAAGGAGATATGACCTTCCGAAGTTGGAGGTCATGCGCAGTCAGTCTTGACGAGTTGACCTGGACTGACGAGCTGCACTGAAGTGACGAGCTCAGTCTAGCACATGGTCTGACATCCTAATATCTTCCTAAGACATATGGATGGATTCTTGACTCAATGGAGAAACTCCATAGAGTCAAGAACGCAAATCGGAGTTCAAGCGAAGGAGATATGACAGCCTTAGAAGTTGGAGGTCATGCGCCAGTGGTGTTGTGGTGACCTGGACTGACGAGCTGCACTGAAGTGACGAGCTCAGTCTAACACAGTCTGACATCTAATATCTTCTCAGGTATATGAATGTATTCTTGACTCAATGGGCTTTCCATGAGTCGAAACGCAAATCGGAGTTCAAGCGAAGGAGATATGACCTTCAGTTCGGAGGTCATGCGCGGTCGATCTTGACGAGCGGCCTGGGCCGACGAGCTGCACTGGAAGTGATGAGCTCAGTCTAACACCTTGATCTGACATATAATATCTTCCTAAGACGCTATGGATGGATTCTTGACTCAATAAGGCTTTCCATAAGTCAAGAACACCATCGAGGAGTTCAAGCGAAGAGATATGACCTTCAGAAGTTGGAGGTCATGCGCAGTCAGTCTTGACGAGCTGACCTGGACTGACGAGCTGCACTGAAGTGACGAGCTCAGTATAACACCTTGGTCTGACATCTAATATCTTCCTAAGGTATATGAATGTATTCTTGACTCAATGGGCTTTCCATAGAGTCCAAGAACACCCAAATCGGAGTTCAAACGAAGGAGATATGACCTTCCGAAGTTGGAGGTCATGCGCAGTCGTCGATCTTGACAGGCGACCTGGGTGACGAGCTGCACTGAAGTGATGAGCTCAGTCTAACACCTTGATCTGACATATAATATCTTCCTCAGGCATATGTATGGATTCTTGACTCAATGGGCTTTCCATAGAGTCCAAGAACACCCAAATCGGAGTTCAAACGAAGGAGATATGACCTTCCGAAGTTGGAGGTCGTGCGCAGTCAGTCTTGACGAGCTCAGCTCTACAGGACGAGCTGAGCTCTTCAGGACGAGCTAAGCTCTACATGACGAGTTGAGCTCTGCATGACGAGTTGAGCTCTGCATGACGAGTTGAGCTCTTCAAGACGAGGTCTGCTGACCTCTATTTGACGACCTCTATGGGCTGACCCTTCACCCATTTGGTGTTCGGAGTAAAAGACCGTAGCAGTGCACGGGGGTCAGTGAGGAGATTCAAAGCCTAACATCAAGATTTCACTAATGTGGCTACATTTTCCCAGAAGGACTTACTACCAAATTCTCTTATTTCTGACCAAAAACCCGTTCTAAGTACGGCTAGTTGACCGACTGGACAAGCGACCCGACCCGGATCTAAATGGTGACCTCGAGTAAAGGGACCATAACTTGGTCTCACAGGGGGGATGAGTGAAGATAAAGCCCTAACATCTTGAGTTAATTGATGTGGATACAATTACAAGTAGGACTCACTCCTGAATACCTGTATTCTTGCAAAAAAACCCATCTAAGATCAGACTATATGATAGAAAATAGGAAATTTTACGGGTTCTTAATAACTAGACCCTTCTCAAAACACATATCTAAATGCAAAGCTCTTCTCAACTCAACCCCTACAAGAAATGAGTTTAGGAGTTTCAAAACCCAAACCGTACACACAAGATAGAAGGTTCTAAACCATGTATCCATGCCGAATTCCATACACCCGTAGTTTTCATATA
Source organism: Tetrastigma voinierianum (assembly GCA_016808115.1). Classification (NCBI taxonomy): domain Eukaryota; kingdom Viridiplantae; phylum Streptophyta; class Magnoliopsida; order Vitales; family Vitaceae; genus Tetrastigma; species Tetrastigma voinierianum. The sequence goes on from JAEQBH010003196.1 coordinate 2,479,403, forward strand.
AATATTCCTAGTTCCATACTTTTCTATACCAAATCATAGTTCCATACCACCCAAGACATGTGTATTCATACAAATATTCATAGTTCCATACTTGTGACCTTCTCTTTTCTTTTCCTTCTTTCTTCTTTTCTTTTCTCTTCTTCTTCTTCTTCTTCTTCCTTTCTCTTCTCTCTTTCTCAGAACAAAATGAGATATTTATTTTGGTCTTATCACTATTTCACTTTCGGAGAAACTTCTATCTTTCCTTCAAGCCACTTGTCTCTTACTATTTTTTCTTCTTATTTTATTACAATATCTTTAACTATTACTCTTTGGTCCTCAATTCTCTATTACTCTTGATTTAACTTATACTTATTCCCTCTTTTGGCATATGAACTTATATTATGATCCTTGGGTCATGAATTGGTAATTTAGTAATTTACCCTTAATTGTTGTATTAATTCCAAGTTATTGCTTATTTTATTTCGGATAAATATACTTTTACTTTTATTATACCCTAAACATGTCCGAAAACTGCTAGGGTATATTTCGGGGTGTTACATGAACACTACGACAAACTTATCCACATACGGTCAGAAAACACGATTCATTAGGTCCATGAAAGTCGTTGGAGCATTTGTCAAACCAAACGGCATTATGAGGAACTCATAATGTCCATATCGCGTTCTAAACGTCGTTTTATGCACATCCACATCTTTAATTCTCAACTGATGATACCCAAATCACAAGTCAATCTTCGAAAAGATACTTTCACCTTTCAGTTGGTCAAACAAATCATCGATTCTAGGTAACAGATACTTATTCTTTACGGTTAACTTGTTCAGTTGTCTATAATCAATACAAAGTCGAAGTGTACCATCTTTCTTCTTAACAAAAAGCACGGGAGCTCCCCACGATGATACACTTGGTCGAATAAGCCCTTTTTTCTAGCAGTTCTTGCAACTGAAACTTCAATTCTTTTAACTCCGCTGGAGCCATTCGGTACGGTGTAATGGATGCCGGTGTGGCACCTAGTACAACGTCGATAGCAAACTCAATCTCCCTCTATGGAGGCAATCCTAGAAACTCCTCCGAAAACACATCTGGATAGTCATTAACTGTAGGAATATTGGATACACTAGGCCTTGCCTTTCCCGTTTCAATCACATAAGCCAAGTAGGCTTCATCCTTTCATACCATTGTTCAGCAATGGTACATTGGATATCACGATAGAGAGGTGATTGACCTCTAGTAGATGGCTCACCTCATCGTCATTTGGTGTCCTTAAGGTTACTCTTTTCATTCTACAATCAACTATCACTTGGTGTCGGAACAACCAATACATCCCTAAAATCACATCAAACTCCTTAAAGGATAACTCAACCAAATCTCCCAAAAATTCATACTCTCGTATTTTGATGGGACAATCTCTATACACTCTTCCTTGGCCACCCTTAACCTTAAGGGGACTTATACCACTCATGTTTATCCTATTAAGATCAGCAAGATCCGCGTCAGAGTCACATCATCCTTTATATGCAAATGCAATGCATGTCATAAAAAAAAAATTCAAAATCATTTACAAACAATTTCAAAATCATTTACAAACAATTTCAAAATCATTTTGTAGAACTGCCTAAACCTAGGCTCTGATACCAAAATAAAATGTAGCACCCCTTTCCTGCCCGACCAGTTTGGCGGGTCCGAACCGAGTCCGAGTTGCTCTAATGTCACTGAATCACCTTATCAAAATCATTTATCAAAAACACGTCATAGCGTTACACTTCAGTTGGCATAAAATCCTTTTCAAATATGCAGAAGTACAATTGCTATAAAGGCATATCAAGTCTTTTCAAATGATTTACAAAATAGATATTCATAGTTGAAATTGTTTTTACAAAATATCAATGTTCAAAAAAGTGATATGGGGTGAATGCATATGTCGGAACATACTCCACAATTCTTTCTTTATGACTCGATGTTCCTCGATCTTGCTTTGCGCTCATGTTCAATCGGTACCTGCGCATAAATAAAACTACACGCTAAGCATTTTCATGCTTAGTGGTTTTATACAATTCCATTCTCGGTTTCAGTTTAAATCAAATCATGCAGTTTTACTAAACAAACTTTTAGATCTTTTTGGATGATCAATATCAATACAATACATATACTTATTTCATACATAATCATTTATGGTTCATTGATCAAATCCGAATATACACTTCCATATGCAATAAGTCATTGATAATCAAATCATGCATTTCACAATACTCTTTTCATTTCAATTGGCAATCATGCTTTTCAATTCCAATTTGTCACAATCTCAAAATCAATTCAATTCGGTTACGCCCTTAACAAATTTAACCTATGTTTTTCGATATACGAGGATATAGAATCACTTGCATTGATCCCATTGGCTGCGGGCGAAGTGTAAAGCAGAGTTTATAACCTGCAATCTGATCCATTTGAAATTTGTGGCCAGTTATTAAAAAAATCTATTAGTGAACACTACCGATACGGTCTCATTGGGCTGTTGATTGGAGTGACATATCAATACAATCGTTCGCAATACTGCTATTTTGACCCCTATTGGTATGTCAATCTATCCTTCATACGAACTAAACGGTTAACATTCAATTAGGCGATTCCAGATCTTTTATAGCAGCTTATCACAGTACAATATGTACATTTGTATAAAGCGTTCATTTTCAATACTCATGCGAATTTTCATTTGCAAGCAAAACATTTCTAATCAATTTCTTCAAATCAATTAAAACAATTCAATATGTTTTTCTTATGCATTTAAGACAAACTAGTTCAAATCTTGGCTTGAGAATAGGAAGATAGAAACAAACGAAATTGTCCTGAGTTGAATCTTGGAATCTCAACTTCAATGCGGGCTTTCCTCCTCGTCAACCCCTATTCAAATACATTAACAATCACATATTAGTAGGTTATTCTAGGAGTTTTTGGTCAGGGTTTATGTCTACCCGATACCCCTTCACTTGAAAAAAATTTTGGGGACACATGAGCCATAATTTTCTCATGCTTCTTTCAAGAAAATTTTATCTCTGTGAGTCTATTTTTAGTAGGAATTGGAATCATCTCATTTGGATCGCCCAAACTCAAGTTATGGCATTTTAATGCCAAACTGGTCAGTATGCCCAGCTCACTCGGTTACCTACTGTTATTCCCAATTTCAGGGGTCTTAACTCCATATATTGGTAATGGTTCCTTCTACTCATTTGAAGCTATTGTTCTAATTTTTCTTATCCAACTAGAATCATCCAATTTGGATCACCAAAACTCAAGTTATTGCATTTTATCAGACTACTCAATTTACCGTAGAATCGGTTGTTCTTACACATAGCTCCACTTTGACAAATTTCTAGGCACTTTGGGGTTACGATTTGCATACACTTTCTTCAACTAAATTATTCCCCTAGAAGTTTATTTTACCCAAAATTTTGAATCACTCAATTTGGATGAGTGAAACTCAACTTATGGCTAGAACACTATAACAATACCCAAAACAGAGCTATAACAGTGAGCTCTGAGGCTCACCTTTAATAATAATTTGAGAGCCTTAAACACAATTTATCTGAAAAGTCCCTTCTATACATTTTTAGACCTATCTCTTATGGTTCTTTAAAAATTGTAATCACTTCATTTGGATGATTATAACTTAATCTATAGCCAAAACAAGAATATGGGTCTTGACAAAATTTTGATAGCATTTCCTTTGAAAACCCAACATTTTCCCTTTTTACAAACACTCCTCCAAAACTAATCGAGCCAATCTAAACAGTAAGCAATCTCAAACTAAGCCTAAATGTCAAGAACACTTTATACCACGTTGGGTTTTATTAAGCCCAAAGCACAGGTAGAAAAGGGGTTAGGTTTTGGTTTTCTTACCTTAAATCCTTTCAATCTTCAATGTCAAGCTTTCTTCTTCAACGTCTCTTAAACTCTTGCTTTAATGGGGCAAGAATCACAACCTCTCACTTTGAGCCTAGCTCTCCCTTCCTCTCTCTCACACCGTTTGCTCAAAATGAGCTTCCAAGACCACTTTTGGTCTTAAATATCCCATGTCACATAAGGCCTTGTTTGGCCTTCTTTAAAAATCCATTTTTGGGTTTAAGTTCTCCTAATTGCTAGCTTGCCCACTATTTGTCTCTTTTTGCATTTAAATTCTCATTAATCATACTTAGACATTTCTTCTTTCTAACTTATGACTCTTAGGTCCTTATTTCACACTTTCCAATTTTTGCCCTTTTTCACTTGGGTTTATTTAAAGTTTAATTAATTTCTAATTTTAACATTAATATTTGCATTTGGCTTTTAGCCATATAATAATTTAATCAACATTCATTTAACAATTCCCGGAAAATACCCAAGTTGACTCAATTTATACCTGGAATATATAATAAAATTATAAAAAAAAATTATAGGGTATTTTTGGGGCGTTACACTTGCCCCTAAAAAGAAGTGAAGTTTTTCAATAAGCATGTCAAACATCTAAAGGCGCGAGGAGTTGTAATGCCCTAAAAATAACCTAGTAGTTTTATAACATGTTTAGGATATAAAATAAGTTAAATTGTATTTTTTCAGAATTTATATTGTTAAAGAACAAAAAAATGATAAAACCCGAAAATTATAAAAGAATTAAGGTTAAATCGATAAAATGTCAAAATGAAGACCCAAGGGTCATAAATGAGAAATGTATGTGCCAAAATGGAAGAAGGGTAATAAGTTAAATAGTAAATGAAAGAGAAAATAAGGATTAAAAAGAAAAAATGAGAAATGAGGAAATAATGTGCTAGCCAAACAAAGCCTAGTGAAGGTTTTGAGTTAAGACCAAAAATTGGTCTTTGAATAGCATTTCACATTTGGGCATATCTTCACATTGAGAACTAGGGCATGGTTGAGAGAGTGAGAAAGGAGGCCAAGTTGGCTTTGTGCCCTCTAAGGATTTGAGCTAAACAAAGAAGAAGGAAGAAGAAGGAAGTGAAAAGAAAGATATTAAAGGTATGAAACTAACCCCAACCCCCCAACCCCCTTAATGTTGTGTTTGGGTTTGATGTAAACCGAAAATCGGAATAGAAGTATTTTAAATGGTTGTAGATCAATTTTGGGTTAAGTTTCAAAGTGCTTTTGAGCTATATTTTCAGGCAAATTCTAGTTATGTTTTGAAAATAGTGTGATGCCCCAAAACCCGGGGGTCACTTTTGTACAAATTTTTTTTAAAGACTTCTAAAAATCAACCTCGTTACTACAAAGGCTACAAGAACCTAGAAAACTTGTCAAAATGTATTTAATTATACAAAACTAAATTAAATACAACATTTTTGTTCCATATATTACAAAAACTTGGGTTGCTAACCTAAAAATCATAGAATACAAAACGAGGCATTTCCAGCCTTTTTCTTCACGACTGGGGTCTTGTGTGAGCCTCGTCGCCCGGTGTACCTCCAGTACCTGAAATGGTTTTCCCTCGACGGGGTGAGCAACGCCCAGTAGAGAAATTTTCCTATGAGGGCTACTCCCCACCTAAGTGCTAATGCAATGCCATGTTCGCAATTTGACACACATTCAAGTAAAATACACAGGATGTCTACATGAATGTCACATGCCATGTCCCCATGCCTCGAGTCCTCACCGACTCTTTCTTCACACTACGCGGCCATGTATGAAATTACTCTAAACAAAAGGTTTTGTTTTAGTTCTCATGGCTGTTAGCCGGACAACCCGATAAAATTTTGGACCACCCTTCGATATTTTTTTTTTTCATTTAGACAAACTCCGATAATAATGTAGACTACCCTCCGATATTCATTTTTGGATAGACTCCGATAAGTTTGGTGGACAACCTTCTGAGAAAAACCATTTATTCATGCGATGCATTCCCACCCAATATGAGCGATGTCCCCATGCACGTGAGGTGTACAACTACTGCATGATATTTCTTTATTTTCATGCATGCATGTAACAATTTCACAAATTGCATGTTATTCCATGAGAATTATGACATGCAAACTAAAGTTTTCCATTTAGTTTCCTCACCAGAAAAATACAGCATGTATTACTTTACATATTTTCACATCAAAAACTGCATGGTATCTAATATTACATGCATGACCATATTGACATTTCTCTCTCAAAACAGCATGTTATTTAAACAAGAACACAACACATGCAAACTGGAAATTCTTTCCAGTTTTCTACACAATAAATGTGAGTACACAAAAATCCAAAGATCCATACATTTTCCAAAGAAAGTTCAACCTTGATTGTATGCATGCCTATATTGACATTTCTCTTTAAAAAAAGCATGCTATTTAAACAAGAACACGACACATGCAAACTGGAAATTCTTTCCAGTTTTCTAAACAATAAACAGTGGTACACAAAAATCCAGCATCCATAATATTTTCCAGTAGGTTCAACCTGATTGCATGCATGTTTATATCGACATTTCTCTCTAAAAACAGCATGTTATTTAAACAAGAATAAAAACACACACAAACTGGAATTTTTTTCCAGTTTTTTTTTTCTTTGAAGCAAGAATAACAACAAAAAAAAAAATCAAACATGCATGTATAACATACAGTAGGTTCAACTTGCACAAAAACATAGTTTCTGGCATAAAATGCCCAAAAAACCCGTCCACAGTTTGTCCCAAATTGTGCATAACCATCGCTCATGCACATGAAAAACAATTCTACTGCATGTTGTCTAAATATTTTATGCTTGCATAGCCATATCCATGTTATTTTTCACCAAACAACATGCTATTCAGCAAGAATAAAAATACACACAAACTGGAATTTTTTTTCTAGTTTTCTTTTTTTCTTTGAAGCAAGAATAACAACACAAAAAAAAAAAAAAAAAAAAATCCAACGTGCATGTATAACATACAGCAGGTTCAACCTGCACAAAAACACAGTTTCTAGCATAAAATGCCCAAAAAACCCGTCCAGAGTTTGTCCCAAACTGTGCAAAACCAGCCCCCGGGTTGGGGCTAAGCTCCATGGCCATTAAATGGCCCCTAGGTAGAGAATGTCCCAAGTAGAAGAAGAACCTACCTGTTTTAGTGCAACCATTTCCTCCTTCCTTTTCCTTCCCTTCATTTTCTCCTTTCTTTCTTTCTTTCTTTTCTTTTCTTTCTTTCTTTCCTTTCTCTCCTCTCAACCCACCGAATTGTTTGCACCTCTTCCTCAAACCACCCATTTTGGCTTGACATAGGTGAAGAACACCTAACGCTAATTGGTTTGACGCTTGGCCAACTCTAGGCTAAGTGTTCTCCATGCCACAATCACAACCACTTTCATGCTTATGTATGAGGGTGGCTTGACACATGGCCTCTACCCAACTCATGCAATCCCAAGGGCATGACACTTGGCCCACCCATGTGCCAAGTGTCTCCCATGAAAGTGCCACATGGCACACGTTTCCCTAGGCCACATGTCGCTCTGTGATTCACCCAAACGCCTCGAAAAACATGAAATTTCGACTGTCTCAGAATTCGATGAAATTTGACGGCGCACCTAGATTTCACGAGATGAACTCAACGGCGCAAACTGGGTCATCATCCGAGATCTAGAGAAATTTCTAGGGTTACCGTCTATACTATGACGATAATCTATCGTTTTGCATCTTTTCTGGTTTTCACAAATAGAGTTGTCTCGGTTGTTTTGAACATATCTTGAGTTTTAGTGTTCCGAATTGGATGATTCCAATTTCTGAATAAAATAAATTTATAGGGAACAATGGACTTGAAGGAAGTTGCATAAAATGTGGCTCATTTGTTCCTAGAAAATTTTACTTGAAGGAAGTTTTGGTAGAAAACAACCTTAACTAGAAACCAAATGTGCCCAACTAATATCACTCTAATCACACGGATTGTGGTCGGGGTGATTTATAAGCCCGACCCAAGAACGGATTCCGAGGATAGGGAATAGAGGAGCGACAACCTTTTGGGTTTGTTCTCCAGCACTTCTTCTTATTCAAGTTTTGTGATCGTTGGTTGAAATGATTTTCAAGAAACTCCAGATATGCGGATTTATTTTAAGCGATTCAAATTTTGATTTCAAATGTATTACATAAAAATCGTGATGAGCATCAAAATGTATTATTTGAGTATAAATGTATAAACAATATTGTAAATTACTATGGATTGAGTTTTACGCCCTTTAATAGAATGTTATCCGTCATTCGGAAGTTAAGGATAGATTGGTATACCAATAAGGGTCAAACTAGCAAAGATCATGGAACGAAATGAAATATAAAGGCACAATGATCCGTGAGCCCAGTGGGGATAGTATCGTGAGGTACACACAATGATTTGAATAACTAGCCTCATTGTTCTAGCGGGACTGTAGACTGCAGGTTATAAATTTTTTTTTCTACCGGTCTCAGAGCTCCAAATGCAACCGTGACGGTGATTTTGTTATCCTAGGCACCGAAAGAAATGGTTAAATTTGTTTAAGGGAAAAATTACAAGTAAATGTGTAAAATGCATGATTTGAGTTTCGAATGAAATATTGCATATAAAATTGTATACTTTGAAGTGATCAACACTTGTAAATCGAAAGTATGTGAAATAAGCACATATATATAATGTATATTGCATGGACTATTGAAATTGTGCCAAAACATTGTTTCAAAAAAGAAACATATTTGTGTTTAATTGAAATAAAGAGAGAATTGCATAGAACCACTAAGCATGAAAATGCTTAGCACGTTGTTTTTATCATTACGCAGGTACCGAGTGACTAGGGACAAGAGCAAAGACCGTAGAGTTTAAAGTCATCACAAATCGTGCAAAGATAGCAAACGCCTCCATTTCATGTGCATACAGCCTCATCCCATGACATTATTTGATCCTTTCGTAATGAAACCAAAATGTATAAGTTTTCATGGGAAGAACATATTTGATTATCGTTAATTTAACTTTGATAATATTGTAAAATGATAATGTTTGAGTACACATGCCAGTATCACAGGCGTGTTAATTGAAAATGGTGGGCCCTCAACTAAATGATTACGCACTTATTTCAAGATATATGAAAACCCGGTCCGCGCCCCGGATCCGTCGCCTCCGTGCCGTCAAAACGGGGCGTTGACATATTTAGTGCACAAATTCATGTCAGAAGCGGCTCTTTATAAAAACTTGATTTTTGAAATTGTTTATGACATAATAAGCATTTGCACAGCTGATTGATTAATTCACGCGACTTATCGGCCCCCACGTGCGATACATATGTCATTAATGAGTATTCACAGACTAGGTCCCAAAATAGTCCATTTATGTGACGGTGGAAGGTTACCCATGTCTAATGATACACAGAGCAAGGTTAAGGAAGAGGAGGTACTATGGATGATCCTAGCAATAGCTCAAGATTGTAAAAAGATAACACAATCAACAGACGCAGAAATCTTCTGCCTGGCTCACTTGATAGAGAGAATGAAAAATATCAACTACAGATTTTCAGAAGAGAAGATGAGCCCATGGTGTGAAAACTGGTCAAAGAACTGGAGGATAATGCTTCATACAAATGCATCAGATACTAGAGAGAATTTATAAAAGCGACCTCATTACTACAAGATGATATTAACAACTGTGGCTCTCGTGACTAGAACCGCACCACCGAAAAAGTGTTACATGGGAGTTTTTCCTGGCGAAATTTAGGAAACAAAGATGCGAGCCATATTTATCACAATGTGAGGACTTAGAGGTTTGATGTTCTGAAGTTAAAAAGGCAAATGAGTGATTGTGATTATCGATATGAATCAGGATCTCAAATTATACCTTAAATCTGCTTTATAACATGTTTGGGTGTAATAAAAGTTAAATAATTAATATTTGTACTTAAAAATAAAGATAAAAACAAAAGTAGGAATATGATAAGTATTAGTTTAAAATAATGTAAGTAGTTATGAGGTTACTATAAAATATCATATTTCATTTGAAATACAAGAAATATTAACAAAGCTTAAATAAAATTGATAAGATCAAATAAGGATAAGACTAGCATAAATATCTCATTTATTCTGAAAAGAGACAAAAATCCAGAAAAGAAGAAGAGAAGAGAAGAAAGAAGGAAGGTAAGAAGATCATGCATGACATGTTTCGGGTCAGATGGAAGTCGTTCTTTGCGGTAGCGGATTCGTTACTAATCATGGTATTTGTCTAGCCTGCAAAGAAAGCATAGATTACTATTAACCTCTATTTTGCGTATGGTTTGGGCTTCCTCTGAAACCCCAAACTCATTTTTATTAGGGTTGAGTTACTATGTAAGAGCTCTACACTCCAATATATGTGTCAAAGAGTCTCGTCGTTAAGTCAACCAAGAAAATTCCTTATGTTTGATCACAATGACAAATTAAGACCTTAGAACGGGTTGGGTTAGAAATAAAGGAAATTTGGTAGTGTCCATTGTGTCACCACTGAATGACAGCAAGCTTTTGAATTTTCACTAATTCCTCCTGTACCAAATTATGGTCCTTTTACTGAGGTCGTCGCCATTTCGCCAGTTCGCTGTCTGTTGATCACGTATAATCACCTTTGGAAGGTCATAACTCCTTCGTCCGAACTCCGGTCTAAAATTGAATCCCATGGAAAGTCCATTGAATCAATCCATTCATATTCTATATGGATATTAGGTGTCAGACTTATGTTATACGAGCTCACCGAGGTCAGTCACCTTGGCCAGCCAGTCAACCTCCCAACTGTTGACTACGGACCTCCAACTCGTATAGCTCACCTTCGGGGTCCGAACCCGATTCGGGTGTTCTTGGACTATATGAAAAGCTCATTGAGTCAAGAATCCATTCATATGCCTGAGGAGGATATTAGGTGTCAGACCGAGGTGTTAGACCGAGCTCACCGAGGTAAGGTTAGCTCGCCAGCCAGTCACTGCCTAGGTTGACTACGTATGACCTTCAACTCGGTTGTCATAACTCATCTGCCCGAACTCGATTCGGGTGTTTTGTACTCAATGGAAAAGTTTCCATGAGTCAAGAACCATTCATATTCCCGAGTGAGGATATTAGGTGTCGATCGAGGTGTTAATCGAGCCTTCCAGTCAGCTCGCGCCTCAGGTCGCCTTGTCTCGGTTGACTACGTATGACCCTAACTCTAAGTCATTACTCCTTCTGGGTCCGAACTCCGATCTGGTGTTCTGGACTCCTAAGGAAAGCCCATTGAGTCAAGAACTAGTCCATATGCCTGAGGAGATATTAGGTGTCAGACCGAGGTGTTAGGACTGAGCTCACCAAGGTCAGGTCAGCCCGGCCGCCTGCAGTCGCTGTTCGTTGACTACGTATGACCTTCAACTTCGGAAGGTCATAACTCCTTCGTCCGAACTCCGATTCGGGTGTTCTTGTACTCTATGGAAAGCCCATTGAGTCAAGAATCCATTCATATGCCTCAAGAAGATATTAGGTGTCAGACCAAGGTGTTACACCTAGCTCACCGAGGTTAGGTCAGCTCGGCCAGTTCAAGTCAGCTCGTCTAGGTTGACTACGTATGACCTCTAACTTTGGAAGGTCATAACTCCTTCGTCCGAACTCCGATTCGGGTGTTCTTGGACTCTATGGAAAGCCCATTGAGTCAAGAATCCATTTATATGCCTGAGGAGGATGGTGAGTGTCAGACCAAGGTGTTAGACTGAGCCCACTGAGGCTCCAGTCAGCTCGGCGCCTGGGTCACCGTCTCTGGTTTGACTACGTATGACCTCCAACTCTCATGGTCATAACTCCTCATCCAACTCCACTTCGGTGTTCTTAGACCTATGGAGCCTATTGAGCCAAGAATCCATCCATAGATAGATTGATAAAAAATCGAACTATATTAGTTCCATAAATCAAAAACAAGAGGTTCTCAAGTAGTAACCATGTTTATTCATATTATGAACGCCTATTATGAATTCATAAATAGCTCATAAGCATACATGGTAAGCATAGTTATTTATGCATATAATGAGATATGAAAAATGCATAGATATGAATAAATGATTGTATATATATATCACATATGATTACCGAATGACAATGATTATTCGGGAATATGATATATATACTAAACATAAAATACACATTGATTGTCAAGAACTCCGTAGAGGGATAGATGGCATGCCTATTAGAAAACAAGTTTGCGCATGCTACTGCCCTGCTTGGTCATTACAATAGTTCTTTTATAGACCACTGCTTTACAAGGAGTACAACGCCTCGGCCCTATAGTTTCCTCGTATCCACTTATGGCTAGCTTTATGCTATACGAAATATAAAAGAAAATGATGTATATGCAAATAAATGTAGAGAATATATGACATGATATGAGAAGCATAGCACACATGCGATGATAGTATACGGCCATAAAGAATGTTAAGAAAAGACAAGATGACATTTAAAAGTATATATATGAAAAATGATGTTAGAATCAGGAAATTAAGAGATGCTATATATGCATTTGTATAGAAGTGTGGTGACCCTTAGTAGAGGTCATCCATGCAGATAGTTAATTCAATTAAGCGAAAAGCTTAGCAACCTGCAAATTAATCCAGAGGGCCGGTACATAAACCAGAGGATCGGGCAATCCACACGGCAGTCAAAGGCCACGCATCAATAAAAAGCCCACTGGAAGACCTTTAGGGGTCTATTTTGTATATGAAATTTTGTAACAATGTAAATATTGTAAATGTTTAACACTCTGATATATGGAGTCAGATATTTTGTAATCCTACATGCATTTATAATACAAGTTAAATGTTTAACATTATAGAATGAACTAGCTTAAAGTTTATAATGCGATGAAAAAGAAATGACTTCACTTGACACCCTATGCCGAGCTGGGGCGCACAGCTTTAGTGGTATCGAGCCTAGGTTTAGGCCGTAACACCTCCCGTCCCATAGTGTGTACTGTGATGTGTAAATCGCAGTGCATTGCTTCCTTAATTATTTTAAGGCCATAATAGAATTTTGAAAATCGTTTAAGGGTGAAATTATAAAATTTTCAAAGAATTAAGACTTTTGCAATTAGCAAGGCGTGAGGGGTGAAAGTATAATTAATCGTTTAAATAAGAAATAATAATAAATAAATTGTCAAAATAGTTCAAAGGAAGTTCGAAATTCTTCTGTATTTCGATGACGAACTGACTCGTCGCTAAGTCTGCCTCACAAATCTAGTAACTCCAAAGAAAGTTTTTAAATTCCTAGATAGTCTAATATTTTACGAATTTCTAGCGACTAGTTTAGAGTGAAACCCCGAAAACTGGATTTTAGAAAAATTTAAAAATAGCAAATATTTAAAGAATATTCAATTAGGATAACAAATTTTTCGATAGAAATGGACTTGAATAGAGTAATGTAGAAATTATTTATCTAAATAATAATAATAATAATTAAAGAAAAAGAAAAAAAAAAAGGAAAACAAAATCAAAAACAATAAAATCAATGGGCAGAGAAGGACATAAAAAAATTTGGGGAGAGAGAGCATTCAGAGGAGATTTAATTTTTTTCTCTCTAGTTTATTTCTATCTACTTAAAAATCTGACCGTAGATCGTTCATCTGAGTTAAGGCAAAAGTTGGACTACGCCAAGAGAGCCACGTGATAGGTACCAACATCTTAGCCTCACAAACTCTCTTAAAAGGTAGAAATTTGCCTAATTGTGCTGGCCTCTTCCCAAAGCCATAATGGCTTGAAATTTTCTGGTGAGACCGTGAGTGAGCCAGAAACTTTTAGTCCCAAAATTTTAGACTGAGTTTTGGAATTTTAGAATTGGGACTCGTGTTCTACGCCGTGCTGAAGTTTGGGACTGCTTATGACAGCTTTGATTAAATTTCGTGATCAGAGTCGATAAGCTCTACGTAATTTTCGTAAATGTTTCTGTAGTATTTTGCATCATAAGAAGTCCCTTAAGTCAAAAGTCGACTAAAAAACAGATAGCTTTTATGGGGCATTAATGTATGGACATTTTGGTCAATTTCACATCATATTATCGATGTCCATATCGAATAGGACTAAGACGTAGTTTCTCTTTGTTAATCGAAGTCTGCTCGATATAAGATTAAAGCCCCTGTGATATGTTTTATGGCAAACGTCAACTGATGCATTTTCGTAATTTGAATGAATTGGTAGGCGATTTGAGCATCCGACGAGAATCTAGAGTGTGCTTGACAAGATTTGAAAGAAATTAGTCGAGAGAAAGGTGAGTACTTCAAAATCATTTTCTAAAACGAAAAATGTTTTAAATTACAGTTTTCTTGTAAAAGTCAGCTAGTAAAATATGTATTTATAAAGCATTTTATTACCTCCCAATTGTTATACTGCGTTGGTAAAAGTTTGATTTCAAGATTTTAAGAAACGCTTGGGCCTAATGAAAACCCTCTAGATGGCACACCAGCTTCCTATCAGACGAGTTTTGATCAAGGCACGGCAAGGTTATGGGATATTATGATTCAACTATATTGCCCGGGTCGGCACCTGGGGTTGGGATCTAGCATATATTTATATAGTGAGTCGCTCCGTACATTCGAGGTATATAGTTACGCCACGACTTAGTACATAGCGATGAGGTGTTGGCACCCGAGGTTCCATCACCGAGCATTTTGGTTCCGAGGCTCCATTACGCCATATGTGATCCCGCCGTGTTCACCGGACCATCTTAGCCGTAAAGGTCTCGAGGTTCAGCCACCATGCCGTTCCGAGGTTCCGAGGCATCACTTCTAGTATTTCGTGAATGGGCCACGTGGTTGGTACTTGCTGATAAGATAGCACTCGCATATTAACCACCATCAAACAACTTCAGCGTGCCAGAATAGTTTTCAATCGTGATTCAACAACAGACTATTGACGCTTTCACAGCAGTAAATGTGTCAATGTTATAATAGTTTTCGACAGTTTTCTGTAAATGGCGTTTTTATAGCAAAACTCGCTTTCTTATAAACAACTTTTACAACCATTTCTCAGACAGATTTTCATATCGAGGTACAAACAACAGACAGCAAAGATTTAGAACTTATAGATTTCCACTCGAGCCCGTTTTGGGCTCACAAGGCTGCTTTTAAAATAACTTTTTCAAAGTGTGTGTCGGGGGTTTAAAGACCTTTCCGTGATTCTTTCAAATTCTAGACGCCAAAGTGTCAGGATTATATATAAGATAAGGTGTAAAATTAAAACTAGTAAACTTAAAATGTGACATTTTGTATATGTAAATATCTTTTGTAAAATATGCATGCATAAGTTTGAGAAAAACAGTTATGATAAACTTATATTGATCGATCCTTATCTATATTTTGATGAGGACTGTGAGGTCCTTTATTGTTGTAGTTGGATTTTGGAAAATATTTGGGAGTATATTTTTGTTATACAGTGATTTTGTATTTGGCTTGACCACCGTGCAAATAAGAGCGTCACGATTAAGTAAATCTAAAGGTGTAGTGATTTGATAGAAAGCTTTAAAATTTTATAACCCACATTTTCCAAATACGCTTCAGCTTAGCTTTTACGGCTTAGCTTCATGGTAACTTCATTAATGAGCGAGTTGGGTTTCGAGTATCGTGAGCTGCCTGCATTCCTCGGGTTACCAGTTGAAGGGTCCGTCAACTTGGTATCGAGTTGTGTTTAAAGATAGTTCGCCTCGTTTTTTCTGCATGTTTCCAAAGATTTCCTATAGAATTGTTTTTATAATGATTTTCTATCGCAACCTACATTGTTTTGCTAAATCCTTGCATGCATCATTGAAAAGTGTCACCGACCTTTAACTTGAAATTCACAAAGATTAAGGTTCGACGAGGTCATAGAGGTTAATCTAGACTTCCGCACCAGAGGCACCACCAGAGAGATATGTCTAGCACACCCTTAGATCAGAAGATGCTTCAATGACCACCTCAGATCCATCGAGCTTTTCCAGACCCAAGGGGCTATGACTGACGATGGATCAGTCATAGATTGTTACAAAGAATCACCCATCGACACGAGTCTTCAAGGAGAGCAAGGCAGGGGCATGATAAACCTGCTCTAAAATTGGGGGTTAAACTGATGATGGTATCGCCACCCGCAGGCAAGGTACTTATGGTTAGGATGTGGTTAGTGTTCTAGCTATTATATGGTGATGTAGATGAGGTCTTTCCACCATAATCGCCGGGAAAGGTGACGGACACGAGGTTCTTCCAATCGACACACCTTAGGAGACACAGGTTTCCCGCGGTTTACTGTAGTGACAATGCCAAAGCAAGCGGTATAGTTTATGAAAAGTTTTAGAAACTTTAGCAAAGTGCTAAAGAATTTTATGAAAATCGAGGCCGCACTAAAGGTAGAAAGGACTGTTAGTTCTAACCTCCTGTGGGCGCGACAAGAAGAGAGGTGCTCCCAGCACTAGTCACCCGTACACTAGTCGCCTGAAGAGGAAAGAAAGGAAAGAAGTGGACTAGCCAAGCTCATGCTCAGATGAGAAGCAGACGAAGGGATCCGTCGATCACCAAAGAGCCCTGGGAGGTGTAGATCTCGTGATCATTTTTTCCATTGTGCCCTGCTAGCTGTCGAAGAGACATTTCGAGAGTACGATGAATATGACATGATGTTTCCATCATGTGAAGGTCACTTTATCCGAGACCGCCCACGCTAGTAGCCAGCAGGGTAATCTCCGAGGTAGGTATGGTAGCATCTACCCCGTACTCCGTCCCAGCCAGCCGGTAGGGTGGTTTAGGCAAGAGGTGTGGCAGACAACACCGTAGAGTCGTGGTAGGGTGCAGAGATGCGCGCGTGCACTCGACAGCGACATCGCAGTGGTACTGTGACTGTGCGTTCTGCATTTACAAATAATACGCCAGGAGGCGATGCATCACCGCACGGATTATTGGTATGATTTCGCCACGATCATGATGCATATGCATTGCGGACCCAGAGCCACTATTCATTTATTTCAAGCATTCACCGAGAGGCACCAGATATAGAGTCCCAAATTATAGATGGTCAGAGTGGTGGGTTCCAGACTCCAATGGGGATACTATGACATCCAAAGGATAGTTCCGTAGTAGATTGCGATCCGCATCGAGGATTTTCCAGCCAGAATTTTGATAGTGTTAGTATCCATGATTTCGATATAATCTCGGGTACTGACTAGTTATCCGGCATGTAGCCACCCAGATCGCTATAAGAAGGAAGTAAGATTGGTTCGCCGTAGGAACCAGCGTGATATTTCTGGGAATCGAAGAGAGATCGCCGCCTCTAGTCTCATTAATGCCATGACCGCTCGAAATGCTTCTAGCACGCTGCGGTTAGTTTGGCATTCTAGAAGGGATAGGAGACAAGAGGGGGACACTACCGTGAAGACATCCCCATAGTCAAAGAGTTCCCAGATGTCTTTCCGCATGATATTTCGTGTTTACCCCTGGATAGAGAAACTGGGAGCCCTCATATTGAACTAGTTCCAAGTGACCGAGCCAATATCCATTCCTCCATAGAATGGCGCCAAAATAAGAGTTGGAAGAATCAAGGCACAATCAAGGAATTGCTACAAGGCTCATCCGACCTAGAACCTCACCGTGGGAGCCCAGCTTCTTCAGAAGATGAAAGATGGAAGCTACTGTGTATAGACTATAGATAAGCCTCGACCGGGCGACAATACGCAACCAAAGATCCACTTCCTCGTGATGATGAGCTTATTTCAGACCACCCCGCATGGATCACTTCGTATATGTCGCTACCATCGGTTGAGGGTCCGAGAGAATGATGTTTCTAAGACCGGCCTTCGACGAGATACACGGCCACTATGAGTTCCTACATATTCTGATTGATTAACGCCCCACCATGCTCATGGATTTGATGAATGTGGTGTTCACCGTATTTAGATAAGTTTGTGATCATATATTCACGATGACATTCTAGTACTCAGCGCTCGTAGGAACATGCGCAGCATCTACGCATTGCAAATGCTTAGAGAGCCGCCGCTTATACGCTGTTTAGTAAGTGCCAGCTTTGTTGACAAAGTAGCTGGTCATGTCATTTTTAAAAGGTAATAGCGTGGATCCTCGAAGATCGAAGCTACACGCAGGTGGCAACTCCGAAGCTCCAATGGCAATAATGCCCCAAGTCCTCGCAAACGTCTTCCTCGATTATTGTACAAAGTCATAGCCTCGTTATATTTCAAGATAAGCAACCTTTCAATACCAATCTATCGAAAAGGATCAACCGAAAGGGTCGACACTGCCAAACATAGTTTTATGAATGGGACAGAGATTGACGACATACTTAGTATTAGCACTACCGCCGAAAGGACGGTTATGTGGTATATAGTGATGCTCCACACACAATGCATAAGGGTTAGGGTGTGTTTTGATGCAGATGGCAGAAAGGATAGCTTATGCTTCCGCCGCTAAAGAAGCAACGAAAGCGTAACTACCCGACTCCATGATTTAGAACTAGCAAAGAAGTGGGTTTTCGCCTCTCCAAAGACTGAGACATTATCTATACGGTTCGTCGATATTCACCGATCATAAGAGCCCGCGAAGATATTTTCACCGTAAAGAGCTAACTTAAGGCGTCGCCGTGGTCGAGTTGATTAAGGATTATGATCGCACGATAAAGAAAGTACCATCCAGTGAAGGCCAATGTAGCGGTCATGCCTTAAGTCGAAACCTAAACCCGAGGGTTCCATGCTTATTCGCGTACAAAGATATCTCCCATGGTCATGATAAAGTTGAGATCTGGGAGTTCGGGCCAGTGTAGTCGACACAGTGGACACATCATGGCATCATTTTATGTTCGCCATCTTCTCGTGGATCGATCAAGGAAGGTCAAGGTGTTTTAGAGATGATTAAGTCGGAAAGTAGATTGAGAGTGGTAGGAAACCGTAGTTCCGCAGATCGTGAGACAATGGCTTAATGGGCTAGAGGAGTCGAATGTGTGTACCAAATAGGTGAACTAAAAGGGAAATTCGGAAGAGTCACTTTTCAAGATATGCCATAATCTTAGTAAAGCCAAGATGTATCATACCGAGGGAGCATTATCGTGGAAGGGCATGAAAGTATGAAATTGCGATTGTGATCCAGATGCCTAACCTCAATAACAGTAAAGGTGGAGCACCCGTAAGCCCACAGAAAGATACAACCCCTTCCGACTCGTATGGAAGTGGGATAAGATTACTATGGATTTTACACGTGCTTCGAGAACTCTGAGACAACACGATGCCATACGGGCGATAGTGGAGGACTAACGAAATCAAAGATTTTCTTCTCCGCTAGCAATGATGACCCATCGACAAGCTTCGCCCAATTATACGGAGAGATAGTTAGATTACATGGTGTTCCTCTCTATCGATAGTTCGCACAGACCCCAGATTCACATCCGTATTTGGTCCGCCCCACAGATGCTATGGGGACTGATTGCACTTTAGCACGCCTCCATCCTCGCATCGATGGTCACCGAGAACTATTCAGACACCACAGATATGCTGTGAGTACGCGTGATAGAGCTAAGTAGCTAGATACGATTTATCTCTCGATGGAGTTCGCATAACAAATGCTATCAATCCAAAGATAGGCATTACGGCTCCATTTGAAAGCATCAGGCGCCTAAGTGTCAGACTTCGTATCGGGATGAAGCAGGAGAGAGGAGACCGGATACAGCCCGCAGTTAGCAACAAATTACCTTAGATAAGATCCGCATTGGTCTCAGATTGCATCAAGATACCAGTGACGTACGTAGTGTTATGCGACAAACGCCGTGAGGGACCCACAACTAAGGTGGCTAGGTCTTCCTCAAAGCTTCCCCTTGGAAAGGTGTCCTCGTATTGAAGACGAGGAAAGCCGAGGCCGATACATGGGGCCATATGATTATCATGTGAGTGAGACCAAAGAGGCATATAGATTAGACCTTCCTCCGAAGCCGTTTCATGTTCATAATGTGTTCCATGTATCCATGTCTGCTTAGTACATTCTGCATCCCTCCCATGTACTGTGAGATCGCCCAAGAGAACTAAAAGGATAATTCGACCCTATAAGGAGCGTCCATGCAAGATAGTAGATCACAGAGAATTATTTCATGAATAAGGTCATTCCGTTAGTCAAAGTTTCATGGGGAATCATGGGATTAAAGAGGTTACATGGGAGTCGTGAGACTTAGATGGCGCAAATAATATCCTCAATTGTTTCGCATTAAGGTATCCTTTATATTAGCTTTTGTTCATTTCGAGGACGAAATGTTCTTTTCTTTAAGGAGGGAGGAGTCAGAACACCCGGGTCCCGAGAGGGTGTACTAGATGCAGAACTGTGAAATAAGATTGAAGGGCTTCCTTAATTATTTTAGTGCCATAATAGAATTTTTGAAAATTGGTTTAAGGGTGAAATTATAAAATTTTCAAAGAATTGTGGCACTTTTGCAATTAAGGAAGGTGGAGAGGTGAAAGTATAATTAATGGAAGTTTAAATAGTAAAATAATAATAATAAATTGTCAAAATAGTTCAGTCAGTGGAAGTTCGGAAAATTTCAGATTTCTGGATACCTAAACTGATCGTGCCGCTAAGTTCGTCTCGAAATTAGTAACCCAAAGAAAGCCAGTTAAATTCGAGATAGTCGGAAATATTTTACTAATTTCAGCGACTGCTTAGAGTGAAACCTCGAAAATCGTGATTTTAGAAAACTTAAAAATAGCAAATATTTAAAGAATATTCAATTAGGATAAATAAAATTTTTCGGGATAGAAATGGACTTGAATAGAGTAATAGAAATTATTTATCTAAATAATAATAATAATAATTAAAGAAAAAGAAAAAAAAAAAAAAAAAGGAAAAACGAAAATCAAAAACAATAAAAATCAATGGGCAGGGGAGAAGGACATAAAAATTCTGGGAGAGAGCGTCCAGAGAGATTTTTAATTTTTTCTCTCTTAGTTTATTTCGACTACTAAACGGACCGTGACGCTCATCGGAGCGTATAAGCAAAGTCGACTACGCTAAGAGTAGCTACGACAGTGCATCAATATTCAAATTCGTCAAACTTTAAAAGGTAGAAAATTTGCCTATCAGGTTATTTCAAGCCTAAAGTGTTACGTAACTTTGCTTTTGAATTTTCTAGAGACTGAAAGGTCAGAACTTTAGTCCCAAAATTTTTAGATCGAAGCTGAATTTTTAGAATTTTTGGATCGTGTTCTGACAAATAAAAATGAAGCTGACTGCATGGATGCTTTTGATTGAAATCAGATTGTAGCCGATAAGTCGATGCACTTTTTAAATGTTTCTCGTATTTGCACTATATGGAAAGTCCCTCTCAAGTCAAAAGTTACTAAAAAACAGATAGTTTTATGGGGCATTTAATATGACATTTTGGTCAATTTCATCATATTATCGATGTCCATAGTCGACAGACTAGCACGCAAAGTTTTGTTGTGAATCGAAGTTCGTCATATAGTTACTTTGAAAGCCCTGTATATGTTTTATGGTTAAAACGTTGAACTGAGGGCATTTTCGTAATTTGAATGAATTGTGTAGGCGATTTGAGCATCCGACGAGAATCTAGAGTGCTTGACAAGATTTGAAAGAAATTAGTCGAGGAAAAAGGTGAGTACTCAAAATCATTTTCAAAACGAAACGTTTAAATTACAAGTTTGTAAAGTGCTTTGAAAATATAGATTTATAAAGATTTTTATTACCTCCCAATCGTTATACTCAGTTAAAAGTTTGATTTCGTGATTTAAGAAACAGCTTGGCCTAATTAGCACCCCTAGATGGCACAGCTTTCGCTTCCTGGGCCGATGTATTTCTGACAGTATGGTACATATGGATACATGATTAACTATATTGCCCGGGTCGGCAATTGTGGCTGGGATCTGAAGATATATTTATATATACTAGTCGCCTCCGTACATTCGAGGTGATAGGTTACTAGCGCCGAACACTTAGTACATAGCGATGAGGTGTTGGTCTGAGGTTCCATCACCGAGCATTTTGGTTCCGGTGTTCCATTATGCTATATAGATCCCGCCGTGTTCACCTGACTATCTTATTTAGTAACTGAGAAATTACTACGATGCCAAAGTTCCGAGGTTCCGAGGCATCACTTCTAGTGGTATTTCGTGAAATGGGCCACAAAGTGGTTGGTAATTTGCTTTACAAGATAGCACTTTCAGATATTAACCACCACCGAAACAAGCCACAGCTAATAGTTTTCAACGTATTTCAACACAGAATTAGTTTTCGTAATGCGCTGTGCCAAACAGAACAGCTTTCAATGTGCCAGAATAGTTTTCGTAATAGCTTTAAATGGTTTTTATAGCAAAAACTCGGGCTTTTCTCATAAACGCTTTACAACCATTTCGTACGATTATATTGGGAGGTACAAACAGCTGCATACAGCATTTAGAACTTATAAGATCACGAGCCCGCTTGCTCTACGCTTTCTCGTTTAAAATAACTTTTTCAGTGTGTTGAAGCCGAAAGACCTTCAGATCTCAAATGACGCCGTCAGATTATATATATAAGATAAGGTGTAAATTAAAACTAGTAAACTTAAATGACATTTTGTACACAAAACAAACACTCTTTGGTAAAATATGCATGCATGGTTTTGAGAAAACAGTTAAGTATAAACTTATATTGGATTGATCCTATCTTATATTTTGATGAGGACCAAGAGGTCCTTTATTGTCAGAATGATTTCGGGAAAATATCAAGTATATTTTTGTTATACGTGATTTCGTATTTCGGCTCGACCACCGTGCGCCGTTATACGCCTGGATTGCTAAATCTAAAGGTGTGATTTTGGATAGAAAAAGTTTAAAAAATTTTATAACCCATTACTTCCAAATACAAGCCAAATAGCTTACTACTAGCTTCATGGTAACTCACAATGAAACAGCCTGGGCCGGGAGGCCATCGTGGAGCTGCTCTGCATTTCCCGTCACTAAGAAGGGTCCGTCATAGGCGTTTCGAGAGTGCCTAGGTTTAGGCTGGCCTCGAATGTGAGTATATGATAGAAAAGCCTGTGTTTAGTAATGTGTTGGCCTGATGTGGATGTCCTTGTGTTTTGTATAGATGGATCGTCCCGAAGAAGCTGCTGAGAGTGTTAACCCAAGGGAACAAGGGTTATCAGCTTCTGAACCTTCGGAAAGTAATGTACCTAATGAGCCTCTCGGGCCGTGGCCCTTGCCGCAGAATATCGCAAAGACATGGCTCGGGTTTGGATAGATCGACTCCTCCTAAAGCCCACAGACACAAGAAGAAGATATGGAGCGCAGGAATCTAACAGTATCAAGGCCTTTTTGAAGAGTCAAAGAAAGCCGACTCCGGGTTAGAAAAGTTAGAAAGGGTATTAGAAGAGGTTAGATGTCTCTCCGATCGAGAGAATATGTGCATTTCACTATTATAGAGCGAGGCATATGATTTGTAAACTAGCTTCAGAAGTCCAAGGATTCAAATCCCACGACTCAGGAGTTCTTGTCCAAGAAAGTTCAAGGCAAAGTATACACGAGATGGTTGTGGATTCCAAGTGGAAACAAATTTCCCGAATTTGAAGCAAAGGAGCTTATCTATGGCTGAAATATGAAAAAGAACATAGCCATCTTAGTAACATGCACCCAGCCGTCCTCACTGAGGCATTTTGCAGTGTAGGCAATTTCTTAGATGGATCGCATGATTCCATTAAGAGGTCAGATCCTCAAATATACCCTAGCAGTTTTCGGACTTGTTTAGGGTATATTATAAGCTAAATGGAATTTTTCGGAAATAAAATTAGAGACCCGGAATTAATAATAAAGCCAAGGGTAAATTAGTCTTTTACCACTTGAGGACTTAAGTGTCATAAGATGAAAAGAGGGGATGCCAAAGTATAAAATTGAATAAGTTGTATTGAAATAATAAAGAATAGATTGGATGCAAAAATAGAAATTTTATAAGTTAAATTGAGAATAGGAGAGAATAAAAGGGCTTAAGTGCAAAAATGAGAAAAATGTCTAAAAATGCAAAGGCCAAACATGGCCTTAACAAAACATGGATTTAAGACCAAAATTGGTCTCATTTGAGGGAGGACCAAACCGTGGAGAAGAAGAGGGAAGAGGAAAAGAGAGGTTAAGGAGGAAGAGGGAAGAGAAGAAGAAGAGAAGGGAAGTTGCCAAGACTGTGAAAAGGTATGGAACTACAAAATTCGAGAGTATGGATCTGGTTTTCGTATGATTAGTAGCTTACCCCAAACCTGTGGTTTGATAAAAGTTCATCCCAATATGGGTTTCTTGTCGGGTATTTGATTTCTTTTTATGTGGTTTGACAGATTTCATCCTAACCCAATGTAAGGTGGGTAAAACCCAAATGTACAAAGAAAACATGGAATCCTCCCTGAGGTTGGATTCATGGGATTAATTGTAAAGTAAAGGAGTCAAGAACAAACCCTAATAAATCCTTGTATTTGGTTGGTGTATGTGTTAGCGACTCCATATTAGAGTTATTTTTTGGGAGAATATCATGAAAGTTTTGATGAAAGATAAGTGTATTGAATGATGATCCGAGTAGAAAAGAGATTATAAGATGAATTTGAAATGGTTTTGATATGTGTATGTGAAGTATAGAGTTGATTCGGGGTAGCAAAATATGGGAAAAAGAGGACAAACACACATTTGTGGCATTTTTCGGTGACATGTACCGGTACACTCGAACACGTAGACTCGGCAGACATCTGCGGTTCCCCAGTCATTTTTGAAACCACATGTACCTAAGACATGTTAGACATGTACCGTACACCTCGCCCGGTGCTTTTCCTATTTCGACCGGCCGTATTTTAGCCATAACTTGCTCATTTATTATCCGATTTGAGTGATTCAAGTGGCTAATTAAAATAGACTTCAAGGAGAACCAAACATCTAGAAATAGGAATCGAAAAATTCTGATTCTAAGTGGCCTAAAAATTCACTCAAAGTGGGGCCATGTACAAGCTAAATTCTGTTTCAATTTTGATCATAGAGTAGTCCGGGTTGAGCCGACGAATTTGAGTTCCTATGTTCAAATGTGATTTCACTGAATAGAACCCTTAGCACCTTTAGTTTAAAGAGTACAAAGATACAGTGTCAAAACATGAAGAGAACCCCTAGTGAGTGGCCACAACCGCGGTCCCTAGTGTAATTCCAGAATTGACTAGTTGGCATGAAATGCTACAACTTTATTTTGATGATCCGATTGATTTGATTCCAATTTCTAAGTAAAATAGATTCCTATTGAGGACAAGAACATATCTAAGTATATGAATGAGATGCATGAATGAGTATACATGAATGAATATGTGAATGAGTATATGAAATGAGTACGTGAATGAATATATGAAGGAGTATATGGATGAGTATACGTAAATGAGTATATGAAATGAGCACGTAAATGAGTATATGAAATGAGCAAGTAAATGAGTATATGAAATGAGCACGTAAATGAGTATATGAATGAGTATATATGAATGAGTATGTGAATGAGTATATAAGGAATGGCAATAGATTGAGTTAAAGGGCTATCTTTGAAAGGATAATACGAAAGTGATTATGGAATTGAAATGTAATATTTGAAAACCGAATGAATATGAATGATAATAAGGATTCCGATTCATCAAACGGAACTGGCCATAAATGTAAATGTACGAAAAGTGAATATGGAATTGAAATGTGATATTTGAAAACCGAATGAATGTGAATGGGACATGATAAAAGACGGATTCATTAAACGGATCCGCTATAAATGCGGAATTGATTTATATATCGAATGAACCGCCCGACGGATGCACAAATCAAAGATCCGTCGCGTAAGGCACCTCAAATTTTCCAATGTCCCACTTCGCGGATGCACCAACGGCGATACGTCATGATGGCATATAGCACTGGAAGAAATGTCCCACTTCGCGGATGTATTCAATCGCGATCCGCCTTGATGACGACGCAGATGACCGATACCACGCGCCGACGCGCTAAACAAAGATCCCGCATGACGTGTGGAGACCAATAATTGATATCACGCGGTCGGATGCCAAACAAAGATCCCGGCATGATGGGAGACCGAATAAGTGATACCACGTATTCCGTGATGCACCAAACAAAGATCCGCATGACGGGAGACCGAATAATTGATACCACGTGCTCGATGGGCCAAACAAAGATCCCATGACGGGAGACTCCATCAGTAATACTTGCCTGGGATGCACCAAACAGCATCCGTCATGATGGGAGACTGAATTGTAAAATGTGTAGGCACATTACCGAATTATAATAAGGGCGGGATTCATTTAACGGAATTCGTCATAAATGTGAATCGAATAGTCAAAGTGAAATAACAAACATTGACGAGTGTAAATGGGATTTTTATGTATATGCTTAAATCTCATAAATTGAATTGTGAATTGAATTATTGCATTGAAAATGCATGTTGTGATATGATAAATGATGTGTAAAATGAAAGCATGTGAAAATGAATAGCATGAGTTTATGTGGATATAAAGGCTTTATTTGTAAATGCATTTTAAAAATTGTAAATATTTATGGGCTTGCCCAAAATGAAATGTTTCCACGCAATTAAAAAGACTATAATGGAATAAATCAAACAAAATGTTTTGAGAAGATAATTGAAAATGTCGGAGTAAATCGTCTGCTCGATCCGCCTTTGGCCGAGTCGTGTTCGGTCGCGACACTTTTGAAAATGAAAAATTTAAATAAAACCAAGCAAACGTTTTTGAGATGATAATTGAAAACTGCCGAGTAAACCTGCCCGTCTTGGATCCACCAATCGGTCAAGCTCGGGATTCAAGCTATGACACTTTTTGAAAACGAAATTTAATGTCAACACAAACAAAAATGTTTGAGAAGATAATTGAAAATGTAGGGAGAACTGTCCCGCTTGATCCACCAATCAATAAGCCTGGGATTCGGTCATGACACTTTTTAAAAATGAAAATTTAAATAAAACGATAATCCAAATGAATTAAACTAAAGGTATCGCTAATTTGATCCTCGTATGCATTTGATACGACTTGATATGTCTCGATTTGTCATCAGATATGTATGTTGTTTGATTTATGATCCGACATGCCATACATGTAGAAGATGAAGTGAAACTTGTAAATGACATGACAAATGGAAGTAATACAAATAAGATAATGATATGGAATCTGAAAAGGATAAAATCTACATGTATAATATGAGATGAGTTAGAAGTCACATAAGAATAGTTTCGTTATATGACATAAGGAAAAGTAAATGTAAAAAGATTGTGACTACGATTATTGTTATTGGTCGTTATCACTATATTGCTCCCCCAATTAAGCCGCAGTTTTAGCACGAGTGTTCAATCCGTAGATACCGAAGAGGAGATAAAGAGGATGTGACATTCCACACCTCAAGAAGATAGGGCCATTCAGATAAAGCCACCAAAGATCAAGTTTCAGCGATTCCCGATGTTTGTATTAGATATGTACATATATGCTCAAAGGCACAAACTAAAGGCAATGTAAGGACAATGAGTCACCCATAAGTTCTTGTATATAAAATATTTTTGCAGTTCACACAAAAAAATTGTTTTGTATGGAGGATAATAATAATAAGGTAAAGAGTCCTGTGATATATATGAGCTCAGACTCGAACCGTTCGACTACAATCGGGTCGGACTGAATCGGTTGTGACAGAGGTATTTGCACCTATGACTTCTCCAAACAAAGGATTTCATCGCCTGATCCAAGTCAGCAATGAAAGTAGAGAGACTAGAAACGAGCAGCAAAGAAAGATTTCAAAAGAAGAAATTTTCTAGAGGAGCTTCATCCTCCTCGGGAAAAAGAGCAAGAGAAGCTCCAGCTCAATCAGAATATAGTTCCGCTACGAGAGGTAGAAGGCAAAGGTCCAAATAGCACGAAGATAGGTGAGTGGTGCTTCGGGCTTGGACATGGAGAAATTCTCGAATGCCCTTATTGCCATCAAGGTACTTGGGAGTTTGCAGATATTGATAGAGGGTGTTTCCTGCGGTGGAAGCCTTGAGCATGTGAAAGCACAAAGGTCCTCGAGAGTCGATAATAGAAGTCAACAAGGAAGTGGCGCAGGAAGATCTCATGCACCACTCAACCGTGATCGTGGTAGGGGCCGTAATGGCCCATATCAAAGATGAGATTTCCAGGAGGATAATTTCGGAGACAGTGGATCGTCCTATGCCTACAACACCAGCACGAGCATATGCTATGAAGGCTCGTGAGGATCAGGATGCTCCTGAGGTTATAGCTGGTATATTTTCTTTATATGATATAGAGATGCATGAATTGATTGATCCTGGATCCACTCATTCATATGTATGCATTGAGCATATGTTCGATAAGATACCACCACCAGTGGAACAGTTAGCATATGATATGCATGTGACCAGTCCATTAGGGCACAATATTAGCGTGAATAGTGTATACAAAAATTGCCCCATTGTTATACAAGCACGAGAGTTTCTCGTTGATTTGATACCCTTACCATTCCGAGAATTTGACTTGATTCTAGGCATGGATTGGTTGTCTAAGCACCGAGCTATCGTTGATTGTGGACAAAAGACAATAATGTTGAGATGTCGACCGCACTAAGGTACAGTACAAGGCATTAGATCAAGTGTAATGTCCAATGTGATTCCACTATGCAAGCTAGAAATTTATGAGGAAAAGAGGTGAGACATTTGCCGTGGATACTTGACTCAAGAGAGGCCTGTTGATGCAGAAAAGATCCCAAAGAGTAAGGAATTTCCAGATGTATTTCCTGAAGAGTTACTAGGTATTTCACTTGAGAGAGAGGTGGACTTAGCTATAGAAATTGTACCAAGGACAGTCCCTAAGTCTAGGGCACCGTATAGGATGGCTCCAACGGAGCTGAAAGAGTTAAAGAGTCAATTGCAAGAACTTTTGGATAAAGGATCTATCCAACCCAGTGTGTCCCCTTTAGAAAATTGCTTTATTTGTGAAAAAGAATCCATGGTATTCTACCGATGTGCATCATAATTATCGGCAGTATCATCAAGGTGACAATGAAAACAAGTACCCATTGCCGAGAATTCAAGATCTTTGATCGCCTTGAAAGGGAGCGGGTGTCTTTTCGAAGATAGACTCACATCGCTATTATCGCTTGAGAGTAAGGAAGTGATGTGCCGAAGATCGCATGAACCTGATATGGCTATTATGAGTTTTAGTCATGCCATTTGGGTTGACTAATGCACCGGCAAAAAGATTCATGGATTTGATGAATACGCTTCCGACCCTATGTGGATCAATTTGTTATGGTTTTTATTGATGACATCCTGGTGTATTCTAAGGATGCACAGGAACATGAATAGCACCTGAGAATAGTCTTGGAAACGTTAAGAGAAAAGAAGTTATATGCTAAGCTCAACTAATGTGATTTTTGGCTAAAGGAAGTTTCATTCCTAGGCCATATCAGGTCTCACGAGGGTATAAGAGCCGATCCCTAAGGTCAGTTAGCTAGGACTGGAACACCAAAATGTAACCGAGGTGAGAAGTTTCTAGTCTAGTAGGTTATTATATGATTTGTGAGAGGCTTTTCGTTATATCTCCGCCTCACCAAGTTACTCAGGAAAGGAATGTTTGAGGGATGCATAAATGTCGAATAGTTTTGAATAATTAAAAGGAATGTCGGGTCAAGCAACAAGATTGGACACAGCCTCTTACGGAAGTAGATACTCAGGAGGCCATGCTTCACGCATTGGTTTAGGGATGCTGTTAATGCAAGATGGGGAAAGTAGTGGCTTATGCGTCCGCATGGGGCTTGAAGCCACATGAACAAAATTATCCCACTCCTATGACCTAGAGTCAGTCGCGATATGGTTTCGTTTAAATACTATTGACACTACTTATACTGTGAAAAATGTAGAATTTACAATCGAATTACAAGAGTCTAAAGTATTTGCTAACTAAAGAGTTAAATTTGAGACAGCGGAGGTGGTTAGAGTTATTAAAGGATTATGACTCCGCATCATAGACCACCTCACACCCTAGGGAAGGCTTATATAGTAGCCGATGTTTGCCGAAAGACAAGGGTAGCAATGTCACTAAAGCACAGTTGATCGAGACTACGCGGCATGATGGAGCCATGTTAGCCTTAACTAGAAGCAAGAACCCGTTTTAAAGCAACAATTATAGATGCACGTAAAAATGATAAAGAGCCACGTAAAAGTTACTGATGGTTAGAGATGGCTACAAGACTGAAGTTTTCTTTAGAGAAAGAAGCCGTGGAAGTTTGTATTTAGGAACAGATTATGTGTATGCCGATGATAAAGAGCTAAAGCAAATTCTATCTCGAGGCTCATAATACGGTATTTACTATGCATCTTAGAGGGAATAAGATGTAATTAGACTTGAAACAATATTGGTGGAAATAAACGAAAAGAGATGTGGATCGAATATGTGTCTATGTTTGACGTGTCAAGAAGTCAAGCCGAACACTGGGTGCCAATGTTTGTTAATCCCCTTCCAATTCCTCAATGGAAGTGGATAACATTACCATGGATTTGTGTTGCCTTTCCTCACACAACAAAAACATGACTCGTCCTGGGGTGATTGTGGATGACTCACAAAGCTCACTTCCATTTTATACCGGCCAGATCGACCATTCTTGGCGGATCGAATTAGCTTCGAGTTATATGGATGAGATCATATGGTATTGCATGGGGTGCTGTTGTTCATTGTGTCGGATAGAGATCCCGCGATTTACATCAATGTTCCGAAGGAATTACAAATACCAAGCAATTAAGTCAAGTTTAGCATGATTTCATCCGCAAACAGATGGACAAATAAAGAGATTGATTCATGCTCGAAGATATGCTTCAAGTCGTGGTCAAGAATTTTCGTAGTTGGGATAGGTATATTCCATTGATGGAATTTGCCTATAACAATAGTTTTCAGTCAAGCATTGGTATGGCACCATATGAAGCTTTGTATGGTCGGAAATGTAGAACTCGTAGTCGATGTAATCGAATTTGTTACAAACTCGATAGGTCCGCATATAGTAAAGATACGTAAGAGAAAGTACAAGTTGACCGACAGAGGTTAAAGGCGCTGATCGACAAAGTCAGACGCCAATCTAAGAGGAGAGAGATATTGAATATAACGTGGGAGACAAGGTCTTCTTAAAGGTATCACCGCGGAGGAAAATTTACCGCTTGCCGTAAAGGCAAGTTAAGTCCAAGGTTCATAGGGCCATATGAGATTTTGAACGATGGGTCTCTCGTGGTTTATCGATTGGCACTTCCTCCGGAGTTGGCCAAATTACACGATGTGTTTCATGTGTCGATGATTCGGAGATACCGCTCTAATGAGTCGCACATACTACCAGTGCAAGAGATATAAGTACAAGAGGATTTGTCATATGATGAGGAGCCAAAGACCATTCTGGCTCGAGAGGTGAAACAGTTGCGGAACAAACAAGTACCGTTAGTGAAATTGCTCGAAACACCACTAGTAGAGAAGAAGCTACTTGGGAGCCAACAACTATGAGAGCACAATATCCGCAACTCTTCGAATCAGGTATGAATTTCGAGGACGAAATTCTTTTAAGGGGGGGAGAGTTGTAACACTCAAATTATACCCAACTATTTATAACATGTTTAGTAATAAAAGTAAAAGATATTTGTACGTAATAAAATAAAAATAAACAAAAGTAGGAATACGATAAGTTAAATTAAAAATAATAAAGAAGATGTGAGGCTATTGTAAAATATCATAAAATTGATTTGCAAATATTAGAAGAGTTGGAGGACCAAAGTGAAATAAAAAGGGGATAAGATCAAATAAGGATAAGACTAAGATAAATATCTCATTTTGGTCTTGGAGAAAGAGAGAGCAAAAACGAGAAAAAGAAGAAGAGAAGAGAAGAAAGAAGGAAGGGAAAAAGAAGATCACAGGTATGGATACATGTTTTGGGTTGTATGGAAGTCTAGTGTTTTTGTGTATGGATTCTAGCATGGAACAGTATGGTATTTGTCTAGTTTGGTATAGAAAGTATAGATACATGGTTTAGAACCCTCTATTTTGCATATTTATTGGCTCAACTCCCAAACTCATTTCTTGTATTAGGTTGAGTTGAGAAGAGCTTCCTGTATACCCAATATATGTGTTGAAGAGTCTCGGTCGCACTTGAACCAAGAAAAATTTCCCTATTTTGATCATACGTGACAGCGTGGACCTTAGAATTGGTTTTTGGGTATGAAATAAATGGAATTTGGTAGTGAGTCCTTCTAGTAACTTGTAGCCACATCAATGAAATTGATGTTAGGCTTTTGAATTCCTCAATTCGGACCTCTGTAGACCAAGTTATGGTCTTTTTACCGAGGTCAGGTCAGCTCGTCTGGGTTGACTACGTATGACCTCCAACTTCGGAAAGTCATAACTCCTTCGTCCGAACTCCGATTCGGGTGTTCTTGAACTCTATGGAAAGCCCATTGAGTCAAGAATCCATTCATATGCCTGAGGAGGATATTAGGTGTCAGACCAAGGTGTTAGACCGAGATCACCAAGGTCAGGTCAGCTCGGCAATTTTAGGTCAGCTCGTCTGGGTTGACTACGTATGACCTCCAACTTCTGAAGGTCATAACTCCTTCGTCCGAACTCCGATTCGGGTGTTCTTAGACTCTATAGAAAGCCCATTGAGTCAAGAATCCATTCATATTATTGAGGAGGATATTAGGTGTCAGACCGAGGTGTTATACCTAGCTCACCGAGGTCAGCCTAGCTCGGCCGTACCAGGTCAGCTCGTATGAGCGGATTACCTCAACTCTAAGGTCATAACTCCTTCGTCCGAACTCCGATTCGGGTGTTCTTGGACTCTATGGAAAGTCCATTGAGTCAAGAATCCATTCATATGCCTGAGGATTATATTAGGTATCAGACTGAGGTGTTAGATCGAGCTCACCGAGTTCAGGTCAGCTCGGCCAGTTCAGGTCAGCTCGTATGGGTTGACTACGTATGACCTCCAACTTCGGAAGGTCATAACCTTCTCAGTCTAACTCCGACATTCGTGTTCTTTTGGCACTCTATGGAAAGCCCATTAGAGTCAAGAATCCATTCATATGCCTGGTGAGTGATATTAGGTGTCAGACCGAGGTGTTATACTGAGCCTACTCTCAAGGTCAGGTCAGCTCGCCGCCAGTCACCGTCTGGTTGACTACATATGACCTTCAACTTTGGAAGGTCATAACTCCTTCGTCCGAACTCCGATTCGGGTGTTCTTGTACTCTATGGAAAGCCCATTGAGTCAGAAATCCGTTCATATGCCTAAGGAGGATATTAGGTGTCAGACCAAGGTGTTAGACCGAGCTCACAGAGGTCAGGCTCGGGGCTAAGGGCCTCAGTCACTATCCGGGGTTGGATCACGATGACCCCCAACCGAAGGTCATAACTCCTTCGTCCGAACTCCGACTGGTGTTCTGGACTCTGGCGGAAAGCCCATTGAGTCAAGAATCCATTTATATGCCTGGCGGGAGGATGGGTGAGTGTCAGACCAAGGTGTTAGACCAGCCACTGGAGTCAAAGTCAACCCGCTCAAGTCACCTGCCTCGGGTTTGATCACGCATGACCTCCAACTTCGAAAGGTCATAACTCCTTTGTTCGAACTCCGTTTCGGGTGTTCTTGAACTCAATGGAAAGCCCATTGAGCCAAGAATCCATCCATAGATAGATTGATAAAACTGGAACTAATATTAGTTCCAGAAATCATGAAAACAAGAGGGTCCCGCAGTGTAATTACGCTTATTCATATTATGAATGCCTATTATGAATTCATGGGTCAGCTCATAAGCATACAAGGTAAGCATAGTTATTTATGCATATAATGAGATATGAAAAATGCAAAGATATGAATAAATGATTGTATATATATATCACATATGATTACCGAATGACAATGATTATTCGGGAATATGATATATATACTCAGCCATAAAATGTTAATATCATTGTCCGCCTTAGAACCCGGTAGGGATAGATGGGCATGCTATTAGGAAAACAAGTCTGCAAAGAGATACAGTGGCGCTTGGTCCCGTTTGTCATGTTACAATACTTTCGCCCTTATAGATGGTCATTGTTCCTGATTAAATGATAACAGTCATTCGGTTCTTATAGACCACTGCAAGACAAGGAGTACAACGTTCGGCCTCTTAGTTTCCTCGTATCCACTTCTGCTGTTTATGCCAAGGAAACATAAAAGAAAATGACAGGTATATATGCAAATAAATGTAGAGAATATATGACATGATATGAGAAGCATGAAGATCGTTATGCGATGATAGTATACGCTATAAGAACAAGAAGTAAAGTACAAGATGACATGAAAAGTATATATATGAAAAATGATAAGAATCTGTAAGTGTTATATGTGTTATATGCATTTGTATAGAAGTGTGGTGACCCTTAGTAGAGGTCATCCATGCGTATTAATTCTCACTAAGCGTAAAGCTTAGCACGGGTGTTCAATCCTCAGAGTACGTAAGAGGAAACCAGGACCTGCAATCCACATCGCCACCAAAGGCCAATGATCAATAGGGTGCCCACGGGAAGACCTTAGGTCTGCTTTGTATATGAAATTTGTAAACAATGTAAATATCATGAATGTTGAACACTTCATATATGGAGCTTGTATATATTTTGTAATCCGCTACAATATAACACAAGTTAAATGTTTAACATTATGAATGAACTAGATTTAAAGTTTATACGTGAAGGAAAAAAAATGACCTCACTTGACACCCCATGCCGAGTTGGGGGCCGCTGATTTTAGTGGTATCGAGCCTAGGTTTAGGCGTCGAAAAAGCCTAGTTTTGTGCGGCCTGGAATAGAGTATATGATAGAAAGCCTCGTGTTTAGCACATGCTTACCATGTGGATGTCCTTGTGTTTTGTATAGATGGATCGTCTCGAAGAGGGGTCACGAGAGGCAACCCAAGGGAACAAGGGTTATCGCCTTCGAACCTTCTAGCACGTACCTAATGAGCCCACAGAAGCCTTGCTGAGAATATCACAAGACATGGTGGTTCGGGTTTTGGATAGATTTGATTCTCTCCTAAAGCCCAATAGACACAATAAGAAGCACATGGAGCGAGAAATCATGGGTCGGTGCATGGAAGAGTCAAAGAGTCGAATTCAAGTTAGAAAAGAAAGGGTATTGAAGAGGTTAGATGTCCTCCGAATGAGAGTATACTATGTGCAGTCCTCACTCATTGCAGAGTGAGGTATATGATTGGTGGAAACTAGCTTTGAGAGTCTCTAAGGATTCCAAATCCCATGACTTGGGAGTTCTTGTCCAAGAGTTCAGGCAAAGTTTGTTAGCTTCAGAGATGGCTGGGGGATTCCAAGTGGAAACAAGCCTCCCTGAATTTGAAGCAAAGGAGCTTATCGATGGCTGAATATGAAAAAGAATTTAGCCATCTTAGCAAATATGCACCGGAGCTGGTCCTCACTGAGGCATTTCGATGTAGGCAATTTGAGGATGGACTGCATGATTCCATTAAGAGGTATTTGGCACCTATGACTTCCTCCAAACAGTGGATTTCTATCAGTTGGTCCAAGCTGCAATGAAAGTAGAGAGACTAGAAACGAGCAGCAAAGAAAGATTTCAAAAGAAGAAGTTTTCTAAATGAGCTTCATCCTCCTCGGGAAAAAGAGCTAGAGAAGCTCCAGCTGAATCAGAATATAGTTCTGCTACGAGAGGTAGAAGGTAAAGGTCCAATGTAGCACGTAGTATAGGTATAGGTGCTTCAGTTGGACAGGGAGAAATTCCTAAATGCCCTCATTGCCATCGGGTCATTCGGGAAAGCTTCGGTAAGATATTGATAGGGAGGGTGTTTCCTGCAAGGAGCCTTGAGCATGTAAAGCATAGTGTCCCCGAGTCGTGGGATAATAGAAGTCAACAAGGAAGCGGCAGATAAGATTTATGGCACCACTTTCAACACCTCGATCGTGGGTAGGGTCGTAATGGCCTATATCTCAAAGATAGAGGACGAGGAGGCATAATTTCGGAGACAAAGGGATCGCCCTATGCCTATGTTAACACCGTAAGACATCTGTTATATGCTATGAAAGTCAGTGGAGGATCAGATGCTCCCGAGGTTATGTAGCTTTCTGTATATTTTCTTTATATGATATAGAGATGCATGCATTGATTGATCCTGGATCCACTCATTCATATGTATGCATTAAGCATGTGTTCGATAAGATACCACCAGCAGTGGAACAGTTAGCATATGATATGCATGTGACGAGTCCATTAGGGCACAATATTAGCATGAATAGTGTATACAAAAATTGCTCCATTGTTATAGCAAGTAGAATGAGAGTTTCTCGTTGATTTGATACCCTACCATTCCGGTGAATTCAATTTGATTCTAGGCATGGATTGCTGTCTACACCGAAGCCATCGTTGATTATGACAAACAGACAAAAGAGTGTTGAGACGCCCGACCGCACTAAGGTAATAGTACAGCGCATCGATCAAGTGTAATGTCCAATGTGATTCCACTATGCAAGCTAGAAATCTTATGAGGAAAGGATGTGAGACATTCTTGGCCTGATACTTTACTCCAAGAGAGGTCAAGTTGATGTAGAAAAAGATCCCAGGGGTAAGTGGGAATTTCCGCATGTATTTCCCTAAGAGTTACTTATGTATTTCACTTGGAGAAAGAGAGGTGGACTTGAATATAGAAATTGTACCAAGGATGTCCCTAAGTCTGGGCAATCAGATGATGGCTCCAACGGAGCTGAAAGAGTTAAAGAGTCAATTGCAAGAACTTTTGGATAAAGGATTTATCCAACCCAGTGTGTCCCATTAGGGTGCACCTGTTTTATTTGTGAAAAAGAACGATGGCATTCTACGGATGTGCATCAATTATCGGCAGATCAATAAGGTGACAATGAAAAACAAGTACCCATTGCCGAGAATCGAAGATCTTTTGATCGTACCAAAGGAGCGGGTGTCTTTTCAAGATAGACTCACATCAGTGGTATTATCGCTGAGAGTAAAGGGAAGTAGATGTGTCAAGACTGCGATTTAGAACCCGATATATGGCCATTATGAGTTTTTAGTCATGCCATTCGGGTCGACTAATGCACCAAGAAAGCATTCATGGATTTGATGAATATGGTTTTCCGACCCTATGGATCAATTTGTTATGGTTTTTATTGATGGACATCCCGGGGTGTATTCTAAGGATGCACAGAACATGAACAAAGACTCGAGAATAGTCTTCAAGAAACGTTTAAGAGAAAAGAAGTTATATGCTAAGCTCAACCAAATGTGATTTTCGCTAAAGGGAAGTCGCATTCCTGTGCCATATTGTGTCCGCTGAGGGTATAAGAGTTGATCCCGCTAAGGTTGAAGGCTTAGAATTGGAAATCACCTCAAATGTAACCGAGGTGAGAAGTTTCTCGGGTCTAGTGTGCTATTATAGAAGACGGTGGCAGGCTTTTCGTTATAGCTTCCGCTCACCGCTACTTAGAAAGGAATAAAGTTTCGAGGGATGCATTTAATGTCGTAATAGTTTTGAACAATTGGAAAGGAATGGCCGTTGAAGTAATCTCGCATTGACGCTGAAATTTACTGAAAAGAGTATACTTCCTTAGATAGTGATGCTTCGCACTCGTTTAGGATGCGCAGCACGCAAGATTGGAAAGTAGTGGTTTATGCTACCCGCATACTGAAGCCACATGAACAAAATTATCCCACTCATGACCTAGAGTTGGCTGCAGTTGTGTTTGCTTTAAAAATATGGCGACACTACTTATACGGGGAAAAGTGTAGAATTTACACCGACCATAAGAGTCTAAAGTATTTGCTAACGCAGAAAGAGTTAAATTTGAGACAGCGGAGGTGGTTAGAGTTATTAAAGGATTATGACTGCATCATAGACCACCACCCCGGAAAGGCTTATATAGTAGCCGATGCTTTAAGCCGAAAGACAGTGGTAGCAATGTCACTAAAGTACAGAGATTGGAGACTAGCAGATGATGGAGCTATGTTAGATCAACTAGAAGCGCAACCCGTTTTAAAGCAAATAATTATAGATGCGCAGAAAAATGATAAAGAGCTACGTAAAAGTTACTTATGGTTGTAGACGGTGACAAGACCGAGTTTTTAGAGAAAGAGCCGAAGTTTGTATTTAATAGATTATGTGCCGATGATAAAGAGCCAAAGCAAAAAGTTGCCATTCCAGGCTCATAATACGGTATTTACCATGCATCCTGGAGGGAATAAGATGTACCAGGACTTGAAAGAGTTTTATTGGTGGAAAGGAATGAAAAGAGATGTGACTGAGTATGTGTCTAAGTGTTTGACGTGTCAGCAAGTCAATGACTACGAGCCTTATGACAAGATTGCTCCAAAAGAATGTGAGATTTGAGTAGAGTGAAAAGTGTCAAGCTATTTTTGAAAAGTTGAAAACATTCTTAACCGAGGCATCGGTTCTTACTCATCAAACCTACGGTAAAGAATACATGATTTTTAGTGATGCTTCATTAAATGAACTTGGATATGTCCTTATGCAAGAGGGTAAAGTGGTAGCTTATGCTTCAAGGCAGTTGAAGATGCATGAAAAGAGTTACCCTATGCATGATTTGGAATTGGCCGCCATTGTGTTTGCATTGAAAATATGGAGACACTACCTTTACGGAGAAAAGTGTTTCATTTACACCGATAGCAAAAGTCTTAAGTATTTGAGTTCAAGTAACGAGCTTGCTAACTTGAGACAACGTAGATGGATGGAATTGATCAAGGATTATGATTGTGTCATTGATTATCACCCCGGGAAAGCTAATGTAGTGGCAAACGCTCTGAGTAGAAAGTCAGCACAAACACTTCAAGCGTTGAATGCTCATTTTTCATTGTCAGAAGACGGTGCAATAGTAGCGAAACTTATAGCAAAACCGGATTTGTTGAATCGAGTGCTATAGGCATAAAAGAGTGATGAAAAAATTTATACTATTGTAATTCGTAATATAGGGTAAAAACTAATTTTCAAATGAACTGTGGATGGATCTTTTGTATTATAGAGATCAGGCTCAGGTACCCACGATGATGAATCAAGAAATCCATTCTTAGAGATGCACACAATGGATCCTTTGCTATGCATCCCAAGAGCACGAAATGTATCGCGATTTATGACTTATACCGTGGCTATCGAAATGAAGAGAGATGTTTCGGAATTTGTGACCAAATGTATGGTGTGTCAAAAAGTGAAAGCGGAACATCAAGTTCCTTTGGGATTGTTGCAGCCTATTAGAATACCCGAGTAAAAATGGGACCGAATCATAATGGATTTTGTGGTCGGATTACCATTGACAGGGAGAAAGCATGATTCAGTTTGGGTCGTGGTAGACCAATTGACTAAGTCAGCTGACTTCCTACCAGTAAGAACCGACTATTCACTTGATAAGTTGACAGATCTTTACATAAAGGAAATAGTTAAGTTACATAGGATTCCAGTGTCTATCATTTCAGATAGAGATCCGAGGTTTACCTCGAGATTTTGGGGAAAATTGCAAGAGGCTTTAGACACTCGACTGAATTTCAGCACAACTTTCCACCCTTAGATGGATGGATAATTAGAGAGAGTGATTCAAGTTTTAGAAGATATGCTGAGAAGTTGTGTGATTGACTATGAGGGTAGTTGGGATAGACATATTCCTTTGGTTGAATTTGTGTATAACAATAGTTTCCAATCGAGTATTGGAATGGCACCTTACGAGGCTCTCTATGGAAGGAAATGTAGAAAACCATTATGTTGGACAAAGTTAAGTTAGAAGAAAGTAATTGGCCCCGATTTGATTCACAAGACCAAGGAAAATGTGAAAATGATCAAAGAAAGATTAAAGGTAGCAGCGGATAGACAAAAGTCTTACGCTGGCTTGAAGAGAAAATACATTCAATATGAGATCAGTGAGAAAGTGTTCTTAAAAGTTTCTCCTTGGAAGAAAGTCATGAGATTCGGGAAAAATGGCAAATTAAGCCCTAGGTTCATCAATAAGATGAAGTGATCGAGAAAGGGGTCCAGCTGGCATATAGACTAGCCTTACTCTCCAGAGTTGAAAAGATCCATAATGTTTTCCCATGCTTCAATGTTAAGGAGGTATAGGTCGACCTATCACATGTGGTCTCTTCGGTTATCGAGCTTGCACTTACTTAACATACGAAGAAGAGCCTGTAGAGATCCTGGCTCGAGAAGTCAAAGAGTTGCGTAACAAGCGAATCCCATTGGTCAAAGTATTGTGGAGAAACCACAAGACATAGGAAGCCACGTGGGAAAGTGAAGAAACCATGCGTTAGCAGTATCCATAACTGTTCAATGAAGGTAATTTCGAGGACGAAATTCTTTTAAGGAGGGAGAGTTGTAACGCCCTAAAAATAACCTAGCGCTTTAAGGACATGTTTAGGGTATAAAATAAGTTAAATTGTATTTTTCTAGAATTTATATTGTTAAAGAACAAAAAAATGATAAAACCCTTTAAATTATAAAAGAATTAAGGTTAAATTATAAATGTCAAAAATGATGACCCCTGTGGTCATAAAATGAGAAGTGTATGTGCCAAAAATGGAAGAAGGGTAATAAATTGAATAGTAAAATGAAGAAAAGAAGGATTAAAATGCAAAATGAGAAAATGAGGAAATAATGCAAAGAGCCAACAAGGCCCAATGAAGGTTTTGAGTTAAGACCAAAATTTGGTCTTTTAATAGCATTTCTCATTTGGGCATATCTTCACATTGAGAACTAGCGCACGGTTGAGAGAGTGAGAGAGGAGACCAAGTTAGCTTTGTGCTCTCCAAGGATTTGAGTCAAACAAAGAAGAAGGAAGAAGAAGAAGAAAGTGAAAAGAAAGAGATTAAAGGTATGAAACTAACCCTAATCCCCTTAATATTGTGTTTGGGTTTGATGAAAACCTCAAATCGGAATAGAAGTGTTTTAAATGGTTGTGAATAAGTTTTGGGGTTGTTTTGGGTTAAGTTTCAAAGTGCTTTTGGGTTAGGATTTGTTTTGAGGAATTTTTGTATAAAGGAAATGTTGGGGTTTTAGGGAAGATGTTGTTAAAATTTTTCAAAACTTATGTTTTTGTTTTTGTCATAACTTGACCATCACTCATCCAAATTGAGTGATTCAAATTTTTGGATAAACTATACTTCTAGAAAAACAAATAACCTTGAAATAAGTGTATTCAAATTTGACTCACACTCAAAAATTGCCAAGTGAGGCTCATTTTCAGCAACTCGGTTCAATTTGGTACGCTTTGGTGTTTTGGAACAGCTTTATTTATGCCATAAGCCGAGTTTCACCATCCAAATTGAGTTGATTCAAATTTCTCGTGGTAAACTAAATCCTAAGAGCACAAAACCTTTAAATAAGTGTATTCAAATTTGGACCCTATCGACCCATAAATCTTCGTCAACGCGAGGCTCGCTTTTCGCAAATTCTGCCTACTCAGATAGCCATGCTGGAACAGCTTTATTTAGGCCATATATTGAGTTTCACTCATCCAAATTGAGTGATTCAAATTTTTAGGTAAACTTATACTTCTAGGAGAACAAATCTTCTTGAAATAAGCAGATTCAAATTCGACCCTCCCACGGACCGTAAATTGCCAAAGTAAAGCCTCTCATTTTCAGAAAATTCTGCTATGTTTTGAAAATAGAGTAGTCCCGTTGTTTTGAAATATATCTTGAGTTTCAGTTGTCTCAATTGGATGATTCCAATTTCTGAATAAAATAGATTTATAGGGAAACAATGACTTGAAGGAAGTCAGTAAAATGTGGCCTTTTGTTCCTTAAATTTTTACAAGTGAAGGTGTGTTGGGTAGAAAACAACCCTAACTAGAAACCTAAATAAGTCAACTAATATTGTTCTCTAATTGTGATGGATTATGGGTTGGCGACGAGGAAAACCCGAATTAAAGTCGAGATTCTGAGGATAGGAATCGAAGTGCGACGACCTTTTTGGTTCGTTATCTATTCTTCTCTTCTTATTTCAAGTATCAAAATTGTTTGTGCAATTATTGAAATGATTTTTGATGGGGTTTGAAATAATAGGTGCGCAGGCCCAAGACGCAAGCCCAAAACGGGATTAAAAACGGGCCTAGTACTAGTAATAGGCCCTTGATGACATCCCCCAAATATAGACCCAAACAAGAGCCCATATCCTATAAATCAAACCAAATCTCACCAATAAGGGAAGTAGGATAATTCCCAATAACTGCTTTCCAATTATCCCTTATTAATCTGACAGCGATATGGAAAGAAAATCCCCCATCCAATAAGAGAGAATTTTATCACCATCCAATTGGGAAAAACATATACTATAAATACCAGGCCAACCCATAGGTGAAAGGTACGCAGACTTATGCGCCAATACTTCATTCCATA
Organism: Tetrastigma voinierianum; assembly: GCA_016808115.1. Classification (NCBI taxonomy): domain Eukaryota; kingdom Viridiplantae; phylum Streptophyta; class Magnoliopsida; order Vitales; family Vitaceae; genus Tetrastigma; species Tetrastigma voinierianum. The sequence goes on from JAEQBH010003196.1 coordinate 2,521,762, forward strand.
AGTAGTTGATATTCTCTTCCACAGGAAAGAACTGACTTAGGCATCGGAGCGGCAACTGGCAGCCCCGCGATCCTTTCTCTTTCTTGCAGGAGTCCAACGCCCAGCCAATGGACCGGCCCACGCATAGCCCAGCCTCCAACGAGCAAACCAGCACGCTCTAGCCCAGTTCCGGTTGAAAAAGGCATCATCAATTTTCAATAAAACTACATATTGATTTATTTTAAGTGATTTGAGAAAATTGGTTATGAAATGATTGTCATAAAAAAAAATTGCATGAATATTGAAATGTGTTATTTGAGTATAAATGAATATATCTTATTGTAAATTTTTATGACTAATTTTTAATGCCCTTAATAAAATGTTATCCGTCATATTCAAGTTAAGGATAGATTGGTATACCAATAAGGGTCAAACTAGCAATACTGTGAACGAATGTAATGTAGTGTCACTCTGATCCATAGATAAGCGGGACAATATCGATAGTGTTCATAAAATGATTTTTTTTTATAACCAGTTAGCAGTCCAACGGGACTGTACTGTGTTATAAAACCTTTTTATACCGGCCTACAACCCAGCAAGACTGTGCCGATGATTCCGTTATCTTATGCACCGAAAATATTGACTAAATTCGCTTAAGGGCAAAATGATAAGAATATTTGTGAAAAGCATGATTTGAGTTTTGAATGAGTTATTGCATATGAAAGTGCATATTTGGAATGATCAATGAATTGTAAATAAATGAAGAGATAACTGTATAGAACCACTAAGCATGAAAATGTTTAGTGCATTGTTTTTATCATCGCGCAAGTACCGAATGAATAGATTCAAAAGCAAAGACCGTGCAAGGGCATAGTCATCGTCCAAAGCCGCACGGAGTAAAAGTAAAGCTCCGACCATACATACATGAAACCCATTATCGCTTTTTGATACTTTTTGTATTTAAACTATGTCAGTGAAAATCGACTTCCGATAAATGCTCAGCAACGCTTTTGATATTTATAATCTACTATAATGTCGTGAATGTATAAAGGCTGTAGGGAAATGAGCAAATGAGCATATAATGTCATATTGAATGAAAATGTGTATTGAGAACAAAATGATGGGCCCCATTTAAGTTAACGTGATATATACGTATATATTTTCATAAGGATAATTATCCTTTACAAATGAGTATTTGAAATGTGTTTTATTGAGAAAAAGAATTGTACCAGGATTCGTAAAAGAGAGAACAGCGTCCCATATCCGGTTCATACTTTGGGTCGAGCCTGGGGTAATTAGGGGTGCGAGCTCATTAAAGGCGTTGTACCTCACCAAGGACATGACCCGTGGCAAAGGGGTTAATAAATCGGTTCAAGATCACATGTAGCGAACTCGCTGTGGTACGACCGCGAGGGTTCATGAACCCCATCTATGAATGTTAAAACGACAAGCTATGGGAATGACGGGTAGAGGGTTCGTAGGCCCTCAAAAGCTGTTAAAACAGCCCGCTAGGGACACTGGCCGAGCGAAGGGGTTCCACGAACCGTATAAGGCGCGAACAACAACCCTAGGGGCATGACCCTGGCGAAGGGGTTCATGAACCCATCTAAGACTGCCAAGGCAACAACGCGAGGATATGACGGCGAAGGGTTGAACCATCTAAAAGCTGCCCGAAAGCGGCTTGGCTTCGCTATGAGAGCCAGCTTGGGGCGAAGGGGTTCATGAACCCGTCGTTCTTAAGGCCAATGACTACGAAGGACATGACCAGGCGAGGTTCGCAAACCCATCTATTGCCCTAAGGCGACAACCGTATAAACGACCGGGCGAAGGGTTCCTGAACCCCGTATAAGATTGCAGCGTGACTCGCTATGGAATGACACGGGTGAAGGAGGTTATGAACCTATGCAAGATTCTTAGGTGGCGGCCACTATATGGACATGACTTGGCGAAAGGGTTCTGAGCCGTCTAAGGCTAAAGTAACAACACACTAAGGACATGATCGGCGAAGGGTTTAAGGGCACATCTAAGGCGCGGCGTGACACATTAGGGTTATTACGTGAGTTCATGAACACTTTGAGTGCACTTGACGACAGCACGCCGAGTCACGACGAAGAAGAAGGGTTGTGAGAACCAAACATGGTGACGAGTAACATTCACCAAAGCACTAATAAAAATGAAATGGAATAATAGATACCTGATGATAAAATCGGATGAAAGGCGTCTTCGGTAAAATAGGCGAGGAAGTACATAACAATCTGAGCCAAAATTCATTCCATTAAATCCTTGATGACAAAGATTTCTGCAAGCCTTGCAAAAAAAAAAAAGATGGAACCTTGTGACACCCGACTCCCATTTATGAATCCGTATTTTAATAAAAATCGAGGCGAGTCTCCTTTGTCCCGAGCTCTGATACAACGTATATGGTATAACCATAGCCCATCCGGGGGTCTCGGCGATAGTAATAGGCTACCCGAGGGTCCATCATCCATATCCCCCGATACCGCAGTATATCACAATAGTCCATAAGAGTTTATTACAACACTCTTATACAAACAAATTAAAACTAGCTTGTTCTAATATAGTTTACAACAATATTTATCAAAGCCATATCCTGGCTTCCTTCAAAATCACGGCCTCGGTGAGCAAGTCTCACACTCACTTGTACTGAAGGGATCCTGATAGGGTGTGCAATGCCCGATAGAGAATAATTCCTATAAGGGCTACTCCTTTAAGTGCACATGCAGTAGCACCACATTCAAGTAAAAACATGCACATTCCTCATGAAATGTCACCATGTTATGGATGAGAATGTGACTCACCTATCCCATGTCCCAGGAGTCCCTCACAGAGCTCCCTCACACATGCATATCAAGTGTGAAAAGCAGTATCATTATGTTACCACATCGATGGCCATTTTCAAAACCAGCGTTTTCTTTTATAAATCAAAATCCGTTAAGCGGTTCCCCGATGTCGACTTGCATTTCCCGATTAGTGTGTTTATGCATTTGTGGGCCCGCGAGTTTGGGGTTTTACACCATGGGACGCCCGTAGCCTTTCGAGCATTTTGCGGGCTTTCATCGCCGGTGATCATGTCTAACCTCAATGTCGGGTCTTTCACCCCAGGGGGGGATCTACGCCAACTTGCTATGCCCAACACACATATTTTTCATTTTCAAAACCATGCGACTCATTTTGGATGTTGTCCCATGTTACCGAGCCCACCATCAAACACCAAACGCAGTGTCGATCAACCATGTACCCATGACATACCATCAAACACCAAACACATTGTCGATCTCTACCATACACTCACACCCATGTCATGTGATGTCCTAGTGCATTATCACCCGAGTACAATCATGCCGTGCTCATTCATACCATGCTACATATATGATGAGTGTTATATGTGCATGTCTACTCATGCATAATTACCTATGCATTATTCAGACATTTATATCAAAAAGCATAAAAATTCCAAATATATCCATCAGTTAATGCCATCCTTCAATCTGCATGCCATTGACATCACAAGTCCTTTCTTGCCAGTAGCGACATCCGTCAACCTCTGAGCTGGTGTAATGAGACATATCCTGACTAGCACAATAAGCCATGTAATGGCACTTATTCATCTAATTATCACAAAGCCCAAACCATTTAGAACTACACGATTTGAAACTCCCACAATTTCAACTAAGTATATTTTCGATTCAACATTGATATACTACGATCATATACGGTGGCGAAAATGCTGGACACAAATCATTAAACAACCTAAGTTGTAGCGATTAGGAAGCGGACCATAACTTGAGTTATAAATTCGATTTGGGTGATTGAAAACCTAACATCAAATTCTTATAGAGGCTACGAATTTCCTTAAGGGATATTAGTCGAATTCTCCACTGCTTAGAAAATCAGCCCCAAAAACTGGACACCATATAGGATCAAAACAGGGCATGATTTCCCTAACTCATTAATTGCCAAAAGCGGCCTTAGGGCAAAAGAGATAACGACCCCTTAGGGCATTAAAACTGATAAACAGCCCTTAGAATGGAAAATAAACAAAAGTAGAATCCACCTCTTGGAGCATGACGGCGGCAGGAAGTCCACGGACACTTTTTGAACTGAAGCTTTCGGCTTCACGAGCCTCATGCGAGCCATAGCAGCTTCGGACTTCCGGTATCCACGAGTAGCTCTCGCCTAGTACCCCTACTTTAAGTCTTGGCCAGACACGAGACGACCACCCGAGCTCCGTAGATCTTAGAGAGAAGGTAGAGCTTCTCTCTCCTCTCTCTCTCTTATCTCATTTCCCTCTATTTTTCTCTTTTTCTCCACTTCTCCTGCTTTTTGTTTTTCTTTTAACTTATTTTAAGTTACTTGTGTGGCCCTCATGGCGCCACGTGTCACGTGATCCTCGCTCGGACCCGTTCCTACCCCGAAATAATTCATTTTTGTCCTAGTTCAAGTTCAATTTATTTTAAAAGAACTAAACTTGAGTTACTTTCTAACTCCCGAGATTCTCGTGAAAATCTTGTCCTTGGGGTCACTAAATAACCGTCCACCCAAAGAAATAACGGAAATAATCCATTTGTTTCGAATTGCGAAATCTTTACAGGCGTTAGATTTGAGGCAATCATGGCAGTGGTCTGTTCCTTAAGTAGAGATGCGGAAATTTTTTAAGCTTCCCTGAACCATTATGACAATTTTATTATTATTATTTTTTTCAAACAAATTAAATTTTCGGGTTTCTGGACCACTAGAGAGAAAATGCGAAAAAATAATAATAGGAATCTTAGCTCTCGCCACTTTCCTTCGACCTTATAGTCCCTTACCCAAAATCTGACACCCTTGTTACTTAAGCCCAAAATTAGTCTATCAGTAAGCATAAGCTGTGAAATACATTATCAACACTTCCCGGTTCTCCTTTGTAGGGTGGCTGTTAACGCCTTTTCATAAATATAGATCAAATTTATCTTTCTTATTAGAAAAGGTATTACCTAATCCTTAGTGAAGGCCTCAGCATTGACCAAGATAGAACATGTATGCTCCATAATAAAAATGATTTGTCGATTAATTCATTGAATATTTAGTTTGGTCAAAGAATGCTGCAAGTGCAGTCGACAAGTAATAAAAAGTGGACCTATAAGTCGAATATCACATTCCACTGAGGAGATAAGAGAATTTAAAGTTCAGCTACCTAACTACTCCAAGTTCCACACTATTTGAACTACCTTGTCATATAATTTTGATAACCTAACTATAATTCTACATTTCCAAATTTCTCTGAGGAAATTTACAAATCTGAACCTAAGCGGGCTTGGGCAGATTATTCTTTGGAAGTAGACTTTAGGATTTCCTTTCTTTGTGAAATTATCAATTCTTCTTGACATAATTTAATTCTATTCTTTCATGAATTGGAATCTGAAAATATCGAGGCAAAGTAGTATAGTTTGGATTCTCCGCAACCATATTTCAACGATTAAGAGAGTCATGTTCATTCTGAAACATGTATCTAACCAATTACTTGTAATCGATTTTCTCTGTGAATCTGAGTATTTTCTTTTCAATACTTCATATCCATTTCTCTTATATTGCGATTTCTTGCTTCCCAGACATGGCCATTTGCGAGATCTACACATGATGAATGATGTCTAGATCCTTGAGATCTTAAGAGTTCTCTCTTTTCGTAGTATATCTGGTTAACAGGGATCAAGATCATTCCTCAAGACTAGGAGAAATCTCCCTGGTGTGATTTAGAATTGATATATCTTTCAACTAATTCTCAAACCATGAGTAAATTGATGATTTATCTAAGTAATCTTTTAGAGCTCATTAGTTCTTCAATGATAGTCTAGCATACCCCTAAGTAATGCATCCATGCTCTCACGAATCTCGACTGTTATTGTCACTCGGAGGGCCTCACGAAATTAGAGCTAGGACAAGCAGTCCTTAATTAGGTATAAGTTACTAATATTGGGAACACTTTACTTCATGAACAACACCATTCAAATAAATTCAAAATTCACAATCCAAGAAATCTCTTTCTAGGTATGCAGGAAAGACCATAACTAACATCAGATCTTTCCGGCTGAAGTGGGTTTTTCGAAGCGAATAAGGTAAACACTAAAATACTAATAAGAAATTTATTCTGCTTGTTAATCAAGCGAAAGAAATAAATTCGACTTTTCTCTGGACTTCATTAGATTGAACATGATCGAATTGATTTTGAAACAACTTAGCTCAACTTGAAACCTCTGAACAATCGGCTGTTTCAAGTCGATAAACAAATTGAAATCCTACGCTAATTCTAATCGGCGAAGAAGAAGATAAAAAAGAAAATAAAAGAAAAATATAATGAAAAGAGTCCTCGGCTCCTCGGATTTATTTGGTTTTTCAGGTATTGGCGCCTCGCTTTTCTCAAATGTTTCTATTTATAGATCCCCAAAAGTTTCGGCCCTAAATTCGAGGCTACATTGTGGATCCCCAAAAAGTTCTGGCCCATATTGCATTCTTAGTCATGACCTGAAAGTGTTGTCGCGACAAATTTTTAATTCCTTGTTGCAGTTCTCTGTTGCAGCATTCTATCGCGACACGCTTTTGTTTCTTCAGCGTTTTATTCTGTCACGACAAAGTTTCCTCTGTCACGAAAGATCCTTCTTTCGCTATTTAACACTTTGTCCTACAAGGTCTGTCGTTCTGTCCATTCTATGTCGTGACACTCTCATGTTGGTTTCTGGAACATTTATGTTGCGACATTGACAATTGTGTTGCGACATTATTTCTGTGCAGCTTCTTCAATTTGTGTTGCGGCCCAGTTTTTATGTCGCGACAGTATTTCTATTGGTTCTTGTTCTGCTTGATGTTTCTTGTATTATCGACATTCCTATTTAGGCCCGAGGAAAGTGCTGTCACAAGCGAGTCTTGTCTTCCCACTTAACTGCGATTTCTTGTTGCAACTTTATTTTAATGTTGCGACATAGTCTATTGGTGTAATGAATGTCTTATCCACGACCGAGTTTTATGTCGCAGCAAAGGGCTTTTTGCCTTAAGTTCATCTTTATTATCGCGACCAGTTCACGTATATGTGACAAAACTTCTCTTTCCTTGTGTTGGAATCTTTGTCGCGATATGGAAGAGTCACAGCCAGCGACCTTGTTCTCTGTGTTCAGCTTATTTACGTATCCACGACCTTATGTCTGCCAGCGACATCAAAACTTCTCGCCGACTGCGGTATGTCATGACATTAAACTCTTGGAGTTGCAATCAATCCGATTCCAACTAAGTAAGCATCACTTGTCGCGAGTTGGTTTCTCTGTCAGGACCAGAAACCTTGTTCTCTAGTGTTGCGACATTCATCACTCTGTCACGACATAACTTCTTCATCGGTGTCTCGACGGGATTTTCGAGTTGCGATAATGGAGTGTCATGACGGGATCATTTTATGTCCTGACGGGTTCCTCTGAGATTTGACATCGGCGTAGAAAACTTTGTATGACATTATCTCTCTTTGTCTTAGCTAACTTGTTACTTTCCTCTGTATTACTGTCACGAAGACCGCTATCTTTTGTCATGACACTTTAGCTCTTCTTAGCTAATCCTTTGTGTTGCGACGAGGAAGAAGCGTCATGAAACAGGCTGTGCAATTGCTCTTTTTCTCTTCTTTCTTGCTTGATTTTTCTCCTTTTTGAATTAAAACCTGCAAAACACAAAGTTGGTGAATAATCCATAATTTGGCATTAAAACATATCTGAATATACTAAAAATAAGCCATAAAAATGGACTAAAAATAGATGAGTTTAAGACTCATCAAATTCCTCAAACTTAAAGTTTTGATTGTCCCCAATCAAAGAAAAGAAAACTTTGTTTGTCCTCAAACAATTCAGCTTTATTTTTAGGGACATTTTACTTTCTGCTAAGATCCTTTTTAAGACCTCCTAAATTGAAACTAGTTGGTTACCATTTGGTTTCAATTTAGTTTCAATTTAGACTTAGGAAAATTTTTTGGTGCTATCACCGAAATAAAACTAATGATTTAAAAATGTACTTGATTCGGTCGATTCATCTTGATTTGTGAGTGTGTGATGGTCTTCTTTCCTTTTCTCCTTGGCTAAATTAGCTAATCTTCTAAGGTCTAACACAGTTACTGTATATCATTTTAAGTCTCATATGCTTGTTTTTCATATTAGTCTCCACTAATGTAAGTAATTCTGACTTCAGTCAGTTAGGTCTTTTAGGCATAAAGTTTGCTTTGGGTTATTGGGTGGATAATTGAAGAATTTAAACTAAAAATTACCCAGTTAACCTTCACTTTTTATCTTTTGTCGCATCATACGTTTTCCTTTCTTACGTGTTAGAAAAGAAATTTTTCCCCCAAACTTGGTCTTGATGTCCATACTACATACTCTCATCTTGGTAATTTTATTTACCAATGTCATTCTAATCAAATCAATTCCTCTAGATAGAAGCCCTTTTTGCTTTTCTTTTCACTTGCCAAATATTTTTTTTAGGAATAGTGCAATGTTTTGTCTTTTTAGGCTTTCTACCACTCTTAAAGAACTTTGGGTTAACAGCTCCCATACCAGTTGGCATTAGGGTATTAGGTGTTGAAACATCCCTATGAACTTAATTGTTCAAGAGAGGAAGACCACAAGACAGCCCGATTCAATTTGACAATGTCTGATCTTTGACCTTCTTTTATGTTTCTTTTCTTTCCTTCATTTTTCTTCTCTTTTTCCATCCTTCATTCTTGTTTTCCCTTGAAAACAAAATAATATTCCCACCAATCTTGTCTTTTACGCATTTTGAAGTTCTCTTCTTGAAATGCGGGCAATAAAAGGTTCTTCTTTGTATAGTTAGAATAAAAAGGAAGGATTTTAGGTTCCTAATTGATGGTTATTAGAGAATTAGGAAATTTAGCTCGGTCTAGAACTAGGTACTGTCTTGTGCATATTATGAGGTAGGCTTGAAGGCTCAATCTTCCAAGGGATGGCCTATATCACTTCACGGTAATTGGTATTGCCTAGGATTTCGCCTTGACTAATAATCCTAACAAGTTCTAAGACCTTGACTATTTGACTGTGAATAGACAGATGTCACAATAATTTTCACAATTTGTTAAGGACTCACTTTGATACATGTGCATTAGGATTTTCTTGACGACCTTAATGCTTACACAAAGGTCTCAAAAGTCTTATTTGTGTTTCTATTAGTACACATCTTCCTAAATCTGATCATTCGATTCATTAAAGCTAAAGCCGCGACTTCCTTTTCGATTAGGGATTAGCTACCACCACAATCGCATCTATCTCGGTGGTTGTTTGGATTTGAATTTTTGTTGTTGTGTTATTTTAATCAAGTAAATAAGTTCATTTTGTTATGCGTCGGCTCACAACAATACAACACACCTGATTGTTCTCGAAGTCATTTTCACCCAATTGACTTCTTTGATCCTGAAATTAATTTCTTCTTTATTCAACCAAGCAGGATGACAAACATTGAAGCAAAGACAATTAATTAAAACACACCAATCACAAACAAAAACAAAAATGAACACAAAACTTTTGCACAAATCTTTATTTTATTCAGAGGAATGGGCTTTGAATACAAAGAGTATGAGGAATGATTACAAATTTAGTTTGGAGAGGAAATAGAGTACAGGGGTTTGTCTTCTTCTTTTGTAGGATTTGGAAGTTTTCAAGTTTGGAGATTCAAGGTTAAAGGTAGCTAAAGATGGAGGGAACTTGGGAATGGAGATGTCTGGCTTTTCTTTTGCTGGTGGTTCTTCTCTCTGAAAGAGGCGGTAATCATTTGTATACTCCACCAGGGTGACAGTTGATGCATGGGCAGTTGTTCACATAATCCTTTAAGTTGATGAGCACATTATTGTATGTTCACTAAATTTGAATTCACGATCCTAGGCTATCGTTCCATAATTTTTGTACGTAGTTGTTATCCATCTCTAGCTCCCTTCTCTTCTCCATCGCTTTCCAAATTCCTTGAATTATTCTTTGTAGATATTTAAACCCGCACCGCCTTCTACTTGACATGCTTGTCACTCCCAGATTCGGTCCAGGCAGATTAGTGGATCGAGCAGAGTTCAGGACCGAGACTATATCACAGGGACTCTTTACACATTTTAATTAGACATTGGTATATCGAGTCTTATAATATATTAACATCATATACAAAAAGTCCAAAATAAAACTACCCTTGTAGCGGTGTTTGAGTGTCACACATATACATTACTGAGTCCCATTTACATAGTCAAAAACTATACATTTACAATTACTTGTTCGGCGGAACTCTGACTGATGAATTTACTCGTGTGTGGCCGGTAGAATGCGGAATATCTCGAGGGCGTCTTCTCACGTACCTACGGATTAAAACGTCTTCAAGGCTACGGCCCAGTGGGAAAGCAGTATATGATGATATGCTGCGTACACATTTATGTTGACTATATAACAATAGATATTGGAAATTACATGCATTCCTATCATGGTTATACAATTACTTATGCTTATTCTTATATAAAAGTACAGAAGGTACTACGCGGAGTTCATTATACGGAAGTACTAGTAGGCTCACCCGGACTTATCTTTATTACGGGACTTATATTTAATTCAAGTCTCCATTCGAAGATTCTGAGCTTACTCATGTGAGGAAATCTGCCGTGGGTATTACGGTCCGAACGATACACGCCGTTTCCTCTTATTCACTATTGAGGTTGATATCATATAATTGTTATGGGAATACGAGCAGTACTAATAAAGTGTAAAGACCGGCACAATAAGTATTTCAGAATGCTATCTGATGCGGAAGTGTCGTAGCCTGAGAAGGATTTCTAGTGTGCGAAACGGGAGTGTCGCACTAATCGGGGCGAGGGTGTCGTAGCAACTAACGAGACGGAGTGTCGTAACACTAACGGGACGGGAGTGTCGTAGCATAACGAAGGACGGTGTCGTGCTGGCACTTAGCAGGCGGGTCTGTGGCATAACGAGTCACCAGAAATTGCTAATCGAGGGTCTTAGGAACCTTGTCGGGGGAATCTGGAAGTACTATTCCCGAGTCTGGGAACCTTGGTCGAGTGCGAAAGTACTAATCAGGACAGGATTGTTGTGTCATTTAATAACTGGTCTTAGGCGGTTTTCCAATTATATGAGTTCAGTAACTTGCTGTCTTATAATAGAGGCATTCTTAGCCACATTATGTGTTCATGACATATTGTATTTCACGTTCATGGTCACGTTTCAGTTCGTTTCCATCGTTCATATCATATTTATGTTTCATGAACACAGCTATATATTTTGCATTTTCTATATTTTTCATGTTACTATTACATATGTCATTTCACATACTTGTAAAGTATAATGCCCATGTATTCACACATCATTCAAGTATTCTAGTCCCTCTATGAATCTATTTTACTTAGAAATTGGAATGAATTAGATTGGATGATCCAAACTAAAAAAGTTATGGCAATTTTATATCAAATGGTCAATTCTTGATTTTGCAGGGACAGTTTGAAATACTCATTTTCCAGTGCCTTGCCTCCATATTTGACACTGTTTCTTTGTACTCCTTTAAATTTAAGGTGCTAAGGGTTCTATTCCAACTGGAATCACCCAATTCGGAGCACCGGAACTCAAGATACGTCTGAAACAACTCGGACTACTCTATGATCAAACTGATGCAGGAATTGGATTACACATGGCCCCACTTTGAGTGAATTTTTGGGCTACTTAGAGTCAGAATTATGAGGTGTCTATTTCTATATGTTTGGTTTTCCTTGAAGTCTATTTTAATTAGCCACTTGAATCACTCAAATCGGATAAGAAATGAGCAAGTTATGGCTAAAATATGAAAACTAGTCAAACAGGGAAAACGGAAGCCGAGGTGTATGAGTACGAGGTCTAACATGTCTTAGGTACATATTGGCAAATGACGGAACAAAGGTACCGAGAATTTTACGTGTTCAGGTGTGCGGTACATGTCACCCGAATGCCATAATGTGTATTTTCTCCCATTTCTCATGCACTTTCATCCATAGATCAAACTATCATGAATACACTCCCACAGCTTAACTATATTATGGAGTTATAACCCGCATAAACCAATTATAAGGTTACTTAGGGTTTGTTGTAAGCCTAACACACAATTACCATAGATCCCTCCTCCAAAATGAGGATTTCATACCAATCTTGTGCCATTTAAATTTTGCCAACCACCACTTTCAGAAACCTTTGGTTAGGATGTAATCCTATGACCATGGGTTTGAGGGGCCCGAGAGCTCTAGCCAAAGCCACAAGGGGTGCATGGACCTTCACATAAAACTTGAGAATTCCATACAAAATTCAGACCAAGTCAGAAGCATCGCCTTGGCTTGATCTCCCTTCTTCCTCTTCTTCTCCTTCCTCTTCTTCTCCTCCCTCTTCCTCTCCTTCCTGTAAGCTACCTTGTTTGGAGACCACAAATGCATTTTTGGCCTCCCCACATCTCTTTATAATTAAGGTTTATGTTATTTAGCATTCTAGCCTTTCACTTTTAACTATTTGTATTCCAATTTCATAAAATTGTATTGTGGCCTCTAATTATATAATCCATGTCTTTGATGCCCCTTTTTGGACAAATTACGGTTTTGCCTTTATATTGGTCAAATTTGGGTTTATAAATCTACATATTTAAAGTAGTTGCTTTACATTTCGATTTATCTGACATGTCTGCTAACGTGTTGAAAACTCAGCCAAGGGTATATTTAGAGTGTCACAATGTTGGCTTCCATTCTTCCCTCTCTCTTTTCACAAAGGTCGGCACAATCTTCATCCGCTTTACCCAGTTGTTCATTAATGAAGGTGTTTACTTTTGAATCTGACCTTTGCATTAGTGCTCTTTCTCTCCCCTTTCTATTTCCTTTTTCAACTCTCATCTCTTTGTTTGAGCATTGGTTCCCATTGTTGTTCTCTTTTACGTCGGCCTCAGTCGGCATTAACACGACATCTCCATAATTTTCGATTTCCTTGATTGCTCTTGGAGTACTCTACCGGTTCAGAAGAAGTCTCCCTTACATTGGGAGGTAAATGATGGATTGGGCTTCTTCTATTCTGCATCTCCTCCTTTGTTGGCAATTGACTTTCCTCTGGGATTTGTCCCATATCTAATTTTTCATTTTCTTCTTCCTCATGCCTCTCTACCACTTCCACAACCTCCATTTCCCTTCTCTTTTTGTTCTTTGGGCCTTTAAGCACCCATCGAGTTAAGGAGAAACCTTAGGAATGAGTTTCTTCCTCTTATACCAATGAACTCGACCAAAATCTGAAGTCGAGTGATCATTGCTAGATGGGGGATCAGTCCCTTTTTTACATTTTTCTGGAAGCTCTTGATAGATGACTCAATTATCTTCCCAGCATTAACTTGTATCCTTTCAGCAGGGCATAGAAGATGACTTCCTGCTCCCTAATTGTGCTCAGATCTTGGTGGGTATGATGTCAGAAGCAATGAAATAAAACCACACCTTAGCTTCTTCTGTGAGGGAGCCTCTATTAATTGATTCGTGGGGGTTCTTCCTTGTTGAGCTCCATTTCCCCTTTCCGGCCGTCAAGAAATTTACAATCTTCTCATAGTTGGGTTCTTTAAGCAGTTTCTTGTACTTAGATCCATTCTTAGGATCTTTGATAAAGATATCTCATTAAATCCATTCTTAGATCTTTGATTCCGAGCATCCTATTAATCCTTTATATTAATAATCCATACACCCCTATGATAATAATTAATCTTTTCATCAAGTATGTTGGTGAATTCCTCAGATTACTAAAGAAACCAGGGACAGGTGATGCAGAACAAACTCTAAATTTTCTCATTGAAACTAACAAAGGCTTATGACTAACTCACAAACCCCTCCCATAAATCCTCCTGTCTCATACTCTCCCTCTAGAAAGAATAGCTCATCCGAGGATGAAAAATGCCTTCCGATTCTTTATTTTGCTGCCGATTGCTTCATTCTTCTTCTCTCGGCTATTTCTTCTGAGCTGGTTTTCGTTCCTCTCCCCAGACAATGCTGCTCTACACCCAAGTTGTTTTAGTTGAGGTTCAAATGAACCTCCGCTTCCACCGCCGCAGATCTACCATCAACTTGTAGCCGAGATTCGGGACTGGGGTTAGGGTTCTGCGCCATTCGAGCTCTATCGGACTAGGTTCTTGAAGTCTGTGGTTTTGAGACTCGAAGAGAGGAAGAAAGTGGGATTTAAAGTGGATTTGTAGAGAGTATGAATGATGTGAGGCAATTGAAAGAAACAGCCTTTCACTGAGTACTCTTCAGCCAAATCACGCTTCGTGAGTCACGATACTCACGATTAGGTCACAACAATAAATTTTTACTTAAATGTGAACTGTGTCATGACTTGTGACCTAAAATTCTCACCATCCCTTTACTTCAAACATTCATGTCATGGCAAAACTTAGGGTTAATATCTACAAGCAGAAACAATCTCGTCGCGATAAGAGAAATATCATCGCTACATACCAATCCAGATGGTAAGTAAAGTCGCGGAGACATACTCTTTCTTTATCGCGACATTCTTTCACCATTCACTGAGATTGTGTCGCAACATCATTCTAACTTGTGTCACGATACAAGTTCGTTTTTTCAATCAAGTCCCAAATTATTTACGTTGCGGATAAAGGAAGTATGTCACGGATAACCTTTTTCAATATCGTGGCCTAAAAGCTGACAGAACATGTAAAACAGGTCAATGATAAGAAGCTTTTCATCTTTTTAGTAGTGATGTCAATGTAATCAATGTTAAAGTGTCATAACAAAGACTGATTTCTAAATGCTCATCGCTTAAACCACCTTCCCCACTTAGCCAATTATCCACAATTTAATAATATAATTCAAGCTTGTGTTCAATTATGGGGCTAGAGAATTATTCAATTCACTGATAATCATCAATCATTAGCACGTATCAATTAATCAAAGCATTTACACTCCAGCACTTTGAAAGTGTCTAATAAAGCTCTAAATCATACCCAGTTTCAAATTTCAACTATGCATTGTAATCTATCAGCCTGTGAGAGGTATAAATATCCCTTGTAGCGCACTTCTACAGCTCGGGGCCAGGCCATTTAAATAACTTCTGATTCCAAGTCATCTTTCATGTCCAACATCAAAAACATTTTAGCAAATGATAAAATTTCCAACATCAAAAGTAAAACTTTAAAATCATAAAAGAAATCAACATCGACTGCTAACAAAATAAAACCTCGTTTCAATGCCTTCCAAGTAGCCGTCACATCGTCCCAACAGACACGTGCTTCAGAGCGCCTCAGCCAGTAATTTTCTTCTTTCCCAAATCTAGATCTACCTCTTGCTTCCTCCAAGATACGTTGACCCTGGTCGCTTAATTTCTGAATTGTTCCCATTCAGCTTCTTCAATGTTATCGCCCAATGTGGTACTTCGCGCACGACCGTGAGATGGCTTTGACCCACCCATCTTGACTCCCGGCCCTCGGAACAACTCTTAGTTTGGTCGGTTAAGAGAATCCCAGGTTCTTCTGCCTCTTTGTGATCTCTAGCACAGGTCATGCTTCCATTTCTCGCCCTTCCAGCTCATTATCCATTTACGTCCCTTTTCTCTCAGCCTCTGAACCACGCATCCGGGCCACTTAGTCAACATAGCTTTTATTCTAATTCTATGAGATGACAAGATTTTCCAGTATAACCCTATATGGATATCTCCAATGGGAGTTTTGTAAGGCCTATGTTTCCATGCAGACTGGTCAGTTTTTATGCATCAATCCTTCTGCCAGAAGATTAACCTGCTTTCTCCGTAATTTTCTCGATTTCCTATTGAAAATTTGCTTGTCTATTTTGATTGAGAGATACAAGCTAATCCCATTAGATGTTTGATTTTTATCTCAGCCGCTAGAGTTTTGCAAAACTTATTTCGCAAATGGATTCCCTCACTGAGTGCGATTGCTCCTGTGTGCTCCAAATCTCGCACAGCCTTCAGATAAAACCTGTCCAGCTGATAGCATCATTTCTCTCGGGACAAGCCAGTTGCCTGTTCATTTGGATACATACACAGTTAGAGAATGTACATGAGTTTTCCAAATGATATGAGCATGTCCCTATAAACAGCTCCTCTAACATATCGAAATTCGCACTTACAAGACACCTTTCAGAGGTATTTATTTTTGCTTATGTTTCCCATTCTCCGACAAGCATCACAATAAAGTTTACTCCATTCAAACAGTCTGAATAGATAGGCTAATAAAACTTCCCATCGAGAATTTTTCTGGGTCTTCGCCTTGTTCTCCCAGTGTCTCCATATATGACATTTATTACTTCTCCATAATACCACCTTGTTTTGCCTCTGGGACACATCTCCTTATGATCATATCTACTCCACTTCTATATAGTAGTGGGTCATCCCATATATCTAATCTACAATCAGTTCTCAATTTCCTCCTCTACTAGTAGCTGAATTCAAATGGCATGACTCCACAAGCTAAATAATTCCACAATATTCAGATACTCAGTGGGTTTGATGAAGAATAAAATAACCGTCATCGCGAAAATTTCGCTAACTCGTTCTTTCATCGCAGCCAAGTCTCTCCAACGATATGACCTACTACCTGTTGTGGAAACACTACCTTTATCCTTGATCTCGATCAAACCGGCAAAGAATAAAGCACCCATCCGATCACCCTCAGCTCGCATTCCTTTGGGACATGACCTGAAGGATGATCAATGTGTATTAGCAACATGGAACCCCAGGTGGTCTCCATTTTCACAGCAAACACCATTGCTAAGACTCTTTTTTCGTGGTAGAGGCTCCTCTTACGCCGCACTATCTTGCAAGATAAGATACGCCTCAATATCTTTTTTCAGTCACGTCCCAGACAGAGGCCCTATTAGATAATCTACTAGCATCACACATGTACTTCCTCAAATCACGTCAAATAAAATAAATATACGGAGCTGAGACATCTGGATTTCGATTTCAATGTACATCCAGATGATTCATCAAATCAAAATTTCAGAGATCTTTTTCAAACAGGCCATTATTGGGAAGGGTCTGTAGATTTTGAAAATCTTTACAATCTTCTATAAAATCCAAGATGTCCCAAGAAGCTTTTATTCTCTACTATCAGAGGTGTGAATGTAGGAGTTTTTACACACAAAGAATCTTTGCTTTCGGTCTACTTCCAATCCATGTTATAAATTGTGGTCTCCAAAAACACGGCTCTCTGGCTACTATGAAATGGCATTTTTCCCAATTCAAAAGTTTAGATTTCGCAAGTCTGCACCTCATAATGCTTTTGGAAGTTTTGCAAACAATCTTCAAAACTGATCCGCTGTTCGAAGTCATCCACAGAATATTTCCACAACTCTCTTCCACCAAGTCAAAAAATATATAGACATCATACACTTGGTAGGCAAGAGTATTACATAACCAAACGGCATCTCTGGAAGAAGTGTTAAGTGGTGGACACAAAATGTTGATTTTCTCCAACTTCAGTATTATTGCAAATTGAAGAAACCAGCTAAGATCATCATGTCAAGAATGGGAGCAGCCTCGCTAACTCATCAACATTTCGCCAACGAAAGGTAGAAGATACTGTCCCTTTCACATAAGAATGTCAGTTTCATAGTCATACATTACTTCAATCCTTACCACGCTTCAGAAGAATCAATTCCATCTTTCTCATTTTATCACGAAGAATCCTCCCTTCTACTTTGAACCACGACCGCCTGCCCGGCACGCCCTTCGAGATCGGCTATAAAGTTCGCATTTAAATGGCTTCCTCAGCACTCTTTTCTCAAATACTTCACGCCGCCTCATATACCACTTCAAACAGATCTTCGTAAAAAAAAAGTAGATTGGCAGATCTGAGGATTGATCTTTCAGTTGATACCAAGCCATTGCTTTCTTATATTTTCTAAGAGTTCAACATTTTTTTCTTTCTTCAAATTCTAGTTAATCCAACCTAAACATATTAACTCGCTTCCTTTTTCCTCGTTGCAAAAGGCATACTTCAATACCTGTGAGAATCTCCTGGCATCAAACCCCTCTGAGTTTTTTGAGCTTTTCTCGTAACTTTTTTCTCTGATAACCACATCAGACCTTTATGTACCATCAATGTTTAGATATCGACCTTTAATTTAAATTGTTAAGAACTAACTCTTCAAGATTCTCAAGATACTAGAAATCATTCATTCATTCATAAATTCTGAAAATATGTTAGTAAGTCATTCAGAACCCATATGAAATTTTGCATTTCTTAAAATTTCATAGCCAAGACTGATCTGCTCCGTCAAGCTGCCGTGATCAGATCAAGTGCACCACTGAACCCCCCAAAGTCGCCTCCCCTTTTTCATCAATCTACGCCCAGTTACAAGAATTATCTTCCCAAATCAAGAGATTTGCTTGCCTTCTCCATATTAATGACCAAAGTCCAATCTTAAAGACACCTCCACTTGTTCACGAGATTATCTTTCAAGGATACCCTCAGATTTGTGCCAATGTTCCTGGCTCCCTGATCGGTGTAATGTGTATATAGGAGTGAGCTCCAACTTAATTCGAAATACGCATTTAGGCATCAAGTTGACATAAATTCATAATCACATAATGTTTTTCTCCTGATATCAAGATCCCCACTTCAGTAAAGGTAAAAGCTGGCAAAGCCGCTCGGATCCCGCTCTTTTCTCTGTAAAGCTCAGTCACTCGCAGATAAATGGCAGCAGGCTCACTATCCCTTCCGCACCTCCCTCATAGCACATATCTTTCTGGCCTTCAGAGCTGGCACTATGGTCTCCCTGAGTCGGGCCACCTGAGAGTGACAGCACCTTTATTCCCAAACATGTTACAATTCGAGAACCCGTCCCCAGCTTGTCAGAATCTTCGAGGGAATGGGACTGGAGACTGTGCTCTAACTTTCTTCTTTCCTCTACATCGGGATGGTATTTATGTTGTTTTCTTTTCTCAAGAGTCTCAACCTGTACGCTTCAAGTTCCTTCCCTATTTCTGCCGGAGCTTCTCCTTCCCGTCCTTCTCACTTCTCCTTCATCTGTACCTCTCTACCACTTCAAATTACCGTAATACAATTCCTTAGTTTTTTTCTGCACAGCCTGTTAGTTGCCTTATTTGTACCTCCGTACTCGGCAATAGGCACAGTGTTTACCCTAAATATAGTTTGGGAACCATTTACAGTTGTCATATCGTAAATTTTTATTTCTGCTTAAATTCAAAATTCTTTTTGTTGTCATGAAACTAAGCATCTGATCTCTCAGTGATCGAGTCCTCTTTCGGCCCCGACATACTCTCCCTCTGCCGTCTCTGTTGCCTTAATCTAATGAGTATAGGCTTTACTGGTAATTTTGTTCAGTCTATATTCATCAGAGTTCCAACATATGAAAAGTTTTCATTCTTCAATGCTACTTTATAGATGTTGCGTCGGTGTTTCTGAAGTTTAGCTGAATGATAACTTTACTCATCTTGACTGGTCTCCTCAACTCGTGTGCCTCCCACCATCCAGTCTTTCAGCACTCTCTTCCGATTCTTTCTTCTGACCGTCCCCACTCACCACATGTGCATTCTTCCTTCACCTGTCTCCACTGCCTAATACTGCTCCAAATTTCGTTTTCACGGGCATCATCTCTATCGTCCAATAAGAACTATCCTTCTCCTAACCAAATCACTCGGCTTCCCGATGGCGCCCAGAGCTGCATTCGGGCAACACCTCCCAGACCCCAGTTCCCTCCACTCCCTCCACAGACTCCTTCTTCGGCCCACACAGATTTAATCAACTGTTGTCCCTGCAGTATTAAATCATAGCAGATAGGAAAATATCCATCTATCACGGTCCATTCCACGACAGACATCTTTTTAAATATAATCTTTATTCCACAACATTTAGATTCCCCATCTTTCCCTACTTCCAAGACACTTATTTTCTTTCTCTACAAGGCAGGGAAAGCCAGAGAAAATCTGCCATGTATAGCCCACTGAAGTCCTGGCACTCATCGATTCCATCGGAAGGAGTCAAACCGGCCAAGTTATCACGATCTCTCACGAAAATGGAAGGATCGTTTCGGATTACATCCGGCTCTCACCCCATTCACTTTGATCGTGGTTTTGCCACCCCCATAACTTCCCCGCGCTCATCGATCTTCGGGCAGTGGTCAGAATCGACGCCGTCGTACCCCATAGTAAACTGTCATTAGCCTGCAATTGTTTGCTCAACGGAGCTGGTCTCGCAATGGTACTCTCAGATGGTCAGCTCCAAAAATTCCTCTATGGTGTTAAAAGCCGTGTTTTCACTTTCTTCTTCTTCGAATAACCAATCAATCTTTTCTCAGCTCACATTTTTCTTCCGATTCTCAGATCGCAGATTTTTCTCAGATTTCATAGAGTTCTTCACTTTAATATCTAGAGGCAAATGCATCTCACTGCTACCGCCTTTCTCTATGCATTTAAATTCTTCCTGAAAGTAGAAATACACTAAGATCAAATGGAGTTAGTGATATCAAAATTGAAGGTCCTGCTTATGCTTCAAAATATCGCTGGCTTATTCCAAACACTATTGTTAAACCCGGTTATTGTTTTTCCTCAACTTGCAACAAAGATGAAATGTCCAAATTAACATTTCCTTTCACGGTAATATCATTTTAAATCTTCGATCTTAAGAATCCGCCGCCTGTAAAACTCGTCATCATCCTTCTTCACAGAGAGAGACCAAAACTGCCACGTTAATTTCAAATGATTGTTATCTTCCATCCCCAAGAAAGGATCAAAACTTTGTTTGGGATCGGGGAAGATAGGGTATCATGGCGTTCGATAATAAAATGATTTGTCATCCATCAAAGATTAAGGCCAGCCAAAATGTCGCAAGATGCCAGACAAGTAATGGGGTGCGTCTTAATTCATAAGTCCGATGATCATTCCCGCCAGAGATAAAAGAATTAAAGTCCAACTACCCTGATCCATCTGGTTCCACAACTATTCGAATCCACTGTCAGATATATCTTCTTCGGGGAAATTCAACTATAACGATCGTTAAATTTCTACATCTACATAACAAAAGGGAAATTATAATCCTGTAATCTGAATCCCCATCGATGAACCGACATTGGCCGCAGCAGATAATCGATCACCCACTGCAATTATCAATCCTCAACATCACTAATTTGGTCTTTTCATGAATCGGAACCCGAAGGTCGTTTATCAAGGAGGCAAAGGTAGTATAGTTTTCGATTCTCCTTAATCACATTTCAATGATGGAGAGTCATGTTCATTTCAAACACGATCTAAACCACTAATTGTAACGATTTTTTTCAGAAGATCCGATATTTTTCTTCTACACTTCATAATCATTTTTACGATCGCAGAGATTTCATTTCAACACGTACATTACATGATCTCATAAGATGAATGATGTCAACTCTTGCTGGAGATCTTAAAGAGTTTCCTTTTCCTTCGGCTTCAGAACGCTTTCTAAACAGATCAAGATCTTATTCTCAAGACCAGCAAACTTCAGAAACTCCAACATAAATCGAAGAATCTAAGGTCAGATATTACAGATACTCCAAAAAACATTGAAGTTTCTTTTATCCAAAGTCTGATAGACTTTTGTTCAATTCAAACCATAGAGTAAATCGAGATATTTATCTATAAATCGTCTGAGATCACAGTTCTTTACTATGGGCCTCAGCATACCCTGGGTGAATAATCAGATGCTCTCACCACCAACCTCTATGGCTAAACCGGGGCAGCCTTAAATCACGCATGAGGTAGAGTTACTAAATCACTAGGGTATAAGTTACCAATATTGTAACATTCTTATCGCATGGAACACCATTCAAATAAATTCAACAATCCAAGAAATCCTTTCTATGTATGCGCGGTGAGCACCATAATCAACATCAGATCTTTCCAGTGAAGTCTAATGCAAACCCTAACGCAAAGAAAGACTGAAGAACATGATTGCAAATTTCCAATGCACTATCAACCTAAAGAAATAAATTCCAGCTTTTCTCTGAACTTCATTAGATTCAAACAGTAATTGGAATTGATTTTCAACAATTTAGCTCAACTTCAAAACTTCTGAACAATCCACTGTTTCAAGTCCAGTAAACAAATTGAAATCCTACACTAATTCTAAT
Organism: Tetrastigma voinierianum; assembly: GCA_016808115.1. Lineage (NCBI taxonomy): Eukaryota > Viridiplantae > Streptophyta > Magnoliopsida > Vitales > Vitaceae > Tetrastigma > Tetrastigma voinierianum. Next base: position 2,543,897 of record JAEQBH010003196.1, read on the forward strand.
CGACGAAGAAAAGAAGATAAAAGAAAAATATAATACAAAAGAGTCTTCAGCTCCCCAGATTTCGCTGGTTTTCCGCCGACTGACTACCTCGCTTTCCTCAAATGTTTCTATTTATAGAGCCTTAGAAGTTTGGGCCCTAAATTCGAGGCTACATTGTGGATCCCCAAAAAATTCTAGCCCAGATTGCATTCTTGCTCGCGACCTGAAAGTGTTGTCGCGACAGAGCTTTAATTCCTTGTTCTGCGGTTCTTTGTTGCGACTGTACGGCGATACTGTCGTGACAACGACTTTTTGTTCAAATCGGCATTTATTTGTTCGCGACCAAATCATTCTTTGTCTTTAACACTTTGTCACCAAGGTCTGTCGTTGTCCATTCCTATGTAGCAACACTCATGTGTGGATTCGCTGGAACATTTATGTTGCGACATTGACAACTGTGTTGCGACATTGTTTTTGTCTGACTTCTTCAATTTGTCCATGACAGTTTTTTATGTCGCGACGGTATTTACATTGGTTCTTGTTGCAAACGGTGTTTCACCGTATTGTCGGCATTCACAGCCGGGACGAAAGTTTGTCGCGACAATGCGGCTCACCCAACACGATTTCTTGTTGCGACTTTATTTTTATGTTCGCGACATAGTCTATTAATTAGTAGATGTCTTATGTCGCGACCCGAGTTTTATGTGACAAGACAGCACACCTTGACTCATCTTTGTGTCACGACCAGGTTCTATTATGTCGCTATGAAGCCTGTGACGTGGAATCTTCGTCGCAATATGGAAAGAGTCCCCATCACGACCTTGTTCTACGTGTTCGGCTTATTTCTATGTTGCGACCTTAATATCTGCAGTAGAGACATCAAAACTTCTCTTAAACGGTATGTAACATTAAACTCTTGTGTTTCTGTCGAATTCGAGTTCGCTGGTCGATATCACTTATCGCAGTTGGTTTCTGTCGGGACGAAACCTTGTTCTCCTGAATGTGCCAACATTCATCACTTTGTCACGACATAACTTCTTTCCATACAATGTCACCAGCAGGATTTTCCAGTTAAAATGTCGATGTAAGCGGGATGTTTATGTCGCGACAGGTTCCTCCTAGTTTTGACATCCAGCATAAGAAACCTTGTCGCAACATTATCTCTCTTTGTCTTAGCTAACTTGTTACTTTCCTCTCATGTTGTGTCGCGACACGCTATCTTTTGTCGCGACATAGCTCTTCTTCTATATTCAATCCTTTGTGTTGCGACAGAAGAAATATTGTCATGACATAGACTGCTGCAGTTGCTCTTTTTCTCTTCTTTCTTGTTGGATTTTTCTCCTTTTTGAATTAAAACATGCAAAACACAAAGTTGATGAATAATCCATAATTTGGCATTAAAACATATCTGAATATACTAAAAATAAGCCAAAAAAATGGATTAAAAATATATGAGTTTAAAACTCATCAACGCCTCTTTGGAAGGCCTGCTTGTAGAGGGTGTTTGACTAGGCATGGAACATTTTGTGTGTGTCCTCCGGTTCCTTCACATGGTCGGTGGTAAGCCGAGCTCGGAGCTCCTCAAGGGCTCACTCCCCTTCCTCCCGGTGCTTTTCAACAAGTTCCTTTTATTCCAATAGCTCTTCACGGGCATCAGAAAGCATGAGGGAGGCAGTAGCCAACTCTTGCTTCAAGTTCCTTACCTCGACCTTGGCGGACTCAATGGCAGCCGCCACCAAGTTCTCGCCTTCCTTCACTTTCTCCCGCAGTTGAACGACCTCCTTCCTTGCTCGGCGACCAGTGTCAATCTAGCTCCACATCTCGACGAAGGCCGCGAAAGACTGCAAACATGGAGTAAAAGAACATGAAAATCAATAGAAAAACAACAAAGCAGGAAGCGGGAAAATACTGACCCGAGCCTTAAGATCTTCAAGCCCCATGTCGATGGAAAAGATGACAGCCCTTTCGATTCGACGTTTGTGGGCCTCACAGCTGAACAAAAGGGTAGAGCATTAGGTACAAGGAGGTTAACAAGGGAGAAGCCCCAGGGTAGTGGCGCAAACCCCTCGACCACAGTCTTACCTGGGACATAACCAGGATCAGTAGGCCCCCTCCCCAACTAAGGGCACCAGAACAGCCTAAGCGGCCGCGGGAGAAGAAACCTAGGCCACAAACACGACTCCCTTGTCGATCGAGCTCTAGCGCCTCGCCCGTTTGGGCATGCCTTTCTGCCTACAGCCAACCGAGGAGGCAGGTATTGCCCCCTCATCGCCGAAGTCGAACTACAAGACAACCGACTTCAGGATGAGTTTCTTCTTTATCCCCAGATCCTGTTCTTACTACTCTCCCTCTTTTCTTCCCCTCATTCTCGCAGGAGCAAGTCTCTTCTAGGAGCTTGCTATAACAGCCTTCGACCCTTGAGCCTGTTCGCCCCTCGACACGTCGTCAAGGTGCTTGTAAACCTTATGCTCCTTGCGATCAAAGTTGAAATTGGAAGTTTGGAGGCCAAGCAAAGACACACGAGTGAACCGGTCGAGATGACGGCAGACGCCTTGTAGATTCTCCTTGGTCAGCAATGTCTTATAGTGGCAAGAGCTCACCGAGAGAAACAAAGTGAGCCGCATTTGCCCAAACTTGTTAACCGAAAGCCACTCGACACACCGCCTTCTATCTCCCTTATCTGAACGTAACAGAAAGCATTCGAACAAACAAGAAAGGAGCCGAGAAATGGTCAAAATTTGAAACAAAATAGAGAGCAGCAGGGGCAAAGAAGACACTGGTTGTTCCAAGGACGAGTTGACGATTAAGGCATTCGGCCATTCATTCCTTTATAACTTGGCCAGAAACTTTGTCTGGCCCGGCAAGTCTCTCCACATTCATTCTGTTCATTAGTTCGATAGCTCGCCAGCGTGGAGAGTCATTTTGAAATTTCTAAGTCTCTCTTTGCTTTTTTCTCTCACATCTCTTTCACATATATATGTTTGTTTTTTAAATTATTGAAAATTATGTGTAAAATAGAGAGTGTGGTTAGATGTATTTAAAAGTGCCTTAGCTAAAATAATGAATTTAATATTTAAATATATTTTGAGTAGCTATTTTGTTAAGTGTGATTGGAGATGCTCTAAAGCGAAAGATTGGGGTTGTCATTGCAACCAGGGACGGATCTATGAGTGGGCTAAGGTGGGCTTCAGCCCAGGGTAAAAAAAAAAATTTATCATTATTCCAGCCCACCCCATTCCAATAAAAAATCCCTCTTTAGTTTTTATTTCATTTAGGGTTTTGATTAAATTAGAGAGCTTCAGAAATGGGCTTTAAGTCTTTAACGATTTTTCCTCCCAGGTAAGATGCTTTCTTTCTCCTTTCTCGGTTTCGTTCTACTTTCCCCCTAGCCCAGTTCGCCTTTTGTTTTTCTTTTCTATGAAGCTGGGCTGTATGGTTTAACTCACTTGTTTGTTTCTTTGAAAAATCGCGATGTCGAGTAATTATATCACGGCCATTGTTAGTGTAATGGTTTCTCGACTTTTCTCCCACTAAGACGTCGTTTAGGCTGTAGAAAAACACCCCGGTAAAACCTCACCAAATCTTGTTTTTGTTTTCTTTCTCATAGTTTCCTTACTATTTCCAATTTTTCTTGTAAGCTTTTTTTATTATTATAGTGGATTCGAGTAATAGGTTTGTAATTCAATTAAGAATTTGATTATGCCCAAATGATGGCTTTTATTTAAGAACATCTAGTATGTGTAATTGTACCATTGTTTTTCAAGGGTTTTGGTAGTTTGGTTTATGAACTCTCGGTTTACGAGTTGCTAATGTTTCTTAGGTTCTATATAGAATTATAAATCATTTGTTTTGGAGTGAAGCTTTTAGCAGACGTTCAATTTCGAGTAAAATTCATAAAGCTTTGTAAATTGCAAAAAGAATCTAGATGCAATTCTTTTACGTTTAAAAAATAAGCTGATTGATTCTTATCTAGTTTGTTTCTCTAATTTTCAACCATATCTCTGCTACTTTGTGGATGGAAAATCAAGAGCGAAAGAGCAAAAACAATTTTTTGGATTCTTGAAAAGTGGAGAAGAAGCATTCGAAATTCTAGTCTTAAACCTTTGAGTTTGGTAGAAGCATCAACAGTGTTGATGTTCACATGAAATTCCACGGTTGTTGAACCTCGAGGTCCTCTGACCTCAAACAAAAGTTTCAAGTTCCTTTTGATGAGAATGAACTTGAGCAGAGATCACTTGCTTATTCCGATATGGAAACATCTTGCTTATAATCAGATGAAGTTAGAGCGTCTTATAAAGTGGGGACCAAACCAACCCTATCTTGGCGAGTATCCAGATGGCTTGGAGTTCAAAATCGAAGAAGATTTCAAAAAGTTGGTACAAAAATTTCCATGGTTGCAGTATTCTGGCTCAAAAGACGCTATGATTTTTAAGTTTCCGCTTTGTTTTTCAAGGTCGTGGAACTCGCTATCCTGATTGTCACATGATGTTTTAAGAGGCTTAAGAGAGTGGAATTAGCAAATAAATGCGTTTTCTCATCTACATGGAGGTCCTCACTTCACAGGCACAATAATGTCAAGAGAGAAGTGTCAGGCGTTGAAGAATTATTAGGCAACATCGATAAAGTTATGAATGTTCAAAGTTCAGAAGAAATAGAAAATCGATTATGTTTTAAGGCTACTCATTGATGTTCAATGCTTACTTTACAGGATGTGCCTCGAGAGGTCGTGGATGAATCTGTAGAATATCAAAGAACCGGAGAATCTAATTGAGATGATTAGTTCGATGGCAAAGCTGCCGAGATAAATGATGTTGTCTGTAGAGCCCAGCACAAAGATACGCCTCTCGCGATCCAAAAAGATATTTTGCATATTCTAGCTACTAAAGTAAGAGAAAAAATCCGTGAAGAATAATGCAAAGTTTTGTATTTTAGTCAAGAAGAAAGGATGGATTAAATAAAGAACAAAATGGCAATTGTTCTAGATTCGCAGATTTTTAGGGATTGTGCCACAGCCAAAGATACCAATTTCTTAACTTTAAGAAAAATATCAAAAGTTCTTTACTCACACACCATATCTGATTTCATGAGGTCATGATATGATAAAAGAAAACATGCGTGGTGCATTTAATGGATTGCAAGCTTTGTTCGCAATGAATGTGAGTATGCATACTATGTTCATCGCTTGCTCATCGCTTACAACTTGCATTAGTTAAACCAAGATGAGATTTCAATATGGGTAGTTCCTTTCCAAATTGACATGCATTGTCTTATTAATGCTTATCCTAAGCGTCATACAAACATCCGCCTGCCATTTAGATCATGGATAAACTGGGTAAGTAGTCCAGAGGATCGGTAAAGGGTTAATCAAGGGTACTTTGCATCGAATGCACTGCTACTTCATTGAGCTCACATTTTGAATCCATTTGCTGGGCCCGATAGAGGGCGTGGTGCTACATTGTGCGTGTTTGAATGTATGGTTAATCATGATCTTCAAATACAATCTGGAAGTCAGGTCTTTAATGACAATGAAGTCCTTCGATTTCATTCATATTGCATCTATGCACAAGATTATGGGATTACTGATGATATGCTTTGGCTCCGCATTACAAAGATAAATCATTAGATATTTGAATGCAAATGAATTTAGTCCATCATGCAAATCATCGCTCAAACTCGCAGCAGAAGGTTTGATTGTCTCTCGACCAGCGTGAAACGCTTGTATGAAATTTGATGTCATATACCCGATATGAGCGCCAAGACAGCAAGACGCTCATGTCAATGTAATGATAACATCAGAATCGATCATCACTATCATACGGACATATTTAATGCTACTATATCAATTACCATGAAGAGTTACATAGTAGATTCAACGAAGAGATAATGAACGCCATGTCGCCTCCGCTTATCCCCAGACACCTTGTACCCTTCAACTCGACGATTCTACCAGGAAGTTTTATGCTTGATTTTGATAGACAAGACATGCATTATTTGAATGTCAACTAGATCATTATATCAATTTGATGGTCTCGCCAAGAGGCCAGCATGTCTGCCACCTCGCACTATGTCGTGGTTTGTGGTAGTTCGCGATGTGAGTCCTGCCAACTTCCACCATGGCGCCATTCGTCTATTCTTTAACTTTCCCGCTTCTACCGCAAGAACTTGGGGAATATATTTCGCCATTAAATACGCCAAAAAGATTTAGTCAGCACGGGGCATTTAAAGATTTTAACGATTCATTACCATTTCACATCGAAAAGAATAATCAAGAATCGATACATTCGCTATGTATTTTTGTTTTGGTAGCGATTCAAGAGTCCAATTTCATTGCAGAAGTGTTTATGAGTTTACATTTGTAGCTATTAAATATATGTTTATGAGTTTACATTTGTATTTTGTTAGTCATATGAATGCTTGTATTATTAAATATAGTTTAGCCCGAGATAAATAAAAATCCTGGCTCGCTCCTGACTCAAACCCAAATACCCCAATCCAAAACACACAGGTCACCTGTGGATGTTAGGTAGAGACAAGACGAGCTACCGGGAATTCTTCTTCGTAATGAAGAAGAACTTCCCCTTCTCAACTCGTTTCATGTTATACAAGAAGAAGATCTCTTCCAAACCAAGGTTTAAACGGTGGGAGAAATTGAGAACGACCACCCCTAATAGTAAACGGATAGCGTTCGCATGGGTGTCCGTAGGATGGATATGAGTGGAGAAGAAAAACTGGTGAATCAAGGTTGGCAGGGGGAAATGGAGGCCTACAAAGAAATGGGCCTTCGGCCAGTAAGCCAAGTTGGAACTACCAACGAAGGAAGCCGTGTCTTCCACTGCCGTGGGGTCAGTAAGGATCCACGTCAACATCATCCTGGATCAAGTAGTCTCATTGGAACTTCTTGACCCACTGCTCACGCCTGCGAGTCTTCCATGCCCCTGGCATCTTCGTTAAGCGCTTTCCTTTGTCCAGCAGGACTTCGACCAGAACTGATTGGCCGTGAGCAGTGGCCTCGGCATCTCGACTCAGGTCGGAGTTGGACCATACCACGAAGTCAAACTCTGAAGAGGACTGTGAGTCATACGAGGCGAAAGCCCGTGGAGATTGGGGTGCCTAAGATTCTGATCCTAACCCCGACATCTACACAAAACATAGATGGTAAACGGGGATTAGCTGAATCATGGTCTTCTTCTAGCGAGGCAACAACACCCCCACTTCTGGTTTGACCTTCCTCCGGACGGGTGTGGCTACAGAGTCGCTGCTTAGGCTCCGGAGCTGGCAAGCTCGGATTAACTCCCTGTCAATCCAGAGCCGAGGCCGTTTACTACGCAAATAGGGTAATCTATTGACCCTTATCAAAAAGCGTCGTTAACAAAGACATTCGAAGAACCGATCACGTATTGACACGTGGAGATCTCAACCCTATGCAAAGAAAATTGAAACCAGAGGAGTGGAAAAAAACTAAACAGAACGATTCTGGCTTTGGAGGTTCACTAGACGAGGAGTGGACCTTCAATTCGCGCCAACTTGTTTCATCTGTTTTATTTTTATTTTTTTGAAAAGCATCTGTTTTATCAGAAAAGAATACTCCTCACATTTTCATTGGTACCTTATCTTATTATTTTATTTGTCATGGAGCAGTTTTGATGAGGAATGGCCGGGTTTTTTCGGGTTACTGCCTTGCCCCGGTCCCGTCCCTAATTCGTATATGATTTAAGTATATTTTGGTTTTAAATGGGTTGGTTTTTTTTTTTTTTTTTTTTTGGGGTGCTTCTAATTAGTCTAGACATGCTATGGGTCCTGTCTCATTATCAATATAAACCTCTTTTTCTCTTGTCACCTTTCTCCCAAATATTAAGGTTATCATAAATGGTATGAGATAAGACAATTCTTCGAGGGCATAAGATGGAGTAAAAAATAAAGCACTCTTGGATATGCTATTAGCCCTATATGTATATAGAGATTTTAAGGTAAAGATCACACTCTAGTGGTTCTCTATTTTCTTTACAATATAGATGTGAATAGTAAATCTCTATATTTTAAGATTTACTATTCATATATCTAAATATAGAGATGATGACCCACAAGTTAATAAACCCTATTCCCTTATTATTTTATTATTATATTATTTTTCTTTTATTATTTTATTATTATAATAATAAAATAATTATTTTAATAATATTTTTATTTTTTAAGATATAATTATTTTTATTATAAGTTATAATTTGAATTATTTTTCATATACATATAGTTAAATGATTTTAATATATTCATTTTTAGGCTAATTTTCTTTAATAATTTATAATTTTTCTGCACAATTTAATTTTTATTGAAAACATTGACAATGGTATAACCCTTTTTTATTATTTTATTTATGTTGAAAATGAAGATTACTGTTTGAAGTTGAAAAATAAAACATTAAGATTTTAATTAATTAATCCAATTATTTCTTAGAAATAAAAATACAACTTCAAATTGAGAAGAAATAAGAACATTGAAATTCCATCATATGACGGTAGATCAAGTGGTCCTAGTGATGATAATTTTAGTAATTTTAATGAATATGATGGTGAAATTATGAAGGTAATTTACCATTATATTAGTTTTTGTATTTTATTTTTATCATTTGGTTATAATTTCATTATGTAGCTTTTTTAATATTGTTTTTATTTTTAACAAATCATGTTTATAATATAATTTATTAGTTTGCATTTTTGTGTTTTTGAATAGATTTTTATTTATAAATAATTTTATTTATTTTTAATAATTTTATATTTATATTTAAATAAAACAGCAGATTTACATATCATATTTTTAAAAATATTAATTTTAAAAAATCGGAATGCTTTCGAATAATCAATAGTTAATTTGAAGTTGAAAATATGGATTGCTTGTTAAAGTTTCTGTATCTAAAATATGGGTCCCCATCATCTCTAATTACTCTAATTACAAAGAAGATGATAATTTGATATTGAAAATAGAGATTTATTATTGGAGATGTTGTAAGTACTTTTATTAATATCATTCATAAATTAGAGAATGAATTTGAGTAAGTCAGACCAAATGAGAGAAAAATAAAGAGTTTACTTGATTCATAATATCGTCATATCCGACATCTACAACAGAGTAGAGCAGAGAGTATATATATATATATATATATATATATATATATATATATATATATATATATATATATATATATATATATCAATTTAGACCTAAATTATAATGCAAAATAAACGTACATAATTATTATAATTAAACTCCAACTTGAGCTTCACATTAGGTAATATTTAATCACCAATTAATGGGGATATGGTTGTTAACTTGTTATGTGTCTTTTTTTTCTTTTTCTTTTTTATCTTCTGAAAGTATCTACATGCATCACACGTGATCCACAAAGTGACATTCACATCAATTTAACAATGCTTTTGGAAAATATTATTATTATTAAAAATATTAGGTGTTTATAAACTGTTTTTTGAAATATTATATTGAGAAAACACTTCTGCTAAAAATGCTTCGGCTTATAACTTATTGTCAAACACGCTCTAAGCCGAACATGTTAATTTTTTTCCAATTTTAAAAATTGAATATGTTTGAGTTTATTTACAGCTTAAATAAATATCAATTAAGAGTGTTGTCAAGTTTCAGGTAACACTTTTTTTTTTTTTAACTTTTAGTGGGGGAAAACATATCTAATAAAATTTAATATAAAAAAATGAAAAATATATGATACCAAAACATTTGAACTCTAACAATTTTTTTTTTCCTTTTTTTCCATATTTTCTAAAATTTCCGAATTTTTGAGAGAAACAATCTTATTATTTTGATTGGACTAGCTTAAGTATTTAACCGTATAAAAAATAAAGATTAAATTTTATTTATCATCTAATTCTGGTATAAATGTGATTGTATTTGTAACGATGACATTTTTTTTTTACAGCAAATAAAGATTAAATGTAATTCTGGTATAAATAAATATTAAAATTCGTTTGATAGTGATTTAAGAAACATTTTTTGACTAAAAAAAACGTTTTTTATTAAAAAAAAAAAAAAAAAAGGGGTCGTTGAAAAAATTAAATATGTCAAACATCACTTATAATATCAAAAACATTTTTAACGAAACATTTTATAAGTGATTTTCCTCCGAAAACACTTTTACTAGGCACTACAAAATGCATTGTGGGTATGGTGTTTGTAATCTTGTGTGGGCCTGTTGGCAGCCTGGAAGGTATTTAACTGGGCAAAGTCTGGGCCACTTGGGCCGATCCTGGGCTTATACTTAGGCCCAAATATGTTAAGTTCGTAAGGTAGTTAGGAGAAAAAATATATATTGTAGAAAGTAGAAACAGAGGCCAAACTGTCATAATATTCAAGGGACTTTGAGGCTTATTCAATGGCCACTCATTGGAGTCTTCTCAAGGCCTTGAGGGATTACTCGATAAGCAAACAAGTTGATCCGAATATCCATGATTATCCAAAAAAAAGTAAAAAAAAAACCCGTTATAACATGTTTTTTCAACTCATGTGGTAGAGTGCTCAACATTTAAAAAATGCAAGGCATAGGGAGAGAAGAGGTCCAGGATTTGGGTCTCAACAAACGACGCCAATGAATCGACACGCTTTTTCAACCCGAATCAGGGCCGAGCGGTCGCTGGTCAACTTTAATTGCCAGGGCCGATGCAGCGCCCGATTGTTTGATCGGTGCGTGATCGCCAAGATCAGCTGATCTACTGCGCTCCGGACGTAAGACTTCTCCGCAAGAACAAAGCAGTTAAGGGGGTCATGAGCTGCGCCCGCGTCGCTCCGATGCCTAAGCGCTTTCCGAGAAAGAGAGACTATGCTAACGTCGACAGGGCGCCCAAGAGCACGCTGCAGTTAACGTCAAGGCATTCTTCACCGACTGAATTACCGTATTTATAATGAGGCTCCAACCAATTCTATTATAATTAGCAGAGTCCTTCCCATTGGATGGAATATTTTTATTTTAGTCCATCTGGAGCCTGGGTACAGATATAGGAAAAAGCTGCTAACTCGATAGTCTTCTTCCTTATAGGAAGATGTCCAACTGCAATGATCTAATATTATCCTCTTTTCCCTTTATGCTGGATCTCAAATAAATAAAATATATCTTTTTCTATTTTCTCAAGCGACAGATGTAACGTTTATCGGGATCTAAGCATGGATTTTTCAACCCGTCCCGATTCTACTGGGGCTCCGTTGAACTCCGACCGTCCAGGCTTGACATAAGGGGGCCCTGGTTTGACTGAGTCCACTACTTCCTCCGGGCCCAGGACTGGATACTGCTCGGCCCATTTTTCGCCACACACACACCCACCCTCGTGCGCACACTGGCCGCGCAAGGGCCGTAATTTCCGCTTGCCCGCCATTCCCACGCCGTCCGTTCCTCGGAAAAGGGTCGCCAAGACATTAATGGTGAATTCTGGCTCACGCTTATCATATTCTCCTCGACTTCTGCTCTTCCACTGCACCCTCCCATCCTCGAGTTTCTCCGATCTCTGCTCTTCCATTATCCCAGTGTCTCCAGCCCGCTCTTTCTGGGTCCTTTTCACGACAGTCGAGGCTCTGTGGTCATTTGTTCGCCTGCTTATTACTATTTGCTTACGCTACGGGTCATCCAAATCGCTTCTTCACAGACGCTCCATGACTCTCTGGCCAGATCGGCCCCGCCGGGGCGTTCCCGCCAGGCCTGATACTGCTTAACTCACAACCCGCCCATGGAGCGCCCCATCCGGCAGATAAGGGTATGCTGAAATCAACTCCGATCAAATACTCCCAAGGGTCGATTTCGCCGCCTCTTCTAAGATGTCAGAACGTGGACTCCAGCAAGAGGTCGCCCTTTATAGCTGGACCATTTTTGTCGATCGCTATCCACTCCTGTCCCACTATGGTCCCATGTTCCCGACTCTTTATACACCTCCGCACTGACGGTCCGCTTTTCAAGTCGCCTGACAATGGCCTTCGTCTAATCGCACCCCTTCATGAAAGGGTTCCTGCAACATTAACATTTGTCCTTCCCCAACTCGGCCCTAAATTACCGGGCATTGCAGCCTGGCTCCTTTTTTTGGGACAGGGTTCTACGCCTAGCATTTCATTCCTCCATCTTTTCATCTTAATAAATTTACTCCCGAGGGCTTCATTTTCTTCTCCAAACGCTAGTTCTTCCGTAATCTCCACCCACTTCTTCACACAAAGCCATGGAAGTGGATCGTAGATTTCTCTCAGTGTGGAGTTTCGTCGCCCCGAGGCAATCTTCCGACAGTGGATCGATACACTTGAAAACCTGCCAATCAGCACACTCTGATAATCTTCAGTATTTTGTCTGTTTTTAGCGGGCTCATCAAGATGGCCTGAACGCTTCGGGTTTTTACACTTTCCTCGTGTCGTGTGCCCGCTTGACCCTTTAGCGAGAAACATTAACGCCATAGCTCTGGGCTGTCATGAATGTCGCTCTCTCGCCTTATGAGTTTGGAGCAAAGTCGCATTCCCCGGGTCCATCTAGGCTTCACGCCCACGATCTCGCTTTGAGGTCTTCGCCCTTCCCACCTCTGGGTTTTTCTTTCGACTCCATCAAGCCGCCTTCTCCCACTTAGGAAATTTTAGTTCATTTAGGGCGCCGTCACGGGCTTCTCCCAAACAGTGAGTGCTGAAAATCACAAATCTCTCGAGAGGATTTGTTTGCCACAAAGTTCAAATTTATCCACTTCCCGTCCAAGGCTGAGCGGGGTTGTCACTGATCATTGATAGTTTGCTCTGCTTTATTCTACGCCTCTTCCAAGCCCTCCGCTTCTGAGGCGAGAATCCTTCTGCAGGCCGAGTTAAGACAAGCGCTTATGCTCAGAATCAGACGATCCCGCCTTCGAAGACTTAGGTCAGCTTCCCGAGAGGTGGCGGAACCGAAGAGAAAGAAGTCGGCACAAGTAGCTAATAATGCTCAGATTCTTTGCTTCCAATACCGAACTTGCGCAGCGCCGTTTCTTCTATTGTCATGATTCGACCTCGGAGGCCGTGCTTCCGCTTGATTTAAGCTGCTTATCCTTCGTGGGCCGGGTAAGTCTCCTTAACGTTACCACTACACTGCCGCTGGCCCAGCATCGACTTTGTGCTTATGCAGGTTGCTACTCATCCAAGGGTCCGCCCATGCCAAACAAAACGAGAAGAACGTAAGATCGTCAGATTTATAAGGAAGGCTTCCACGCCATCGCTGAGCGCAGAGTTTGCTGCAGCCGCTTGATCAAGATGCAGCCACTTAAGCCCGACTTGAAGCACACACTTCGTCTAGCCGTGCTCGGGCCGAGTAGAGAAGACGAGGTTCTGTAGCGCTGACCGCAGCCGCGCGGTGAGCTTTCAAGAGGTTCGGGACAACTTCCGAAGTCGTCAGAGCAATTCGGCCGAGGCTCGACGGGACTAGCATTTCCGCCCGCGAGCTTCAACCTGTTAGGATGATTTGCCACTCTTCCGGGCGAACCGGGCAGATCTTCAAATGGAACTACGCTAAGGCCAATGCTTCGCTGGAACATAGGGAAACACAACTAAGTGGCCCACGCTAAGCTTCCGGAGGGCGGTGCGTCGCGCAGATCGCCGTCAGGAGTCTTTCGAGGTCATAATTCGTCGAGCGCTAAACGAGGAATGCCGCGGACATGCGCCAATTCATCGCCAGGCCGGGCGATGTGGTCGTACAGACGGCGTTATTAGGCAACGCTAACAGTCGCGCTCAAAGGCTTCGTGGCTCGCTTCAAAGGAAAGCGCTTCGCGCGTCTCAACCAGATTTTCCCAATTTGATCTTCCAAGATGAGGAGTGCGCAGGAATCACCTCACACTATTCCCAAGGTCCCATTCGCTGAAATCCATTCTCATTCCTCGTCATCCCTCCTTCCGTGACCTAGTGGACTGATCTCAACCTTTCTCCTATATCTCTTTTTTTTTTTTTTTTTTTACGTATGTACATATTTACTCATTTTGCCGTGCCCTGGCTCGGGATCCATGTACTTCTTTTCGATAAATACATATTCATATAATTCATTCTCATTGGGACACATATGAGCTTATTCATAAACCGATGATCTTGCTATGGGTTCGGAGCAATCGGGCTCACTTTCCTGAAGGCTCGTGATGTTATTCCGCCTCGAATTTTATTAAGGAAAGCCTGGCCAAAGCGACAATGGTGAACCGTCGCTGACCCAGGATCACAATATAGTTGGAGAGGCAAAGCCCGCCAAGTGAAATGAAATGGCAGCTCAATCTAATATAAATGGTCAACTGGGCCTATGAACCGGTGCGCGGTTTTTGAAACGATATCACAGAGCCTGCCCACGCTGGGTCACGAGAAGAAATTGGTCGCAGAAGTAGTAGTGAGCTCATGCCGGGCCGATGAAGAGCTCGTCAGAGCGACAGAGATTGCAGCTCGGCCCACGCCACTCATCGATAGAAGAGCTCGCTTGAATGAATTATAAGAGGAAATAGCCCATGCTGGATCACGAGAAGAGCTGGTCTATGCCGGGCCGATAGAAGAGCTCGCTGTCGTACCAGCAGAGCTCGTCTGCTGATCGATGAGAAGAGCTCGCTCGAGTATGAAGCCGAGCTCGCCCATGTCGGCTGATAGAAGAGTCGCTGAGTGATTGCGGTATTAGGGAGCTTCGCCCATACACCAGATGAAGAGCTCGCCACGTAAATTGTGAAGTAGAGTTGCCCATACGACCATGAGAAGAGCTCGCTCGGTAGGGTAGAAGCTCAATCATGCCGACCGATAGGCGACGCCAATGCAATTGTGAAGTAGGAGCTCGTCTTACGCTGACCGATGAGAAGAGCTCGGTCTGGAGTAGCAGGGCGAGTTTCGCCCATATGCCGGGCCGATAGAAGAGCTCGCCGTAGAGGAATAGATTGTGAGTCATCTGGCGCCGATCAGATATGGCAGGCCAATGTAAATCATGGGCAAAGCCTTCCATGCCCGATCGACAAGAGCCTGCCTCGTGATAGAGTGTAGCTCGTCCATGTCAATGATAAGAAGAGCTCGCTGCAAACAGAAGCGTGAGCTCGCCCATGTCGGGACCGATGAGAAGAGCTCGTCTGAAAGCAGAGCAGAGCTCGTCCATGTCAGCCAGATGTGAAGAGCTCGCCAATAAATCGTAGCGTGAGCTCAGCCCATGTCGATCAATGAAGAGCTCGCCCGAAGTAGTAGGCAGCTCGCCCATGTCGGGTCGATGCGAAGAGCTCGCCAGAATAGTAGATTGCTCGCCCATGCCGATCGATAGAAGAGCTCACAATGTAAATCGGGGCGGGCAGAGCTCGCCCATGTCGATCGATGAGTACTCGCTCGGTGATGCAGCAGAGCTCATCAGCGTCACTCGAAGCGCGCGTTGTTCGCCAAGGTACCAAAGAGAGCTCGCCCATTTAACCGGGATGAGAAGAGCCACCCAGTAGTAGAGCGCAGAGTTTCATCCATGTCAATGCACGTGAAGAGCTCGCCGTAGTGAAGGTAGATTGAGCTCGGCCCATGCCGATCGAAGAGGGAAGAGCTCGCTGTAAATTGCGGAAGAGCTCGCCCATACGATCGATGAAGAGCTCGCCTTTAGCAGCAGGGCAGTCACCATAGCCGGGCCGACAGAAGAGCCTATCGTTGTAATTGTGAAGCAGAGCTCGTCCATGTCGACCGGATGTAGAGTTTGCTCGCCTGAGTAGGAGTGTAGCCTGGCCCATAATGACAAAGAGCTCGCCGAGTGAATAAGATTGTGAGCTCGCTCACGCGACCACAGAAGAGCCTGGCCACCGTAACGGCAAAGTGAGCTCAACAAGCCGACCGATGAGAAGAGCCTATCCAGAGGTGTAGAGCCCGCCCGCGTCAGAACATAGAAGAGTCTCCGCCAATGTAAATTGTATAGAGCTCGCCCATGTCGATCGATGAGAAGAGTCGTCTAGTAGGTGTAGCTCGTCTATGTCGCTACAAAGAGCTCAGAGTGAATAGAAGCCAGATTCTGTCCATGTGCCGGTAATTTGATAGAAGAAGCTCGCAATGTAAATTACGGGCAGAGCTCGGCCCATATCGAGCAGGAAGAGCCTGGCCAGAGTCAATAGCAGACACTGCTCACGACCGGGAGCAATGCCAATGTTCGCAGGCGAGCATGTCCATGTTGGATCGATGAGAAGAGCTTGTATGGGTGAAGTAGAGTGCAGCTCGCCCATGTCACTACAGGAAGAGCTCGTCAGAGTGAATGGTCTTCGCGCCAGGGCCTGCGGCGCCCAAATGAAATGGGAATGGTCCACCTACGAAGCGCTGCGGGTCTGTGGTCGGTGCATCGACCTCGCCGAGTGGCGAACCCGGCATGCTCCACCGAAATGGGTTGGTCCGACTCATTTAGGCAGCGTGGCCTTCAGGTTGAGCAGATCGACTCGCCGTAGTGAGCACCCGGGTCATGCCAAGAAGGGTCTTGGTGGCTGCCTGCAAATTTAATACCGGTCTGAATTCATTTAGGCAATGTGGCCTGTGGTTGGAGCAAGACGACCACGAGTGGAGCACCCAGGGCTCATGGCGCATGGGCCTTGGTGGCGGCCCACCCGAAGGGGCTGGTCCGACCCATTTAGGCGCCGTGGGCCTCGTGGCCGAGCAGACGACCTCGCCGAGTGAGCACCCGGGCCTGCACACATGGCTCATGAAGTGCTCCATCCGAAATGGGTTGATCTCGACCGCTTAGGCAAATAAGTGGCCTCGTGCTGGTAGGACTACCCCGCCAGAGTGAGCAACGGGGCTCATGGCGTGGCCTGGGTGTGCTCCAAAACGTAAATGGTCGATCCGACCAAGGCAAATGCGGGTCTGCGGGAAAAGTTAAGTAGATCACCTCACGAGTGAGCAACGGGCTCGCGCTGGCCTTGGTAGCGCTCCAATTAAATGGGTTGATCTCACTCATTTAGGTGCGTGGCCTGTGGTTGAAAGAGATCACCTGCCAGAGCGAGCACCGCCTGCGCGCTGTGGCCTCGGGTGGCTGCCCCAAATTTCAAATGTACTGATCCGACGATTTAGCGCTGGCTCGAACTGCTTGTGATGAAACGCCACGCAGAAGAGACGTCAGACTTTCTTGTTCAGAAACTTCCCGTTAGAACGCTTCAGAGAGAAAACTGTGTGGACGGCATGAAAAAAGTAACCGCCATTAACATCGAGAATTTGGAACGTCATGGAGCTTCCGGCCGTCCCGCTTATAAATAGCTGTTCCGTTTGTCCCCGTGATGGTCTTTGGAGATTCTACTTTTATACCATGTGGAACAGCTCGCCGTGACGGATGTTCGCTCGCTGCCTTCGCTGGGGGTCTTCTCGACGCTTCATCAACTTTTCCGATCTCCATTCAGGGAGAGCTGTGGTTTTCCCTTAGTCTCCTTTATGGGAGTCATGTTATTCTTAGCTTTTACAGAGTGCTCCAGGGGCTGCGAACTTTCATACGCTTCTTTCCGTTTTTCTCGCATTTCTTCCTCCTCCTTTCTACCTCTCCTCTTTCTTTCTTTTTCTTTTTCCACAAATTTTCTCTAATCCGCTTTTTTTCGTCTTTCTCCTTTGTTCCCTCTCTTTCCTCTTTTCTTTTTCTTCCCATCACCCCTTTTTTTTTTTTTTCTCCTCTTCACTCCTGGGTTTCCTTCCTTTCCCGCTCGCCTTTTTTTTTTTTACACAATGTTCGTATGCTATTCAAGATGTAGGGGATGATGCGACTGGCTGCAATCCAATTGTACTCCGATTGTAATCTAATTGTAATCTGATTGTAATCTGATTGTAACTGACATAACTGAACAATAAAGAGAGCCTTTTTTTATGAATTCTCCTATTATGCCTTCTCGATTTCCGATATTTGAACTCGTATGCATGTCCGACATCGTGATTAACAAATGTTCAACTCGCTATGCACTAATTTACATGGCCCTATTGGCGTACCAACGCTTTACGTAAAACGCTTGAGATGTCTCGCATTCCACGTATGCTTCAAGATTTTCCCTCTTCGCCGAGTTCAGAATCATCAGGGTCCGGACGATCGCTATGACAAGAATCCTCCCATTAGCCCGCCGACACTGATTTCTGCCAGGAGCCTTTGGCACCAAGCCCACCGGGATGTAGCTTCCTGGCCCGACTCACTGTAATAATTACTGCTTTCCTTCGATATTCCTCTGAGCTGCCTTGAACCCGCCTGCGCTTCTCGCCCAGAGCCTTAAGTTCAGACGGCTACCTCAGCTCTCGATGCTAACTCAACTTTGGGATTTATCCGACTTCATGTACACCGCCTTCAAGGCCAAAAGCCAAGGCAAAGGGTTTCCCTAAGAAATGCCTTTTCAAGGTTGTTCCAGAGGCCCAGTACCTCAAGAAAGTATTCTACCCAATTCCCTTTATGGTCTTCCAACTTGGTCTTCAAAGCGGCTTTAAGGGTCCCGAGATTTATGACCTCGCCCGTCCGTCGATCACGTGTGTCAGATGAGTAATAATTTTAATTTAGTTTCCAAAGAAAAGTTCCTAAATTATTGTCGAACTGCTTTTCCATTGTCCGATACCAGCTCTGGATACCAAAACCCAAATGATAGCCTCGCCACACAAAAATTACGTATCTTTCGCCGTTGATTGTAGCCAGCTGGCGGCTTCGCCATTTGCGAAGTAAATCATCACGATGATTATGAATTTACATCGCCCTTTTCCGATGGGTGTCCCAATATGTCCAAAACCCCATTGTCGAATGGCCTAGGCTTGTGGATCGACGCGCGGGTTCCGTTGGGAGGCAAATGGATTCCGCCGATGCAAATTCCATGACAAAGTCCGCCAAGACCCGGCCCCTTTATGGCGGTTACCATATCTGATGTCAACCGCTTTTATTCTATAGCCCATTTCATTAACGTTTTAGTCCCCCGGTTTGTGCAAGACTTGTTTACAAGGTCACGACTTATGGTACAGTTGAAATACATGAGCTTCTCCGAAAGGTACCACTGTGGCCAAAAACACTTTTTCCATTTCATATCTTTCTTCATCTTCTAGTGGCTCTTGGCCAGCAGAATAAACCTGGATTTAATCCGCTTTTATCTTCGACTAGACAAATCATTGGTTGAAAAGTTCTACACACTGGTGATAGTGGTGAGGAGTTCCTCGACAGGCCTTCACTAGGATGGGAGGGAGCTCTACAGGTCTTTCGGGCCAATGAGAACGCTTTCTCAGACTTCAGATCCCATCAAAGGCTTTCTTCGTAACTCCGGAAGAAAGGCTGCATCTATCACCTACCTGACAAAATCCGCTTTAAAGCAAAATATCCTCCCCGGTCACAAGATATTTCTTTATTCTGACGGCGACATGTCGAGTAATGCCTTTATTTTGTCCTTACTTGCTCGATTCCCTCAGATTTATCCCAGAAGCTCAGAATTTTCTACTGACACGCCGGGAAGCTATTTAGCCTGGTTCAGCCTATTGTAGTTTTTAAAACTGAACGCTCCGAGAGATGAATGATGGTACTCCAGAGTGGACTTAACCAAAGATGTCGCCTATGTATACTTCCATAGTGGTTTATCCGCGGAATGAACCGATTTAATAGCCTTCTGTAGGTCGTCCCGAGATTCTCGAAGCTCAAACTGGTAACACCGATAACAACAGTCCCTTTGCAATAACAACGAGCTTCCTTTCTTGGTTCTTGGGGTCCATAAAGGCCGATCCGGTTTGTACCTTGAGAAGGCATCCATGAAACTACAGTTCATGACCCGTCAGAGCATCCAATGGCGAGATCGATTCTCGCGAGCGGAAACCCGCCCGGACAAGCCGTTTATGCCGGCGGAAGTCGACATACAGAGTCACGCATTTGCCGCTTGCTTTTTAACGAGGCGACGCGGCCAACCACCTTCGGGTATTCCACTTCCTCGACGCTTCCCGCTGGAGCAGTTTACAACCTCTTCACGATGGCTTGCCTTCGTGCGGCTCCCGCGCTCGCTTTGATCGGCTCAAGGACGGGTTGCACCAATTTACGCGTGATTACCGCAGGTCACCTCCCATATCCGGATCGCTTCCACGAAAACGCCCTGCTCGGCGAAACTGCGAGGAGACGAGACTCTTCGGCACTTGGAGCCGATGGTATGATGTTCCAGGTCGCCATCCGTGGGAACCGTCTGGGCTCTCGAAGGTTCGGTTCGGTGAGCACCTGTCAAAGGCATGTCGAGGTCATCCATATTAACGTTGTCGACCGCTCTCTGCTTCATGGAGGCTGTATAACATTCCCTGGCCACCCGCTGATCTCCTCGAACCATCCCTTTAATTCCAGGAATGGCCGGGGAATTTGATACAACCGGATGATACGCGAGGGATGGCGACAAGGCTGAGAGATGGCCTCCTAATAACATGTTATAGTCGACGGGCGCTTCAGCAATGAGAAATCTCACAAGGCCGTCAGTCATATGGAGGTTCTCCCTAAAGTGAGTACTGGCTTGAATTTGAGCCTGCAGGCAACACCTTTCAGAAAACTCTCGCAGATGCGTGTCGACAATGCTTTTCTCTCCCCCAAGCCCATTTGGTCATCGAGGCAAAAATGATGTCACTAACTTCCGCTATCATTAAACCACGATGAACCCGGTTGTGTTAGTTACGACGCGCAACCACCAATGGCCGCAGCTGGGGTGCTGATATCCCTTTAGATTCGGTACCTATGAACGTGACAAGTTGTGTCTAGTCGGTGGTAGTTTAGATATCGTTTATTTCCATCTCTGACGACTGATGCTTGCATGAGCTTTCCTGAGTCAACTGATTCTCCTCCTCCCGCCGAATCCCAGATTACGTGATTCTCCAAGGGGTCATTGGTACGAGTCGTCGCTTGTCGAGGCGGTGGTCGCCGAAGTCGTAGTCTGTCCCATTCATTTGATTCGTCCGATTGGGCCGGATTTCCTCGAGATATGAAGCACGGGAGGTACCCTCGTCGCACGTACCTTACTTCCTTAGTCGACACAGCCACCCAAGCATGCCAGAAGGTCCTCATGAAACTGCAATACTTGGTAATGTCCCCAGCGCTTGATCCCATCACCAGTCACACCCCAAGAACCGCTTCGTCTCACTTCTATGATTTGATATCGAGGCCGCAGGGAGTGAAGCGCGGCGAGTAACGAGTCGCCTTTTCTCCATCAGGGCAGGGCCCGTGACGGTCTCCGGCATTTCCGCCGAGATCGCTCTCGATCACTTTTCCTGAGACTCTCCCGGCTCGCCTGCCTTGTGGCCCGCCCTCGCCGCTTCATCGCCAGATTTTCCTTTATGGTGGACGAGTTCTCCCTCTCGGGATATATGCTCTCGCCGCTTATGTACGCCATATACTTCGCATACTGTCTATGATTTTTGAGATGAAACATTTAGCCCTTTCTTGATCGACTCTCAAATTCTTGATGAACTAGTGATAATAATTCTTTCATCTGCAGATCTACCTCATATTCTGATTGAATCTTTGCAATTTGATATCGGGGCTTTCTCACAGCCTTGTTTGATGGTCAAATGATGGTAGCTCGCTTTCTCTGCACGCCCAGTTCAAGAAGTGAGACGAAATATTAGATAGCCTGAACGAAGAGATTGATGGGCTGAGGGATTCTATTAAACCAGCTAAGGCCGGGCCTTTAACGTAGAAGCGAAGCTCGCAGTCAAGATGTGCGTCCTTGATACCCATGCAACTCCATCCGGTTCTCAGGCGCATGATGGTTTACGGCCTCGTCCACAAAGACTTCGCAATTGGCGGCACTCGAATTTCCACAGTCGAGCGGGTAACGAATATTTCGACCGTGGCGGTGATTCGGGCCATTGTACCAAAGTATCCATAGTATCTGGGGTATGTCCTTTAACTACCTCTTTCATACTAACAATATCAAGACTCTAAACCTCCGTCCCACATCGCTTTCTTCCCACAAGGGTGGGGATGAGGAGGTTTTCCGCCCCAACTCCGCCGGGATCGCTTCACAAGCACCGCGCCGCGCCCCGGGCTTACCGATCTTCTACCGCTTCGACATCTCGAGGGCTGCCGACCGTCGGTCTTCGTGGGGGAATGTCGCGCCGGCTTGTCGGCAGACCCTCGATGCTGCAACCGTCTCGTCAATTGTTCCACCTCACCAGCGCTGATCGGACGAGATGTAGTGCTTCCACTTCGCTTCGTGGTTGCCCGCGTTTCTACCGCCCCCGAGGGGCCTATTGTCCGCACTCCCTCGTGGATCCCGCATCTTGTGGATTGGGCGCATTTCCCGCTTTGCGGTTCCGAAGTCGATACCATCAATAAATCGGAAATCGCTATATTTGTACAGAACTGCCGCTCCTACGCATCATGCCAACTCGATGATGCTTTTTTCAACCTAACCGGGCCGAGCGCAGGGCCGCCGGGCGTGACCCGGATCGCTGCGCCGGGATGCGCGCCCGGATTGTTCTGACGGTGCGTGATCGCTGCAGATCGGTCGCCAGTTCGACGGCACTTCGCAAGAACAAAGAAGAAGGTCGCCGGGCTATGCCCGTGGGTCGCTTCGATGCCTAAGCCGCTTCGGTGAGAAAAGAGAGACCGCTAGAGGGTTAAAGCGTATATGAATATGCGCCTAAGAGTAATGCGTAAGAATGTTTGCATACTTTCACCACGATTTACCAGATTTATAAATGGCGCCAACCAATTGGATGGTAATAGAGCTCCTATCGATGGAATATTTATTTTAGTCCATATCGGACTGCACAGATATAGGAAAAAGCTTAAGTAATCAAGTAGTCTTTCCTTATGCGGTATGTTCAACTGCAATGATCTATCATTATCCTTTCTTTCCCTTATGGTGGGATCTGAATAAATATATCTTTTCTATTTTCTGAGATGAGATGTACTGCCATTTGACTTTACATGGATTTTTCAACCGCCTGCATTCGTTTTGGGCCTGAATCTGACCTCCGCTTCAGGTTGACATAAGGGCCCTGCTCGACATGAGCCCGCCATTCTCCTGTCTAAAGTAATCGATACATTTCCGGCCTATTTTTCGCCCATATCAAGAATCAAATATTTAACCCAAAAAAAAAAAAAAATTTATACTGGGCCTAAAATGAATTTTTTTTTCTTTTAAGGGTGATTTTATTAAAAGGCCTTTTGAAAACACAATTTTGGAAATTTGACCCCTAATCAAATTTTTGCATTATTTTGACAAAAATATATTTCTTGTTTTTTTGTAAAAGTAAAATCTTCGTTTAAAAGATAATGTAAATATATGAAATGCTAAAAGAGTATTTTTGTACTTTAATTAAATATTTCTTTTTTTTTTAACCCGTTAAATAAATGTAAAAGCCCGCCGGCTGCGCCCATTGATGGGTGATGCGATGAAATCGGGATGCGCCTTCACATTTCAACCCGTTCTATATATTCAAAATAATTCTTATTCCTGTTCCATTTAAAAAATTAAAAGAGGCAAGACAAACAGGATACTAAAAAAAATCCACTCCATTTATGTTCCTAGTTCATAGTGACATGGTCTTATGCAATACCCATGCAATGTAAAGTCTGTCTCTTAATTTTTATTGTTTTGAAAAAGTAACGGGAGAAAAATATTGTTTAAATCCTTAATTTTTTGAACCCTTACAAATATATTTTGAATAAAAAATGTTGTTATTTAAATATATCAACTTTCATTTTAATTGATTATCTACTCTCGGATAACTTGAACCTAGTTTTGAATCTAATTGTCTTCCACGTGACAAATAAAAGCCTACATGGTAAAATATAAAACGATGTCGTTTTGTACAAATAGAGGAACCAAACCAAATCAGCCAAAACGACATCATTTTGGGGCATTTTAATATTTTGAACAATGTCGTTTTGGTTCAAAGCATTAAAATGATGAGGTAGAGAATCGAATGAGGAGTTTTGGTTCAAATTTAGGAGAGATCGACTTGATGAAGACACTAGAGATTGAAGGTAGGGGGAGAGCTCTAGTTTCCTCTCAATCACTCTATGGCAGCCAAAATCATCCTCACCGACTCTCCAATCCTCCTTTATTCTCCATATCCTCTTTCTTTCTTCTCCTCCTCCTTTCCTTACTATTCCAATTGCTTCAAGCACTTACAAACTTGTTCCACTTCCACCCTCGTCTCCTGCCCTTCTTGCCCTTTTCTCTTTTGTTCTCCTGATTGCCTCACTCATGGCCTCTCGTCCTCCCACTCTCCTTGGGCTTGTTTCGCCCTATCCTTTTCGCGGGCTTCTCCATCTCTCTCCCCCTCCCACTCCAATCGCCATGTTAAAGCTCAATTCCTCATCGTCACGTACAATCTCGCCATCCTCTTTCCTTCCCACTTCTAGATTCTGCTTTCTCTTCAAGGCATCGCTCTCCCTTCCTCTGACTCTGACGCTCCCGCCTTCCTCCATTCCTTCATCTCTTCTCTCTCCCCTCCTCAAAGGGTTGTCAAATTCTCCGTGGAGCTCATCGCTGCTTTGCTCACTAAGGACAAGC
This sequence comes from Tetrastigma voinierianum, assembly GCA_016808115.1. Classification (NCBI taxonomy): domain Eukaryota; kingdom Viridiplantae; phylum Streptophyta; class Magnoliopsida; order Vitales; family Vitaceae; genus Tetrastigma; species Tetrastigma voinierianum. Next base: position 2,568,326 of record JAEQBH010003196.1, read on the forward strand.
TCAATGCTTTTGGTCTAATGGAGCCGCTGACGCTTACTCTTGGAGGCCAGAGATCCTTTAGAGCTTATGAAATCTACCCCAAAGCTTCTTTCTTTAACTATGATTGTCTCTCCAATGCTTGCCGATTCGATTATGTGGATACTATCTCCCTCCGTAATATAGAACATTGAAAAAGGAAGAAGGTAGAAGCCAACATTTTGTATTTTGCCACGTAAGTTTGTATTTGCCACGTTGAAAGACAACTAGGCTAGTTATTCAAGGGTAGAAAATCAATTAAAATGAAAGTTGGTATATTTAAATAGGAACTTTTTTTGTTCAATATATATTTGCAAAAGTTTGAAAAGTTTAGGATTTAAACAGTATTTTTCCCAAAAGTAATTCTAATGAAATCCTTGAAAACCAAAATCAAAACTAAAAAACCTATCAAATTATCAACTATTCGAACGGATTCCCACAAAAAGTCAACAATATCGAAAAATGCTAAAAAAAACACAAGGGAAAAGAAAATAGGAAGTTAAGGAGGAAACATGGAAGTAAAGAAAAAGTGAAAGGAAAATAAAAATATAGTTAAATTTTATATATTATTTTTACTTACTACTTCAAATAAATTTTATTTATTTTAAGTCATTTTAAATAATTAAAGAATTTGTAAGTTTATAAGTGATTCAATTTATATTTGATTTTCTTTAAAAAATTTCATTAAACAATTAAAGATGAGAAAGTCATTTTTCTTAATATTTTTTTTTCTTTTCTTAGTATTTTTCGAAAACCAAACACAATCCAAATGTTTCAAATTCTTTCAATTCTAAATAAATAAATACTGTAAAATATTCTTTAAATATAGAAGTAGAAGAATTAGAGAACATTTTCAAAGAAAACAAGACTTGCAAATTAATAAGATAGCTAGATAACATTCAATTAACACCTTTAATTATGAATTATTATTCCAGGCTAACACTTTTGAATATCCAATATCAAGAACGGGGAAATCGTGCATAATTAAATCACTGTGGAAAACAAATAAGAATGAGATTTAAACGAAATCATTTAAACTTATATGTATACTATTCTTTTTAAAAATTGTAATTACCTCAAGTCCTCAATTATCTATAAGTTGCGAGGTAATTCAAATCATAAGCCATTATTAATTTATCATAATGATATATTGAATTTCGTAAAACAAAAGGATTATTCTCAAGGCATTGTTAACACTTCAAGTCCTCAACATATGTTATAGAAAAACCTTTTATAGAAGACTTTACATGGGTTGGGCTATTCCATCATAAGCCCACATTGGACTTGGGTAGTTTTTGGGCCTATCTGACAACAATTCCATTTTTCACCATTGGACAAAAAATAGGAAAAAGAAAGTCTTAATTGAATGTCTATCATTAGCCTATCATACTTAATTCATGTGATAGAACGCTCAATGTTTTAAAAAGATAAGACATATAAAAAGAATGGGTCTTTGGTTAAAGTCATAATGAGAATAATTTACTATATTATAACTAAAATGTTTAGCTATCAAAAAAAAAAAAAAATTGAATGTTTATCATCCCGTTAAGAAATAAGCTAATTTAAGTTAACACTAATTTTTTTTTTTTTTGGAAGCTCTAATTGCCTCTTCCTCTATTTTCTTTTAAGCCTTTCTTCGTTAAATGTGATAAGTGATTTTTTTTTTTCCTTCTTAACTTGAAATCACCATTTCCATCGTTTCTTCCCCAAATTATAATTTTTTTTTTCCAATAAAATGGTTTCTTCTATACCAATACGGCTCGTTCGTTTTTTTTGCCACCACCATATAAGATGCTTTACTCCGCCGACTGCTACGGCCAAGTGCTTTGTACCATCGATGCTTGACTTTCAGGGGTTTTCTACGAATCATTGCCTTTCAAGGTTAATTTCTTATAGTGTTCAAACTTCCAGTTCTTTGTTCTTTTATAATCAAGGAGACGTGGTTATTTCCTTTGTTCTTACGGCTTTTGGTTCATATAACCAAGAGAACAGAAATGCAATATCTTTGCTTATGGCTCTTGATTCAATATAATCAAGAGACGGACCATCGTTTCAAATCATGCTTTCAAGATCCTTGGAAGAATCCTGAACAATTATGGATTACAACACATAGTAGGGTTTGCATCATTTTGGTATTAGAGCAAAGTTCGATTCAACTGAATTATTATATCAAATCTTGTTTATTAATATGTTACAAACTTTAATCTTATAGATTCTAGTGATTTTTGATTATCAAATACGCAGGCCTGAACAATCTCTTTTATTATTAACCCTGGACAAGGTTATTCTCAAAGCTTTCTAGCAATTTTGATTATGTGTTTTTATCGATTATATTACTAATTTGAATCAATAAATTTATCCATTTTAAAAAAAAAAAAAAAAAAAGTTAGCACTAAAATGTAACCAAGTTTTTTTATCTAACCATGACTAAATACTTCTTAAGTTAAAGAACATAGTAATACAACGTAAAATGCAAAAATGAATGAAAGTAAATATATACATATTCTTAAGTTGATAGAGTTATTTGAGTAAACCAAGTTTTAGAATATGTATTCCTATTTAAAATATTCTTACCGAAAATATTTTCTATAATAAAAAGTATTTCTAACTTTTTAAAGATAAAACTATAAAAAATTATAGTGTTAAAAAATACTTTCTAAAAAAAAAGCAATTTAAAATTGAAAATAAACAAAACTATTTCATTAACTTGTAAAAAAAAAGTTGAATTGGATCATCTCAGCCTAATGAGACAAGACAGGAGAGAACATGAACCTAAATTTGTCCCTGATGATGTTTATTAAATGGAGATTAATCTAATAGTGTCAAAAAAAAAAAAAAAAGTGAGAAGTGATGGTCCACTGCATTAAAAGGTGTCACATGGGGTGGGGTTGTACACCGCTTCCCTAACCCTTCTTTAACTTGTCTAGTGTTGTACAATCATCTTAAAAAAAAAGGACTATACACAAAACGTCAAACAAGATTCTCTACCATGAATCCTTTTAAAGAGCATATCTAACAATGGTCTATTTCTTACTCTATCTTTATATATAAACATTTTAAGATAAAAATTATATTTCAATAATTTTTTTTTAAATTTCTAAAATAAAGATGTGAATAGTGTATTTCCATATTTAGAGATTCATTATTCAAATCTCTAAATATAAAGATGATTTGACCCATATTTTAATTCACACTAATCCCCTATTATTTTATTATTATTTTAATATTTTATTATTTTATTATTATAATAATAAAATAACTATTTTAATAATATTTTATAACATATTTTTATTTTTCAAGATATTTTTATTTTTATTATTTATTATTTTATTAATTTTGAATTATTTTTCATATATAGTAAAATGATTTTAATATATTTATTTTATAGTATTATTTTATTTTTAATAATTTATATTTTTGTTCTTATAATAAATAAATTTAATTTTTTATTAAAATTATTTTTTGAAAATGATATAATACATTTTTGTTATTTTCATTTATATTGAAAATGAAGATTGTTGGTTGAAGTAAGATAATAAAATATTAAGATTTTAATTAATTAATATGATAATTTCTTAGAAATAAAAATACAACTTCAAATTGGAAAAAAAAAACATAGATATTATATCATATGATGTTTTGCACATCATTTACTTAAATCAATACATTAACTACAAGAAATATCGTTACTATACGTTTCCCATAAATGCTCAATTAACATATTTCGAAGGGCATAACAAGCTTCTTTACCTTTAATTTGTTTATGACAAGAAGTGAACCATTAAAATTGTTCTGTTTTATCTACTATCAACAAACATCACATTCAAATTAACAATGCTCTCATGAGTGTCAAATACATCTTTTATAATCATATTATGCAATATTAAGAACGCTGACATAATATCATGAAACACTTGTTTCTCTCACTAATGTGATGGTCCTTTGATAATTACAATGAATATGACAGTGAAAATTATAGGGATGATTTACGATTGGTATTATTTCTTGTATTTTATTTTTATCATTTGTTATAATTTTAATGTAATTTCATTATGTAACTTTTTTAATGTTTTTTTTCTATTGCAATATTATGCTTTATAATATAATTTATTAGTTTAAAAAGCATTTTTAGGTTTTTAATCTATTTTTATTTATTTAATTTAATTTTATATTTATATTTAAATAAAAATAAAAGTCTTTCATATCATATTTTAAAATATATTTATTTTAAAAAAAATTAAATTAAGCCACAAGAATTTAATAATAATTTCGAGCTAAAAATAAGATTGCTTATTACAGCTTAAGCTGTTTGTAAACGCGGCCTAATATCTCTAAATATAAAGAATATATCAAATTAGAAGCTTAAAATGTAGACTATCAAGTTTGTGAGATGTCAACCCATTTATGAAAGTAGACGTGTTTCGGATGTGTTAAACAACCCTTTTTTTCCAAAAGCGGGAACTTATAGAATTTTGATTCAATATAAATATCATACTTTTTAATACCTCTCACATATGACCCCATACCTATTCGTGGAAAGGTAAAATAACCAATGTATCAATTTGCAAATGAAGAACAAACACTCAAATTACATAGAGTTAGCTTTGATTCCATATTAAGCAACTAATTTTTCTAAAAACTTAAACTTGTAAGATTTCAATTCATTATAACTATCATGCTTCTTAACAAAATGCCTTTTTTTTCTTGTTCAAAATGAAGGAAACATATCTTTGATCCAGTAAAAAGAGATTTATATGGTTAAAAGCCAAGTGTACATTTTTAGTGGATTTTCCTTGGAATCTAAGTGTAGGAAGTTGGGTGCAACCATATGCTATTAAAGGGTTTTATATAATATTTGGAATTCTACTAAGGCTGTTTCATTTCAGTATTGTTTACTATTTTTTATACGTGTGAGAATCATAAATAGTCATAAGTTTTGGCCAAATTGTGGCACATATTATGGTGAAATTGCTTTGCTTTTTCATTGGTCAATTGAATGCACCTACCCATAAAAGATTGGAGAAAGAAAGAGTAACACAAACTTAGCTTACAACTCTTACATCGGAATTTAAATTGGATAGTGGAGGTAGGAACTATCAAGTGATATGCTCCCGACTTATGAGACTCTTTCTATATGTATCGATTTTTAAAGAGTCAAAAAGCTTTTTTCTTAAGCTTAAAATGAGTTTTTATATTATTTTTTTCCTTCAATTTTAATATTTAAATAAAATCTAACTCAAATCAATTATTAGCGTAATATTTTTCATAAAAACTTTATTTTACATGTGATAAAACTTTTATATCATAAATTAATCTTACTTTTATAAGCAAATCTTATTATTTTTACTTTGATTATGAACAATGTGGTTGGTACATGAAATATTGGATTTATGGGGGTGGCCGTGATTTTATTAGTGGTTAGTAATCTTAGACTTTGACCAAAATTTGGAGGTGATTATTTAATTGGTAAGGAAATCTTTTTCTTTTGCTCCACCACCTCTTTCCACTCAATCCCTTTCCCGCCTTTTTATCCTCACCTGAAAAATCCAACTTTATGCCTCTCAAACACTTTTGATGTGGCTCATATCGTATCTGCTAAAAAGGAAAAAATATGATGGATGACCTTGAAGAGACTCCTACTAATATTATTTCTTTCACGTGTTATATTTATTATTAGTTTAACTCCTTTTTTTAGTAGAAATGAGAAAAATGTTTACATATATTATAAAAGAAATGCATAACCACTTCACGAGGATTGAAGGAAGCAATACCCTCTGAAATTTGTTTTTTTTTTAAGGGGTTTCTTTACAAGCTTCATCATTATAAGTTTATAACTTTTCTCATTGATTTAACTAATACATTATAGAGTATTTATGTGCTCTATGAATATATCAATCGCATTGATTATTAAATTATATATGTTAAAATTTTTGTATTTTTTATTTTTTATTATAATTGTGAAAGTTCGAATAACCTATATGTATTTCAACTAATTCCATAAACCTTAAAGTTAATGTTCGAATAAAACATTTAATGATCCTAAGGAGTTAAATTTTTATCTATATATTTGTGATTTAATTAGCAATTCATTTTTTATTTTAAATAATTGAATCAATCAAACAATTTATTTATTTATTATTATAAGATGCTTCCAATACCCTTGCTATAAAGATTGAAAGGTATGGGTGGGGATGAGGAGAATATAACATTACTCAATATTGCATTTCCTGAGAGGTTTGGCAGAGAATCTGCAATCCCTTTGCAAAGTCCCACAAAGCATAATCTTTAGGCAAAGGGAGGAATACTAAGGGAATCAAGCATCCCATATAAACATATATATATATATATATATATATATATATATAGCATATATATATATACCTATATATATATATATAAAAGCAACATAAACTTACATTTCCCCAAGTGGTACAAAGGGGCCCTATCTGTGATAATTCTAATCATCATACCCCAAAAATGGTGGTCCATTTTTTGGGGTTATGGCCAGAGAGCATCAATATTGTGAAAAGTGGCAGTGGTGGGTCACCTAACAATGGCCATAATGGAAAAATGTAATACAAAAATAATGACACTTTCTCAAGGGGTTTCAACACCTTCTCATTTAGACTTTCTGGCTCAATCAACTTCGAGAAAATTTAAAAAAGAAAAAAGGAAAAAAAAAAAAAAAGAGCAATTCATTTTCATGATTTTGGTGAATGTGGGTTTGTTAGAAAGTTAAATATAGATATGATTATTAGGGTTTTGTTCTGTGATTACTACTACCATTGGATTCTCCATTAGTTTGTCATCACAACTAACAATGTGTCAACAACCATTGACCAAAATGGCTTATTGTGCCTTCATGGTCAAGGAATTCCCCCTTGGAAACATCTGTACCCCATGTTCTTGCATGTTCAAATGCAATTTTTAATTCATACTCTACCTGATTCTCTCTCTCCCTCTCTCTCTCTCTCTATATGTGTATATATAAACATTAGATATATTTTGCGGGTTTTATTCTCCACCATTAGCTTTATTCCATTTTTAAAAAGGGAAAGGGGCATCAAAGAATAAGAATTTTTTTTTTGTCTCGCACTAACCTCCACTCTGCCATAAAGGGGCCACTATCAGAATACTTCTTTGTTCGTCTTTCCCATGCTTAGGGCTCACCAATATCTACTGTCCCAAAGTATAGCCTATCCCAAAATCTTGCTCAGCTTCCTATTTCTCTAGGGTTCTGTGATAACTTCAAACCCCTTATTAGTTCTCCCCCTATTTTAATAAAAACTTTTATGCTGCTTTAACTTATTCTATTTTAAAAAATTAAAATATATTATAATAATAGTTATAATATTTTGCTCTTATAGGAATTCAAGCGTGAATAATTTGGGTCTATTCGTTTCCTATTTTTTAAAATTATTTTTAAGAACAATTCTTAAAAACATAAAAAACGCCATATTTTTAGAAATTATTTTTCTCTAAATTAAGTGTTTTTCGTGTTTTTTTTTTTTTAAATAGCAACAAGATTAAATCCTCATACTACATTTTTACCAAATGGGTCAGCCTCAAGAAACATTTCAATTTATATTTTAAATTTTAATTAATGATAAATAAATCGAACGATCCAAAGCAAAGTTTAGCTAGTACCCATAAAATTCCAAAAACCGACTTTATCATTTGTTAAACTTTGTGTTATGAAAGTGACTAGGCTCCAATTCATTTTGTTTAGGAAACAAAAGATGCAATGATTGGTGCATTTCTCACATTTTGTATTCTTTTGTTTTTCCTCCTTTGGTTAAAGACTTGGTTTAATTTCAAAGGACACGGATTTATAGTTAGGAAAGGCTATATTGATCGTGTTCATTTAGAGTAGACCAAATCCTGATTTTCACTCAATAATTCAATTGTTTTAAAATTAGAACGAGTCACAAACTTCTAATCCCAGTTTGGGAGAAAGGAAAATTTGACATGTTCTAAGTATTAGTTATCGTATGGAGAAAGAAAATGTTTTCCGGGAAAATAAAAATTGTGTACAACAATTGGTAGCCTGTGGTTATCGGGAATAAATTCTTGGGGACCCCTTCCTTTTTCTTTTCTTTGGAACAGAGAGCTCGTTTGCTTGCCATGTAGTTGATTCCAATTCATCCAAGTCGTGAGAATCAATTAAATGGAACTTTAAAAGTTACTTTTGGGAATCGAAAGAAAACTTTTTTTGTAACACAAAGAGAAAAGTGACATGCAAATATGCAATATTTAAAATTCTCACCTCTTTTAGCCTATCTTGCAATATACGCTGAGTCCTTTAATTGGTAGGTTTTGAAGTTTATTTAGTTTTATCGATGTTTTAAAAATTGAATTAACGATTTAATCGAAAAAATTATTAATTCTCGTTTTAAGGATTAAATCGAACCGAAAAAGTCATCGACGATTCAAGATGTGAGATTTCATATTTTTTAAACATTGAGTTTTATGATTTATTTATCTTTTTATTTTTTATAAAAAAATTGACCTTATTATTTGTTATTAATATTCCATATTTAACATGATTTAATAATCAATATCATTCATATGCCATGAAATTTATTGATACTTGATAATCCATTAAGGAAAAAATAATTTGGTAATGAAACTCTCACTATTTTTTTTATTGAAGTCGGACACTTGAAAATAAAATCCTAAATTTAATAGAGTTAAAACAAGCCCTTGAGGTTGACTCAAGCCACTAAGGGTGGAAAAAGATTAAGAAGATCTAGGTTCAAGTTCTTAAAAGAATAAATACTATAACGGCATGTACAAAATAAATGGATGTAAAAAAAAATATTGTAACTTTTAACTCTAGGAGTTAATATTAATATGACAACTCTATCCCTACAAATTTAATCCTAAAAAGACCAGTTCAACTTCAGAAATCCAACAAAAAGCTATTTTATATTAAAGTGTTTTTTTAATTTATGAAATTATTTTCTGTTCTAATTAAATATCATAAACCTAGCTAGTTTTAAAAATCATTACCTAACGTTTTAAAATGTCATTGGGGTATGTATGAAAAGAAAAAGCAACAATAGAATAACATGACTATGGTATAAAACATAGATTCATATCCTCACAGTGTTGAATAATATTTTCAATAAAATACACCTTACAGAACTTCCCAAGCTGATGTGACCACAGTGGGATGTTACGTACATATAGATGTGAAATCATAGGCCAATTTGCCTGCCTCATCAAAGGTCCAATTTTTTAGCTATATGCTTTAGACATTTATGCATCACTAATTGGTCAATTAATAATTAATTAAATGCGTTAGGTGCCGCTTTCAAATTTGGCTTAAAAAGTCTTAATTTAATGGGTGGGGTGGTGCACCAGGCACTTAAATAGATTAGGTCCCCGACTCTTAATACTGTTTGCTTAGAGAAAATTTTGAGGGAAAATGCAAGGGAGCTCAAGAAAATAAAAAATAAATATAAATTAAAATAGAGTTAAAATCAATATATTATTTTTAGTTGTTACTTGAAGCCAGTTTTATTTATTCTAAAATACTAATATACATAATATCTAATTTAAAATGATATAAATTTTTAAGTAATTTTATTTTCTTTGAAATTTTTTATTAAACAATCAAATATAAAAAAATATATATATTTTAGTATTTTCCTAAGTCAAACACAATATAAGGGATCCTTTCAACTTTCAAATGCAGATACAAGTGGATTACTATTTCATCCCCATTTTTTGTATTTTGTATTTTTATTTTTGTACTGGGTTTGCAGTTTCAATTCATGATGTGTATGCTATTGCATGATTGCAAAGAAGTGCAAAGAAGTACGTTATAAAGGACAAGAGAGTTGTTGAGAAAAAGACTTTGTACGTATGATGTTGATAATGATTTATAACTGAATCAATATTTAGTTAAGTCTCAGTTGTTATACAATGGTGAAAATATTGCATTTTGATTTGCCTTCACGAAATTTGAAGTAATCATCCATTTTTAATAGTTAATTACAATGTTTTATTTTTATTTTTATTGTGGGATGAGTTTATGATACATCCCAGTTTCAAATCCAAGAAGAATTTATTAAAACTTAATGAAAAGTGAATAGAAATATAAAAAAATTAAAATATTTTTTTTCATGGTAAACAAAAGAAAAAAAAAATAGAATTTGTTGGCCAGTATTTTTTAAAATAGTTGACAATTATTTGCAAGAGTAAAATCCTATTTGAAAACTCAGTTATAAAAAACGATTTAATTACTAATTATCATAAATTTATTATAGTTAAATTGTAACATTAAATCTGTTTTATTGTATTTTCTCTAGTCTTCGGATATTGAATTTTTCGTTGAATTATTGAGGATGAACTATTCAATGGGGAGATAACTGCCCTTAAAAATTTATTTTTTTATATGTGAATTTGTTCTAATTATATGTTTAAAATTCTTATAATGGCTTATAATTTCGTGTTAAGAGTTTGACCCTAATTAATAATTTTTTTACATCTATTAATCTGGAATTATAATGTTACGACATTCTATTCTCACGAACATAATTTTTTTCTATATCCAATTTTTTAACCATCGAATCCATTAACACCCTAATTAATAATCTAAAAGCTTTGCCATTACACTTATCATTATTTGTTTTAATTAATGGATTATTGAGTACTAAAACAATTCCTATACAAAAAAAAATCACATTCATCGTCAGGGCATATTCAAAATTTTATTTTATTTTATTTATGTATATTGTGTTGATAGTTGTATGCTTATTTTCTATTGTTTCTTGAATTGTCATTCAAGACATTGTACCAAGTAATCAAATTAATTTTAAAAAACAATACTTTCTGCACTAAAGTCTACAGATTATCTTCAACAAAACCATTAAACATAAAAAAAAAAACATTAATATATATATATATATATATAACGTATTTTTTTATCCCTTGTGACATATCACACCTTGAATATATTTTTCATTGATAAGAAGTAACTATAATCCCGTGACGGACTAACCAATTCTGTATAAATAAATCTAGTTTCCTTATGGACAATATTTCACCCACCTCTCAATAGGCTTCATATTTAAAAATTTATTTATTTATTTGGAAGTTGAAATAAGAAAATTGAGATGCACAACAAGCAACAATAACAAAAGCTAGCTGTTACCCAATCTTATATATACGGATATACCATATTAAATGCACCTCGAGCGGTATGCTGGACTGGAGTATTACACTGGAGATTAATTAAATAATAATAATAATAATAATTCTTGAAAATGACATCTCACCCTGTTACTTGCCTAGGGGACTTAAAAAAAGGAGGATGTAACTATTTAAAACATTTTCAATCACAAATCTTTCGTTTCCAATTCTAAATTAATATAATTTTTATATTTAAAGTTGACGGGTCTCACTTTTTGGAGTTTTAACTCCAACCAATCATTTATATTTTTAACTCTAAATCACTATTTATTCTTCAAATATTTATTTTATCAAATTAAAATATTTTTAGAAATATAATATATGAAATATTTTTATTTTTATTTAAACATAAATATGAAATTATATTAAATAAATAAAATTACAATAATTAAAAATATATTAAAACCTAAAAATATATTTTAAACTAATAAATATTATATTATAGAACATCATATTACATTAAAAAAATAAAACAACATTAATTAAAGCTACATAATAAAATTACATTAACCAAATGATAAAAATACAATATAAAAACTAATACGTAATATATCACATTCATAATTTCCACCACTATATTCATTAAAATTGCTACAATTGCTATCATTATGACCACTTGATCCATTTGCTTGGGATTTACATAGTCATTTTTTCAATAATCTCAATTATTTTCACCTTGGAATATTTACACTCTAATGGATTGGATAGGGAATCAATTTTTAATAATTTTCTGTATCTTTTCAGCGATTCAAACTCGTATTTGTTGTGTTCGTTTTAAGTTTTAGCAACATCGTGATAATGTTTATAGATTCTTGATCGTTTGTTCATCGTTTATCTCTTTTATTTTTCCTCTTTTGAATATCTCAATGATTTGGTTATTTTCTTCGTACATTTTGACAAGGAGGTAACTTTTTCTAACCATTTTGACAAATAAATTATATAATTAGTTAATTAAAATCTTAATGTCTTATACTTACCATATAAATAAAAATGTATTATATAATTATCAAAAAAATTTAATAAAAAATTTAAATTATTCAAATTTATTAAAATCATTTTACTATATTGTATTTGAAAAATAATTTAAATTCAATAAAATAATAAAAATAAAAATATCTTAAAAAATAAAATATGTTATAAAAATATTATTAAAATAATTATTTTATTATTATAAGAATAAAATAACAAGAGAATAATAAGTATAATATTAAAATAATAGGGAAATAGTAATTACTATTCACATCTCCATAATAGAAATGGAGTATGGTTGAAGCGCATTTTTTGGATCCAAATCTCCAAATATGAAGATGAAGCAAAAAATGAAGAATGATTGGGGATGCTCTCATTAGTAATGACCCTTTAAAGACTCAAAGGCAATTTTATTAATCTGACCTAATGATTTAGGTGGACTAATGGATATATATATATATTGATAATCGAGGGTGTTTAGGTCAGGTTATGTCCATCTCGATTAATCTCATTAAGCCCTAAAGTTAATGATTAAGTAAACCTCTATTGGTTATGAGTGAATTCGAATTAGTGCCTTGATGCACTTCAATGAATCTCGTTGGTTTGAAGTTAATGATCTACTATATATATGATTTTAAAAAATCAGACATAATCTATATGATTTTTCTTTGAATTGAAACACCTCTACAAGATCATATTGTAATTCTAACATTTCTTAAAGTTGTGTAATTTTTAAATGTTTTTATGGCAACAAAATTTTTTTTTAATATTGGAAAAATATACATTAGAATCATTATTCTAGTAATTTAATTTAAGTTGAAGTTTATGAAATTGACCTTAGTGTATTAAGGCAATCGATGATCAATGTTATTAAATAAAAAAAATTATGAGAAACATAATACATATAATGTAAAGTAAATAGATATTAAAAAAAAATAGAAAATTAGATGAATTTAGGTGGAGTTGATCCTATCATTTATAAGAGGGAATTGGGAAGGTTGTGTAATATAAGAAACAAAAGAAAATCTCCAAACAGGGTACAAAAAGTTAGGGAAGATAAATGGTGGTCATTATGGTTGTGTCTATTCTTCTACCTAAAATTGATAGCGATGATGAAGGAGATTCAATATAACCAGTTGGTTTAATAATGATATGGATTTAAGGAGTCAACATAAAGGGTTTATGGATATATAAATATATTGGATGCCTACCCTTAAAGTCTATGTTTGGATTATAATATTTCTTTGGATGCTTTTTGGGAGATTGGTTACCTATTTTTCTGTAAATGGTAAGAGAAATAAATGCATACCATTTCAATGTGGTAGAGGAACAATCTTTGTTTCCCTATCCCACATTGTAAACAAAGTAGGAGAAAAAAAAATAACTAAATAAGGGGATTCCATCTTTGTTTCGTTCTTCCAAATTAAGGGAAAGTAAAAAAAAAAAAAAAATGCAAACAAAATTCATTGTCAAATGATAAAAAAAAAATGATAAATGTAGATTATTTTAGTACTTTTCCCCCATGTAGCTAGAATTTCCTTTTTTGAAATATTAATAATTTTTATCATCTCATTAAATTTGAAGTTGTGTTTATGAAGTTCGGCTCAAATGATAAAATGATAGGAAGTGACTATCGAAAATCCAATGTATTATATAAAATGAATAGATGTAAAAAAAAAAAAAATACTGAAATTTAAAGGAGTCTATAAAAGGCAAATAAAAGTTGTATAGTTCTTGAGATGAGGTAAGAAAATCTGTATTTGAATTAAAATGAACACTCAAACAATGATATGCAAATTTGACTATATTAGATCCCAGAAGCGGCTTCCGATGGGAGTTATTTATCGAAGAATGTCATCCATACTTATTAAAATGGCCAGCGCCAGATAAAAAATTAGGCTCCCGATGGAGGTGGTATCGAAGGTGGTAAATCTTGAAAATGCTTGGGTTTAAGGAATTGATATATTTATGACTTTAAAGAGAGGTGAGAGGTTGTAAAATAGCGATTGGTGGTTGTGTTCATAAACGGTTATATTTATTCATGTGGCGTGTTTAATTATATTTTTAATAAAAACTAGCGTTGAATTATTAGAAATGATCTGATTTGGCCATTTCTGAATTTAGACCAACAATTTGTTTATGGGTCTTACACTTATTTATTCGAGGTTGTAAAATGATATTTAATAGCCTTTTTGTATTCCATTGGAGTTCAACACAATGAATAAAATTGTAATAGCTAAATGATGATGTATGATATCAATCTATCCTAGACCCTGGTTGGAAGACCCAAAAGATTCTTTTAATATATTCTTCATAGCAAATATGTATCCATTATAATTTCTGACATCTACCCATGAGAGGCTGAATTTGGGGGATTTATTTTAAAAATGAAGCTAAGAAGTTATGGCATCAATTGAAATATGTGTGGCTAGAAAAAGAAAGAAACCAAGAAAACATAGCAATCGACAAGAAAGGTTATGCAGGCTTATCTTGTTTGTTGTTTGTTCAAACAATGTCGCTTCCCAAATTAGTAAGCTTACATGGGATGATTTATCTGCAGTTTTTTTTTTCTTTCTAGTTATGAGTTACTAAGTATGGGATATTTAGTTCCAACAAATTGTAGTGATTTACTGGAATGCAAATTAAGGTTGTGTTGAGTTATGGGAAAGTACTAAGGAAACAAGTAAACTAAACAAAATGATTTTCTTTCATTTAGTTGTGTGATAAAAAGTCTTTAAAAAATCAAATATAAATAAAATTACTAAAAATTGAGGTATTCTTAAATTATTTAATAAGCAGATTAATAAGTTAAAATAAATAAAATAGGTTTAAATTATCAAATAAAAATATAGTGTTGAATTTAACATCAATTTTATTTTCCTTGGTTTTTCTTTTCTTGTAGTTTCCTTTATTTTTTCTTTGTTTTGCATTTTCTCTTAAAATTTCCGGATCCAAACATGAGATAAGATGAGAAGAAAAAGGGATTTAAAGCATTAATCCCAAAGGTACAAGTTTGTTGGTGTAAAGTGCAAACAAGATTAGAGTTTGGACAAAAAAAAAGGTGGAAAAAGAGAAAGAAAGAAAGATGCCCAAAAATCTGCAGACGAATATATATATATGGAGGTGGAGAGCTAAGACAAAGGGGGATTCAAAGTTCAAACCCACAACAAAAGGAGGTCAAAGCTGTAATAGAAAGACAAGGTTTGAGCTGCTTTACAAATGCCCACAATCTACAAATGAAATGAAAATACATAACTCTGGTGTTTTTGGGGATCAATAAGGACAGGCTGGAAGGATCCAAACTCCAACCCCACTCCATTATTGTTAAAGACTCCTCAGTTCTTCATACCCTCTAATAAAATGGTATTTTCCCACATAACCCCGTCAGCTACAGAAAAAAATTAAAAAATAAAATAAAAAAAGAAAGAAAAGAAAAGAAAAGCTAGCTTACAGAAAAGCAGAAAAAAGGAGGCTGTTTCTTTCTTTCTTTCGTTTCTTTTCTTTTTCTTGCAGCTTATGCTAAGCATCTTTTCCTAGCTTCTTCTCTCTTGTCATTCTTTTTTTTCTTACAAATTTTTTGGGGTTTCGTGCTTTGCGCTTCAACCTTGTTTGTCTTCCTTCTTCTTCTTCTTTTTCTCATCCTTCTCCTGAAATTTGCTTCACGTTAGGCTATTGTAATGTGGGTTTCTGTCTGGCATTCTTTGTTTGCCCAGGAAAGTTGAATTGCTTTTCGTTTATTTTCTTTTTTCCCCTATTTGTTTCTAGGCTGTGTTTTTCTATCTTGGGATTCTGTTTTCTTTTGGAAGTCTCTTTGCATTTGAATTTTTTGGTGATAATTCTTTCTGTGTTTTGTTCAATCAACTGAAATTTCTGTCTCTGAGGGTCTGGTTTTGATTCCAGGGATTGGAAATTAACTTTCCTCCTGTACTGGGTTTTCTATAGTTTCTGGGTATTTTCTGTCTGGAGTTCATTTTTATTGTTCCAGTTTCTCTGCCTTGATCTCCTCGATTTCGTTTTCCACTTCTCTTTGTAATCATCCTTGACAACTTCTGAGGTTTCTGGTCTATCCCCTTTGTCATTTCTCTAATTCTCTTTTCTTGGTTCTGATTCCATGGGACTCTGTCACGGAAAACCCATCGAAAATCCTCAAACACAGTCCCAAGACCTTATAATTTCCGGTGATGGCGAGCTTCCTACCAACCCCCAAGCCACAAAAACCCCAAAATTCCCCTTTTACAGCCCAAGCCCACTTCCCAGCGGTTTCAAGAACTCGCCAGCAAATTCAAGCGTGAGTTCTACCCCCCTGCGGATCTTTAAGAGGCCGTTTCCTCCACCATCTCCGGCAAAGCATATTAGGGCATTGCTAGCTCGTAGGCACGGCTCAGTTAAGCCAAATGAGGCCACAATTCCTGAAGGAAGTGAGTGTGAAGTTGGTTTGGACAAAAACTTTGGGTACTCGAAGCAGTTTTTTGCCCACTACGAGTTGGATGAGGAGGTGGGGCGTGGCCATTTTGGGTACACTTCATCCGCCAAAGCCAAGAAAGGGAGCTTGAAAGGGCAGGATGTTGCAGTCAAGGTTATCTCCAAATCAAAGGTCCGGTACTATTTTTTATTTCTTGAGACGTTATCTTCCTAGTTTTATATAAAATTTCAAATTCTAATGGAAGTTCATTTTTATTAAATTTTGCATATGGCTGTAAATAAAAGGGATTTTGGATGCTATTGAAGACAGACTTGTTTACTCAGCAAACAAGTTGTGGAGTTATTGTCAATCAATGTAGCAGGATTTTGAGTGTCTAGCTATATTGATCTTTGAAAGGGGAAAGGGGAGAGACTCATGTTTTAGGTTTATAGAAAACATTTATATGTCGACATAGAGTTAATGGGCACCTAGTTGTATTCCATGTTACATCTCAGAAGTCTTTTATGTATGTATGTCCGCACGATTTTGTATGAAAATAGTCTAGTATCAGCACAAGTATGATTTGTGCCGTCCTGTGTCCTCGGTGGGTTGAAGGCCACTCTGTTTATTGATTGTTGCAGATAATTATAGTTTTGATCATTTTAATGGTTGTGATTGTGATATTATATTTAAGTTATAAATTCTTACAGAAAAACCATTGTACTCTATAGTTTTCCTGAAAATTTTGTCACTTCTTGGTATAAACGAAACTATTGTGACATTTTAGATGTAGCATTTGTAGAAATCAAGGTAACACCTAGTTCTGTTCTCATGGGAAATGGTAATGTTTTGGCAGATGACTACAGCAATTGCTATTGAAGACGTGAGAAGAGAAGTAAAAATATTACGAGCTCTAACTGGACATAAGAACTTAGTGCAGTTCTACGACGCCTATGAAGATGATGAAAATGTTTATATAGTGATGGAGTAAGTTGCACTGCCTTTGTTTTCTTCCCCCCTAAAGATCTTATTCTATTATGTTTGATGCCATTGACTTTGGTTTTTCTAATTAATATTTCGTGGAAGAAAATACTAATGGTTCATAGTTGGGAAAAAGACCTGTATGAACTTTTCCTTTTGGCATTTGGCTACTCTACAATTGCATGTTGTAGTCATAGACCTGGCTATACCATACATAGATGTGGGTCCTGTGTTTTATTTGTTCCTCTGAAACCCATGGAAATTTGATGTCAACTCCATGTAATCAGTTTATATAAGCTGGATGAATTACATGTAACTTTGTTAAAGTGTAGAGCTTCTAGGCTTTGACAAATTGGGAATTTGTAGTGTCACATGCTTAATCACTTGGGTGATTTGACCGTCCCTTGATTGTTGACTCTCCTAATATTTATGGTTCTTCAAAGTAATGGAAGATATTCATTGAATGCTTGTAGTTACCGAGTTGTTCTTAGTTTCAAACAGGTCTTACCATAGTCAGGGATAGGAAGCTATAATTTAATTTTTGATGTTTTAAAGCTTACTTCCTATTCTATTTTTATTTGTCCAGGTTATGCAGAGGAGGTGAACTTTTAGATAGGATTCTTGCCAGGTAATAAATTATATTTATTTAATTTTTACTTTTTACTGCTATGTGCCAAATATATGGCCTGTTTTTGCACCCTCTAATTGGATGAACTTCATGCTACACTCTCTAGGGGTGGAAAATACTCGGAAGAAGATGCTAAGGCTGTCATGGTCCAGATTTTGAATGTTGTTGCCTTCTGTCATCTTCAAGGTGTGGTTCACCGGGACCTTAAGCCAGAGGTAAGAGGAAAAAATAAAGATCAGTGTTTCTACAAAACATATAGCATGTTATTTTCCTGAACATACTAGCTTTCTTGGGTGTTTACTTCAATATTTGCAACAATTTACCTTTCTTAAAATTTTATAAATGTTAATACTTAAAATTATTGGAGATATCAACAAATTAACAGGTGTTTTTTTTTTTGAGATTTAATTTATAAATGGTCCTCAACATAGGAGATATTGGCATATTGTCCAATATTATTATTATTATATTTTTATTTACTAACCTTTCAAAAAAAAAAAAAAAAAAATTTTGTTGCTTGAAATGGTTGAACTAATGTCTAGAATTACATCCATTATTCTTGATAAATTTGTTTACTGTTTGATGAACTTGACAGTTATCTCACAGATTGCAAAAGTTAGATTTGAGAATTGTTAAGAATGCAAATAATTTGGAAATTAGGAACTATTTGCAAAATAACATATGGAAGTCAGGAAACTAGTAACAAAGATTTTTAGGTGAGGGATGATTCAATAACAGAATAAGAAAGGGGAAAAGGAACATTTTATGTTGACATTTTTGGAATTTTTCGTATTACGGCCTATGCCTTATTAGATTTTATATTCTATGATATTTGGTTGCTGTTGATGAATAGCCCACATAAACTCTGAACTCCAAAATAATTTGGAAAAATTGTTCAGGTTGGAATATAATAATTGCTGCAGATTCTTCTTTTTTTTTTTTTCTGTTTCCATCCTCTTGGTGGTTGGCTGTTGGGCTGGGTTGTTATGTTGGGTGGCTGCTAGATAGATGAACACTTCCTTGAGACATCCTGAGATCTATTTTCAAGCCCTTTAGAAAGAGGCTTACTTACTATCCGTACTGTGATAGGATGAAGGTTCTTTCCCCTCCCAGCATACTCAGGTGTCAGACACAATCTTTCCATTTTACTAGAAATGTTGTATACTAATGGCTGGATGCATTGATTGTCTTTTATCTTGTTATCTCTAAATCGTTGATTAAACTGATGTTATACAATTTTTTTCATTCTGGTTAATTTCCTTTGTTTAATTTTTGTTAATGTGGGAAATATTTTCCATTTCTAATGACATGTAGTTTTCTGCTTCAGAATTTTCTTTTCATTTCCAAAGAAGAAAATTCCCCTCTGAAGGCTATTGATTTTGGACTTTCTGACTATGTAAAGCCAGGTTGATTCATCATTCAAGATCATTCCTTCTTAGTTGTCTTTTTTCTCCATTCTTTTCCTTTTTCTCTTTGCCAAAATAATGTGATGGTGGTTTGACATTGGAATGCTGTCAGATGAGAGGCTGAATGATATTGTTGGAAGTGCATATTATGTAGCTCCTGAAGTTCTTCATAGATCATATGGGACTGAAGCTGACATGTGGAGTATTGGTGTAATTGCTTATATTCTTCTATGTGGAAGTCGGCCCTTCTGGGCTCGAACAGAATCAGGCATATTCAAAGCTGTCCTTAAGGCAGATCCAAGCTTTGATGAAGCCCCTTGGCCTTCTTTGTCTCCTGATGCAATAGATTTTGTAAAGGGATTGTTGAATAAAGATTACCGCAAGAGGCTAACTGCTACTCAGGCCCTAAGTAAGTCTCTGAAACCATCTAAGTTAGTTTAGTGCTGATTTAATTCCCACTGATGATATATATGATTTAACCATGTCTGCGTATGAGGAGAAACATGCCTTCTTAGTTTCCTCTTCTGTTTTCATTACCAGTAAAATAGTTTTGAACCGGAAATAAATGAGACTGGGAAAGGCAGTACCCTGACCCTCATTCTTCCATTTGCATTATTCTCTCAAGGGTGGTATGAACTCTAATTATTGGAATTTGGTTTTTGTGTTTAGGTCATCCATGGCTAGCCAATTATCATGATGTCAAGATACCATTGGATATGATTGTATATAAACTTGTAAAAGCTTATATATTCTCATCTTCACTGCGAAAATCGGCTTTGGCGGTATGCTCTTTTGTCTTTCAAAGAAACTACTTGTGTTCATAACTTCTTAAATATACTTATTTGCATATTTAGGAAATATAAATTGTAAGAAAGTAATATAATATTTGAGCTTCCAAGACAGATTAAATTGATCCGTCTTTTAGTATTTCTTACAACCATTCTTGACAAAACTGTTTATCTCTCTTATATTACAAAATATTGCTAAGTGTTTACTCAGCTTTCCAAATCCTTTATTGCTAATTATTTGGGCTCAAACATATGAATCCTGCTTCCTTTTGGTTGTCCACTTGTTCTAGTAAGGCTTTAAACTTGGATTGAAATTTTCAGGGTTTATATTGATGGAGGCATGAGTAAGTTTCACACTATCATTGACTACAATGTCCTTTCTTTCATTAGGCCCTGGACTGGCTTTATGAAAGGAATGTTGATAACAATTGCAAGGAAAATAATTAGGTTGGAGACATAATCGACATCCAAAGTATTTCTTTTTGTTTGACAAGTTCAGGCTGGTTGGATGAAGACTGTGGCCATGTTTGGCTCTTGGTAAATACCAAAGGGAAAAAAAGAACAAAGGAAAATAGCTTCATATTTATTGTCTATAAAATGCCAAAATCTAATATAATTTAACTAGGTTAAATGTATTCTAATTTGAATGATCAACTTTTTTATATCAACGTAGAAATATAATAATAAATGATTTTGAAGCACTTATAAAAGATAATGTAAACAGATTTTTGAAGTATTATTTATGGTAATCCTTATCAACCATTTTTTATATTTCTTACTCTTTCCTGTAATTCTTTCCTCTTTATTTTCTTCATTTTCCTTTTAAAATTCATTAATTCAACTATATGAGTTAATTTTAAATGATGATTCTTTAAATATCTTGCTCCTGAAGCCAAATTCCTAATACAGGAAGCGATTCTTTGGTATAATCCGCTTGGTAAAATCCCTTCATCTTTAACCTATATTACACATTTCTGTGTGTGGTAGAAAGCTTTTTGGAACTCTGTGGAAACTCTGAGCTCTTCCGATGAGGCAAACTTCTGAAAAGTCTTCTTGAAAACCCTGAGATTTTATGCAAGTAAAAAAACATGTTGGTCCATGAATTCCTCTTTTCATATGTAGTCTAAAGCCTTCATCATTTCTTGTCAAGATACTTCTTTGAACCTATTAGCTGATCCTGAACTTTACTTAAGTCCATCAGACTGTACTTTTACCATCCATTATTTGTCATCCTGTTTCATTATACTCAATAGTTTCATATTCCACTTTCTCTTTTTCTGGTTCCACATTTTCTACTCAACTACTCCTGGCGAACTCATGCCATGGAGATTTAATATCTATTTTGGTCAGCACTAGCTGGCATTTGATTTGATAACCAGCTGTTTGAGTCCCAACACTATTCCTTCAGTCAAACAAATGGATCATGATCATATGCAGGAACCCAAGACTGTTGAAGGACTGGTCTTTGTATTACATTCAGCCTGATATGATCAATCTCATTGTGCCACTCATGATCCGATCTGAATGAACCAGGTTCAGTATTGTTAATCCACCAGCCACATGGATCCACGGTCCCGGAAGAGGAGAGCGCGGCACATCCCTGTCACGTTTTCCCCTTTCTTCTCCATTTTATTCTGATGTACTACCAAATACAACTTGGTCGCCCGAATCTCTCACCGCGGCTTGTAGCAGTACTCCTTCCAATGATATGTTTGATCTGAAGACTCTATATACTACAGCGTGCTCAGCCAAGGAATGAGAGTTTGTAATCAATATAAACGTTGGTGTCGGTTGTCATCGGAAAGATGGAAGAAACTTATTTATGACCAAAGAACTACTTCAGCATGTCCCTCCTCTCCTCTCTTGATCTTTTTCCTCCTGATTGGAGGCAGTGCTCTGTAGCGTAATGAACTATTATGGCTTTAACATCTTCATGGATCAATAAAACTTTTCTGTTTCTGTCAGGAACTGGTTCAGCCCACTAGTACCTGTTCCATGTGGCCCTCCAAGATCTGGATAGTACACTTCCATGTTTTCAGCTTCCAGGTCAATGGACTCACATGGGTCCGATCCTGTGGTATTCCCAAAATAGAATGAAGATCCTGTTGTTAATTCATTAAGGATCTGATGTCCCCATCAAAGAGGCTGTTATAAGTTTGAATTAAAGAATTTGCAAATTGACCTTTATCACCAGTACTAGGCACAAATAACATATCCCCAGCCAGGTATTCTTCCTCTTTTTCTTCCGAATCGGTCTTACTGAGTTTTCGCCCTGTATGAATTTCTTTTCCCCATGTTTTTGGGTGCTATCGTAATCTCAGAGGATCACTGATGGAGAGCAGGGATTCACACTGCATTTAGGATGAGGAACCATGAGCGTTAACTCATTGGAGCCTGTGGTCAGCTGATCCCCAGCATTCAATGCACTTGGTTTCAACAAATCTCACTAGGATCCACTCAGTTGAACTGGTCATAATCACCGTTATTTTGACTTTATTTGGCCAGCTCTTCAGGAATGTTAATGTTGGGTTCATTTTCGAATCTTGGTTTTTTGTACTTCATAAGCTTTAAGACCAAAAAATAAATAGTTAAACCAATGTAGTTTTCTTATTTTCCATAAATAAAAACAGTTTTTGAAATAATCATCTTAGGTGGTCGGTCAAATATTGAGAAACTTGATCTGAAAAATATAGTTACTACAGAATTTTGGTTTTTTTAAAATGAACTGGATATTTATTATCGAATATATTTTTTTGTTTTTATGTAAAATGAAAAAATAAAAAAAATAAAAAATGGGGAATCCAAAACTCTGTTTCAACTTTGATTTTATTCACTATTTCAAACAAAAAGTGGTTTCAGAGACCAAAATGAGGTTTTATGCATGTAATTTTTCTTAGTTCAATTATCCATCATATCCAATCATATTTCAGATTTTCAGTAGTTGTGGTCAAACAATTAGTTTTTCTGTTTGAATCTATTTATTGAACATTTCTGTTAAAAAATATGTTTGAGCATTTTTGTTTGGTTTGATACACTATGTACTATCCAATAATATTTCTTCATAAGATGATCATCAGTAAATTAATAACTTTTAACAAATGAAATCCATCCAAGATCTGTATCTTTGTTACCAACCAAATTACAGACCTCAACATATGGTTTGAGCTGGAGATATTTGTTGACTTAAAAAAAATCTACTAAAATGGTTCAATAAAATACTATCGTCGAATGGTGATTCTAATATCACATGATAGTCAACAATACGTAGTTAAATGATCTATTTCACTGCACTTGAAAATTGAATGCTGTAACTGGATCATGAGCACGTTATATTTAGTGTGGTCCTAGTAATGCTTGCAATCACTGATCATATTACGGTGAGCTTTGCTGTTATTCTCAATTAGCAACTGATGCTGAACATAACCAATTTCACCCTATAAAATAGGATCTGATCTGATGATATTTTATTGGTTAAATCACTTCCAACAACTGGACTGTATCCAAATACAACCACCATAACTCATCCAAATCATAACAATCATGATGTTCAAAACACAACTGTCAATATACTTCATATTTAATATACTATCCAATTTAATCAACACCATCCAATATAACTCAATTATACCTATCCCAAATTACAAACCGGGTCATTATGATCATATTGATAACCATTTCCATCCAAATTAACTATACGATCCAGCTAATCAACCATGACCATCCAAATACAACCGTTATTATATCTATATTATAAACTATTTGATCCAAATTGAACTAATGCATCAACGAACCAATATAAGTGACGATCCATTTATATGAGAATCAAAATTATATATATACGGTTTGATATGCAGTATAAATGGAGTATCAACGAATCCACATTATGAGTTTTATCTTTTCTACGATATTCAGAATAATAACACACCAGATTGATCTATATGATATGGTAATCTCAATAGTTAATAAATCCATATAACGATCGGCGTGTATACGAGAATGTCGAGGTCGCTTAGGTGGGTGGCAAAATCTAACCAATGTGTTAATCGATTTAAATCCCGGAATCAAATTTCGGTAGAAGTGTGTACCGGTAATTTTGAATGCATCCCGGCTTTTTATCTTGCCATTAAACACTCACCGGCACCGTTCTCATGTAAATTCACGTCACGTTTGTTCTTATCAATCCGATAGTTTGAATCTGACTGCTTTTCAGGCATCTGGCAAGCTATGATTCTGATTTAAAGATTTTGTTCACAAGACAGACATTTAACATTTTACACTGAATGCAACACAGATTAAATCGGACCAATGAGATATACGCAAATACATCGAACGCAAATCCAAAGTAGATTTGATAAGTGATATGAGTAAGTATAATCCAGTTTCATCTGATTTAATGTGACATAACATGAGGATGGTTTTGTAATATTCAAAATACCCCAATTTTGCAATGAAAATTATTATAGATTCTGATAATCAATAATCGTATTTTTCAGAATCGTTGGCTAATGACGGACAATGATTATAAACCGCTCAAAAAGAATGAGAAAACATGAAAATTGAAAATCGTAACTGGAGTGTCAATCGAAGTGTTTTATACGTCAGCGAAATTAGGGAGAATAAATGAGTACAGAAAAAATAATATGGTGATCTAAATTCCAAGACTAATAGAACTGGAAGGATCTAAATTATAAAAATAAATGAAAGAAAAATCAAGAAAAGTTGACATAAGATGGAGAAATTTTTATATTTCTCCTCCTTTGAAAGATTTACATGCTTCGATCCATGTAAGAAAAGGGAAAACAGAGAAGACAGATATTTAGAGTTAGAGAGAGGCCCCGCATTCAGATTTTCACACCTACCATAGGGTTCCAAGAAGGCAAGAGGGTCCCTTCTTCGTGACAAGAATTTCGGCAAGGGAGATTCGATCCTTGAGTGCTGGAAACTCGAGAGGCCCTCCTACCTGCCGGTTTTCACCCGGCGGTCATACATTCTGGCTGAAGTGAATGTTTCATCAGGGCAACTACGGGAAAGTCGGTCACACGGTGAGTGGCGATTATCCGACCCTGAGGTTTGATTTTCGGCACAAATGAAGTGGAATTTCGTAGTGAGTCCAGGAATTTGTTCTACCAATGAACTGATGTTAGGCTTTAATTTCCTCTGATTTGACCTGAGACCAAGTTATATCTATTTATCTGAGGTCGCCTCGATCAGATCCCACTGGCCTGGTCATCGGCCGTCAATTACTTCCGATCTTAGAACGCATTTTGCAAGAAATAAAGTGACTCTGGGGCGTGGTCCTTCTGAAGAGCAGTCATACCTGGAACTGATTTTGTTTAATTTCTAATCATCTGATATTTGGTTATATCTTTTGATCTAATACCAAAGCAATATGTCACAATATATCACTGAATAGAGCAGCCTGCAGAGGGTTCACAGATCTCATAAAGGTAGAGAATGGCTCACGGTCAGTCACTGGTCTGCGTCAATACGATGATCTCCAACTTAATAACATCTTCGGTCCAATCCTGATTCGGTATTTTCTGATTCGCGGTCACGAGTCAGCGAACGTATCCATATGTTCCGAGAGTGATAGAACATGCTTGATCCGAGATGACAAGATTGATTCCACCAGGTCGCTTCCAGCTCACTACATTGGGCTCAGATTTGACCTGCGATAACTCCAACTTCGGTCATAATTCTTCCAACTGAACTGATCTTGGTGATTCTTGATCTCATGAACTTTATTGAGCCAAGAATCCACTATATAATAACAATTGAAATCATATTATCTTTATAATCATCCTAATCTAAATCATTAGTATGACTTAATATATTTCCATTTCTTTAATACTTAATAGTGATCACTATGGAGAAAAGCTTAATCCATAGATTTAGATCTGTGATTTGAATCAAAAGCGTAAAGATTTTTGGTTGGTTCATTTATCATATTCTCTGCTTTATTTGTGTGGAAATGTTTGAGTCTTACCCACCTATCTTCTGTCAAGTTTGCATGTTTAATAAAAGATGGAGTTAGAATTGATTTAAAATGATTGAAAAAGATTAGGAAAATGTTTGCATATAAAAATTGGTATGATTATTGAAATAAACTATGGATATGCTTCATTATTGGTACTTATATGATTTGAACGCTATTAGAAATGTTAACTCATGTAGTTCAGATGCAAGAATATATATCGCAGATTTAATAGTACACTGAAGATGACGCTTAATCATCAGATTGATGTCACCTGATCATGAACACAGATTCAGATCTAAGAGGTGTCATTTATTTGATCGGTTGATAATCGCTCAAGAGTTCACTGACCGCACGTGTTATAAACCATTTGAGACGCCTGTAACGTGAGGGATTCAGCTGGTGAGTCCATGATCTCGGAGGTCAAGATATATAGCAACTGCTTATGGCATGAACCCACTGGTGGAACTAAATTATTTTGTGTAAATGAAATTGATTTGCACACTGAAATTGATTCAGATAATCTAATTTTGATCTCAGACACAACTGAATTTGGAATTTCAGGAACGAATTTGAATCATGTGAACTAAATCAATTCGGCAGATATGAATTTGAATTCCATTCGAGGACAATATTGAATATGGTGCGATTTTGGATGACTAACTAGAAACATGACGAACTGTAGGTAAAACAAAGTATATGTATCTGGAGCTTATATTGAATCACAATATCGGAAAGTTTGAATGTTGAAACTGTGTACGTGATTTTAAACCAAACTGAGTGGAAATTTTGATTTGTGAGGAAACCAACAAGAAATGGTTTATTTGACAGTTTCACCAACGCGTGAAAAATGGAAAGATAGGAGGCAATCCAAAAGTGTATCTCAGATTCGAGGAGCACAGCTGCAAAAGAAGAGCCTTTGAGCATGTCCCATATGCATTCATCATGTTTTCTCGGATGATGATATTTTGTAAAAAACAACTTAAATTCTAATATTCGGCTTGCACCACCGGCAAGGCCCCAAATGCTCATCAATTTATTTTGCTGAATGATAGAATACTACAATGCCCAAATTTTGAAAATCTCATTCCAAATTATATGTATTCTTGATGACTGAAAGATTCTGAATATGGGTCCCATCTACTTGATCTACCAAAACTGTCTGCCTGGAAAGGGGCGCCAACACTTCAATCTAACTCTAAATTCAAACTGGTTCGGATAAGAGGTTATGAGATGGGATGAACCCGAGAGAGGGAGAAAGAGTTTTTGAGTTGGTGGTGCTCCTCACTCTCTCAGATTCTTCCAACTGATCATCCCGTCTGATCCCAACTATGATAAGAGGAAAGCTGATCCCCACCATAAGAGCCACACTGGCACTTACATTGTGGAGCTTCTAAACCCCGAGGAAAATCTCCTCTCACTGGAGATTCTTTGATCTGGGTGTCATTGTACTATTTTGGGTGTTAGAGTCAAATGGTCATGGATTTCAGATCTCAATAACGGATTTGACAATGATGATGGGATTGTCCATTGAGCCCACTGATTTGTTCAGATCCGTTGAAAACAAATCTGATTTGTTCGTTGTAATCAACTTCACGTGAATTTGGATCAATTTGAACTGTTTGAACGCTGAGTGGAAAAATGATATGTTAATACTAACTGGATGTGTTAATGATGATTTGTTTGAATCATAGAATATAATCACATGTATGAGCTACTGAACGGATGAGAGAATCACATCTATCATGATCTATAAAAATTTACGCGGAGATAGCTAGAGTCCCACACAAGCACTAAGATGGTTGTTCACTACTTAAGACGGGTTGAGTTTGGTTTTCAGATCACATTCAATGAAAGATTCCATATCAAAACTCATAAACTAAAGCACTAATGTGTCAAGGGGCTTAGAGGGACCATGAATCCTGAGCCCAATATGTAAGAGACTGCGGTACTCAGTGCCTGTTGTTTTTAAGAAAATGATATACTGTGTTTATCACTTGATCTGAGAGTTGAGTGATGAGAGCCTTGATGACTTATTTAAGTTACCCACTGGCAACGATTGATGTTTCAGAGTTAATAAAGGACTGGGAGCTGGCAAGTCACTGGGATACTTAGTGATGAAATGCCACATCGGGTATAGGGCATGTGAGGAGTCAGAGTGACTCAAAAGTGGCGGTGAAACATTTCGCTTATTTATGGCAACCATTCACGTATGAACAAATCGCGAATGGATAAAGTTAGACAGCCATTACATGTGCATTTTGAAAGCGAGCAGCCTCCAGAGAGAATTCAACCATTAAACTTGTCACCCTGTCGGATCCTTCAAATATGATGACCACAAAGACTGATCATCAGAGAAGATCCACTGTGATACAAAGCTCCACGATCTCTGACTATATATCTGTAAAACATGTAAGAAACATTGATGATCATGACGTTTCAATGGGATATCTGACTTAAAACTATGGTGTAACAGAATAATAGTATTCATTATATATTTGCAAACAGTCCCACGGGTCATTTTAACATGTTTGAGTCCTACAGGAGGATGATTCATTTTGCAAGATTGATAATTCAATGGTTTGATATGATTCCATGAGTCACTGATTTGGTCAGACCTGCTCTGAGGCGTCACAACTGATAAGTCTCATCAATGTGGATGATGACGCTCGAGGTGATGGTGAGTCAGATGGTAAACACAAAAATTTCCAAGATCGAGATGCAGATAACTTTAGACTATATGATGGAAGTCCTGTGATGCAGTGAACATCAAAGTAGGGAGAAAGCCCCGGGTGGTGAACATCTGATAGGCAGTTCCTGATCAAAGAGGAACCACCATAGGTGGCGAACTACTCTAATCGGACTCAACAACCCCTCTCATCACCATCACTACCTCCTCTCCTCAACCTGAATCTGGTCTATCCACTCAGAAAAGTGATGAAGGAGATGTTCAATTTTGATATCCATGATAGATGCTCCCATCATGTGCAATCACATATCCTTCCACCTAATGAACTATCTGATAATATGATTAATGTTCGGAGAATAAACCTGAGAAATCAATGAGATATAACAGCAATGTTATTATCCGGGAGATCATAAAAAAAACACTGTAATTTTTCATCATTCATTTAAATATTTAAATATATCAAGAATTTAAAGATCTTTATTTCACAATATGTAGTTTGTGGGTCAGACATGGACACTTCGGCTGACCTCATGAGCGGGGTGTGATCAAACTGGCTGTATTATGAACACATCAATCATCTGGCGGATTCATGAGTTCGATACACTGCAATGGAGAGGTGATGTGACGATCCTTGAGCTGCACAGAATGGCTGGCAACGTGATGGTAGATATTACGCCCAATCCGATTGGGGCTCCACCGAATAATCTCACTGATATTTTAGTAGTCGATTATAGTTAGGGCACAAAAGCTCAAAACATTATTTTAAATTTTGGTTAAGGATAAATTGGTGACTTGACAAATGAAGGACATAAAGACATTTAAGATAGGAAGATTATATGTTATGATGAATTAATTGATAGTCATTTACAACAGTATGAATAGTAGAAGATCCAACAATGGCAACAAGAACAGGTGTATGTGGATAAGATTCCAACATGGTCTTCAGAATATAAAGTTCTATTTATTCCAAAATAGAGCTACAAGATACTGGAGAAGGGTTTCACCACATGATTTCACCCTCGACGGGGATCTGGTCTGTCTCAAGCAAGAAGAAAGGTACTTGGTTGAGAAGCTGAGAAACCCAAATAGGAAAACTGATCCTAACTTCCTCTTGTTTAGTGGCCTGTGATATATGTGCCTGGTCTCTTCCCGACAACAGGCTCTTGTTCGGTCAGTTTAGTTTCAGGCTTGGCTTTGCTTGCTTGAACGACGCAGAAATGGCAAAAATGCCCATTTATAAGCCCACACACTCACTTCTATGAAGTAGTTTCAAGATAGGCTGGGCACCTCACTGTGCTTAACCCAGATCCTCTGCTAACCCTCTGTTCACTTAGGTTGACCTCCTCCGCCTCAAAGCAGAGTAACTATTCACTAGGCAAACCAACAACCATAAAGATTGAGCTATAAACCTCCATTATTCTAGAAATCATCACTCCTTGTTAGACTGATTTAAGGTGAACCATATAAGGAAATCTGATTTGATAATCACTATCCTGAATTTAATGGAATGAGGCATGCATGATATATGGTTTATAAAGAGAAAGACAAACAAAACAGTCCATTATGACGTTAATATAAATTGAGAGCACAGGTCTAATATGACCATGATATAATCAATGTTGTTAAGAATATTCACTAAAATTGTCTTAACCCACCACTTTACTGGTCATGTGATATCCCTGCTTTCAAGCACTTTGGTTTTCTTTCCCTTGATTGGTCAGAACATCCAAATGAAGACTGACAAGTGAATGTAGCACAGCTCACACAGATATAATGATAGAGGCTCATCAAGATTAGAACAGTGAATGAATGGGATGACTCCATGGCGTTACCACGACTCCTGCCATGTGTTTGGCCAGACTCTACCTAGTGCTTCCACTTGTTAAGCGCGCTGATGACTGGCTTGATGTTCACCACTCCTGGCTGAGGTACACATCGCGATAGCGCGGCATTACCTCGCCACGCAAGTGCACACGCTTCTCTGCCGGTGTCATCATCTTATTTCTGAAAATGGTATCACTATTCCTTCTGGCAATCACATGGTCAGAACCTTCTCATCCATTTAAAGCATCTGGTTATGCACAAATACTGATATTAAGATTGAATAATGAGGACGGATGAGATATGAAAAATCAAAAGTGTTTGTTATAGAATAAAATTCATAAGGCTCCTATTCTGAAACTTTGTAAGTACTCATTTGAGATGAAAACCCAGATATCTAATTAGTTATATATGAATGAGATTCTATACCACCATGGTCATATATCTGTTTTCCACCATTATGTTTGAGCACAAGTGTTTCATCCAGAGTATTTGAATCGAGGACTCATCTGAGGATCCTGATTTGCCATGTCAACACAAATTATTGAGGGAAAGTCTTTGGATGTGTCCAACTGTATTTAAAATGTAAATATAGTAATCTTGTAATAGGCGGAACTTGTGTATACAAGTACTGATCTCAAGAGGATAAAGACAATTTAAACATCTAGTACGTGGTAGTTTACAGCTTTATTGTTACAGAATTCTCATATACCGTTTTTGAGTCGGGCCCAACAATG
The DNA here is from genome assembly GCA_016808115.1 of Tetrastigma voinierianum. NCBI lineage: Eukaryota > Viridiplantae > Streptophyta > Magnoliopsida > Vitales > Vitaceae > Tetrastigma > Tetrastigma voinierianum. The sequence continues at coordinate 2,599,935 of JAEQBH010003196.1, forward strand.
TTAGAAACCAGCTACAGTCCTATCCATATGGCTTGATCCCCCATCCCGCTTTAAAGTGGCAGGGACGTTGAGGCCATCTCTAAACTGAATATAGCTTCATTATCACAGATGGATGTGATCCTCTGATGAAGCCCTAATCCAGGTAAGACTGCTTGATTATTTGTTTCATCTCATAATCCTTCAAAGGAGGTTGATGATATTCTGTCACATGATCTTCCTGACCACAGATGATGATAGAGGTAGATAAAATCTGACTCCATGTATGGTCTATAATCTTTACAAATGTACACGCTACTAATGTGAATAGCACTGAAACATTACATGTAATATAATAAAATTAATATATATAATATAAGTAATTGATCTGACTGCGAGTGTATCCTATACCTGGATCTCACAGGCGCACAATGGTGCGATACTCACGATAAAGCGTACTTCACCCAATGACTACTGGCCAGCCTGCTCTTCAGAATCCATTAGATCTTTATCATGTCTCATCGGTTCCTGATGACATCGGCTCAATGTATGGATGGAGGACGAGCTGTACGCACCAAAATTAGGTGCCCACATGGTCTTCCCAAGACCAGAATAGATAGGCAAATAATCACATGAGCAGGTTTAACATCACTTTTGGTATGTGCTTTGTTTATAAAAAGCTCAACATTTCAAAATAATGTCACACACCAGCAACTGGGATTATGATCATGGGATTGTTCATGATAACTCTGCAGGCGTTAGAACCCATCATCCCCAACTATAAGTGATGTCACGCCAAATCTCAGAGAATGAGAGAAATGAGGTGACATGCAAACCTCTCATTCTATAAATAGAAAAGATCCTGAATGTTAGGATGAATCCACATACTGGTAATTTAACAGTCATCCCATCATGCTCAAGGTTTGAGTCATTACTGGCCAAGATGGGAATAAGGATGAACATGGGGAAACTTGTCGAATCAAGACTGGATCATAGCTGAGGTTTCCTGACATGGTGATGGATATCAAAGCTCACATGCTTAGTGACTTACAATCCATGGATATGTAAGGTCACATATAACAATGATCTGTAATGTGATCATCTCCCACTTAGTAAACAGTACAAAGTCCTGCACACCATCCCAACCCACTACAATAGATGGAGTCCCCATCCGGAATGTGATGTCAACACTTTGATAAACCAGAAACCTGATTCGTATTCTACATCAACGATAAGATCCGATCTTATCACTCCTATGAATCCCACATCCGGCTTGTCTGATAGGAAAGGCCTGAAGAAAGCCATACCATAAAGATAACTAAGAATCAATCTTGAGCCCTTATGTTACAATACACTGAAAACTATCTATGTATTTGAAAAAATGACAATTTCAGTAGTGTTCACTAAATAAAGATCATCATGTCCTGAAACCTACTTATATATCTGATCTGTGGTAAAGATCCAGATCATATCCGACTGTCATATCATACCATATAACAACCACAATTAACAAATGAAATAAATGATTAGTATATATATGAGTAACAACATACGATATGCAATTATTTCAACAAAAACATATATAGATTTCAACTCAACTTGATCTTGGTTTGACAAGAGCACTATCAGGACGAATAGCTTCACAACCCACATGGCAGGTCCTCCTAAAGTCCATTTCACTGCAACTGGCTGATTTGAGACATCCATGGAGGTGCTTCTACTGATTCAAAAGGCACAATGGTTCTATCATCAGGCGGAGGCTTCATCTGATCTGATCGGACAATGTGATGGTTATGTCGTCATGTGACTATGAAAATCATCGGGAGTAATATATGCCTTCTGAACAAATGGATTCCAAAATCCATCAATGAACCCACATGCTCATGAGGTGACTCATATGGAACCATATGTGCGGGGTCTTACCATGGCGGAGCCAGAGGACTATTCACTGTGTTAAGGCTATAAACTGACTGCCTTTGACTTTATTATGGAACTTTGGATGGATTCATAGAAGAACAACTTGCTTGACTAGCCTAACCATGTAGTGCCTTAATCTTAGCATCATATGAAGTATATTGCTCATCTAATGTCAATCTGCTAGACCCTTGTTTCTTTCTTGCAACAAGAATTATTAATCCTAAAAAGGTCTAATAACTAATGCAAAGATGTGAGGGAGCCCAGCTTTTCAAGAACACTATTGAAAACCTCAGATATGTTTGTAATTATTATCCCAGCCTTCCACTCATCATGTAAAGGCCCATTTCATGAGGATTTGCTCAATCATCATTTAGAGTTTCAAATTGACTCCTCCAATTGAACCATAGTGTTTGCTGAATTTTCCAAATTCCTACTGCAAGTTTTTCCATACCTCAATTCCCAAGATTTTATCTTTAATTGATCTATAGTTATTTATAAGATGTTAAATGTAACTTATGATATGGCTATAGATCTAATCCACTGAAAAGATGAAATACTCAATCATTACTACAACAATCATTAGAGAAAGGGAGGAAGAGTATAGAAAGGGAAAAGAGCAATGGAGAGGCAAATAGCCACACCTGCCTTAAAACGATATGTCGTTGTTACTGGATCATGGGCTATTGTATTTTTGTAGCTTAAACATAATGTTCTGAGGGCGACGCCACACAACTTTAAAAAAAAAAACAATATTATAGCTCAACACCGCAACATTACTAATGTGGAGGTGCCAATGTGTATGATACTAGTTTCTGGTTTTCATTGCAAACTATTTTAGTAATTTTTTTAAATTAATCTGAATATAAACCAAAATCTAATATTTAGTGATCAACGATGAAAATGAATTAAAAGTGGATATTTTACCATAAAATCTCTGAGACCTCAAAGAAAAAAACTGAATTTTATGCAACTCATCGACAAAGATATGTCATCCCCATGAAAAGGATCGGGATCGGTTTATTTCATAGATTTAATTGTATTATTTAAAATACCGGAGCTTAGGAATACAGTGATTGTCGCACAAAAAAAAAGAAAGTAGATTGAAAACCATAGTGTAGTTGGCTATGTCTTCAGAATGTAATCCCTGTTAGTTAAGGCACAGTCACCAACAATGACTAGATCTCAAACACATAGTACAACATCTAAGCGGATATGTCTTCATGAGCAAGATCTTGGATTCTTGAGTAAACGCAGGAACCCAGATATCTTCCACTGGATAGCTTTTTCTTCAGTAATTGTTTTCTGCATAATGCATCTTCTGCCTACATTTTCATCGTGTTCAAACCCTGATAGCGGGCATTCCATACCAGATTCAAAGCAGGATTCTGCAATATGCTTGACCTGAAAGCGCGAAGCATGCGATGATCCATCGCCACGTGGGCACCTGATTCCATATAAGAAATCATATTTTTCAGATTGGTATCAAAGATAGATTTTCCATGTTTTTTGTGTTTCAAAAAAGAATTGTGCTTTTAAAACTGAATATTGTTTTTCTGAGAACTATTAGATTTGATTCTATTAATAAAAATATAGTGGTTGTAATACCTTCCGCGACTTTTATAACGGTATTTATTCATATTTTTCTCCCACATTCGGTGAATTTTGGCAATCTCAAAGTTTTTGGATTTTCTACAATTCATATCATGGTATGATGGGCAGCAGGACGTCGATGGGCGACGGGCGAAATTGATGTACATCGACCTGATCTGATCATTGTCTTGGCGATGCGCTATCCGTGCCGCACTTTTATTAAACTGAGGTGGTTATGTCAGCACATGGCGGCGCCACTGTTATGATGATTAGTCCGCAGCGATTCAAGGTTATCATGATCACCATATTAACTAAGATGCCAAACTGATTCTGAATCGTGTATGTGTATTCTAACCCGCCATCGATTTTTAATGTTCAAGCGAATTTCATTTAAAAGCGATAGCCTGGCCTTTACATGACCATTTGATATTTTTAAAAATGAAATGTGATTACGTATTCTGTAATTGCATTATTTCAAGACCTGCAAGATTTAGCTGAAATCTTGAGGTCCTAATAGAAATCTTTAGCATGCAGAACATTTGTAAATTATGTTAATTAATCGCAAGTCTTATATATCAATGTTTATTATATTCTTTTATCTCACACAGTGATGATAGAATGTCACATTGGAGTGACTATATGTGATTTAGAAACATCCAAACTCATTCACTGGATGAACACATCCATATGACAATATAAATTATGATTCTTCAATCGATTCATAAAGAGTGATCATGAGCTGTCAGGAAACAAACTTATGTGATTTATATTCATTTCGTCCATCCATGGGAACATGAGAGGTTATTATAGGAAAGATGTTTCACTTTGACTTATTATAATATCAAAATTTGAATTGAATTGAGGAATCGGAACACCCTATACACCCAGTGATTAGTGATCTAGAGGTCATCAATCATTTCATCGTATGAATAAAATGTCTTAAACATCACACATCAATAGAATTTGGCAGTAGAGGAGAACATCCTAACCTAATCAACCCATGGAATGAATCGGAAAAATATTTGAGGACATGAGCGAAAGCATTTATTGATAATTTCAATATTGACAAACACAACATTGAGTTTAGATATGATGAAAAAATATCCATCATGGAATATATAGATTTTGGCTTTATCGGAGTAAATATTTATTATATTAAGAAATATTAGCTGATATTTATAAACTCAACTAATAATCTTTGATTAAATACATATTTATATTAGAAATAGATAATGGTCCTGGTTAACATGGAATTTGATTTTATTCTATAATAGCCTTTGTTTATGATATTTCTGTGCTAAGCGGTTATCAATCGTTTTGTGAGAAATGGAGACATGAAACTATTAGAAATTGTGAATTGGAGTTTTAGATCATGGATCTTATTCTGAATCAGTCGAATGGATTGTTCTATTCGCCAAAAATAAATATTGATCACCTGACTTAAACTGGTGAGATAAACTTGAATTGGGATAAAAACTTATATGTTTGGAGATCGTAAAACTCAAAGATTCCAGAAGATACATATTAGAAACCACCACACACTCAATTGTTTAGCCTGAAGAGGGAAAGATTTGTTTCAACATAGGGCAGAGCATGGAGTACATCAACAGAATTTGCAAGGATAGAGTTGCTTGGTGGTAGTGATGTTTGGAGCATATGGAGAAATGATTTGATGCTACGCTGAGAAGGATCGCTTGAAATCTAGTCTGTTGGGATGCTATCAAGTCTAACATGTGATCTCACTACAATATATTAAGTAACAGCTGATTCCCAAATTTGATGTTTATACACAACTAATCATACAACCTGAGGTACTGATTCCACTGCGGCCCTAATATATATGGGAGTGTTAAGATAGCCATGAGTTAATCCGACAAGAAAGAAACTTAAACCAGATTCATTTTTTCCATGTGACAAAGAGCACTTCAGGTATAACCATCAGAACGAAACATCATGACTTTTTGATGATGTTGTACTAAATGATGTTGAGTTTGGAGTGAGGACCACCCTCAAGATAAAACTTAAAGTATATAAGTTTATATAGTCTGAGTCCAGTGCAAAGAGCTCCTGTCTAGATGGCAAGATGGAAGGTATAGCAGCCGTTATATAGAAGAATGAGGCAACAAAGCCAACTCACAATATTAAATCATTATCAAAGATACAGCTAATAAAAGTGCACGATAATTGAAACGATCAGAAACTGTCATTTTACTCAGGATTAATCGCCCAGTCGGGGTAGTTGTATGACCAACCTACTATTTCTAAAAGATATGTCAGGAGTTGTTCGATGTTAATAAGATATCTTTATCGATCAGATTCGATAACAACCAAATCACATATTTAGTGGATCGAACCTTTTGTGATTTTTACCATCAAAAGAAGTGAACCATTTATATGGAACTAATACTTCAACGAACGTGTTTAAATCTGGCAATCACAAATCCGCGATACGGAGAAGGTCATTAATTTTGTCCCATGATGCTGAAAATCAATCTCTACTTAAATCATAAAGTTTCATTATTATTTTGTTAAGGAATCTATTTAAAATTGAGATGAAAAATTATGTGAAAGTATTATTAAAAAACAACAGCTACGAGTCTGATTTTATGTTGGATGAATTTTATTGTAATAGATATCATTCTAATTTACAACATGATCAATCTGTTATCGTACTGAGAATTGATCCATTAGTTATTATGTTAGAAATGTAATGTTAGGATGTATCAAGGCTGCAGATCAATAAAGAGACAATCAAGTATTAGCGTCTTGTGATTCACTGAGAAAATAGATTTGTTCATTTGTGAAAGCATTGTCGTCAGTGGAATCCAGCTCATCGCGCGTTGTTAGATTATTCTTTCCTTATGTTTTATCTGATCTTAACATTTGATTCAATGAATGAGGAGCAAGAGCATGACGCCTACTAAGATCACTTATAGATTATTTCACCAGATACTCACCACGCGACGATCTCCACATCCGGGGCCATCGAATGCTTCAAAGTTATAGCAAATTGTTACAATCAACGAACGTGTAAATAGCTGTTACCACAACCTAATCATGTATCTTAATATTCATCAATTGATTTGAGAAACGAATGATGATACATAAGCTGATAACTGACATTCCTTCTTACCCAAGAACAAATGATGTAGAAAAAGAAATAGTAACTTATCGATATAATAAGTCAATATTTGATTTTGCTTGATTCCACCCATTTCTATGAGATGATCATTGTCATAAATTTACATTCTTTAATCTGAACTGATCGGGTCCTGTTCTTCCACCTCATATGAAGTCATGAAAGGTGAAACATCGATTTAAGTATTATGCAATCTTTATATATGCAACTTTATAATAATACTCCTAAGAATATGTAAACTGGTCATAGGTGGAGAAACGATTCTATAAGAGATCAAAGTTCTCCAAATATTATGGTTTTTTGGGAGAATATATGACTGAAGATAATAATTTGGAGTTATGGAGATGTTCATTTTTTAGAAGAAGGATTCTTCCAAGAGAGGGAGATAAATGTGGATTTTCTACTATATGAAATGGGAAGATCCTACAAGTGGGAGAGGTATATATTATCTACCACAGAGCAAAGATGATAGTGGATGGTTCATGCACCTCCTGTGCTAGTGGAGTGAAAAGCTGTCTTATTTTTCTCCATAGAAACACATGATCTCGAAATTAACTCAAACTCATGTAGTATTGAGCAGGTCTCTTCATGGCCATGATTCTGATTTCAGAATAAATTTCATGGACCTGATGATGAAGAAGAGTCCAGAACAATATAATAAGCTCTTTCTCACCAAATCTGCTGAATGAATCAGCCATAAGATGAAATGAATCAATGAATCACTGAGAGTCTAGATTTGCCGATTTTATCACCATGTCTGTAAGATCACTGAAATGCGGGCTCAATACAATGTGCTAAATGATACTGACAAATATAGTCTTATTTGAGGCTTGGAAGGCCACACGTAATATGGGAATTGATCATAGCTTAGAGATTCCTCTATTTGTGATCAAGTCAAGGCTGACTCGCTCTATTTTGAAATTATCAGAGCACTAATGACCTAGGAATTTATACAAAAATGATATTAAAACCGCTTTTCAATGGAGAACTGACAGACTGAGAGAACCATCCTTAGGCTTCAGCCAAAGATAAGAGTGTGCTTCCGGTGGCCCAAAGACCCATTTATGGTCATGCTTGACGTTTCCACTGAGTCCCCAAATTTCATCGCTTCATGTTAAATGATGTTTTATGACATGGAGAAGATCTACTGTAATGTATATTAAAAGAACAACATATTTCATGAATTTATGCTCTTAAGGTCGAACGACATATTGTTGTTTGCTGATAAGAAGAATAGTTATGTTATCATCGAACTTTGAAATGAAAGACATGGGTGAAGGCTAGATATGTGATTGGTGTTAAGATCTTTAGGGATCGCTCAAAACGACTCCTCGATTTATCTTAGGAGACCTACATTAAGAAAATGTTGAAGCGTTACCATTTGCATTATTGCAAGCCCATGACTACCCTTGTTGAAAAGAATCTGAGGTCTTAGTCTTGACATGTGTCCCAAGACACTTGATGAGAATGACGAATGTAGAGGTACTGATACAGCGTTGTTTGTAGTCTCATGCTTGTCTGATATTGCGTCTAGATATATGCTGCTTTGTTGAGTTTAGTATTCATTCCTAATTAGTCAAGCTTTATGGTAGTGAGGAGAATATTGAGATATCTGAAAGGAACATCGTATTATGTTTTGTGCTATCAAGGGAAGGAATGTAAAACCCGCGAAAATTTTAATTTTTTAAAATGGCAAATGGTAAAATTGCCAAAAATGGTTCGAGAAGCGCAGATTTTAGATTTTGGATGATGAAATGGGCTTTAAATTGGATTAACCTTTATGAAATCTAATTACCCGAGGCAATTTACGTTAAATTCAGGGAGCAGGTTGGATTTTTAAACGAATTTTGAGGTGTCGAGATTATCTGTGGACCCCAAAAACGGGATTTTTGAGAAAAAAAAATCTTGAAAGTGGAAAATAAATTAAGTAAAGTTCATTTAAAAATAAATTGAACTTGAACCAGGATGAAATAAATTGTTTTGGGACAAAAACGGATCCAGACAAGCTGCGGACATGTGGCGCGACGTGAACCTCTCACTTAAACTTAAGTGAGAGGGCATGGGACGAAAGGAGAATTTCATTAGGGACAAAATATCATGATTAGTGCCCAGTTCTATTTTGAGTACTTATTTATTGTAGGTTTAGTAGCTTTTGTATGTGTCAATCAATTAACGATTTGTACATTAAGGTCAGAATTTATCTGCGTCGCATTTTGTGGCTAATTTGTAGTTTTCTGGTAGTAATGCCAAATTGTTGAATCGATCCAAGCCGCAATTGGTCAATTTCAAACATTCGCGGATCCAATCGAGAAGGAAAGAGAGTAGAAAAGATTTAGAAAATCGAAGCGGCCATGAGAAAGAATTGGGAAAGTTTATTATTTATCTTGTAATCGCCTATGATTTTGCCGCACGATCCGTTTGACTTCCCTTTTGTGATTTTTCCCATTTTTTCCGCTACATGTATTATGGGTATTGAGATTATTTTGTATTTTTGCTTATTTGAACACTATAAGCTGAGCGAATCTTGTAGAAACCCAAATCTTGATTTTTCTCTTAGCTAGATATCACGATGGCGAGGCGAGTTTTCCATTGCTTTCTTTCCCTTCATTTTTCTTTTTTTTCTTCCATTTCTCGGTGTAAACACCCCTACGAGGATGACAACTCGAGAGAATGGTTAGCCTGAGCAGCTTTTCTCCTTGAAGAGGAGAATTTCTTGACTGTATTTTGGTAAAATGATAGTTCTCTGTTTTTAACGCAAGCATTTATTTCCATTAATGTTTCTATCTCTCATTCTAAGTTTAAATCCCTTAGATCTACCTTGATTGACCAGTAATTGGTAATCTTTTAGGGTTCAATGGATGCTTATTGCTTTATCCACTGACATTCAGTTAGTTGCCCTCTATTTGTCACTGTAGGGTAGATCAAGGAGATATGTTTTCACTGTCGGGGAGCATTAATGTCCAATAAATGCTATATTTCGAAAGAAAAATGATTAGGGTTCGGTTTCGCCGAATGAAGATGGGTTCGGGAAATGACTATAGGTCATCCTCCACTAGCGAGGAAAAGGACAGAGAACCTCGTTTACCTTGGGACCTCGACCAGTGGCAGATGTGAGCTATTTTCCATATTTTAGTTGATTTATTTTCCATTACTTAAAATCCATTCACCTCATGCATTTTTACAAAATCCCAAATCGAATTGGAATTCACCATTTGAACTTAGCTGCACATTATTTTACGAAAACCCGTCCACGTGGGCTGACCCCGAGAGCCATATCTGCGGTAGCTGTCTTTCTGACGATGGAATTAGGTTTATAAATTTTGTTGATTCAGGCACAACCCTCTTGGCACGATCGAATGGCGCCATTCGCAGGGGATGGTTCTGGTCGCAGTGATGAATTGTTGAACTTGTGATCCACGTCACAGAAGTGTTGGTAATTTTCATCCTTTTGTCTTTCTTGTTATTTCCCCAGCGGTTTCTTGTTAAGTTCTTGATTTTATCTTGATAATATCTGATTTCTATTTTTATTTCTAGCTAACATTAACCTTTTGGTAGCCTGTTTTGTTTTTTTTTCTTGCTGTGTCTTGTGTTGTTTTATAGGAGCCGGAGTGCTCAAAACAGTTTGTGAAGTGAGCATACCGGTGGTCGGATGGAGCCAAACTAGAGGAACCGACAAAGCCACAGGGGTTGTAGAAATCAGCGTATATAGATCGATGAGGATCATATACACCTCAAGTGAGTGCACCCTCATGCATCGTGCCTCCCCTAGAGGACATAATTATCGAAGCTATACATTGCCCTTATACTTTCCATGGGATGGAGGTGAAAATCCTATTCACACATCCCGGGAGTTCGAGTATCTGTACAACCCGAGGGCGTCTCGATGTAAATCGATGAGTGATTCTTCCTCGACTCTGAGACAAATTAGATTTGACTCAACTCCACAGTGGGGACCATCGGGGTGGGCGGATATGCGAAATTTGAATTTTGGAAGAATTCTTGACACTTGATGAGTGCCTAAAACACTCCCGAGTATACTGCGCTATCTTAGGTTTTTATAGTTATTTTCTTTAAATATGTATTTTTATAGCTCGATGCTGACATGGCAAGTTCTGTGGTCTTAGGTCTGGAATGAGGTGAAAAGCGAGCTTTGGAAGCAAATTGGGAGCGCGGTGGAAGCTGATGCATGAAAGTGTTGGGAGGCGTCGCGGCGTTCAACGTCGCGACGTCTGGCGTGATGGCGTCGCGGCGTTGGGTGATATGATGAAAAAAAAGTCAACAAGCGACGCGTTGGCGTCTCAGCGTCGCGGCGTTGCGGCGTCGCTGACGTCGTAGTAGTCTGCCCTCCATCATTAAAAGCACCAAGGGTTCAAAATTCGAGGTATGGGGAGGCGTACGGACTAGAGACACTTGAATCCAGGCGACATCGAATCGAAGAAGAGCGAAGTGATTTGTATTGTTTTTCCCATTTTGGATAATAGAATGTGTTTTTACATATTTAATATCGATAATTTCGTATTCAGTATGTTTTAGATCTATATCTAGGAGTCTTTGTTTGAACCACATCACATGTTCATGGATTAAAGATCGAGTAATTTATATTATTCATTGGTTTATAATTGTTTTGCTCCTAACTTTATATCTATAATTCAATTATATGGTGATGTCGTTGACATTAGCATAACCATCACTGGAGATCGAGATTCGAGATGAGGATATCAGTCTGATAGGCGACCTTTAGTTGATTTGGTAAATAGAGATGTTAGATCCTGAAGGTGGCGAGGTTAGAACATTTTAGGCGTTTGAGAATGCGAGGTTGGGATAGAGATATACTCAACTCTATTCACGAGATAGGCGGATATACCTCGAGAGAGGATATCTCGTAAGTAAGATCACCTCGCCATCAACAAATTATAAATACATTGAATAATAGCATCTTTAAGTAATAATCCATCGAAAGTGACAGGGGGAGACATAGCCACAGTCTTTGTCTGATAATTCATTAGAACCCGATAGCTTAGTTGGGAATTTACACACTCGATTTCTTTCTTACAATACGTTTATTCGAGATATTATCACAAAAAGCAAAACCTTTGTATTGCTGTCCACAGGTGGATCGATGTCAGGTACCATTGGTACATATATTACTTAGGCGTAGCGTGCCGCTGCGCCACGTAGGCGTACATTTATACACATACGCTTTATGCTATCGGCGCTCATGAGTAAATGGTATGAAGAGCGATTTACACCTTCGACCCGAAATAGAAATTCTGGAGTCTTGGGGTGGTACACAGGCTCCATCATATTTATCCTCGCGTGGCTTTGATACTTGGATCTTCAGTTAATCCACTTCTATGATGGAATGTCGCTGTATGGGCGATTGTTGGAAACGCTATGTGTGGGGACTTCGTGAGTAAAAATCGGAAGAAGCCATGGATTTCTAGATTATGTGGGTGAGACATCAGTATTGGATGAACCGACCTGGGGTAGAGAGGGATGGGACCTATTGATTCGAGGGAGGCATGTACTCGCTCCCTTGAGGGCGTGGAGATGAAGCGAAGTATCACCTTAGGCTAGAAGGTTAGAGGGCTAATCTGAAATCCTGTGAGGTGCGGCGATGGCGAGGCATCATCTTGACAGCCGTTTGTCGGTCTGCGGGCGCAGTCAACGCGAATGTTTCGCCCGGTGGGGATATGATGGTGAACAAGCCCGATGCTATGGGTCGTCTGAGCCACTGACCAGCGACCGAAGTAAGCGACGCAATAACCACAACTGAAACCATCCTAATCTCTTAGGCTTGAAACTGCAGTGTATACCCCTATTACCTGTGACAATAGTAGTATGGATCCTCGTCGACCAAGACACCGTATCCTCGTCCCAAATTGACATTTATCTGTTTGAAATAGTAGTAGGCGACTTTGTGGAAGAACGGAATGTGAATGCAGGTAACAGATTGATATAGTAGAAGGCACATTGAACAAGAAGATAGAGAACTTGCAGTATGAATTTTCCAAAAATTTGACAACCTGCAGTACTCAATTTCAAGGTTAACCAACTAATAGCAGGATTAGGAAAAAGGGAAATTTCTCTGAATGACCCGATCACAGAGTGCGTGAGTAAACTCTACCGATTGAACACCTTGCAGGAATGGATGAAGTAAAGGCCGTTATCACTTTGAGAAGTGGTAAGGAGGTTGAACAGCCAGTCCCCAAACTAGCAGATGAAGGCCAGGAGGCAAAAGAAACCGAACTAGAGGAGGAAGTGATTAAAGAAAATGCAGTGAAAAATATGCGCTACCTTTTCTGGCTGCAAAAAGCGAAAAGGCCATCAACCAGGCTGAAATATTAGAGGTGCTAAGGTAGGTGAAGGTCAACATCCCCCTGCTTGACATGATTAAACAGGTCCTAACATATGCCAAATTTTTAAAAGACTTATGCATAGTGAAGAGAGAGATTGAAAGGCCTTCCCGTGAAACGATTACCATCACATTGATCTGAGACTCGATCAAAATCTGAATCGGGTTGCCCTACCATCTCGGTGAATATCGGAGGTACTTGTGTAGAAAAGGCCTTTGCTAGACTTAGAGCAGTGTCAACTTCTTTGCCTTATTCGGTGTATAAGCGGTGGGTTTAAGGAGAGCAAGTGACGGTAGGGCGTGATGTGTGTGAAATATATCACGCTATGTCTTGCGAAGTGCAGCGTCGTATCAAGTAATATAATGTACCTAAGTATGGATATCGATCCACGAGGGCTTGCGTTGACCTACGAGTTTAGCCTTTGAATATTATGCGGGCAGTAAGCTTTGAATGACAAAATTAACTAATGTGAGATTAAAAGCTAAACTAATTTATCTTAGTAAATCCTTTGTGTTGTATTGGAGCTACTGATTCTGTCTCCCCCTGCCACTTTTGATGGATTACTACTTAGAGAAATTGCTAGTCAGTCTATTCGCGACTTATTGATGGCGGGGTGATCGTACCTCACGAGATACCCTCTCTCGAGGTGTATTCGCCTATCTCTTCAGCGAGGGGTTGGTGTCTACCCCCCAGACCAATGCTAAATCTTAAATGTTCTAACCTTAATGTCACCCCTCGGAATCGAGATATCTACATTCTGAGATTATTGGGGTCGTATTGAGATCCTGGGTCCTCATCTCTCGATCTTGGATACCGGTAAAATCATGCCAATGTTGGCCGGGCGTCACATGTATATATCACGGATATAGGCGATTCTAACAGGTCATAAATAACTTAATAATATAAAGCGAAATCTTAATCCGTCATGTCGTGACGAGGGGGTTCGACAAAACCACAGATGTGAATCTAAATTATCTTGGACTTGATTATACACGTGTCAATCATAAACCATCGACTTTTTCGGAAAGAAGAAAATACAAAAGCGAGTCACCATATCGTGATCGGGTTTGCTCTTCTTTATCCTTTCCAGTGACCTCGTGCATGTGTTTGGAGTCCACTCGATTTACAGTCCCTTTGATTTTAATGATGTTGAGGCGAAATCAGCGTTGTGTCTGACGTTGCAGCGTCGCGGCGTGGCGGCGTTGGCGTCGCGGCGTCACGCGGAAATTTGAAGCGTCGTGACATTGATTCGCTTGTTGACTTCCTCTTTCTCGTTGACCGACGTTGTGGCGTTGAGTGCGTCGTGGCGTTCTGCGGCTTTACGCTCTTCTTCTCTTTGCTCCCAGTAGTCCCAATCTTAGTTCCACGCTATTCACATACAATGCAAAAATAAGATATCGGGCTATAAATTTATTGTATTTAAGCATAAGATGAAGCTAAAACGAACGAGGCAGCGGGTATGACATAGTGTTTTAGAGGCGCGTCGCACCACGAGCTTAACCGTGCTTGTCCCAAGCAGAAAGCGAACTCAAACGACACATAACACACATCTTATAACCTAACACGAATTATGATCCACATTCCTATGACGAAGTCAAAATGGGCCAGAGCTCCACAAATCTTGCCTTTTATTTAGATTTCATAGGATCCATGGGGTGTTCGACTTTCGAAATTCGTTTGAACCTGATGTAGTTGTGGCTGTATGACCTCAGGAGTATTCAATAGCCTTTCCCAAAGGACCCTATGTGCATTGAATATGTGATCTGCGTATACCTTGGTTAGACGCTGACTTGAGTTAAACTCACTTGGGTTAGGAGAGTCACAACTCTGGGAAGGATAAGAAGCATACTTAAGTGTTGTTCATTAATAATACCTACTCGTGAAAACTAGTGCGAGTAAGTTTATCTTTAAGTGTTCTGTAGCGGGGATTAGTTGAGTGACTCCCATTTAGTTGGTTGGGCACCAGAACACTCGACTAAACTAAGGGCCTTCTTTAAGTTGCTAGGAAACTTCCATCTTCTATCCTGTAGCGGGCGTAAAGTCGATGGCTCCGGCGAGTTGGCTCGGGGCATTAGGCTTTGAAAGGCCCCTCGGATTTGTGCCCGAGTTAGATTAGAAGATCACTTGTACATTCATATATTTCTTTTTTTTTACTGGCATTTGGGGCTCGAAGGCGATCCCCTCTTTTAGGGTGTCTACGTCGGCTTTGGTGTTTTACAGAGACTCCCGGGGTTTGATGAACCCTTGCGTAAGCCAGGGCTTAGCGCTAGGCATACCACCAAGGTCATGCATTGTGTGGGTGTGATGCTCGTTGAGAAATGGTTCTTGAGCGTCGGTGATTCACTTTGCCTCCTACTGATGACATAGGAATTCCCAGGCATCCCAACACCTACGAGATCATTTACGGATTTATACTATGTTCATCCATGATTATTGTGGACTTGGTCAAAAGAGATCCTTGACTCTCAAGCATGGCATCACGCACACACTACCTAAACACTCTCAACATCAACATATCCTAATTCCAGGGACTCTCAGTGACTAGAAACAACAAAACAGAAAAATGACCTACCATAAAAAAAAAAAAAAACATAAACTAAACACAGGACTCGGCATCTTAAAGTAAATGACCTGAGCCTAGCCTAAACTAAAGCGGGAACACGAAATAAAATGGCCCATCTACGCTATACTGACCTAACAAAATCCGATCCTTAGCGCCCCCAAGCGAGAAGTGGGCGATCCCGTCGTATGAAAGAGCAGAGAGGGTGGAGGAAACTTCTACGAGTGATTGGTCGGTATCCTTCTTGGCCCGACGCGACGACGGTGACGGAGAATGAAAATTTAAATGGTAGTCTAAAGGAATTTGTAATTTGGAGAAAGGTCGCTGGTTAGCCGGAGACGATCAGCATGTCATTTCGGAGGGCCTCGTAAATCTAGGTAATGAGAGATTTCGATGCTCCTGGGTCTCGATCTGAAGCATCGAGCGGTCGATGAGGGGCGAGCATGGATCTCTAGGTGAGTGGGATCGGATGGGGCCTCTCCCATAGGAATTCGGTACAATGGGGGTGGTGGGTGAGTGGATATTGCCCAGGCGTCACCTGGGGATGGACTATCGGTGGCGAGCTGATACTCAGATCTCATCCTCGTCGGGTTCGTTGCAGTCGTACCGCTGCCTCAGTCGTGAAATCACCTTTGGTTTGTCATGCTTGATAACGTATAGCTTTAATAGGGTGTATCCACGCCTCATTGTTCTCTAGGGCACCCACTGGCTCGCTTGCATGGCGAGTATATGAAGGGGTGCCCAGGGTTCATTTTGAGTCCAGGTTATGGAGATGGCATCTCACATAACCTGCAGTATCGAAGGAGTATGTCGCGATGATGGCGTAGTTGAGCGAGGGCACGCTTGGGCATCACCTCACACATTCATCGTTGGAATGAGATCTGACGTGATAAAGTGATACCACGCGGGAATATAGGCGAGTGTTTGGCCTTGAAGTGCATGACGTGCCCTTCGCTATTGAGCTTCCACTCACCCTGCCGTTAGTGTTCGGGACCTGAGGATCTCGGGGTAGTGGGGCTGACTCATAGGCCGTCAGAAAGGCTCGGGATCGGTCGAGATTATAGAATTGGTTAATGGTAGGCGGAAGTCACCTGACCTCCAGCACTTTGGACACTTTTCACGACATGGGAGGTGAGGTTGGTGTAGAATTCTCGTACCACACTCGTCGCAGCTGAACGAGGTGGTTGGCATAGCGCCCGCCATCCCTTATTTGAAATTGTCTTGCGAAAGAAGTCGTTAGGGTGGTGGATGCCCTTTTCTTTTATGAAGGACCTATTTTTACAAATGGTGCAGGCTTGAAGCTGACACCTTCATTGTGAGACTTAGTTAGGTCGAGTCGGCGTCGGTTCCTCGGCCCAGGCCAGTTTAGCGGTCGACTTTTTTCTGGCTTACCCGACATAGGTGTAGAGGGGGTGGGTGGCTCACAGTGGGTGGCTCTGGGCCTCCTAATCACGAGGGTGCAGCGGGACCAGTAGTGAGGAGGCCCGGCTGGTGACCTTGACAATTGTTCGAGCACTGGGGGCCTGATGGGACCGAAGGCGGAATGGTGAGGGGGGCACCAAGCCTGTAGACGCCCCTAAAAGTTCGCCGGCTCGAGAACTGACCAGCGATAGGAATGAGATGGTGGAGCCCGAGGAATCTTAGAGACTGCAGGGTAGACGGGACGAGGGGTTAGGGCGCAGTAGTGTCATTTGAGTTGTGATGGAAGTCGAGGACGGGGGCGTAGGTGGCGTTGGTGTCTTGGGGCGGGTGGTGGTAGAGGCGACCGAGGGGTGGTTGGAGGCTGCGGTGATGGGTGCGGGAGGTTTCGCGAAATTTGGGGCGTGGGTAGGGCAAAATGAGGGCCTCCCAGGCATCGCGACGTCGTGGCGGTCGGGCTCAACGTCGCGTGGCGTTCAGAAATGGGCGCGCGGCGTCGGCGTGGTATAAATCGATGTGGCGGCGTTGTATCGGCGTCACAGCGATGGAAGGTGCGGAGGGTTCGGCGAACGGCGTGGTAGGGCGAATGGGGGCCTGCGGGGCGTAAAGCGAGCGGCGTCGGCGTTGAGATTGACGTCCGCGGCGTTCGAGAGTGGTGAAGCGGCGTCGCGGCGTTGAGATCAGCCGCGGCGTGGCGGGCTTAATTTTTCATGGTTCGAACGCGCTGTCGCGGCGTTGAGATCGGCGGTCGCGGCGTTACGAAGGTGAAGGTGAAAATTTTCCTTCTTTTCTAAGTGTTGAAAACTCTACGAATGTAATTTTGATCCGCCGCCTTACGGAAATGATCATCTCGAGCGGATCCTCCACCCTAATTGCTGCCTCGGGCCCTGAAAATAGACAATCAAAATAAACGCCCGATTACGGAAAGAGACTGACAAAATATGCTAAAAAACTAAAACGAACAAAGGTAGACTACGGAAGAAAGAGTTCGAAGCATGGGTTTGCCTCCCAGTAAGTGGCTTTGTTTAATGTCGTTAGCTCATGGCCCTGAATCTCAATGTGCTCGGGATCACAGGCTTATATGACTCCCTTGCGCACTCCTTACGGTGTGCTTAGTGGAATAATTACGCTTGACCGAATGGAACTCACCCCAGTAAGGCTTGGCCAGTTGAGGTGTTAACTTTGAATGTTCCTTTCTGCAGGTGCGTAACTAGCCCCTAGATGTGAAAAACTTGGGTCACGATTAAGATGGTCCGACCATCTTGACTTTAATTTCTCGGAAAAGTTTAGTCGAATTAAGCAAAGGACATGTTGTCAGCCTCGAACTCTTTCGATATGTTTGTCGTCTTTAGGATTTCGTCTTTGCTTGTATATTCGAGGCATTCGTAAGCTCGTTGCGGGTCGTCGATTCATTTGGGCATCAACTACTCTCCTACTAATTTGTTGTCATGTTCAACATGCAGTGTGATAAGCTCATGCTCGATTCCACCGTGGTGAGGCTTTCCATGCGTATGCGGAATGGTGACATACTGATAGTGTTTTAAATGCGGTCTGTATGCGGAGTGCATCGTGATTTTGACAATCAGTCCTTGAAATTTATTTCTTTATTTCCTCGGGATAGACTTGATCTCTCGGTTTCATACCTCTGCTTGCCCATTTGCTTGTGGATGGTATGTGAGTGAGGTGCGATCTTACGCGCTCCATATTTTGCAAAACTTTGTGATATCTGTCTGTAATGGGATACTCATACATGTCGGTGCTCGTGGAGTCTTAGAAGCGTGTAAATATGTGGGTGGAAGGAACTTAGCTCTGTGGCATCGTTGGTGTGCGGCGGTATTGCTACACCCGTTTAGAGACATAATCTGTAGCCGAGATCATGAGTTACGAATGGGGAGAAATGGACCGGCAAATCCATTACATGAAATCGAATAATTTCGACTTGGAAATTGTGCTCGCCCAGGTTCATATTTTAGAAATGCTCCCGTTCTTTGGCATTTATCGCGGTGGATCTATTGGTGTGCGTCTTGAATAGGTTCGACCGTTAGAAACAGGTGGAAGTACCTTTGCTGCCTCTGGCCTTAAATGCCACATGGTAAGTGTGGGTGGTTTAAGAATCTGCCCATTTCATCTTGCAATTTACCACATCGCGTATCATGGTCGACACGGTACTTGTATAGAATGGGTTCCTCCCGATGGTAGTGTTTGTTGTGCGAAGAACCTCTTCTTTTGTTGGTAGCTAAACTCACGGAGGGATCACACTTTGCCGCTAAATAATTCACGTAGTTAGCGAGCCATGGAACCGTCTTTAGTCTATGATTGATAAGAGGTACGCTCGTGCAGGGCTTGTCGTTTACGGACCTCGTCTCTTGTCCACTTCAAATCGTGACCCAGTTGGTGCATTAGGTTTCTGTTCCTTTCTTGTCTTTAATCTCTAAGTCAAATTCTTGCAACAGGAGGACCCACCATATTAGTCTCGGTTGTGCGTCCTTTTTAGTCATGAGGTACTTTATGGTGGGTGGTCGATTGTGCCTGATTACCTTATTACCCGATCGAATAGGGCTAAATTTGTAGTAAAAGCAATGGCCAACTGACTCCTTTTACGTGGTAGCATAGTTCGATTGGGCATCGTTAGTCAAATTTAGCATAGTAGATAACCTGAAATATTCTTTCTCTTTTCTGCCCTAGCACTGCTCTAATCGCATAGTCACTTACGTCACACATTAGCTAGATAGAGTCCATTCTGGTGCTACTCTGATAGGAGCTAATACGGTTATCTTTCAAAATTTGAAAATGCTCTCATGCCTTTGCGCATCGAGCTTCGAAAATGGTGTCCTTGGATCGATTAAATTAGGTAATGACTTTCTGATATAAGAGAAAAGTCTTTTATGAAATGTATAGAACCTACGTGGCCAAAAAAACTTCTTATGCCTTTACAGGAGGAGGGTGGAGAATTAGTTTCTCTATTGCTTCAATCTTTAGCACAATACACCTCTATTCCTCTTGTAGAAATCCAGTGCTGTCTGATGCCTCTTGTACCATAAAATGGCCTTCTCCCCGATTAGTGAGATTGGTGCTCTACCATGCAATCACTTAGCGATCTCGGAATTTTCGGTGATTGTCGAAGGGCTTCCCGAGGCGGAAAATCATCCATGAGACCCTCGATTGTCTTTTCAGCCATATCGGAGAATATGGCCATCATACGACGTTGGAATGTGCGTGCTGCCTGACGGCGTCCGCTGAATCACGAATGTCAGTAGGGAGTAGGTGAATGTCGTCTTCTCCTGATCTTTAGGGGCTATAACAATCTGATTGTAATAGGAATACCCATCAACTTGATAGTGTTAAGTATCATTAGTAATCCGACATCGATCCGAGAAGCGCGATGGAAAATGAGTCTTTTCGAGTAGCCTTGTCGATTCCGTGAGTTAATACAAATTCTCAGTCGGTGGTATTCGAGAAGCGATAATGTGTTATTCTCACATTCTTATAATGGTTTAGAATCACTTGCACAGTAGGACTTACCATCTGCTGTCGGAAATAGGATAAATAACCACAGACGTCTAGCCGAGCTTTAGTACCTCCTTGCGAACTACCTCTTTAAGTATGGGATTGACCTCATACATTGCTTCGGCTGCGGGCTATGACCATCTTAACAAGATTCGATCGCACACGTAGAAGAATGAATCACTTTAACTGCGGAGACTAGCCAGAGTGCGACCTTGTGATCTCGAGGACCCTCGATAGCTTCTCTTCCTCCCGGCTATTTGTCGGACCTTTGTCGGGGCAATGAAATAATCAACGGTAAGGTGGAAGCATTCCAGAGATAAGCGTACCTCGGATGGCTAGGTAGTGGTTTTGCTCCGTCTTGGTGGGTACATTGTGAATGTAGCGGCGTTTGCGTATTTTCTCTGAGGGTTCATAATATTTCCTTATTAGGTTCCTTCGTCCATCAGGTTTCACATTGCCCTCGGCTTCTTCTCCGTTTTACGAGATCGCTCGGCGCGGGGCTAGCCTCGAAAGTGCAGTGAGGCCACTTTGGGGTTGAACACTATAGCCTCTACGGTCTGTCATGAAGCATGTATCACTCTATGGGTGTCGCACGGCTTGAGACACGTTAAACTTGACTTCATCTTCTGCGCCCCTCGATTTTAACTCTCACCTCCCGAGCATGTCATTTGCCACCCTTACGATTCGAGAAATGGGTTTACCCAGATTATGGGTATTTCTTTATCTTCTTCCGTATCTAATACAATGAAATGCGCTGGGAATATGTTATCGGCCTTATTTAAGACATCTTAATCACTCGCTCTTGGATGCTTTAGGACACAGCCGCTGGCCCAGGTGTATTTGTAGTTGGCGGCGTCACGTAACTGACGTCCTAAATATGGATAAGGCGTGAAGTTAATACTGGCTCCCCGAGTCACACGAGCTCTCTCGAAATGGCGTTCCCACTGTGGTGCGAGGATGAGTGAAGTTCTTAGAGTCTTCAAACTTTAACGACTTCCTCGAAGGATGTATACGTTTCTCGGTTAGGTTGGTGTTTGAAATCTACCGATATTCTCTTACGTGACAAGATGTCAGCCATCAAATTTGACATAACTTGGCATTTGTTCTAGAGCGTGACAAATGGAATGTTGATGTGCGGTTCTTGAACACTTCCATCGCTTGGTGGTGCTTATCCATTATCTTCTTTGGCGGGGATACGGAATTGGGGTACATGGGTTGTGGGTGATCCCTTTGCCCTCGAGTTTCTTTTCCATGGAATTTTCTCTTAGGGTTGTTCCTCTGTATTATCATTAATTGGTATGAATGGTTTGTCTCGATTCCCCACCTCCACTGTCAGCGGGGGTTGCCCTGTGTGCGATTCTCTGCTTCTCAGCGTGGCTTGGCACACATGTTCATTTCCCTTCTCGTCTGGGTTCATACAGGTTGCTTGATAAGGAACACAGGCGCCTTTAATCGATAGTTGGCCATTTGGCCCATCTGCCTCTAAATTTCTCAGCTGTATTTGGCAGTTGTTGATTGGTGGCACGGTGTTTGCATATTCACCTTTGTCTCGTTCGTAAAGGCGGTATCTGATGTGAGCATTCTTGTGAGCTTGTTCGAGTCTACACTTTTTCTCGGGAGGTGGTTCGTTGGCTCGGGGTGAGGTGGCATGTTGTTACGATTGTTCCTCCGTCCATAGCCACTATATGCTCAGTTATTACGATTATTCGCCACCATGGCGCGATTAAGTTCGTAGTTGTTGCTCCCCATGCGACCTTGTTCTTAGTGATTCTAATTAAACCTCGACACATACTGGGCATGCTCTACTGTTTGTTGTCCCGATTGACGTGTCTTCTTTGTCTTGACTTCTAATTCACCTGACTCCGGTAGGGTGAGTACATGGCGTGTGATACCTTCTTGCTGGTTGTTTGTTTAGTAAAATTTATCGACATGAGTAACTAGATTGCTTAGAACCTCATTATCTGTGCCGCCCACGACCTTCATTGGTGTAATCTTATCCCTAGGCTACTGATTGGTATTAGTAGCAGCATCCTCCAGGATTTCATATGCTTGGTCCGTGGTCTTCTTCATTAGTGCACCTCCTGCTGAGGCATCAATCACTGTTCTAGTCGCATTCCTCGGACCATTATAGAAAGTATGGACTTGCATCCACCTGGTCAGTCTGTGGTGTGGGCACTTCCTCAATAGTTCGTGAAATCTATCCCATGCTTCTCCCCAGGTCTCATAGTTGTCGAATGTATTGATCTCTTTGCACGAATGTGCGATTTTTTCAGTGGGAAGAACTTTGAGAAACTTACGCCTTTAGAGTGGATTCAGTGATAATAAGTCAGATGGGCGACTTGTGATCGGTGTTTTGCTCTATCGCTAGTGAGTGGGAACAATCTCGATCCAGTGCCTCTTCGATTACCGAATTGTATGGCCGTGTCACGCACCCCTCGATGAAGTTGGTCGAGTGCATATTGGTCGTTTGGCGATCCATGGAGCAAAGATGTTAAGGCATCGCTAAGGTCAGCGACTTCATCTGAAGTTGTTTGCCTGAATGGGTGGCCTTCGGATAGCCGTCTGAACAACTGTAGGTGGTAGAGACAAACTCTTGGCGACACGTATGGATCGATACATTGTATAAAAGCGGCTGGGTGCATGATTCCTACCATTATTCCCATTGCGGTCCCCTTGCGACTCGTTTTGCTCATGGCGCGATCGTCTTCAACCCCGTTATTCTGCATGATTGCTAGATTTCTATTCTGTGTTGTTCTCAGTTCTCGGCGTAAGCAGTGTAAGGTTCTTTCCGGCTTAGGATCAAACGGATGTAGTTCAACCTGGCCCCGTCTTTGCATGCACTCACTGTAACCTTGAGTACTTGATCCCACTGGCAAACCTGGGCAATTACGGCACTTGTAAAAGTAAAATAAAAATAACAATAAGAATTCTAGAGTAATATATAATTCTATTTTTCAATATCAAATCTAAAACTTCTCCCGGCCCAGCGAAAACAGCGGGCGAAGCGTGATGTAAAATATATACACCTATGCCCTTGATGCAGCGTCGTATCAAGTAATATAATGTACCTAAGTACAGATATCGATCCACGGGGAGAAGCGCGTTGACTACTGAGTTTAGGCTTTGAATATTATCTGGATGTAAGCTTTGAATGACAAATTAACTAATTTGTGAGATTAAACTAACCTAATTTATCTTAGTAAATCACTGTGTTGTGGAGACTAGGGTTATGTCTCCCCCTGCCACTTTGATAGATTACTACCTAGAGAAATTAGTAGTCAGTCTATTCGCGACTTATTGATGGAGGGGTGATGAAATGCTCTGAGATACCTACTCGAGAATATGTCGCTATCTTGTAGCCGAGGTTGGAGTGTATCTCTACCCCGACCCATGCTACGAAATGCTTAAATGTTAACCTTGTCAGCCACCGGAATCGGAATATCTCACATTCAGGAGTGGCCAGGGGTTGCTCTGTCGAATCCACTAGGCGTCCTCGTCTCTCGATCTCGGATACCCAGCAAAATCATGTCAATGTTGGCCAGACATCTTGTATATAAATCACGAGATATAGGCGGATCTTGTAAGTCATAAATAAATGGAATAATATAAAACGAAATCTTAATCCGTGCGATACGTGACGAGGGGTTCAACAAAACCACAGAAGTGAATCTAGAACCTCTTTGGACTTGATTATACGTAATCAATCTATAAACCATCATGATTTTCGAGAAAGAAGAAAATACAAAAGTAAGTCTCTCTCCCGCGCGTGCGGGTTAACATTTGCTATCCTTCCCAGTGCCTCGTCGTATGTTTTAGATCCTCTCGATTTCTGGTCCTTTTGCTTTTAATGATGTTGAGGCAGAAATCGCGCTGACCTCATGACGTTGCAACGTCGCGACGTTGAGACGTCTCGACGTTGAGGCGTCGCGACATTGGTCACTTGTTGACTTCCTGCTACCGTTGGCTGATGTTGCGTCTAGCATCGTAGCGTTCTACGACTTCTGTTTCTTACCTGCCTTGGTGATCCTAAAACCTTGGATTTCCCTGCTTATTCTGCTCTGATACAAAAATCAGATATCAGACTATAAATGTATTTAACTATAAGATGGAAACTAAAACCAAAAGACGGTAGCGAATTGTGACATATGAGTGTTTTAAGTGGCTCATCATTAAGCCTACACCATCACATTGTCCGCAATGCGGCGGATCCATAAAAATTGAAGAACCGTATGAGAGGATGTGTTAATATAGAAGTGGACGAAATTCTATCTGTTTGTGTGCTTGATATAGAGCCGGTTGAAGTGGGGAAGTAACTATGTCTTATCATCTCGGAAGACCATTCTATACTCAATCTGATCATTGTTTAAAAATAGGTTATTCAACTTACATTCGAACATGACTTAGACTCAATACAACGAAGCCAGCATATACAGCAGGAAGAGGTCAAAAGAGGTTTGCATAATTGACATTATCATGGAGGAACGAGCGAAACGACAGCAATTGCAAGATGTCTTTGATTGAGGAATTGTGATGCAGGGAAGAGCTGCGGGAACCAGACTTGTATAAATGCGAGGCCATGGAGAAGAAGGAAGAAATCTACAACTGTTTAATGGATGGAAGGAATCAATGAGCCTCAGGCGGATCTCAAGCCCCTTGCTCTTGGGCCAAATATGCATACTTAGAAGAACATAGGCAATGCCAGGTGGTAAGTATCCTCACATCGATTTTCGGGAGGAAAGCATTGTGGACATCTCCTCAAGGAGAATAAGCAGGCTATTGGGTGGAAAATCATTGACCTAAAGGGAATTAGCCTAGCAGTTTGCACACATTATATCTATTTGGAGGAGGAAGCAAAATCAGTAAGGCAGCCGCAGAGGAAATTGAATCCTCACATGCAGGAGGTGGTATGTGCAAAAGTCCTAAAATTGCTACAAGTCGGTATCATTTACCCCATATCCGATAGCACTTGGGTGAGTCTAACCCAGGTTGTGTCAAAAAAATCAGGGTGGCTACTGTGCATAATGAGAAGAGAGAGGAAATGCCCACAGCACTACCATAGTTAGAGGTATGTGATTGAAGGTTAAATGAGATGACGAGGGATCTTCCCTCTACCCTTTATGGATGACTTCTCGAAAGAATTTCAGACTGCCGACCTTTTACACTTTCCAGGTATTATTAGAGTATGTGATTGCGTTTGAACTGTGTGCAGAGACCAGAGAGAACCACTCACCTTGCTTTGGCTGCACTGGGAGGATGCCCTTTGGCTGTGTAATGCTGCCACATTCAACGATGCATGCTTAGTATCTTCGGTGATTTGGTGGAAGCGGATTAACATGAAGTCTACATGGATGATATTACAGTTCTGGGGTAACAGAGATATGATCAACTTGGAAACCAGTCCTTGCATAGATGTATTAAAGAGAACTTGGTGCTTGGTGGGAAAAATGCCATTTTATGGTCAACCGAGGGAGTGTAAGGGCATATTATTTTAACAAAGGAATTAAGGTTGTGAGAAAAAAAATTGAGCCCGATTTCAAGCGCATGCGATGCCTTAAGGCTGACATTCTGGGCATACGGGAAGGCTTTACGGAGTTTATGGACTTCAAGAATTGCAAACCTCTTTATAAGCTCTTTGGGAAGGATGCCAAATTCGTTTGGGATAAAGATTGCTAGAAGAGCTTTGAGGAGCTCAAGGCCCACTTGACCACACGATGGTGAGGCCCCCCCAGCCCAGGTACACTAGAGATTCATGTACGATACAGTGACCTCGCCATTAGGCGGGTTCTCGACGAGAGAGAAGAAAACCTTATGTGGTTTTACTAGTAAACTGAAAACGTTGAATGAGCACGAGAGGAACACTACCGCCGAAGAAGCTGCTGTGATGGTGCATGCCTTGGGCCAATTTAGTACATACTTGGTAGGGTCAGACATCTAATCTTCCACAGTTATTTGGCTTTTTGAAGTACCTTCTCACCAAGCAAAGTAAAGGCTGGGCTTATCAATGGGTTATCTTGCTCAAGAGTTTAACTGTAGGTTAGGGACCGAAAAGATTAATAGAGAATGTGATTCTTGGATCATCTCTGAGGACTAACAATAGCACCATGACACTCACAACCCTCAAATCAATGTAGCTGAATTTCTGAGTCCCTACTCTAGTAGAGAGATATTGCAGTATGCCCATTGCCAATTTCTTGGCAATAGGAGGGAGATACCGACATCACTTTGGAAGGCAACAAGGCAGGAGATTTTCTTTGCAAAATTCACTCTTACTATTGGGAAGGCACTTCTTTAGCTTTCAAATATTATGTTGACCAGATCAATGGAGAGGATTAATATTTACTTTAGGGAGAACAACAGGGATATAAGCCATTGCCCTTGAGAGTACATGCTAGGCCATTTTGCTTCTCTCGAGAAAGCGTATGAAGGTGGTCTGATTTGGGTTTTATTGGCCTTCTCTTTTCAAGGATGCCCACACCATATGCAGGGAGTGCGACAAATCCCAAAGATTGGGGAAAATCTCTTGTTTTCACATGATGCCTCTGAACCCAATCTTAGTAATTGATTTGTTCGATGTTTAGGGCATCGACTTTATAGGACCATTCCCTTCATCGTTTGGATACATCTACATTTTGGTGGGAGTTGACTATGTGTCGAAATCAGGTTTAAAATAGGTGCCTCTTGAGCAACTAGACCACGGGGTGGTGTTGAAGTCCCCGAAGAACATCTTCTCGGTTGGGGTCCCCAAGGCCATAATCAGTGATGGAGGTTCACATTTTTGCAACAAACCTTTTGAGGAACCTCGTAGCTAGAAGTATGGTGTAAAGCCATAAGTGGCCACCCCTTACCATCCTCAAACCCGATGGTCAAGTTGGGCTAAATGACCGGGAAATCAAAACAATATTGATGAAAGTGGTGAGCTCAACATAAAAATTTAGTCTCTATCAAAGCATTGGATTCCTTGTGGGCATCTGGAAACGGCCTCTGAGACCATCTCCAGGCATGTCAGCTTATCGCCTAGTTTATGGTAAGGCGTGTCACACCTTTGTGGAAATTGAGTATAAGGCATAGCGAAGCAGTCAATTTAGACTGGATATGAGAAGAGGCGGCCTTAAAGGCTCCATAGTATCAATAGGATTATAAGAGTTGAAAATGTTGCTACCTCAGCTGAGACTGAAAAAATGAATTAAAAGTGACATGATGTTTGATAGCTGAACTTCAAACAAGGAGACCAAGTGCCTTTATGACTCTGACTCCTGACTCTGAAACTCAAGTCAAGATGGGTGGACCATTCATATCCATCAATTCTATCGAAAGGATCGAGTGGACCTGCTTAATTCCAAGGACGACCCGAGGGTGTTCAGGTCAATGGGCGGGAGACCAAAGCCTGACCGATCACGACCCATAGTAGACGAGGAGATCCCCTCCCTTGACCCTCCATAAATCGACCAGTTTCTGAGTTGGCTTGGTCTCACTGAGACTAAAATGCATCAATTTTTTAAAGTGTTTAAATAGTTTATTTGGTTTATTCAAGTTTTAGTTGTAGCTTGGTGTAATTTGCATTCTCTCATTTACTTTTTTTTTTTTGGAATTTTTGTTTTTCACCGGGTGTAGCGGGTTATCTCAGTTTGTTGGCTCCTCGGCTTGCCCATCACGGAGGATGACATACCCGCAGATTGCTCCACCATTGAGAAGTATACTTTCTTCTCTAACTTTCGATCCGAGCCCCATTGAGGACAATGTGACATTTGGTTAGGAGAGTTAGCGAAGAGTGACTTTTAAATTTTTGTTTTGTTGCTATTTTGGCTTGAAGTTTTTTGTAATTAATAACAAACTTGCTGTTAAAGTTCTATTTTGTATGATCGTTTGTTTTGGTTGTGATGCTGTCAATTTCTTTTTGTAAAGCTTAAAAAAATAGTCATATATCTTTTTATACATATCATACAGCTCACACTTACAGTTTGCAAAATTACACCCATTTTTTTGTGTTTTGCTTGCTAGCATTTTGAAAAATTGAAACATTGTCCAATGCTGTTGATGTTAGATTGGTTCCATGCTTAATTAAGTGGATGATCAGTTAAATTCTTAGTGCTTTCGACCCTTTTTCTTCCACCTCTAGCTAACCACACACTGTGCACATATGGTTTCAACAGTAAGCTAAAAAACTGCCTAACCTCCTAAATCTTGCAAAAGCCTATCCTAGTTTCATTTACTACCTTGATAGGTTATAGAGTTTAGGAAAAAGGCAATGTGTCTTCCAAAATAAAAAGAAGAGAAAAACAAAGAAGAAAAGAAGAAAGAAAGAAAAAAATTGCAACGCTTTACCTTGAAGCAGAGCACGGTCAGAGGGGTATCTGACGAAAGTCTTTAAAGCTTGGTACCACTAAGGCAAGCGAGTTTAGAGACCACCGACTTAGTGCTCGCTACATGGGCTGGATGGAGTGAGGTTGAAGCGAGTTGTAGGTCTTCAGGTCTCGAAGTCATTCAAAGTCCGGGTGAAACCCTAAAGAGTTTGTGGTTGAAAAATCCCTTATGACTTGATGCCACTAGCTTGAATTGGTTGGGAGTCATGGAGTGGATCCGATTATGGACTTTGGTGAAGTTGATTCCCTGTTGCTGCAACACAAAAGAATTATGGAATAAGAGCCGGTCCTGATCTATTTAGGTCAATTAGTGTACTAGGTTAGGGCAGTAGCTTGGTTGGGGGGAGAGTGCAGTTTGGTAGTTTATTGTTGAAAACTAATCATATAAACACTTAGATTTTGGTGGAAATTCTAGGTTGACTCTCTAGAGAAGGAAACTCTTTTGATACTGAATTTTTTATGACATTCACTCTCTCGTGATGGTTATTGGGCAGGGTTTCAGTGATTCTCATTGAAGGTTAGACATTACTCACCCACATACTTTTTGAAATACCATTTTTGAGAACATAATTTTGTTATTTTTTTGTTTGCTATTTCTTTCTTTATTTCATTGCTAAGGGGACTAGCGATATTAATGTCGGTCAGGGAGTGATTAGTGCCGAGGTGCCTTATTTTGAGCCCTATTTATTATAGGTTTGAGCACTTTTTTTGTGTACCTAATCCAACCGAATTAACCCGATTTGCACATTAAGGTCCCGGCTATTCTACTGATCGGATTTTGTGGCTAATTTTGTAGTTTTTGCAAGCTGTTAATGCCAAATATGTTGAATCGATTCAACCACGAAGAATTCGAGTCGAACTCAACATTACAAATCAGAAATCAAAAGGAAAGAAGGCGAAAAAGATTTGGAAAATCGGTAACCCATGAGAAAGTGTGAAAATTTACCTTTGCAAAACTTTTCCGAGCAATCACGAGAATTTTGTAGCGTGTAATGCTTCTTGATTTTTGCCTTACGACCGTTTGACTTCCCTTTTGTGATTTTTTCCCATTTTGCCCTTCATGTGTGCTGGGTATTGAGGTATTTTGTATTTTGCTTATTTGAGCACTATATAAGCTCGAGCAAATCTTGTAGAACCGATCTTGATTTTTCTCTTGTTTGGATATCTGGAGATGAGCGAGTTTTCCATTGCTTTTCTTTTCCCTTCATTTCTCTCTTTTCTTCTATTTTCTCGGCTGCAAACACCCTACGAGGATGACAACTCAGAGGATGGTTAATATCTAGACCGCTTTTTCTCCTTGAAGAGGAGAATTTGCCCAGACAACGGTTTTGAGGTAAAATGATGGTTCTTTGTTTTTAAACATTTATTTTATTCTTCTTTCTATCTCTCATTCTAGGTTTAAATCCCTTAGATCTACCTTGATTGACCGGTATTTTGCTATCTTTTAGGGTTCAGTGGATACTTATTGCTAGATCCACGACATTCGATGATTGCCCTCTATTTATCAATGTAGGGTAGATCGAGGAGATATGTTTTCACTATCGGGAGCATTAGTGTCCAATAAATGCTATATTTCAAAAGAAAAATGATTAGGGTTCAGTTTTCATAGCCAAATGAAGATCTGGTTCGGGAAATGACTATAGGTCATCCTCCCGGCCCGTGAGAAAAAGGACTAGAGAACCTCTCATTTACCTTGGACCTCAGCCGGTGGCAGATGCTGGGCTCTTTTCCGTATTTTTAGTCAGGTTTATGTTCATTATCTGAAATATTCTACTTGTTACCTGAGCACAAATCAAATTAGATTCACCATTTTGAACAATTGCATGTTTAGGAAGAAAACCCGTCCACCCCATGTTAGGCCACTAGAGCATTTTATCTTCTTGAGTAGCTATCTTCTGGTAGTAGGAGAATTTAGGTTTATAAATTTTGCTGATTCCGGCTAGCCTCACGGCACATGGATCACCCACCCATTTCCTGATTTTGGTCACAAAACCATTGAGAGAAAAAGGGAGGGAAGGCTTCTGGTGCTCTGCGATCAACAGGATGTCGGTCGGAATTCGTTGAGCCAAGAACCAAAGTTCATCTACTCGACAAGAGCTACGCGTGGGTATCGAAAACAAAGGATTTCAACGAGGATTCAAGCGAGGAGTTCGGGAAATCAAAGGTTTCGGGTTTAGGAAGTGTCCACGGGACTTCCTAGAGTTTCTTCTACGCACCAAGAGGTAGGGATTCTTCCTACTTTAGTTCATTTTCCATTTTAGGGGCTGTTTAGTTTTGGGTTTTAGCTGCCTGGGGAACATTTGGCTGTATTTTTTCCCTAAGGGATTGTTTGGCAAAATAATAGGTTTATGGGAGAAAAGTGCCGTATTTTGACCACTATGATGTCAGTGTTTTTATACTTTGATTTCGGTTAGAAAAAGAAATTTAAGATTGGTGTTCTGTTTTGAAAAAATGTTTGTAGCTAAATTTATTGAACTTGATATTAAGTTTTGAATCACCCAAATTGGACACTATATAACCCAAGTTATGAGTGTGACACACAGTACCGAGCTTCTACTGTTTTAGCTAAACTGTCTAGATTTTTTGGGGATAATTTCAGTTGGGGAAAAAATGAGAATTTGGACTAGTATCCTTCAAAGGAAATTGTAGCTCTATTTGAGAACTTGATGTTAGGCTTTGAATCCGCAAACTCGGACCTCACACAAATAGTTGTATGGTCCCATTCTACCGGAGCTATATACAACTTAGGCTATTTAACGTTTTGTGTCAGTTTGGATTGTGAGACTAATTTGCTAACTAAGTTTGGTGTTTGATGGTATGTTGTGAGTGCATGGTAGAGATCGACACTATGTTTGGTGTTCGATGGTGTGTCGTGAGTACATGGTAAGTTGACACTATGTTTGGTTTTCGATGGTGGGCTCGATAAATGGGACAACGTCCAAAATGAGTCTCATGGTAGCATAAAAGAAAATAGGAAATGAAAAACACGTGTGTTTGGTATAGCAAGAAGGGATAGATACCCCCTTGGGTAAAAAACCCGGTATTCTTGGTTAGACTTATGTATCCAGTGATGAAAATTTGCGAAAGTGTCGGAATGCTTGCGAAGCCTACGGTGAGACCTCGAAAATTCGCTACCCACAAAAACACACGGGACTTGGTAAAAACAAGTGAATATCGGAGTTTGTCCAATGGATTTTGATTTATAAAACAAAAAGCTTTTGTTTTGGAGAAAATCAGTCGCTGATGGAATATAAATGACGGTTTCCACGCTTAGCATATGCATGTGTGAAGTCGATGGACTTGGGACTTGGGACGGGATGAGTCACATTCTCATCCATAGCATGTAGACATTTAGTGGAATGTGTATGCTTTTACTTGAATGTGTGAAATGATTTGCATGTGTACTTAGGTGGAGTAGCCCTTGCAGGAATTACTCTACTGGGCATTGCTCCTTATCGTGGGACCTTTTGATACAGGAATTCGAGCTTGGGTGAGATGATGCTCATACGAGGCCGTGATTGTGAAGAAGACCAACAAATGGCCTTGATAAAACTTTGTAAAAGGTATTTTTATATAAGAATGATGAATTCTTTTTACTATTGCAAATATAGTCGGGTATGTAATTATGGTAAGAGGGTCGTGATCGAACTCTTACGAACTGTATTTAAGTGTATTATTGTGATATAGTTGTATATTGAGGATATGGACAGATGGACCTTGTGTGGTCGTTACTACTTCTGTTGAGACACTGGATGGGTTATGGATATACTGTTATACAGGTTGTATATTGGGTAGAGCTCCTCGAACAAAGGAGACTCACCCAGTTACATAAATGGATCCCAGATAAATGGGACTAGCAGTGTAGTGGCATCAGATTGCAGAATCACATGAGGTTCCGAGACTGGGGTGGTCAACAGGACCATCGGTTTTGGGGCGTCATAGCTTGGTATCAGAGCTTAGGTAAACAATTACCTAGGGAGCTCGGTGTGGGTATCCACAAGTATGGTCTTGATACTATCTTGTCTCAACTAGGTATCAAGAGTTTAGGTATACCTAAGACTGTTGGGCATGGGTTAGATCATTGTGTGGGGTGCATTATATGTTTGTGTTCCTAACATGCTCAATGCTTTAGTATTGTACAAATTGTGTTAAATATATGCATGTGGAGATTTATATAGTAGGATGACACTAGAAGTTGAGAACATAACCTTAGGGGTTCAAAAAATGAATGAGAAGCCAGGTTGATTCAAGATGTAGGAGTCTATTAGTATTTGGCACATGCACTCTGGGCTAGAACAAGGGAGAGGGATCTCAAAGTTTATGGAGATCACCTCCGATGCCACTAAGATAAGGCTAGTTGCAATCCAGCTAGAGGGCGAATCCCAAGTATGGTGGGATTGGGTCAAAGCCTCAAGGAACTTAAAGGCAATGACATGGGAAGAGTTCCATGAGCTCTTCATGACCAAACGTTCCTGACTTTGTTGGGCTGTGCTTCAGGATTCTATGGCCCGAAACAAGAGCGACAGTAGTGCTCAAATCTCATTGGCTAAGTTCATTGAATTAACTGTTTCGATGATTGTGTGGCCACGGACATGTTAGATGAAAGTCAGGATGGTCCCGAAGATGTCCATCAGAGTGAATTAATGGGACTCTATAGATATGAACTGATGATCAAAGCTATGGCCATAAAGAGATTGATGACGCCTGGGAGCATCATTGATGTGGAGTGCCCGGTGAAGAAGAGGAGAATCAATATTCTTCTAGTTGAGGAAAAAACGGGAGACGGCGCTTCTGGATTTCGGGGGCGAGGTCGGGAATTTATCAAGGCGAGCATGATCGAAGGTATCTATCCCTGGGACCGGCGATGACATGCTATCACGCCCACCCGACTGTAGACCGCGTGGTGGGCTTTATAAAGGCAGGGATCCCAAGGTTATGGGACACCTCAGCCCAATCATCAGTGGGATATGCCTGAGACGAGGTTGTCTCTCCTTACCTGGCACGGGACCGGGAGGAACTGATACTCCGGTCCCAGTGCTTTCCTGCGAGCATGGTTGTTCGCGAGACCAGACCGGGCATGGGTGAGGAGTTGGGTACACACCAAGGCTCAAAGCCAGGACAGGACCCGGGGGCTTGTCTACAGCCATTACCCCTCCTCTTGGCTTGGTAGATCAGTCGATTATTAATTGTTTCTACTCTTGCTTTATCAAATGAAGTATTCGGTCTATAGCATGCATTTGATTGTGTGTGTGCTAATTGTGTGATCACCAGGGACCAAAGTATTTAAATTAAGAATGTAAAACCCGGGAAATTTTTAATTTTTCTAAAAATTGGCAAAAACAGTTAAATTGTCGAAATGGTTCAGGGAAGCTTGAAATTTTTTCTAGATCTTGGATGATGAAACAGACTTCACCGTTGGATTTGTCTCACGAAATATAATTACCCAGACAAGTTTCGTTAAATTCTGAGATGGTTGGATTTTCACGAATTTTTAGGCGTTGATCATCAGCCTTAGCAGGATTTTGAGAAAAAAAAATCTCAAAAGTGGAAAATAAATTAAATAAATTTCATTTAAAATAAATTGAACTTGAATCGGGACAAAATAAATTGTTTTGGGACAAACGGACCCAGACAAGCCGTGAACACGTGGAGCGACGTGAACCTCTCACTTAAACTTAAGTGAGGGCATGGAGATATAACGACCCAAAAATACCCTAGTATTTTTTTTATATATAATATTTTTTATTATATGTTTAGGGTATAAAATAAATTAAATGAAATTTTTTTTCGGAATTTAAATGCTCAAAACGAAAAAGATATGCAACCTGAAAATTTTACAGAAACCAATTAAATTTGGTAAAAATGTCAAATGGGGACCCAATAAGTGCAAAAGTGTAAATGAAATGAAATAAAATTGAAATGAAAGTGAAATGAGATGTTAAATAATATACAAATAGAAAATGGGATTTGGTGCGAAGGCTGGG
Source organism: Tetrastigma voinierianum (assembly GCA_016808115.1). Classification (NCBI taxonomy): domain Eukaryota; kingdom Viridiplantae; phylum Streptophyta; class Magnoliopsida; order Vitales; family Vitaceae; genus Tetrastigma; species Tetrastigma voinierianum. The sequence goes on from JAEQBH010003196.1 coordinate 2,634,743, forward strand.
GCCTTGTGAATAGAAGACATAAAGACCATATTTTGGCATTTGAGAGACATTAAGGCATTTTCGTTTTTGAGAAAAAGGGAGAGAGCTAGGGTTTTTGAATGGGGAGATTTGTGAATTGCTCCATGAAAATCAAAGGCTAAAGTGATCAAAAACGAGGAACCTTGGTATTACCCAAAAGTTTTATGAGAGAGATTTGAGGTAAGCCATCAGCCCTAAACCCACTATTTATATTTAGGTTAGGAAAACACTAAAATGTGGATAAAAAATTTTTATTTTGTTATAAATGAGTTTTGGGATTAACAATTTGAGTTGGATTTTGAAGAGTAGTAGTGGATTTGGTAATGGTTTTGGAGGGAGTAGTTGTAAGAGAAATGTTTGGTTTTGAAAGGGAAATCTTGTCAAAGACCTTTTGCTCAAAACCCTTATTCTTGTTTTGACTATAGATTAAGTTATAATCATCAAATTAAGTGATTCGATTGTTAAAAATGTAAGAGATAGAGATACAAATATAGAAAGGGACCAAGAGCAGAACTGTACCCACTAAGGCTCCCAAATATAATTCTTAAAGGGAGTTCAGATGACTCTTCAGATGCTTGCCTATTTTGGGTGTAGTTGTGGTGTTTGGCCATAAAATGAGTTTAACTCACATCCAATTTAGTGATTCAAAATTATGGGTAAACTAGACTTCCTAGGAGAATAATTTACTGAAGAGAGTGGCACAAATTGTAACCCCAAAGTGCCCAGAAATCTGTCAAAGTTGAGCTATATTTAGATTCTTTGCAAATTAGAGTAGTCTAGATGTAAAATGCAATAACTTGAGTTTTGGTGATCCAAATTGGGTGATTTCAATTGGAGAAGAAACCTTAGAACCATAGCTTCAAATGAGTGAAGGAAACATTACCAATTTATGGAGTTAAGACCCCAGAAATCGATAATAACAGTAGGTGATCCAGTGAGCTAACCAATTTGGCATTAAAATGCCGTAACTTGAGTTGGGGCCCATTTTGACTAAGTGTGTTTGAATTTATAGGGAATAGATTGTTGGGATGATTAAAGGTCTTGGGAAGGAATATATGGTCTTGGAAATATTAACTTTTATGCTGAACAAATTTATTTGGGAATTTATTTGATTTTAGAAAGTGTTTTGTTACAAGTTGTCAAAGTTGACAGGTTAGGGTTTTGGGATGTTAAAGTTAAAAACTGGACCAATTGGTTTATAATCTGATTTTTGGGCTTGCCAGGGGGTTGGTTGAGACCTTGGTCTAAGTTAATGATCAATGTTTGAGATTAATTTTTGGACAACATTAGGATTGGTTTTGGTGAGGCGATTTGGTGTACACTTAAAAAAAAAAAAAAAAAAGCATGTTTTGCCCTATTTGTGTTATGTGGTTGAGGGCCGTAGAGAAGGAATTTTAAATTGAGAATTTTCAGAGATGTCGTGGATATATAAAAGGACTAAACTTGAGAGTTTAACAATTTTGAAGACCGTTTGAATAAGTTTTGGAGTAATAAAGTCCAGAGAGAGTACAAAAGCTGGAAATACGATCCTTGCATGTGGTGTTGAATAATACATTGAGGTTTTAGGCTTAATCTTCCTTTGAGGATGGTTTAATTAGTCAGAGTACTGTTTGGAAAATGATTAAAAGGTAGGGCAGGCTTTGCATTTGGTTATGTGATGGATTAAAAGTTGGAAACTAACAACCATACGGGCTTGTATCTTGCCCTTATTTACTAATGATATTAAGAATCTGGATGGTAAGCTCAATCAACCCCTAACCAAAATCACTAGTACGCACAAATAATATTGTTCTTTAATTGTATTGGAATAGGGGCTGACGGAGGAAAGCCCGGGCGAATCGAGATTTTGAGGATTGGAATCAAATTGCAAGCTTTTGAGATTTCATTTCACCTTTCTTCTCATTATTTAATCTCTATCTCCAAAATGTTTGAATTGCATATTGAATTGTTTAAATTGATTTGATGACTATAATTGTAAATAAGACTCAAGTTGAATTTAAGTTAAGAAATTTGAGAAATTGATTGATTGAGAATAGATGACATAAAAAATTACATAGGTATTGAAATGATTTGTTTGTATTTTAAAATACATACTATATTGTATTTTCCAATAAATGATTTAGATACTTATAATAAAATGTTAACCCGTTAATTTGGAGTTAAGGATAAAGTGGTATACAAATGAGTAAAACAAACGTACTATTGTAGCATACCGATCCGTAACCCGATGAGATGAAGTATCGGTGGTACTGTAGAGTACCTATTTTATGCGCGGAGTGTTTACAGGCTTGATACGATAGGCGGTGCAGTGATTCGTTATGTGCACGAGAAAGCATAGGTTAAATTTGATAAGAGCTAAAATGCAAAATGATAATGGAATGAAAAAGTGCATGATTTATGATCGAATGATTATAGTACTGAAAATATCGTTTGAGATGACCAGTGAATTGTAATTGATTAATTAAATATGTCTTTATGTATGTATTGTCTTGCATTGGTCATTTAAGAAAGTACGAAAGCATTGTCTTATGAAATTGCATGATTTGATTTAAACTGAAATAAAGAGATAATCGTATAGAACCACTAAGCATGAAAATGCTTAGCGTGTTTGTTTTATCAACGTGCAGGTATCAAGTAAAAAGTAGTAGGACCGAAGATCTTCGGGCACAGAGTCACCGTCAAACAACATGGAATTATAAGTAATCATAAAATACCCAGTATATCATTCCATTCATGATATTTTGTAAACTATTACTGCATTGAATTCAATGATGTAAAATGTCTTCATAAGAGAAGAATATATTTTTGACTCATTTTGTTTTTGGATATTTTACTGGCTGTGTTTAAAGAGGTGAACTCTAAGAGCCCTCATTTTGTAAATGTATTGTTTGAAAAGAACAAACATAATTGATGTTTTTGTGATCAAAAGAGTTAAACTACGAAGAAACGATTTTGTATATTATTTTGAATAGACACTGGAGATACTTGCACACGCTATTATAAATGCATTTTTGTTAAATATAAATGTTTATGGACCTACTGAATTGAAATCGTTTCCGCACATATTTGAAAGTGTTTATACAAAATGGAATGTCGACCTAAACGGTTATTTTGTTTTTGTATATGTTTTGGTAAATGAACTCGGCTAGCAACCTGAACTCGGTTCGGATCCGCCAATCGGGTCGGGCTAGGAATGGGGTGCTACATTTAGTGGTATCAGAGCCATGGTTTAGGATGTTCTGCAAATGATTTTTGAAAATGGTTTAAAAAAATGATTTTGAAATTGTTTGTAAATGATTTTGAAAATTGTTTATGACATGCATTATTGCACCTCAGGATGGCAGTATTTCGATGCGGATCTTGTCAGTCTTAATAGGTAAGCATGGAAAGTTGAAGCCCCAATAGTGTCGTTGTGAATAGGGTCTATAGAGATTGTCCCATTAGAATACGTGATTATGAGTTTCCGGGAGATTTGATTGAGTTGTCATTTAGAGAGTTTGATGTGATATTAGGGATGGATTGGTTGTCCCGACACCAAGTGGTAGTTGATTGTAGAATGAAGAGTGACCTTAAGGACACCAGTGGCGAGGAAGTGACTTTTAATAATGAGAGGTCAAAACCCTCTCTAATGTGATATCTGCTCTTGCAGAACAATGGTTTGAAAGGGATTATGAAGCCTACTTGTACGTAGATCTGGAGGAGCCCTGGTTGCTCGGACATCCTACCAGGTTAGTGACTATCTAGTGATGTGTTTAGGAGGAGTTGGGGATGCATAAGCGCGGGGAGATTGAGTTTGACTTTGTTCTGGGTGCCATTCCGGCATCCATTACACCATATTAGATAGCTCTAGTGGGTTAAAAGAACAAACTTTAGTTACAATTGTTAGAGAAGGATTTATTGATGCGAGTGTATAAGCATGGGGAGCTCTAGTGCTACTGTTAAGAGAAAAGATAGGTACACACTTCGGTTGTGTGTTGATTATAGGCAATTGAATAAGATGACAATGAAGAACAAATATCCGTTACCTAAGATTGATGACTTGTTCAACCATTGAAGGTGCAAGTGTCTTCGGATGACTCTGAAGTGCAGGTATCATGGTGAGCTTAAGGATACGGATGTGCATAAGATGGCGTTCAGAACACGGTATGGACATTATGAGTTCCTTGTAATGCGTTTAGGTGACGATAGATACTCATGACTTTAATGGACTTAATGAACATTGTTTTTGACTAACACTATGTAAGTCAGATTTGTTGTGGTGTTATAAGATGACATCCTTGTGTATTAAGATTTAGAAGATGATACACACCCTTGAGTAGTACTAGAAACCTTGAAAAGGAGCAGGTTATATGCAAATTGAGCAAATGTGAATTTTGGTTGAAAGAAGTGTCCTTTTCTTGGACACATTAGTATGGAAGAAGAATTCAGGAGTGAATACAAAGAAGATAGAGTGGTTAGTGAATGGAAACCACCAGAAATGTTACACAAAAGTGCGTAGTTTCTGGGATTGGAAGGATTACTACAGGAAGGTTCGTTAGTTTTGATGGCTGAGCCTCGATAGCCAGGATTACTCTAAAGATGTGAAATTTGAGATAAGAGTAGAAAGTGATAAACTTTGAAAAGTTCTGAAACATTTCTTAACTTAGGGGCAGGTTCTTACTGATGAGCTAACATATAAGAACACACATGATTTTTAGTGATGCTTCTTCGTGGACTTGGATGTGTCCTTATTCAGAGGGTAAAGTGGTAGCGTATGCTTTAAAGAAGCCCGGAGTTGAAACCGCATGAAAGAATTACCTACGCATGATTTGGAATTGGCCTTCCATTCTTTATTGAAAATATACAGGGCATTATCATTGTATGGGGAAAAGTGTTTCATCTACATTGATCAAAGAGTCTTAAGTGTTTGCCCTCCACAAGAGAACTTAACGGAGACAAGCAGATGGATTCGAATTGATCAGGATTATGATTGTGCTGATTGACTATCATCACAGGAGAGGCCAATGTAGTGCTTGGATACCCTAAGTAGAAATTAGGTACAAACTGTTTAGAAAGATTGAATGATCATTGTCACTATCGAACTGACGATGCAATAGTAGCGAGAATTAGTAGCAAATTGGATTTGTTGAACCAGAGTTCTTGAGGCACAAAAGAATGATGAGAAATTTACGCCATAGTGAGTCGATTAAGAGGAAAAGAACTTCCGAGTTTGGGGTGAAGGAAAATGGATCATACTGTATTATAAGATCGGTTGTGTACCAGTGATAGTGAATTGAAGAAAGCCATTCTGAAGGAGCACCGCGGTGGATCTTTTGCTATGCGTCCATGTAGCACAAAAGATGTATCAAGATTTAAAGGTTTATCTGATGGTTGAATGGAAAGAGATGTTTCAGAAAGTGAAGGCGAGGCATCAGAGTTCCTTCGAGTTATTCACCGGTCTGATGGAATACTAGAGTGGAAATGGGACCGAATCACCATGGATTTTATGGTTAGGTTGCCATTGACAGGGAGGAAGCATGACTCAGTTTTTGAATGGAGATTTTATGGACTATATCCATGATCAAAGGAAGCTAAAGTGATAAAAGGAGAAACCTTGGTATTGAAGTTTGAAGAGATTTGAGGGTAAGACTCAGACCACAAGCCCCTTTTATTTGTGTTTGAGTTGGGGAAAACCCTAAATGTGGATAAAAGGTTTTTGTTTTGGTTGTAAATGAGTTTTAGGGGTTGTGTTGGTTGATTTTGAAGAGGTATTATTGGTTGGTATTGGTTTAGATTGGTTTTGGAGGTGGTTGTAAAAAAAAAATGGGGCCCAAGATCACCGTGGATTTTCGTCTTGGTGACCGAGTGTTTACAGTATATCAAAAGTGAAAGCGAGCATCAAGTTCCTTGGATATATTCTGATTAAGATACCATAGGTGAAATAAATTTGAATCACCATGGATTTTGTGGTTGGGTTGCCATTTACAGGGAGGAAGCATGACTCGGTTTGGGTCGTAGTAGACCGATTGACCAAGTTAGCTCACTTCCTACCCGGTGAATAGACTATTCACTTGACAATTTGTGTTTGTGCCTGGTAATGGATTGATTACATGGATTTAATGTCTTCGATTATTTAGGATAAGTCGGGTTCACCTCGAGATTTTGAGAGAAAAATTGCAAGAGGCCTTGGGCACTCGATTGAATTTAGAATGCAGTTCCACCGCAGACCAGGATGGACAATCGAGAGGATTGTTCGGATCTTAGAAGATGTCTTGAGGAGTTGTGTGATCGTATAGGGGGTAGTTGGATTAGACATACCTCTCGTTCGTGTATTACATGGCCTTTCTTGGAGTTTCAAGTCGAGTATTGGAATGGCATGTATAGAGGATCTTTTCGGAAGGAAATGTAGAACACCGCTATGTTGGACCAAATTAAAAAAGAAGAAAGTAATCGACCCTTATTTGATTCAAGAAACCGAAGAAAAAGTGAAAATGATTAGAGACAGATTGAAAGTGGCCACCGATAGACAAAAGTCTTACGCCGACTTGAAAAGAAAAGACATCCGATATGAGATCGGCGAGAAAGTATTTTTGAAGGTATCGACATGGAAGAAAATGATGAGGTCGGAAAAGGGCAAAGTTAGGCCCCCTGATTCAAACTGTTTATGAAGTAGATTTGAAAAGTTGGTCCCGGTGGCTCGCAATTGGCCTTACCTCAGGAGTTGGAAAGATCCACAAACATTTTCTTCCGATGTTGAGGAGGTACATTCGGTTCATCATGTGATCTGGAGCCAGTCAGGCTTCTCAGGCCAGATTTGACCTGAGGAAGGCAGGTGGAGATCTTGGCTCAAGGAGTGAAGAATTGAGCAGAAGGTTAATTAAGTCGAGTGTTGTGGAGAAACCACAAGACCGAGGAAGCCACATGGAAAAGTGTAGAAACAATGCAGCAACAATATCCGTGTTCAATGAGATGATTTAGAGACGAAATTTTCTAAAGTGAGGAAAGTTGTAGCATACTTAAAATACTTAATTAATTTTATACCTCTCTATATATATATATATATATATATATATATATATATATATATATATATATATATATATAAATATTACATTATGTTTAGGGTATAAAATAAATTAGGTAGAAATTTTCTGGAATTTACAGATGTGCTTTAGAGCAGAAAAAGATATACAACACAAGAGAATTTGAAACCAATTAAGAATTTGGTAAATATAGTCGAATGGGGACCCAAGGGTCTAAATGAAATATAAGTGCAAGATATAAATAAAATGAAAATAAAATTGAAATGAAAAGTGAAATGAAATGCTAAATAGCAAAAAATGAAAATGGGATTTAGTGTGAAAGCCAAACAAGGCCTTGCGAATAGGAGACATAAAGACCATATTTTGGCCTTTGAGAAACATTCCTCTCATTAAGGCATTTTCGTTTTTGAGAAAAAGGGAGAGAGCTAGGGTTTTTGAATGGGGAGATTTGTGAATTGCTCCATGAAGAAAATCAAAAACTAGAATGATCAAAAAACAAGGCCTTGAGTATGAAGTTTGAAAGAGATTTGAGGTAAGACTCAAACCCTAAACAACATTTATGTTTGAGTTGAGAAAACCTAAATGTGGATAAAGGAGTTGCTGTTAATAGATGGGAATTATTCTGGAAAAATGTAAATATATTAATTTCGATTATAAAATTGTATTTCAGTTAAATCAGAATTTATTCTCTAGATCTTGGATATTGAAAGCCAGTTTCAGTTTGAGATCGATCCTGATATTATATGTGAATTTTGTAGAATTAAAGACCAGTCGGATTAGCGTATTTTCGAGGCATGCTGGTATTTGGGTCTTGTAAAAACGTTTTGACATGAGAGTCATATAACAAGTACTCATGTGCCATAAGTGGTATGAGTAGAAATGATGAAAATGGATGGCCAGGGATAAGTCTTGAATGTCAAAAGCGGAGAAGGAGGTGTTAGTGTTGAATTAAATGAACTAAAGGACAAAAAAGCTACAGTGTTCTTCTTCATTAAATCAAAGAAGCCTTAAAAGCAGCAGGAGAGTGTGTGTGGGATTTTACAGTGGGTTCCGTTTGGGAGATTTTAAGGAGAACTTCTCTCTAAAAATGAGAGAGATAGACCGTCGGCGGTCTTCGGACAAGAAGGAGGCTGCTGCGGAAGGCTTTCGCGTGGGTACAGTTTAGGGGAGTCTCCTCCAAACTCGAGAGAAGTGGGGTTTCTCTACTTGCGTTTTACTCTTTGTTTGAACATTGTAAATGTTTGGTCGAATGAGACTTCGTGAGACCGTTTAGTGATCCCAGGCCTTGGGACCCGAATTGATATGAACTTTGAACACCCCATTAGATGGCAGAAGTGACTGCCGGTGATTAGATTGTAAAATTTGAAATATTAAATCATGTATTGGTTTTTGGATGAGGCCGGGAAAGCCCATTAAAATGCGGGTTCCTAAAGTGAACCGATGAATTGATAGTGTTGAACCGTAAACCCTAGGGTTTTTCACGTACATAGGAATAGTGACAAGAAAAGCTCATATTTGTGTAAAAATGTTTGATCCCAGGTGATTCAAGTTGAATTGCTCGTGTTTGATCATTAGCTCAAGTGAGCTAATTTTGATGTATGAATTGATTAATTACATGACATGATTGTGTGATTGGATATTATGTGGATATGTGCATGTTTACATATTTGCATGTGATTAGACTATATTGGAATTGACATACATGCATTCCATATACCTTGAACACCCTAGGACTAGGGTAGTCATGAGATGAGACTAGAAAATGGTTCGGAGGGTTGTCTAAAATATTAATTGTCGGAGGGGTAGTCCAAATTAAAAATATCAATCGTCGGAGGCGGCTAATTGATATTCATCGGAGTAGTCCGCAAGCGAATAATATATCAATCATTAGGAACTGACCAATTGATATATATACATACGGAGGTTGTCCTAACAAAACAATAATTCTCATCACGAGAGCAGTGATGTGTGATCGATGAAAGTTCTGGGATCTGAGTTGGTCATGTAGACATTAGTAGGATCATGCATTTGTGAATATGTTTATTTTGGAGCGTGCGTATGCGACTTGGGTGGAGTGGCCCGCAGGGTGATTCAGCTGCGAGCATTAGCTCACTTACTGTCGGGGAACATATTTTTCGGTCTGAGGGCGCACGAGTGGCTCGTCCTAGGAGTTGAGATTTAGAAGAGAACGGGTGTGGCTTTGAGGGTTCTTCTGATATTACATGTATTAGAATTCGAGTATTCTAATTTTAGTATATGTATTGTATAAGAGTAAAAATACTAAACTCTTGTAACTATTGGATATAGTTGGATTCATAGTGGGTATGTATGATGAGTATTGTTTATGGGCCCAAGTGGTCGTTTTACTCATGTTAGGATTGTATTACCAGCATTTGGGACAGGTATATGCAGTGTGTACTTGGGTAGAGCTCTGGGCCTGAAGAGACTCTGCAGATTTTTTGAAGTGGCGTCGAGATAGCAGAGCATCCACTTAATATTTATGGTTGGCGAATTGATCAGCTGGACCCACCCCAGGTTTGGGGCGCCACATTTGTTTTGGTTGTAAATGAGTTTTGGGGTTGTTTTGGGTTGAGTTTTGAAGAGGCCTTTGTTGGTTAGTAATGGGTTTCTGGATTGGTTTTTGAGGAGTGGTTGTAAAAAGAAATGTTGGTTTCAAAGGTGCTGTCAAGAATTTTGTCAAAACCCTTGTTCTTGTTTTGGCTATAGATTAAGTTATAATCATCCAAATGAAGTGATTCCAATTGGTAAGAACCATAAGAGATAGAGCTACAAATTTATAGAAGGGACAAAGAGCAAGTTGTACCACTAAGGCTCCCGAACATTGGCTTAAAGGGGGGTTCGGGTAGCTCATGGGTATGCCCTGTTTTGGGTATAGTTGTAGTGTTTTGGCCATAAAATGAGTTTCACTCATCCAATTTAAGTGATTCAAAATTATGGAATTAAGAAACTAGACTATAGAATAATTTACTTGAAGGAAGTATATGCAAATTAGCAACACAGGATTCCAAAATCTGTCAAAGTGGAGCTATGTGCAATTCTGTTTGCAAATTAGAGTAGTCTAGATGTAAATGCAATAACTTGAGTTTTGGTGATTCAAATTGGTGATTCCAATTGGAGAAGAAACCTTAGAACCATGGCTTCTGTCACAGTAGAAGGAAACATTACCAATTTATAGAGTTAAGACCCCAGAAATCAAGAATAACAGTAGGTGATCCACTGTGCTAACCAATTTGGCATTAAAATGCCGTAACTTGGTTGAACTATTTTTGCATTAAGTGTTTTAGATTTTGAATAGATTGTTAGGATGATTAAAGGTCTTGGGAAGGAATATATGGTCTTGGAAATATTAACTTTTATGTTGGACAAATTTATTTGGGAATTTATTTGATTTTAGAAAGTGTTTTGTTACAAGCTGTCAAAGTTGATAGGTTAAGGTTTTGGGATGTTAAAGTTAAAAACTCGACCAATTGGTTTATAATCTGATTTTGGGTGCTTGGGGGTTGGTTAGACCTTGGTATAAGCTAATCAAATCAATGTTTGAAGTTAATTTTGGACAACATTAGGATTGGTTTTGATGAGACGTTTTAAAGGTATTGCTATCTAAAAAAAAAAAAAAACAGCATGTTTTGCCCTATTTGTGTTATGTGGTTGAGGGCCTTAGAGAAGGAATTTTAAATTGAAAATTTTCAGAGATGTCATTGGATATATAAAGGACTAAACTAGAGATTTTAATAATTTTTGAAGACCGTTTGAATAAGTTTTGGGTAATAAAGTCAGAGGTACAAAAGCGGAAAATAACCAGAGGTCCTTGCATGTGGTGTTAATTAATACATTTGAGGTTTTGACTTAATCTTTTGGGGATAGTTTAATTAGTCAATTACTGTTGGAAAGAAGTTAAAGGTGGGCCAGAAATTTAGTATTTTGGATGTGATGGATTAAAGTTGGGGAGGCAACAACCATACCGGGCTTGTATCTTGCCCCCTTGTTACTAATGATAACCAAGAATACGATATTAAGCTCCAAAATCAACCACAACCAAAATGCTAGTGCTAAATAATATTGTTCTTTAATTGTATTGGAATAGAATGACGAGGAGGAAGCCCAGCGAGATCGAGATTTTGAGGATTGGAATCAAATTGCAAAGCTTTTTAGTTTGTTCCTACACCTTTCCTCATTCATTTCGAATCTCTATCTCAGTGTTTGAATTACATATTGAATTGTTTTAAATTGATTTGATGCAAATAAATTGTGAAATGAATTTCAAGTTGATTTAAGTTAAGTGATAAATTGATTGATTAAATGATGGCATATGAGTGCATGATATTGAAATGATTTGTTTGTATAAAAATACATACTATATTGTATTTTCCAATAAATGATTTGAATGCCCTTAATAAAATGTTAACCGTTAAATTTGAGTTAAGGATAAATTGGTATACCAATAAGAGTAAAACAAACGTACTATTGTAGCATACCGATCCGTAACCCAGCGAGATAGTATCGGTAGTGTACACCAACCGAGTACCTATTTTTATAAACCGTGTTTACACCGGCCTGTAGCCCAGCGGGGCCGTGCCAGTGATTCGTTATCCTGTGCATCGAAAGCATAGGTTAAATTTGATAAGAGCTAAAATGCAAAATGATAATGAGAATGAAAAAGTGCATGATTTATGATCTGAATGATTTGTTGCACAAGAAAATGCATAGTTTGAGATGACCCGATGAATTGTAGTGGTCGTAAAATATATCTTTATGTATGTATTGTAATGCATTGGTCATTTAAGAAAGTACGAAAACATTGTCTTATGAAATTGCATGATTTGATTTAAATTGAAATAAAGAGAGAATCGTATAGATTCACTAATCATGAAAATGCTTAGCACGTAGTTTATTTAACTATCTTGAGTCAGAGTGAATAGGAATGAAGAACGATATCGAGGGAACCTGAAGTCATCCACGAGAAGCGGCCAGATGCATTAAATACTCCGTCATGTGTACTATTTACTTTTGAACAATTGATGTTTTGTGAGCCGAAAAGAGTTAAACTCTTCAAAAGCGATTTTTGTATATTATTTTGAATGGGCATGGAATGCCTTCATTGTAAATGCATTTTTGTTAAATGTAAATGTTTATGGGCCTACCGAATTGAAATCGCTTCCACACATATTTGAAAGTGTTTATATGAAATGGAATGTCGACCTAAACGGTTATTTTGTTTTTGTATATGTTTTGGTAAATGAATCGACTAGCAGCTTGGGACTCGGTTCGAATCATGTCAGACACCGGCCGGGAATGGGTGCTAATCGAGATGGAGGGGTTGTGGGGACAAAATATCCCACCCCATTTCTTGATTTTTCTGGTCTAAAAATCGTGAGAGAGAAAAAGGAGAGGAGAGGGCTTCCAAGTGCTTCTATATTCGATCCTCGGAGTTTTATCGGTCGGAATTCGTCAAGCCAAGAACCAAAGTTCATCTACGTGATGAGAGCTACGCGTGGGTATCGGAAACAAAGGATTTCGCCCAGAATTCAAGCAAGGAGTTCAGAAAATCAAAGGTTTCGGGTTTAGAAAGTGTCCACGAGACTTCCTAGAGTTTCTGCTACGCTCCAAGAGGTAGAGATTCTTCCTACTTTTGTTTATTTTCCATTCTAGGGGCTGTTTGGTTGAGTTTTAATGCCCTAAGGGGCTGTTTGGCTATTTTTTCCCTAAGGGGCTGTTTGGAAAAATAATGGGTTATGAGAATAGTGCCATGTTTTGACCTTATATGATGTTCATTTTTTTAGGGTTGATTTTCGATTAGAAAAAAATGGAATTTGGGATAGTGTTCTGTATGGAAAATGTAGCTAAATTTGTGAACTTGATATTAGGATTTTGAATCACCCAAATTGGACCTTCTCGCCCCATTTGGTCAGTTTTCCAAAACCGCCACAGTGCCTGTTTGGTGAACCTCACATCCGGTTTTTGGGACTTATTTCAGTTTAGGAAAAGTGTCATTGGACAGATATCCTTCAAGGAAATTGTAGCTCTATCTGAGAAATTGATGCTAGGCTTTTGAATCACCCAAATCGGACCTATACAGTTCAAGCTATGGTCCATTTCCCAAGATTGCTACAACTTAGGTTGTTTTGTTTTGTGTCAGTTTTTACAGGACTACTATTAGGGGACTAGTTCCCGAACTAAGTTGGAGTGCCTATGGTCTATGATGGCTTTGTGCAGGATATTTTGTGAGCATCTCATGCCCTGGCCCGTCTTGAGGATCAAGTGTCATTTCTTGACTAAGAGTGACGTGTTTGGGTGTCAATGTGTGTGCTCCAACATGTTGACATGAGATGAGTTTATATGTGCAAATGGCCATGACATGGCTCGATTGTGAGTGTACCACTACTTGATAATGTAGTGACCTGTTTGGATATCAATATGTATACTCCAACATTTTGACGTATGATGAATTGTTATTAATGCAGTAAGCCATTCCGCATCTCTTGCTTGTATTCCATTGCTGTTATAGAATGACGTATTGAATGTGAATGTTGATATATGTTTGCATGATAGGTTGACATGAATGAAATGATTAATGGACGTCATATGCAGGTGATGTGATTGTCTATGACACCGGTAAATGGTGTGGATGTGTTGTCCATGTAGCATTCATTATGCATGTGAAATGAGATACATGTAATAGCATTACATTGCATTTATGCACGGGACATCGCATGACATGGGTGTGAGTGCATGATAGAGATCGACACTATGTTTGGTGTTCGATGGTATGTTGTGAGTGCATGGTAGAGATCGACACTGTGTTTGGTGTTCGATGGCATGTCGTGAGTACATGGTAGGTTGACACTATGTTTGGTGTTCGATGGTGGGCTCGGTAAATGGAACAACGTCCAAAATGAGTCTCATGGTCGCGCCAAAAAGAAAGGAAATGAAAAAATCGTGGCTGTTGAGTATAACCAGGGATAGATACCCCCTCGGGTGATGGCCAGTCATTCTTTTGTTAGACATATGTATCCTGCGATGAAAGACTGCGAAAGTGTCGAGGAGAGGCGTGTGAAGCTGCTTGGTGGGCGTTGGAAATTCGCTAACCCGCAAAAAACACGGGACTTGGTAAAAAGCGAGTGGATGTCGAGTGTGTCCAATGGATTTTGATTTATAAAACAAAAAAGCTTTTGTTTTGAAAAATGGTCATTGATGGAACATAAACATGGCCAGTTTCCTAACCCAGCATATGCATGTGTGAGGGAGTGGTGAGGACTGAAGACATAGGTGAGGGTGAGTCAATTCGTGACTGTGACATTTGAGTACTAATGTATATGTTTTTGCCAGATATGTGAAATGACATTGCATGTCTGCCAGGTGGGAAGTAGCCCTTATAGGAATTATTCTCCTCTTGGGCATTGGTCCTTGCCCGTCGTGGTACCCCTTTCGAATCTGAAGTGGACAGGTGAGACCGGCGCTCATGCAGTGCGATTATGAGGAAAGCGAACATATGACCTTGATAAAACTTTTGTAAAAAGTATTTTGTATAAAATAATTGTAATTAAATTCTTTTGGACTATTGTCAATATAGTCGGGTATATAGTATAGTAAAAGTTATGATCGAACTATATTTAAGTGTATTATTGTGATATAGTTGTATATTAGGAATATGACAGATGGACCACATGTGGTCAATGCCCCTTACATTGAGACCTGGATGAGTTATGGATATACTTTGCTCTGGGTTGTATGCTGAATGGGTTGTCAAGAGACCTTCGGGTTTGAGAAATCACGTTTAAGCAAGTTATATAAATGTTGATTGGGGAGGCGATCTTGGTCAATTCTCGTATGACTGGATCTTCTTCCATAATGAGTGCAATTTCGTAGTGCGATGAAGCAATCTTGTATAGCTTTATCTACAATGGAGGCTAAGTATGTATCATGTTCCTCGATGATACCTCTTGAAGCGATTTGTTTGAGAAGATTTTATACAGCCTCTCTACATTATCTTATCTTAAGATCCAGAAATATCATGGAAGAGACCAAACATATCAAATCGAGGATATCATTACATCGGAGACATGATCACACAAATGGGAATGGTTGCAGGACACATTCATACGAGTAAAATGGTAGCAGATCCATTTACCAAACCAATAATGAGGGATGCATTTGTTAGACATACAAAATCCCTGGGCTTATATAGGATATGATTCTTTTGTACATGTTGATAGACCACTTGTATTTTTACTTGCAATACATGAGAAGCATTCACATGATTATCTTGTTTTAAAGATTTTATTATGTGAATATGTTAGAAATGCTATTTAGCACAATTCAATGAAGTATGTTGATAGACTTGATTGACTATCTCCATGATGTCATACTGGACCCATAGAGCGAGTAGAGATGAGACCAAAGTGAGGATGACTAAGGTGCATTAGGGCGACTTTAGTCATTATCATCTGAGGTCTCGCAAGTGAGTCGAGATGAGATTTCTTTATATGAATGGACATGAATGCCTTCCCCACCATTCATGTGTCTATTTAGAGGAAGCTGAGGTGAAACTTGTTGGTTAACATTTTGGAATATGTAGACCAAAGTTTCAGGTTTGGTGTTGTCAAAGTGATAAGACTAAGACTTATATGGTGTTATTTATTTTATAATAAAGAGCGAGACATACACTCTTTTATCTTTGGTAAGAAGAGTAATCTGCGACTCATGCATTTCATACTACGTAATGTTGGATGACCCATTAGGAGTGAAAGAATGGATCCACAGCTGCCGCTATGTGAGTCCTAAATCTTTCTCGTTTCCATTTTTTACCCATTGTGACTTTGACTATATCTTGATGTGATGAGTTAATGTTGTCTATCTTAGGATGTATATCATAGCCATGAGATGATTTGGCTTATGAGAACATCGTGAGTTAATTCAAAATCCCACGTGATTGTCTGGAAGCAAAGGAAAAACATATTCTTCCTTATGGGCTAGTTACTTGTATTCATTGGCCGAAGTTATTTCGCTTGATATAGATTGAAATAACTTAGAGTACTCAGTAATTGTAAGAGAGATCTAAGTATGGATTCTCGAGGGATTGAATAACACTTGATCATGTGTATTAAGAAAGATACTTGTAAGAGAGATCTAAGTATGTATCAAATCTGATTAGTATGAGAGCAAAAGAAAGAGTATTTTTTGCTTATACACTCGTTACTTGTATTCATTGTGAGTTATTCAGTGATGAATTGAAATAACTTAGAGAATTACTCGATGTGTAAGGAGGAAATATCTAAGTATGGATTCTTGAGGGATTGAATAATACTTGATCATGTGTATTAAGAAAGATACTTGGGGGTAAATAAGCATTTCTTTCCCTTTTATGAGGTTGATGTCCCCCTATATGACCTATGGTAAGGTTTGTACTAGAGCTTCCACCATCAGTGTGCTTCAAGTCACACGGTTTGTTCACGTGTATGTATTATTCTATGTTTGAATTATTGAGATGTCTGGCATACTTCACAGGCCAGCGTCAAGTGGGGCGTCTATGAAACAGAGGAACTATTAACTTGACATTAGTGGGCCCATTTCAAGCATATATTCATGAAGACATAAACTTGTAAAACTACCATCATAGACTCATAGTGGTCTTTAAATTGTCTTGTACATATATGTCTGAGTCTAATTACTTGTATTTACACAAGTTGTACTATCTTCAAAATATTACGTTTACATTTTATTACAACAAAAACCAATTCGGGGACCTACATCAGAAGGACTCCTAATGTTATGTTAGCCACAGCGAAATTAAGAATCATAACCAGCGACCTCTTCGATTACCCTACTGGATGACTTAGTGTAAGCTTCAGACTGATGGAGAAATAGATAACATATCATGACCATATGAGATCCTCCAATTACAGTATATATGTAGACATGATTAGCATATCAGTGTTCAATCTCCAGTAGGGTACATAACTAAAGTTTGCTCTCAGAGACCTCATAGGACACACTAGGACAAAAGCCCAGGGTATGCACAGCATCGTGATTGCTTTTGTTTTCTTATGGTTCATTATTAAGATACTTATCATATAAATGTTTGCCTGCATAGTTAAGTAACAATGAATGAGAGGGATGCAACATAATAGGTACCAGAAAATTTGTCTGATATTAAATAGAGTCTTAAAACCGCTGCCTTGAGCGATGCCGACAACATGAAACTGGAGAGTGTAGTAGCCTTATCACGAGAGGTAATCGTAACACTTAGAAACAGGACGTGCACTTTGTCACACGAAACAAAAGTGTTGGATATCACTAGATAAGAGTTTCGAAAAGCACTATTCCCTATTATTCACTATCTGGTCTTAACAAGCATATAATTATGTGTTTCAAAGCATTTTATTCCAATCTTAATAACATTCATGTATTTGTGTAACCCAAAATGAAAGAATTCATATCCATTTCTTAACGGTTACCCTGATCCCCCATTTGCTTTGGTTTTGTAGGAATAGCAATCAAATAAGCAAAGTAGAGAACAAGAAACAAAGCATGTCCAGAAGAATTGGTTCGCTGAGAGGCAAAAGGTTCGCTGGGCGGAAGAGCATCACACCTCCTTTAGCGGGCAGAGACACGGATTCGGGAGACAATCTGAGTTGGCGGTGAAGACCTTCGCTAAGCTGAGCACTCCTTCGCCTAAGTGAGAGCGTGAGGTTGGAGCAATGAGACATTTTTGCCCTATTTCACCGAACACATCCAATCCAAGACAAAACAAATTCAAACGAATCACAAAAACCCCTCAACCCGACCAAAAACATTTACCACGAAGAGTTCTGGGGTTTAACACACACATAAACAAATAAGGAATTATGATAATTTCCTAACATGCCAGATTCTCTTAAATCTTCTAACTAGCATTCTGCTTTTCTTCTTCCTTCTAACAACCTTCTTTTACTTGATCCAAGTAGAACTATAAAGATATGGAAATAGCAACCCAAATAGCTACTCTCTAAACATGCTACATCTCTCTTTAGCCCAAAATAGGAAATTCACAATCTAAAGACAACATTTGTCTTATGGGATTAATGATTTTCATTTGCATTTTAGTCCTCCATGTTTATTTCATTTGCAAATCACTTATCACAATTCCAATAATAACATATAATCTTCTTACATAATGTCCCTAAAGTCTCTAATTTGACAATTTACCATCATCACCTTTACTTCTTTAATAAATCCGGCTATATCATCTTTCACACTTAGCACTTAAATTTCCGAAAAATACAAATTTGACTATTATACCCTAAACATATCATAAAACTACTAGGGTATAAGTTGGGGTGTTACAGATGATGTTTGAGATGAGCCAAGCCTAACATGGGCGAGTAAGATGTTGGGTTAAGGCATGAGTCGTCCAAGTGGGCTTGACCCGACCCAAAACCCATGAGATAACATCCAAGGGATGAGTTTCCATGAAAGGGTATCTCAAAGTCCTATAAATGCAGGAACCTGAGATACCCTTTGGTTTGGATGTTTTTTCTCTCTAAGAAAATTGCTTTTTGGTATACCATATTTCTTATTCACATTTTGTTTATTCAATCCCCATAAAGGGTGTTATCTTGTATTTAATCTGGTTAC
The DNA here is from genome assembly GCA_016808115.1 of Tetrastigma voinierianum. Lineage (NCBI taxonomy): Eukaryota > Viridiplantae > Streptophyta > Magnoliopsida > Vitales > Vitaceae > Tetrastigma > Tetrastigma voinierianum. Next base: position 2,653,417 of record JAEQBH010003196.1, read on the forward strand.
ATTAATATATTTAGCTGGAAGTGTTGAGACCAGGGATCCATATGTGATTATATAAGAAATCTGTTTTTTCTTGCAAACTCATGATCATCATTTCTAATCCCCATAGGGCCGTGAATGCTTACGACTCTTAACTTTGGGGCTTGCTGGATTAATTCGAAATGTGCTGGGTTAGTTAGCACATCCAAGTCAAAAAAAAAGTAGGATTGGAATAATTTACCATGAAAAATGAGAAACTAACACAGAAAGAGGTGAGTTGATGTTAGATAATTTTCAAAAAAATTAAAATATAAAACTTTTGAAACTCAGTTTTCACTATATGATATTTCAAAGAAATTAAAGTAAAATGTGTATTTTAAAGGCACAACTTTAATTAAATTTTGAAGTTGTCTTTGGATAGTATTACAAAAGATGTTGGACATTCTAAAATAGTTTAGAAAATATAATATTTAAATATATATATATATATTTTTAAATAACTGTATTTGTTAAGAAAATTCATGATGGTGGAATTACAAGTGATCATTCTTGTTGTATCATTATTTTTTTCTCCAGTCTCAACTAGACCTTGAAGGAGATTTTTGACCTTTAGGTCAAATTCAAAAACTTTCCATTATAATTTAGCATGATAAATTAATTTCTAACCATGTAGATGATGAGTCAAAAACTCATTTGATTTTTAATCTATTTTTCTAATTTGACATGATCTGAATCTTTAATTAATACCAGAGGCTATGGATCTTTATAAATATAATTTTGCGAGAATTATAGCGAGTCAAAGAAGCCCCGAATGAGAACTAGAAGAAACCGATTCCAGCAGCCGGAGTAAGAGTCGCGGACTGAAGTCATGCGAGGATTTCTTCGGTTCGGTTCATTTCTGAGATCACGACACCGCAAGACTAGTCTTGAGGAAGAAATGGAAGGCTGCATCAAGCCAAGTCGCGACAGGAAAGTGAGGTTACGACCAGAAATACTAAGGCACCCAGAAATAGACGTTGTGACCCGAGGAAGGGGATTCTTTGAGACGAAGGAATGAGGAAGAATACGAGGTCGCGGCATGTCGAAAATTCGCGGCGCCAAATGAGCGATGCAAGTCGCAGCATAAACTTGAAGTCATAGCGATTGATGTCGGTTGATGAAGCCCGTAGATGAGTCTCTGCGGGAAAATTGAAGTTTGCAGCCTGGTTCTTTGACTAAGACTGGCTGCCTGATCCAGCGTGCTTTTGAGGCCATGACATGAAACAAAGACAGGGTCTCATGGAGTTTAGGTTGCGACTAATTGTCCAATTAATGACTACATTCATGTTGGGACAAAACCTACTAGAAAGAAAAAAACAACCATAAAATTCGCGACACCATTTGTGGTCGTGACTGAAATAGAAGGAAGGCGGAAAATGATTGCAACTAAAAAAAAATAGGATTTGCGACGAAGGAAGGCGAGTGTCAATTGAAATTAGCGACCCGAGTTTCGATCCACGACTAAAAAATTCGATGCGTGAGGATGAAGGTCATGCTTGAGATAATGGTGCTGGCGACTAAGTGTATGCTTGAGACAAAGGAGACGAAAGTCATCGAGGTAACACGAAGTCGCGACGTGCTTCGTTGCGACGGGAACATTGGCCAGAGAACTAAGGACTGTTGTAATGGCACGTTGAGGTTGAGACTAGTATGGCAAAGAATTCAAGGTGCAGCGTGCTATAGATCGCGACCCGGAAAGGCGTGATAAGAAGAAATTACTTGAGTCGCAACTTTGTTATCAGCGTCGTGACGAAGCGACATTGATGAGGAATGGCTCGAACAAAGTCGACTGAAAAAAGTCATGACCTCGACCCAGAAGACATGGCCACTGCAAAAATATGGTCATGACCTAAAATAAAAGTCATAGCGCGAGAATCTGACGAAGGCAAAAAAAGAGCGGTCGCGACTCATTTTGAAGTCGCGACCACTATCGAAGCGGTGCGAGAATCTGAGTCTGGCGAAGATGTCAGTCGCGGCCGAACAAGTACAAATGAGAGAATTCAGGTCACGACTCCATTTTGAGGTCGTGACTTGAAAATAGTAAACTGGGCCTTTCTTTTAGAAAATACCGGAACTGGAAATCGGAGCCCAAATTTTGGAATAGTTATAAATGGCCATATAAGTTTTAGTAAGCGACTCAGTCTTGATACGAAGCTGGGAGAGAAGAAGGATTCAGTGTATATTTTTTAGAATATATTTTTTTGATTTTTTTTCTTTTTATTTTCTTTTTCTGGATCTGAACCAGTGACCTTTGTATAAACAATGAAGCTGGATTTAAATTTCTGATTTTCTCTTACAATTACTACCTGAAATTAATGGAGTCTGGACAAATTTCTGGAATTCGTTCTTTTCAGTTTATTATAATTACAGTGGATGTACTTGATCAATGATCCATTGTCGATTGTAATGCAGTATTTAGAACGCAGTTTCACTAGATTGGATTTACCGTTAGTTACAGTCTTTTCTTCATCATTTAGAGAGAAATACTTGGATTGGAATTTTATTGATTATTTGTTCTTAGATAAAATCGGTTCCCGATGGTAGCATATGATACCATTTCAAGTTGTTCTATACGATTTCAGAGGCACCTCGACTGGAAATGGGGTTCAGGTTGGGAACATTCCATGCCCAAGTGCCAAATCATCTACCATTGATGAACTACTAAGCTCTGAAAGTTCACCTCTGATAAATTCCCTATTCACTCATAATTGATGTTGGAGGGGAAAATTTATCAATGTAAATAATCAGAGACTTATATCCCGAGGAAAGTTCTTAATGTGTTAGCGAAAGCTAATCAAAGGGAAGGGAAGAACCATTAGATTTAAAGGATGAGTCGTAATCCAGGTTGTAAGTTTTCAGGTAACCACGCAAGGGAAGCAAGAAATGCAGCCAGTCGAGGAAATGAGTGTTAAGTATTGAGAAAGAAAAATACCGGATCTTGCAAGAGGTCAAAAATACAAGTAAACTGGTATAGATCCTTGTCTTTGAGAAAAGCGAGGGGCCCTCCCCAACCGGTGAATATGGAGAAATCAATTGCATTGTAAGGCATCTTGAACTAGATCACCATCCATCGACAAAATAGAGTAATTAATGAATACTAATCTACGAGGAATTGGATGTTTCAGAGTACCTCCTTGATGATATTTCATTTCTCTGTGAAAGCTGATTAATTGATGATGATTTTAATTTTTTCTAGTTGGTAACATTTGATTTCCTTTTACATTCCTATGTATCTTCTAGGACTATTATCTTCTAAATTAAACCATTACTATCCACTAGAAGTTCAAATAGTGTGGACCTTAAGTAGTTAGGGTAGTTGATTCCAAATTCTTGTCAATCTATGAATAAATATCTTGGACTTATCATTTTACACTTGCATGATCTGTGCATACAGAAGTGTCTTAAAATTCACCACTCTTAATTAAGTAATATAAAGTAATTTTATCAGTTATATTCAAGTAATCCCAAGTAGACAAAGATGCAAGAGAATTGTAAGGCTCTTGTAACTATGTTAATTTGAAGGTTTTAGTCTATATAATCACAAGCAAACAGTAGATTGTCACGTTGTTGCTTGTTTTTAGGAGTTTATTGAGTTCTATTTACTCAATCTTTATTTCTTTTAATAAATCCCTAGTCTTTAAGGCTAGTTGGGACTGATAGTAGTCAATTGACTCTATCTTACTCTAACATTAGCGGATGTAATTCCTAAGCGTGAGTTTTCTTTTATCTTTCTTGTTATTTCTGTAAGGCTATATAATGCCAAGTTAATTCAATAAGAATTAGATCATTCATCCAGAATATTGTTGAGCTCTGTTTTCATTTGTAATCACAGTTTCCCAACAATCTAGTATCAAAGCTTTCCACTAAGGCCTGAAAAACAAAAGCCACAACTTTGAGTGATTTCAAATAGGTGTGTGAGAGAGATTTCCAGTGAAGGAAATTTTGCGCAACCATCCATTCCTCACTTTGATGGTCATTATGACCATTGGAGCATGCTTATGAGTGCACTCACTTTGTATTTTAAAGGAATCTCTAGGTTACCGGTGGAGATCAAGTTATGCATGGAGCCAACGAGTAGATCTGGGTAAGAGTATAGATGGACATGCCAAGAAAATTTGATAAGTTGAAGCTAAAAGACCTAGTGTTAAGAATTACCTCTCTTCCGTGCATCGACTAATACAGTCCTTAATACAATCTCAAGAAGGATACTGCCAAAGATATTTATGAGGTGCTATTAGAAGGAAAAGCTTTGAAGGGATATCAGTATGGGTCACATAGAAGTCTCATCTCTAAGCCTTCCTCCGACGAGAATTTGAAACCCTAGAGATGAAGTCTAGTGAAGGAGAGACAGATTATTTTTCTAGAGTTATGATAGTGGCTAACAAGATGTGAGTCCATGGAGAAGAGATGGAGGATGTGAAGATTGTGGAGAAAATTCTGTGTACTCTCACAGAGAAATTTAACTACATTGTTTGTTGCATAGAGGAGTCAAAGTATATTGATAATCTTTTCAGGATTTGAAACTTAAAGCTCACACTGTGCATGGTTACAGTTTTTGAAAGAGGGTAAGAAATAAGCCTCTGAAGGTTGCACTGAAGAAGGGAAATGATAGAGGACCCAGTCTCATTCATTATAAAGAGGAAGAGAAAGAGGCAGTAGCAATACCAATTTCAATAAAGCTACAATTGAATGCTATCGATGTCACAGATTGGGCCACTTTCAGTATGAGTGCCCCTCTTGGAACAAAGAAGCCAACTATGCCTTGATGAGGATGATGAGATGTTGTTAATGTCCTACGTAGAGATGAAAGGAGCTAAAAGAAAAGATGCATGGTTCTTGATTCGTTGTCTAACTAAGAAGGGAGATGTAACTATGTTCATGAGATTGATGACAATTTTCTGAATTGGTCAAAGTTAGGGAAATAATAATACTGTGGATGAATGGATAGGCAAAGGAGGGTAAAGCCAAGCCTAAATGGGATTAATCATGCTATGTCCTGTATACTATGTTCCAATCCTAAGAATAATCTCGAAAGCATGTGACATCTTCAAGAGAAAGGCTCATGGCCTGATTTAGGAGGCATGCAGATCTACCAATTCTTTATAAGGGCTTGATCATTGAGACCAATAAGAGTGCAAATAGGGATGTTTATTTTACTTGTTTAATCATAAGTGATGTCTATAAATAACACAATGAGGCTACACAAATTCATAGAATCACATAACTTTCACACGCATATGGACATTGCTACAAGGGTTTGAGAACTTAGAGGTAAGAAAATGGTATGTGGCCTCCAAGTTTATAGGCTCAACTCCTATGTCCAATAGCAACAAAAAGGTACACTTTGTTTTTATCGATGACTATAGCGTATGTCATGATATATTTTCGTGGGATGTTTCAAGTAAGACAAGTCATTTCAAGTGTTTTAAGAAGATGGTGAGAATTTATATAAAGTTTATTTATCAAAAAATCATGATGAGATAGGGGAGGCGTATGCTCCACCTTCGCTTGAATTCAACAATTTAGTGTGAGCAAATGGCATTAAGCGTATGATAAACCCTACACTCCCTCAATAAAACCACGGTGGCTGAACTAAGAATGTACTAGTGAATGAACATGGTCTTCGTGTACGTTCTCAAAGAAGAAAATCCAAAAGATTTTGGGTCGAGGCAAAAGAACTGAGCAATTATGTGTCGAATAGATGTCCAACTTTGGCACAAAAACATCACCCCGTATAGCCGGAGCGGAATGTGAAGCCTTATGTCAGATTATTTTCGAGTTCGACTGTGCCAGCACGTGTTCATGTGCTAGAGGTACGAAGAACTAAACGAAATAGAAGTGTTATATGTATATTTTGGTGTTATGAGGAACCAAGGGCTATAGACTATTTAATCATATTACAAAAAAGGTAGTAATGAATAGGGATGTGATATTTGAAGAGGAAAAACAATGGGATTGGGATGAGAGTTATGAAGAACATACTTTGGTAGATTTACAATGGGGAGATGATGATGTAGTGGGAGTAAATGATAATAAAAGTGAGGGAGGTGAAAACAATAATGGAGTTGAAAATGATGGTGAGAGAGAGGGAGATGTATCTCAAAATAATGGGGACATTGAGGATAATGAAGGTGGTTAGAGAATGAGAGAACCTCCAGCATGGATGAGGGATTATGTTAGTGGGGAGGATCTCATATTATCTAAAGATGAAGGTAATTTGGCACTAATGGTGTCAAGGATCCAATGGTACTGAAGAAGCACAATGAAGGATGCAGCTGAGGATCGCCACAGACAAAGAAAATCAAGTCCATAAAGAAAAACAAGACATGGATGTTGGTTCTTATTACCGTTGGAGCCAAGAAAAAATTGGGGTGAAATGACGTATAAAACTAAGTATAAATTGAGCATGGAGAGTTTGGAGAAGCACAAAGCATGTTTTATATATTAAAGGTACATATTAAACATGAATAGACTAAATGTAGGTCTATGCTCTGGGGTGGCGAATGGAAATCGGTGAGAATGGTAAAGGTTTCATGTACTAAAGAAACTAGAAAATATTCCAGTTAGATGTGAAATCAGCCTTCCTCCATAATGAGCTTAATGAAGATGTGTATGTTAAGCATCCAAGGGGTTATGAGATCAAAGGAAGTGAGAACAAAGTCTACAAGCTACACAAGGCTCTATAAGGCTTAAAGCAAGCTCCACGAACTTGGTTCAGCCACATGGAGACTTACTTTGTCAATGAGAGATTCGAAAGATGTCCAAATGAGCATACTCTTTTCACAAAATGAAGCAAAGAAGGTAAAATACTTATTGTAAGTGGTTATGTTGATGATCTAATCTGTACTGGTGATGATGAGTAGTTTCAAGTGTTCAATGATGCAAGTTTGAGATGATCATCTGGGAAAATGAAATTTTCGACATCATATGTTACAACAACCTAATGGTATCTCATCCGCTAAAGGAAATATAAATGAGGTTTTGAAGGATTTGAATGCTAGAAAGTCATGGTTACAGCTCAATTGTTCCAGGCTCCAAATAGGCAAGGATGTGGATGGAGTTACAATTGATGAATCATATTACAAGAAAATTGTAGGGAGTCTCATGTATTTCACAGCAACTCTTTCAGACATAATGTACAATGTTAGCTTGATCAGTAGGTACATGACTAAGCTTACAGAGCTTCATTTACAAGCTGCCAAGAGGATATTGAGGTATTTGAAGGGTACTTTTAAGTGTGGAATCATTTACAAGAACGGGAGTTCAAATGACTTGTTTGCTTACACAGATACAGTGATTATGTTGGTGATTTAGATATCTAAAGCACTCCGTTATGTTTTCCTTTTAAGTTTTGGAGCAATGTCTAAGCTTTCAAAGAAACAACCGATTGTTACTACTGTCAACCAAGGTAGGGCAAAGCTCAGGGGAAGAATCTGTGGGTATGCAAGTCAAGTAGTGTGGATGAGAAGAGTTTTGGAGCAACTGGGACATGTTCAAAAGAAGGGTACCATAGTTATGTGTGATAACAACTCCACCATCAAATTGTCAAAGAATCCTATCATACATGATAGAAGTAACATATTGATATATGTTTCCATTTCTTGAGAGAGTTCGCTAAGGATGGAATTGTTGAGTTGTTGCATTGTGGAAACAGGTACTGCAAATGTGATGACAAAACCATTGAAATTGGATTCTTTCCAGAAATTTAGAAGTCATATGGGCATTTGGTAAGCAGTAATCAACTAAACTAATTGTGTATCACAGCTAGCTTTTAAAAGTGGATTACAATTTGTTGCTTGTTTTTTGTGGAGTTTATCGAGTCCTATTTACTCAATCTATTTCAAAGAGCACAAATCAGTCTTAGGAGTATTAGTTTGGAATGATAGTAAATAATCGACTTATCTTACTCCTAACCACATTAGCTTATTAGCAATGCTAAACGTGAGTTTTTATCTTCATATTTCTATAAGGCTATATAATGCCAAGTTTATTCCATAAGAATCTTAGATCATCTGATCATAATACATCGTTGAGCCTGGCTTAGTTTGTAATCACGCTTCCTGTATAGATGTTAATAACGTACTTCAAAACTTTTTTTTTCATTTAAAATTATAGTACTTCTCAGACGTGTAAAATGGTGATACTATATAAGATAGATCATGGTTTAATGGAGCTTATACCCTAGGGGCAAATTTCCCTTACTTTTTTTATTTTTTATTTTTAAGCCACATTGCATCATAAACTCAAATTTGTAATATTATGCCTTCCGTAGTTATCTGCTATGCTTGATTTTGTAAAACTTTTTTTTAGGCCCTGCTTGGAACCTAAATACTGATGAAACTCGGGGTGCTGCCAAGAAAATGAAAAATACTACATGAAATGGGATTTTGGCGTTTCGTTTCACCTGAAATATTTTTACATATTTTTAGCCCTTTTTTTTTTTTTTGACAACTAAATACTTTAATTACAATATAGTAAATTGTCTCTATTGGGACTCGAACCCAAGATCCTTCCCTATGCTTTGCCTACTTAATAGAGAGAAATAAATAAAATGAGTTTGCATAAACATATAAAATTAATTTATTAAATTTAAACCTATTTTTTATTTTTCTCCAAAATTTATTTCTTTCCATTTCCTCTTTATTTTTGTTCCTTAATACATTTCAGGTTCAAAACGAACCCAAAATAACTAATTAAAGAAAAATAATAACAAGAAAAATGATTTTCTCATATTTGGTTTCACCGTGGAAAATATAAAAGAAAATAAAATATAATCAAAATTTCTTAAAATTTTATATATTTTTAAATTTATTAATCCTTAGATAATACTATAGAGCTGACAATATGAGTTGAATCCAATGGGGTCAGCCCACTTTAACCCTAATTTTTGGGAGGTTGGTTGTAAAATTTAAGAGCCAAATAAAATCAGGTCAATTTGACCCATGGCCCATATAAATTTGGCCCGGGTTAGTCCGATTGCCCAAAAAAATTTATTTAATTTTTTTAAGAATCAGCTTGGGTGAATTTGAGATTTTCAACAAGCTTCATCTATAAAATTCGAGTATTTCGCTATCTCTTTTGTAGCATAGGGTTTTAAAATTATTATTATTATAATATATGATTAATATATTAAACTTGTTGTTTAACTATTTTATTTTCATTTTCTAAATATATATTTTAATATGATTTATATGATATCTAATATTTAAAAATTCCATATGAAAATTCTACAGACGTATTTGAATTAAATAAATTACAATTTTAATATTTAATATATTTTCTACTGATCTGCTAATCCTATTTTAAATATTTACAATTTCATATTTTTTATTTATCCTTTAACTTTTATTCAGTCTCATATGTTTTTAATGATAAAAATAAATTTGTATTAAATTAAATTTAATAACTAAATTATCAGTATTTTTTTAAATAATTTTATTACTTAAACTATTGTTAATAACAAAATAATGTTATTTTTAAAATAATTAATAGATATTATACACTAATTTATTTCATAACTAGCAAAAAGGATTTTCAAACAAATAGAATATTTCATTATTATACTATTGAGATGCATTTTTGGAAAAAATATTTTTTTTATACCAAACATAAATGAAATTCATGTTTGGTATAAAAAATTGAGATGCATTTATTTCATAATTATTTTTAAAATAATTAATAGATATTATACACTAATTTATTGTTAAAATTTTTGAAAAAAAATATTTTTTTATACCAAACATAAATTAAATTCATGTTGTTAACATTCTAAATTAATAATTAATAGATGATGATAACTCAATTACAATCGAGGATATATATCTTTATAATGTGGAATCATATGTTATTATTAGATATAATGAGAATGATGAAGATTAGAGGCATATAGAATTTCATTTGATACTTTGGAATTATTTTTTTCCAGATATGTTATTAAGTTGTTACGTTTTAATACTATTTAGTTAATTAGTTTGGTACTTTGATTATAACAGTGTTCTAGCATTATTTATTTATTTAAGTTTATTTACTATTATTATATTGTTTAGACTCAATCATTTTATATATTAATTATTATTATATATTTGTATATTATTTCTTTTTATTTGAAGAATGATGAATTTGTAAAATTATTTTTTTAAGGTTTTGGTCCGTTTTATCCCGCAACTCATATGGGGACGGGTCGAAATGGGCTTCAAACCAACCCAAATATAAATGAGTCGATAAATCACCAGCTTCAATGTCACAATTAATGGGTCACTGTGCATTTAGGTCAGATGGTCCATAGTTTATTAGCTTCAGATAATAGAGAAAAACAAATAAAATGAATTTGAATAAACTTATTAAATTAATTTGTTAAATTTAAACATATTTTTTAAATGATTTTCTCATGTTTAGTTTTATCATGAAAAATATAAAATAAAATCAAAATCCCTCAAAATTTTATATATTTTTAAAAAAATTTAGTCCTTATAATAGAGAGTAACGAGTTTGAATAAATATATATAATTAATTTATTAAATTTAAACCTACTTTTTATTTTCCTCATTTATTTCCTTTTTGGCCTTTTTTATAATTCCATTTCTTCCTCAAGCAGTCATTGAGGTGCAGCGGATCTTCAAGTTTACCTTTGACTTTTAATCCTAACTTAGCCACTATATAAGAGTAACTGATCATGTTTCTCCGATAATTTATGTAGTCTGAATTTTCTCGAAATACCTAATCAAATATTTGCCGCGTAAATACTCTACAAACAACAAGAAAAACAACCTGCAAGATCAGCCATTCCCAATGGCTAAGTCGATCAGAACTGAAAGAGAAAGATCCAGCCTTTCAAAGAATGTCGACTCTCGTTGTAGTCTCCTTCCTTTCTAGAGGAGTGCACAGATCCATTTTTCCGGGAGCGGTGATTTCCTTCCAAAACGGAAGGGGAAAGAGGGTGTTCTTTGCGCGCCATGACCTTTTCTTCCTTTTTTGATGGCCAAGTTGGCCGCAACTTGTGCCCTAAGAAGTGTTTGACCATCTCCCTAATGGTTATGTGTGCGGGAGCGCTTTAACCGAGCATCACACAGAATCATTAGCTGGTCGTCTTCTTCGAGATGGCTCCCGGCTAAGAGAAGATAATTCTAGGTAATGCACCCCATGACCGATCTAATGTGATAACCGGGTCCGCCTACGTGTAGAGGTGTTCGGGGCCCGCCCACTGCAGGAGGGTGTTCTGGCCCGGTGAATGGTAGAGGGCGGGCGCTGGGCCTGCACCCACGCCCCTTCCTGTGGCCAGGAGGCCACTTTCCTCGTGGGAAAAACGTTTGTTTGGTGTGGGGAGCAATGGACTATTAATGTTGGTACGTTACTACGGAGCTTTAAATTTACTCCCTGACACCATCTCAAGCAGTAGTTTCGAGACTAAGGCGAATGGGTATGGAATTGGTGATCCAGACTCACCGCAACCTTCCCTCTCATAGGTGAGGATTCCAACCGCCCTGGCAAAGATCCAAAGTTAGCAGTGGAAGTCGTTGAGCCGTCTTCTTTAGCAAGAGTGTCCGCCCCGCCCCAACATCAAGAAAAGGAACGCCCAAGCAGAAAGTCTTGTGGGCCTATGAAGATTTTGTCCCTGTCTCCTATATCCAGCCATCCTGACAGTTAAGAAGAGGCAGGAGAGCCAATGTCTCACCTGTCATAACTTCACGTTTAGCGTAAACGCGATGCTAGCCTAAGCCCGAGCGCTAGTGGGAGAAGGCCTGATGTGCAATATCATCCTGGCTCCATCCTGAGATGCGTTTGAATGACCAGCCGACCCAGAAAACGCCCACCTCGCGGAGTCAAGGAGGTCTCTTCGACCCCAAGTACGATCCAAAGATCATCATCCCGTGAAATAGCTTCCGGCAAACCGTAGGGCTCCCCAGATACCCAGGCCGAACGTGAAAGGGTGCCACCGGTTTCCCCGACCGGCCGTCAATTTGTATCATCCTCCACTGTGGTCCGCTCCACCCATGCTGGAGGAGGTTTCGCTCTAGGCTAGAAGGCGCCTGTGAGACCACACCCGCCGGGAGGCCTTAATAGGAGGGGGTGAATCCTGGGCGGACCACTGACACTGATTTCTCTGCACTCCACCCTGCACGTATGCCCAGAACCCGTGCGGCCGAGGGAGAGGCGAGGAGTATACATCCCGCCCCCACTTCCACTGGTAAAGAAGACCTCCTGCAGATGATTGAAGACAAGATGCTGGTCCGAAACCTCAATTTTGCCTAGTCGACGGAACTGGTACACTTGTAACTGCTATATAATGTTCTAGCATTATCTCATAGTCCTTGTCGTATCCTTAATATGTCCATTCGTAGGCGATTATTGCCATTCCAACATAACCTAACAAAGATCGGTGAGTTCCATTCCGATTTGGGGGATGTAGAGAGGCTAATGACTATACGCTTGGCTCGCGATTCGACCGTAAGGCCCCGGCTTCCTTGATGGAGCGAGGCAAGTTCACGCGCCGGAGTCGAAGGCCAAGGGAAGCCATCAAAGGGCGTCCGGCCGAGGCGTAGAGAGATGTTGCTCATCATGAAACGTCGATGGCTGGGACCGATGCCGGCAAGGGGGGAGCGCCCGCGTGGAACTGAAAGAAGCCAAGGTCCAACACGCCTTGGCTGCTTTAGAGGATGCCTGGTAGAAGGGGGAGCTCCATAATACTGTGGGTCCAAAGACGCCTGTCGTTTCAAGAAGCCCGACTGAAGGCGGAAGACGAGGCCAAATTAGTTCGCGCATGAACAGTTTCATATTTCTAACTCTAGGCCATGAAAGACGAGTTAACCAGTGGTCCGGCAGAGCTTGAAGAGAAAAAGGCCTGGAGGGGCTTCGACGTGTGCTTTGGATGTGATTTTTAATTATGATTATGGCTGATGTGCCTTCGCATACAACATTTGTGGAAGTGAGCCCGTGATCCCAGACGGGATGCCGGACACGTCAAAGCCGCTACCTCCCGAGTTCTTCATCAATCCCCGATGCCCCCCAGGTGCTGCCCCAGGGGTTCCTACCATCAATCCTAATACAAATGTTAGAGAGGCGGGTGAGAGCCTTCCAGCCGCTGAGGTTGGGCTAAGCATCCATTCTTATTCTCCCATCAAAGTATATGGGGAAAATGATGAACCTGACGTCTCTGGCGGGAATTAGGGATTGTATTTTGTTGCCATCAGTTTAGCTTTGTGCCTTACACATTGTATCCTGGCCATTGCCATGTAACCGAAGTTTCACAAAGCATGCTATCTTGAAAATCAAGAGCCGCTTTTCGCTGAAATAATCGAGCAAGATGGTTGCTTTCTTTCTTATAAATTTGTTTAGCTAGGTAGGCATAGATGGATGACCCCAGATAGGACATCAACCTTCCGCTGACTTTGTATTGAACCAGCTAGGCATCAACCAAACTAGGCTGGATAGGACATCAACCTTCCTCGGACTTTGTAATGAACCGCTTGGCATCAACCATTAGGGCCTGATAGACGTTAACCTTCCCCTAATTTGTAATGAACTGTACCGGGCATCAACCATATCACGGATAGACATCAACCTTCCCCGACTTCATAACGAGCCGCCAGCATCAACCTTACTAGCCTGATAGACATCAACCTTCCCGACTGTAATAAACCACCCGGGCATCAACCATACCGAGCAGATAGACATCAACCTTCCCTGACTACCTTAACGAACTGGGCCAAGATCAACTATAATCGGCCTGATGTAACATCAACCTTCCCCGGACTTCGTAATGAACCAGTTGGGCATCAACCATACTAGGCCAGATAGGACATCAACCTTCCCCGGACTTGGTAATTAAAATTTGAGATAGAAACATGGTTAGACACTGAATCAACTTTTATCGATAAAGATTTTGAGGTGTATAAAGATTCCACATTCTCGTACAGTGTTCCGGCCTAGTTTATCTGAAGGTATATGAATCTGACTCGCCACTATTGACAACATATGATCCTTCCCACCAATAAACTTTTCGACTACTAGATTACCTGTGTTTTCGAAGACTTTCCTGTGACTGCATCCCCCGTCGAATGCTTCAGGGTTTCATGCGCCTATCAGCCGTGCTCGCTTAATCGACGCTGGTAAGATGCTATCCAGACGCTTTCTATCTCAAGCAGTAGCCTATCCGGTGGTCTAGGTCTTTAACTATAGATTTCAGACTCAACCGCCGCACATCGATCTCGAGTGTAGGCATACCGCCAATTTCGCAGGATTATAGCTTCCATCCCATAGGCAAGTGCAAAGGAGATATGCTCTGGCTGGGTTCGCCGCCGTCAGAAGCTCCATAAAGACCAGAAGTTCGTCTACCCATTTGCCTTTAGCTGAATCCAACTATTTCTTTAAGGCAATCAAGAGGGTTTTGTTGTATATTTCAGCTAAGCCGTCAGTTTATGATACCGAGGGGTGAGTATAGACCTTTATTTCAATTCCATAAGCTCTCGTGATCCTTCGTTAATAAAATCAGCCCGCTGGTTCGACATAAATTGGACTAGGGAACACCGAATCGCAAACGATATTCTTCCGCATAAACCGAAAGGGATGTCCCTGTCTTTGATTGATGCCAGCTTCCTGCCATCCATTTGTCGAAGTAATCAAGCAATACTAGCAAACAACTTTATGAGCCTGGGCGTAGGGCTGAAATTTACTAAGTCAGCTCCCATTAATAAGGGCCATGGGCCAAGATAGAAATTAGGTCTTAAGCCAGTGATCTTAAGACGGGAGCTTGCCATTGGCACCGGTCACATTTTCGCACGTAACACGGAAAATAAACTTCATGGTCAGTTAATAATACCCCGAAAGTGTGGGCCTGTGTGCTAGAGTTCCCACCACTGGATGATTGCCAAGATATCCTTTATGCAACTCGCCAACACATACCGGGCTTCCCTTGCTCGTGCCAGCTAAGCATTTCGTGATATGACCCGCTCAGAGATCGCTGGTGTGGGGCTTCTGTCCATCAATCAGCGGTGCAACCGCCGACCGATTCTGACCTGCGGAGCCTCATTCCTTCTCATTAGAGAGTTTCCCGTGTTGATGTAATTGCGGTTATGGGTTCATCCAGAATGGGAGGTTTCGCCACTTCTGGCTTGCATTCCGACAATGGCTATCGAGAGGAACTTAGCTGGTAATAGATAGGCGTAAATATTGTTTTTGCTATCTAGAGACGCCACGGCGCTAAGGTGTCTCGCTTCATCAGAGTCCCTGGGGAATGTGTGTCTCTAGCTTCCAAGTTGAAAACACCCAAGCGTTGTTTAACCAGTGGTTGCATACTGGCCATCTGGGATCCCAGACTCATATTCGCGACTCCGCCTCTACCACGACCGGGAATCACTAATTATAAGCTTCTCGACTGGATATCCTGCAAATTCGCCAATTTAATCTCTGGCCAGATGGTTTGCTATTCAATTCATTGTCTGGAGGCGCTAAAGCCCAAATGGATTGCTTGCTCGATCTTTATCCCTACTGATTTTAGTCAGAGACCAATGCCGCCCGATTTGTCGGCACGCCCGTCTACACTCCAAGAGAGTCCACCAATTCAACCGTCCAGACAAGCCGTGTCAGATTTTGTTAGGAAGCCTGGCCGAACCCGTTCTTCCTTAGCCAACCTTGGCTTATACCGATACCGATTCACTTAGTCTGACGCCTCGTTGAGCCATTCTCCCAGATAAGTCAAAGCCAGAATAGTATTTTCAAGGGAGGCTAGTTAAAGACTCACAATGGGGTGTGCTTTCAAGTATGAGCCGGTTTCGTTGCTACCCGAGAGCTAAAGCACTCAAGCCAAGGTGGTTGGGACCCGGGCTTCGCCGGCTAAGGACTTCATGGATCGAAGAACACCGGCCCCGCCTTCCATCCGCATTAATGGGCAAAGACTACTACAAGATCCAAGACTGCGATATACGAAGAATGTCTCGCTTGGCCGTGGCTAGCGAGACTGTGAGGTTCTACTAGATATTGCGTGATTGCCATAAAGGCCTTATCACACTCCTCATTCCATTCGGCCCGGTTGGCCCCCTTGAGGGTGGCGAAGAATAGCTTTAGACGGTCTGTGAACCGAGAGATGAATCGCCCCAAGGCAGCCAATCAACCAATCAACCGTTATACCCCTTTTCTAAAATTGGGAGCCGAGTATTCCAGGATAGCCTAAGCAGGGTTGGCTTCTATCCCCTCTAGGTCACCATGAAACCCAGGAACCGGCCCGCACTTACCCCGAAAGCGCACTTTTAGGGATTGTGTTTCATGTCGTATGCTCTGAGGAGTTCGAAAGCTTCTTGTAGATATGTAGCATGGTCCGGCGCCCTCGATTTTTACCAACATATCAATGTATACCCCATGGTTTTACCTTAACAAATATCTAAACATCTTGGTCACCAATCTCTAATAAGTTGCCCCGACATTTTTTAACCCAAACAGCATTACATTATAGCAGAAGAGTCCATGTGGGGTGATAAAAGTTGTTTTCTCCGTATTCGGCGGGTACATGGGGATTTGATGGTATCCCGAGAAGGCATCCAGGAACGACAGCATCCCATGCCCAGCTGACGCGTCTACAATCTGGTCTATGCGAGGTAAAGGGAAGTTGTCTTTAGGGCATGCGTCGTTGAGATCGGTATAGTCTATGCATACTCTCCATTTACCACCTTTCTTTAGTACCACCACTACATTGGCCAGCGATTCTGGGTACATGATTTCTTTGATGAACCCTGCTTTCAAAAGGTTATCTACTTCAGCCTGAATAACTTGATGGAGGTCCGGGTGGAAATGCCTTACTCTTTTCCTGATCGGCATGGCAGACGGGATGACATTCAACTTATGAGAAGCATGAGCGGGGCTAGTGTCAGTCATGTCTAAGTGGGTCCAAGCGAACACATCGATGTTACAAAGCAAAACCTGCCTTAATTATTCCTTCTCCTCTCCAGATAGGAGGGAGCTAACATAAGTGTATTTTTCCGGCTCGCCTAAGAGTATTGATTCCAGGGGATCCATAGCCAATTGTTCCCTATCCTCCAAACCTGCCTAGGCAACACGCGGATTGCTATTCCGGGAGCCGCCTGAGGTCGATTGCTGGAGCCACCTTCACGCTCTGCATCGACAAATGATAGCACCGGCGAGCTGCTAATCAAGCCGCTAGGAGTCAAAATGTCTCGGTAAGCTCAGGGTACCGCTTTCATAGCGCGAGCCAAGCTTCGACCAACGATGGCATCAGACGGCCCCAAGTCTCTCGACAACCGAAAAAGACTTGTCAATAACCGCCCCCGCTCGACGGGGAGAGTAATATCACCCATGGTCAGCGTGGTTACCCCATTAAACTTAGGAGCAAATTCGCCACCCGAACCGAAAGCCACTGGGCGGCACTTTCATCCGCCTCGAAGGCCGGAAGCTATACCAGCCTACTGGCCGCGCTGTGGCTAACAAGCACTCGTGTACACTGTCAAAATTGTTAATGTATAAAGTAAGCACAAGTGCATCGTGGTGTGGGAGTGCGAATTCCTCGATCTGCACTTGGGAGGAAAGGACATGGGCCATCAACCGGCCAGATTGCTCGCTTATCAGTCTCGGTACTGGCGGTGTTCACCTGGTTCGAACCGTACGTCAGAAGTTTTCTCCTTTGAAGCTTGATTGATACTTCAATATCACAGCCAATATGTAATTGGAGTATGGGCCGGTTCGAATGGAAGCCTGAAGCAAATAAGTATTCTTTCAACTGCTATGGTTTCGCCACGCGCCTCCCGAATATATCTTTTGAGGCACTCGATTAGTTTCTCCACTAAGAACTTCGTGGTTCAAGATCTAGTTTCTACGCCCATGGTCCCTATGGTAACTGCACCTAGAGATCGATCAGACGCTCTGCATTCGACCGAATCGCAAAGCATTTTAAAGTCAGTATGATCCCGGATGAGAGGGAAAGGAGTCCGTCAGAGCTGCTCACAGTTAGGGTGAACCGGGGAGATTCCCCTCGACCATTCTCGGAGCTCTTCCGGTTCTTACTCCGGCACCTTTTGCTTCGGGCTACCCCTTTCAAGGCCGACTTGCCATTTCGGGGGCTGCAATCATTACCGGTCTCGGGAGGCTACCCTGGATTTTGTCTACCAAAGGTAGAGTATTTGTCCCGCCTGGTCTACGCTCTCTTCCATCGCTGTAGTGGATCCAAAGATGTAGATCAAAGAAAGGGGTAATACCAAAGCTTCTTCGAAAAGTTTCATGACCGCATCCATGCCGTATGCATCGATTTGTCGATGGCTGGCCCAAATCGTCTGGTGAAATCCTTGATAGATTCACCCTCCCGCTTGAAGATGGTCCGAGTGAACCGATGTTTTTCATTCGAGATCGGTCGAAGTACTGAAACGAAGGCCCCACAACTCACCCGAACGAGCCGATGGATCCCTCAGAGTTTGTAGGGAACCAGCTAGGAGGGTCCTTCAAAGCAGCTACAGAAATACTTTGGCCGTAAGACGGTCATCTCCCGCGCCGTAATCATCACTGGTCAAGTGCATGGTCGCATTTGGTTAGGAGGAGCCATCATACATGGTAAACGGCGGTATGGCAAAGCCGTAGGGAGGCTCATAACTCAAGATGGGCCGACCTACTCAGGACGATAAAGATGTCCTCAGCCCCTGATAGCTAAGTAGGTGCAGCCTATACCTGGCCGGTACACCAGCAGGGGATACCCGAACTAAGTGATGGTGCTACACCCCTACCACTGCATGTTCGTGGGCGTGCTCGACCGCCTTCTCTCGAATTCTCTCCGTGACCCGACGAGGCATGTCGCCGACGGACTGACCTGAACGACGTGAAGCCTCTTCTCGACCCGCTCCACGCTAACTTTTTTCGAGGTGGCGATCCGGGAAGCCAGGAGTCGCCGGAAGATAACTCACATCACGCAGTCATTCGCTATCCGTCGATACAGTTCGTCTTTATTTTGAGCGACTCAGGTGCAGGTGGCTAATTGCATTTTCGATCCGTTTGCCTTCCAAACAAGCTCGTAGCTGGGCCGTTCACTGCAAACGGTCAAGACGACTCGCAGAATTCAAATGATCTCTGGCCCGTCTCGTTTCTCCTACTTTGCTCCATATCCCGACGCCAGCTGAACCGGTCTTCGGTGGATTGATTCACCGGGTCAGCCGTCATGTAGTGACAAAACCCGACGGTCCTGGAGGACGGGAACTACCAAAGCTTCGCGGGATGGGAGATCACTCGAAAACGGATGTAGCCAAGCCCTCGCAAATCGCTGATGAGCTTTCTTGCTTGGTCGTTCCCACAGACGACGCCAATTATAGTCTCTTGAATTTTTTGAGTCATTGGATCATCGGAGCATTAATCTACCAACATGTACCTGCAAAACAAACAAGAAAACGGTGGTGGTGCGCTCGTCGCCTCTCCGATGGCTAAGTCGATTAGGAACTGAGGAGAGAAAGATTCAAAGATGTTTCAAGAAAGAATGTCGCACTTGTCAGGGTTCTCCCTTCCTCATTGAGGAGGAAGACATCCGATTTTCCTGAGAGCGATGGCTCTCCAAACTAAGGGGAAAGATGACGTTCTTTGTGCGCCACAACATGTTCTTCCTTTTTTTATGGCCAAGTTGGCCGCAATTTGTGCCCTAAGAATGCTTCTCGACCATCTCCCAAACTAA
Organism: Tetrastigma voinierianum; assembly: GCA_016808115.1. Taxonomy (NCBI): domain Eukaryota; kingdom Viridiplantae; phylum Streptophyta; class Magnoliopsida; order Vitales; family Vitaceae; genus Tetrastigma; species Tetrastigma voinierianum. The sequence goes on from JAEQBH010003196.1 coordinate 2,673,080, forward strand.
GCATAAGGCATGAGCTTTTAAACTGGTAGATCAATCGGGGTAATCATTAGCCGCCGTCTTCAGATGGCCCCTAGCCAGAAGACTCGCCCAGGATACAACCCATGACCTGGAAGGATACTTGTCCAGCTCATGGCTGGAGTTGCTTGGGCCCCAGAATGATAGAGGGCAAGGCCAGTCTGCACCATAATTTATACAAATGTTTTCAAATTATAATAGTTACAGCCAATTTGATAGTATTTTTCTTCAAATTATTTTTAGTAAAGTGTTTTGACAAGTTTATTTTTTTTAATATATTATACTTTTTTGTTAAACCAAATAAATTTTAAAATTTTTCTTAATTTTACTAAATATATAATATATATATTTTAAATTATTGTCAAACCAAGATAGGCTATACGGCTTCCTCTAAACTGAAAAAGACAATTTAGACTTTGGTCATATGATAAGTGAGTGCAAAGAGCTATTCGTAACAGAGTCCATCACAAATTTCCAAATATACAAATGATGATTATATATTTAAATTGTAGAAAGAGATTTTAAACACATGACCTCATGTTACATCGAATTCTAATATCATGTTAAAGTAACAATGCCTTAAAAATTCAAACTCAGGATTTAGATAAAATTTGAATATCATGCTTCACAACACATTAAAAGATTAATAGAAATCGATTTACTAAGCGATTACTAGCAATGAATTTACCAAATTTCCTTTAAAAATAAAATTTTAAACCAATGTCCTAGTTATGTTATTTTTTTTTTAAATATTGGGGATATGTTTGATTGACAAAGAAAATAAAGTTGATGAACAGTAGGAAAAAGGAAGAAAAATCTGAATTTAATAATTATTTTCATATGTATTTGAATTATTTTGTATTAAATTTTAATAATTTAAAATATGTATTTTTTAATTTGTCTAATTTTTTAAAATATTTTCATAATAAAAATAATTATTTCCTTCCTTAATTGTTTGTTTTTTGAGAAAAAAAGGGGAAAATTCATCCACGTCAATGGCTAGATATTCATTATTATTTCAACCTAAAAAAAAGAAAATTAGTAAATGAAGACGATGAATATTGAATACCAAATCCAAAGAAGTGGAGATATATGGGACTGATGGATGCCAAATTCCACGTGGCTTTGGATCTCTAATTCTCATGTTGCTTCCAACTCCTCGTGCATGACTCACCTCCGCCATCTGCTTCTGCTTTCTCTGCAACATCAATGGCGATTCACAAAACCCTAAGGACCAAACCAAAACCCAACAGATCCCCTATCCTCTTCTTCATCCTCTCCCTCCTCGCCATTGCTTTTCTCTGCATTTTTTCGTCTTCCATTTCCATTAATGGCTCCTTATTTAGATCCGAGAAAATCCAAGCAGAAACCGACGAATCGAGGCACAGCGTTGGCCATGAGAAGTACCTCTATTGGGGCTACAAAATTGATTGTCCTGGAAAGCATTGCGACTCCTGTGAGGGTTTGGGCCATCAAGAATCGAGTCTCAGGTGTGCCCTCGAAGAAGCTATGTTCCTCCAGAGGTATATGCGCATACTCGTGTCACTCTCCATTGCTGAAATTCTAGAGTTTAACGTGGTTTTCTTTTCTCCCCACTCTTCCCTAGTAACGAACGTTCGTTTAGATATTAGGTGGGCTGAATTAATTGCTCCTCGTTTGGAAACGCCAAGAATGGGAAACATCAGATTCGACAATTTTCCTTTGTTTTGCTTGCTTTTGTTTGTCAGGAACCTTTTAGAGTGTTCGGGGTTTTAATTATGAATTTCTCTTAGAATCGCGGTTTGACGCTTGACGAGTTCATAACATTATGAAATGCAGAATAGAATTGTGACAAATTTGGAAAGAATGTTCTCAATTTTGACCATGGGCAATTTTGCTTGCTGAGAAATCTTCATCCTGATCTTCCTTGAGGGACATGAGATTTTTTTGCAGGTTTTCTCGCAATTTTATCACAGAAGCTTTGTTATTGGAAATGTAGATGTGATCACTGCACTTGTTTTTTCAAGTTTATTCCTTTTTCTGGTTTGAGGATCTAAATCATGGACATGCATACGAGGAAATTGATTTTAATGATGGGGTTCTTTGATTATCTAGATAATTGGATTGGGCCTTTTGTTTTAACAGGATTGTAGCTTAAAATAAGGAAGTTTTGGGTTTTTTCACCAAACTATCATTGTTGCTATTTTTTACTTTGGTGATTTTGATGATGCCTTTCTTGCTGTTGTAAATCGTGCAACTATGGTGATAAGAATTGGAGAAGAAAAAAAACAAGAAAAATACAATACACAGATTTTACGTGGTTCCCAGAGCTTGCCTAAAATCCACTTTAATTCAGCAAATAATAATTTCACTATCACCAACAGTAAGCATAAAAATATATTTATAATGACCCCGATATGACCAAATTACAAAATACCCTTCTATACCCTGTGTCCTTTGTCCCAAGACTTCCCGCTCCCTTTTACTCTCAATACGGTGCCTACATGTCATAACAATCCCCTCCTTGGCAAAATATCCACATCTTTGAAGAAAACCAACCATGGCTTGAAGACTCCACCAGGGGCAATAGGTCGGGGCATCTCTCATCTAACATCTAGAGATGTTAATCAAGTCCAAGCAATGCTTGAACTTTTCTATGGTAACAGGCTTTGTCAACATGTCCGCTGCATTCTCAGAAGTATGAATCTTCTCAAGCAATAACTCACCAGAAGAGACCAACTCCTTGATCTTGTGAAATGTCACATCTACGTGTTTGGTCCTTTCATGATACACCTGGTTGTTTGCTAAAAAGATGGTTCTCTAACTGTCACAATGCAACTAAACTCCACCTTGTTGAATACCTAGCTCCTTGACCAATCCTACAAGCGACAATGCTTCCTTGGCAGCTTTAGCTACTGCCATATACTCTAATTCAATGGTAGATAATGCAACTAGGGACTGTGCCATAGACTTCCAACAAATAGGTCCTCCGGAACATGTAACCTGTGGTAGACCTTCTGTCATCCAAGTCCCTTGCATAATCCGCATCTACATATCCCACAACTGAGGATCACTCTGCTGGCTATTGAACATGATGTCATAGTCTGTAGTCCCCCTCAAGTATCTGAAGATCCACTTGACTGCATTCCAATGTGACCGTCCTAGATTCGATAGAAACTTGCTTTCCACATTAATAGCCTGTGCCAAATCTGGTCTTGTACAAACCATAACATACATCAAGCACTCCACTGCACTTGCATATGGGACCTTTGACATGTCATGTACATCATTATCTGTCTTTGGGCACCGTGTAGTAGACAATATGAAATGGTTTGCCAAAGGTGTACTTACTGGTTTTGCATTCTCCATGCTGAACCTCTCCAACACCTTCCTAACATAGCCACTCTAAGACAACCATAATCTCCCCAGAGCTCTTTCTCTACGAATCTCCATCCCAAGAATCTTCTTGGCCGCACCTAAATCCTTCATGTCAAATTCTCTACTCAACAAAATCTTCAATTTGTTAACCTCATTCATACTGTTTGCAACAATCAACATATCATCTACATAAAGCAACAGAAAAATAGATGAACCATCATCAAGACTCTTCACATAAACACAACAATCATACTCACATCTTTGTAGCCAATTCGGATCATATAGGAGTCGAATCTCTTATACCATTGTCTTGGGGACTGCTTCAACCCATATAATGATTTCTTCAATTTACAGACTAAGTGTTCTTGTCCATGTTGAGTGAACCCTTCTGGTTATACCATGTAGATAGTCTCCTCTAACTCACCATGAAGGAAAGTTGTCTTTACATCCATCTACTCCAACTCCATATCAAAATACGCTACGAAACTCAACACTGTCCGGATAGAGGTATGTTTGGCCACAGGAGAAAAAATCTCATCATAGTCAACCCCATGCTTTTGTGAGTAACCCTTTGCTACTAGGCGAGCCTTGAACTTTTCACCCTCCTTTTCTGAAACCGCTTCTTTCTTCTTGTACACCCAATTGAAACCTATAACCCTCTTCCTTTTAGGAAGTTCCACCAACTCCCATGTTTGGTTCTTATGCAAATATTGCATCCTCCTCCGAAAGCACCCATCCAAATTCTCCTTTCGCTATGTGTATTGCCTCCGAAAGTTAGTGAGATCCCCACTACTAGTGATTAGTGCATAAGAAACCAAACTCAAACCATAATTGCAGCGCTTGATAGTGTGTTTGTTTCGTTCAGGCTATGCTATAGGGCTACTAATCTTTTGTACTAGCTCTTTCTACATTCTAAATACCATCTTTTGCATTATGAGTCTCTAGCTCCACTTCAGATCACATCATCACTCGTAATGATTTTCTCTGAGCCCCGCTCTTCTTCTAAGTATTCTCGCGAAATATGGATTCTCATCAAAAATCACATCTCTATAGATCACTACCTGTTTGCCTTTGGATCCCACAGCTTGAAGCCTTTTACCCCTTTATGATATCCTAGAAAAATGCATTGTCTAGACTTAGCATTAAGCTTCGATCTCTCCTCTCCAGCAATGTGTGCATAAGCTGGACATCCGAACACTCTTAACCTAGAGTAGTCTACTTCATTACCTGTCCATACCTCCTTTGCAACTTTCCCATCTAATGCTGCCCTTGGTGACCTATTGATTAAGTAGCATGCCATACTCATTGCCTCTGCCCAGAACTTCTTTTTTAGCCTTGCATTCAATATGATACATCGAGCTCTTTCAGCTATAGATCTATTCATCCTCTTTGTCCCACCATTCTGTTGTGGTGTCTTCCGGACTGTGAAGTGCCTCTTAGTCCCATGCTCCTTACACAACTCTATGAATCTAGAGTCTCGGCTGAAGCCCTCAGGTACTGCACCATTATCGAACCCGAGACATTCGATCTTCCTCCCCTGCTCGTTTTCCACTTCGCTTCCACAACTTGAATTTGTCAAATGTTTTTGACTTGTGCCGCATGAAGTGCACCCAAACTTTTCGTGAGTGATCAATAAAACTCACAAAATATATGCTACCTCCCAAAAATGCTGTTTGTATTGGTCCCCAAACGTCTGTGTGAACATAATCAAGAATTCCCTCTGTCTTGTGTGTGGTCGTCTTGAATTGCACCTTATTTTGTTTCGCAAAAACACAATATTTGCATAACTCAAGCTTGTATGTTTTGATAGCCTTCAATAGTTTTCTCTAATGAAGCTCCATCATCCCACACTCACCCATATGCCCTAACCGCATATGCCACAAGGCTGTACTGTCTAACTCAGGCTCTACGGTTGTAGCTCCACCTACAATTGTGGTACCCATCAGTTTGTAGATATTCCTTGCCAGCTTCTGCCCCTTCATCATTGTCAAGACACCTTTGCACACCTTCATTACTCCATTGGCAGATTTGTAATTAAAACCATTATCGTCTAGAGTCCCCAATGAAATCAGATTCTTTCTCAAGTCAGGAACATGTCTAACATCACACAACATTCTAATGACACCATCAAACATCTTAACTCTGATATTTCCCATTCCGACAACCCTGCATGAAGCATCATTACCCATCTGAACATAACTAGAATTTACTAACCTGTAAGTGTCAAACTAGTCTTTATTGGGCCTCATATGATAAGAACATGCCGAATCCATAATCCAAGAATTCGTCAGATGATCTCGACTGGATGAAACTAAAAGCATATCACCATCACCGCTCTCTGAGTCTCCTTCTACCACATTCGCAGACTTTGATGAGCCTCTCTTTATCTTCTGTGTTCCCTTTCTTCCATTATGGGCATTCTCTTTTTATGTGCTCCCTTTTCTTGCGCTTGTAACACTGAATATCCTTCCTTCTCCTCGATTTAGATCGAGATTTGTTTCTCCCATGCTCCTGATTACCCTTGGCCACAAGCCCTTCACCCTATGAACTCCCATCACTGGCTTCCCTGATTGAAAGTGATGTGTGGCACTCAAAGACTCCACCTCTATGTTTCTTTCCCATATTTATGGCAAACTTGACTCACTGAGATCTCGTGAAGAGGGGCCCAAAGTTGTGAAAATCAATGCCATGTTCTCTGACTCATATGCCAATTTGATACAAATCGTCAATATCCGGTCAACACATTATGTTTATCTAGTGCCAATTTCTCCTCACTATCTTTAGACCATACAACTTCTTCTTAAGAAGTAGCTTGTTCGTCAATGACTTTGACATGTACCGACTCTCCAACTTCAACCAAATTGTTGCCGAAGATTCCTCATCCAAGGACACAGCACATCACCTCATCAAGCACATCCCGATAGCCGACTTGAACCCTCGCTTCTCGATCTTTCCACTTCGTGGCCATCCATATTCCTTCTGCTGTTTTCCACTCAACGCCTTCACCAAACCCTACTGCACCAACAAATCCTTAACCCTCCTCTACCACAATCCAAAGTTCCCGGATCCATCGAACTTCACTATGTTCGTAGGGGAGATCGCAACCATCATAGTCTACTCTCTAATACCAGTTGTTGTGAATTGTGCAATAATGGTGATAAGAATCTAAAGAAAAACAAAGCACTCAATATTAATATATTTTACGCTGGCTCATAAAGGTGCCTACATCCACGGGAATCCACTACCAATAATTTCACCATCACCAAATAGGGTTACATAGAAGTGTATTTATAATAACCCTAGATATGACAAAATTACAAAAATACCCTTATACCCTAAAAACCTCTGTTCCAGCAGTTGCCCCCTTTTACTCTCAATATGAGCCACATGTCATAACACTTGTCATGGTTGCTAGCTTGAGCTATGTAACAATAAAAATGGAGCCATTCAATATTCATAAAATTTCCATTTCAGATAATGATAGAGTATTTCTCTTGGTTCTGTCAGATGATTTACTGTATTTTTCTCTTTGCAGAACTCTTGTTATGCCTTCTAGAATGTGTATCAACCCAATACATAACAAGAAAGGGATTCTTCATCGTTCCAGTAATGTAACTTCAGAGGAGATGTGAGTTTAGTTACACTTCCTTTGTTGGTTATCTGCAAATAAATTTGGTGCTTCTTTTGTTGTTTTAAAAATGAATATTCTTTCAAAGTTGTACTTGTGTTACTAATTTATTGTCTTCCGAGAAAGAGAATTTTTCAGTAGTTGACTGGTTTCTATTTTTTTCCCTTTCTCTTTTTTTAATATGTGTTAATTACTAATCAATTTTTAAAGAAGAAAACAGTTGTGCAAATTGAACTTACTTCCTTTCATTTTTTAGGTGGGCAGCAAACTCCTGTGCTATAGATTCTTTGTATGATTTAGATCTAATGTCCAAGACCGTACCTGTAATTTTAGACAATTCAAAAATGTGGTATCGGGTACTATCAACAAGTATGAAGTTGGGAACTAGAGGGGTTGCCCATGTGGCGGGAGTTAGTCGGGTTTCTCTCAAAGACAACAGTCGCTACTCAAATCTCTTACTCATAAACCGAACTGCAAGCCCTCTGTCATGGTAAAGCAGCTATTTACACTTTATTGAGAATTCCTTGCCTTTTCTTGTCAAATTCGTGATTCAGTATGTGTCATATGCAGGGAATTGTTTCTTTTAGATGTTAGGAAATATATATATATATATATATAATATATACTTATTTATTTATTTATTTATTTTTGATAAGTTAGATGATAGGAAAAATATATCACTAAAAACACTAAGAGAGGAGATTGTGAATTAATTGGATAGCACTTCAAGACTGGGAAAATTTCTGTTTCCAGGAATGCTTGATGGGGGATTAGCCTGGAAAAAAGAAGTTTTTGTTGTTGTGATTGTTAACCATTTGATAAGCTTAAGAAACTTCAAAAGTACTTTTGAGTTATTATCTATATTGGGAATATTTATAAAAATTTCCACAAACTATTGAATTTGGTGCAATTGCAACTTTACGGAGCCTTAATAAAGAAGTTAGGCATGTTCCATGCCTACTTAAGTCGTTCAGAGAATAATTTCTGGATTATTCTCAATATTAGGAACATTTTTAAATATTTCAGACGGTTCAGTTGCAAAACTTTGCATAGCTCTAGTAATGAAGTTAGACATATTCTGCCCTTTAAAAGTGATTCAGCAATTTAGTCATATTACTGGAAAGTTATTTAAGTCATGAACCTCTGCTCTCCTTTTGCAACTTTTAAAGAGTTCCATAAATGCAGCCTACTATATTTATTTTGTCGGAAGTCAACTCATTTGTATGCATGAGTGAGTCTGGTCAATGTCGATTTAAAGAACATGGAGCAGTTGAGTGCGTGGGATAGATTGGATTATTACTGTAGTTTCTTTTCAAGGTGTTTGGTCTTGAAAAGTCTGATCTGGTTGAGTTAATTTCAAATGCTGCTATCTTACTAGTCTCTTCAGAGGGGGACAGAAAGATGTTAATTTCCTGGATTTGGCTTTTATTCATCACAAAGCTTTTATTTTATTTATTTTTATGAGTTATTCATCACATTTATAACTTGCAGTTTCCTTTCAAAAGCTTACTGTAAATCCCTTAAGAATTTTTAATCTTGCTAGTTTTTATATTTGCTTTAATCATGATAGACATCCAGGTTTATGGAGTGCAAGGATCGAAACAATCGTAGTGCTATAATGTTACCATATTCATTTCTCCCTTCAATGGCAGCTAAAAAACTGAGAGATGCTGCTCAAAAGGTTTGTTATATGTGATCCCTTTATGAGTTCTGTTTACACACTTATGTTATATTTGTAAAACTTTGCATAGCCAACAAGTTTCTTTGTTCACTGTTAGCTGATGACTATATGTTCTGGATGACATATTATTCCCATTCTCAGTATTCTTTTCACATGCAGGAAGAAAATACATGAACAGAATTTAGTTCTGTCACTTTATTTATGTGGTTCTCTAGTCTTCAATTTCCTTCCTCACTTTCGTAAAATATGTACATGGAATATATTGGGACCTTACGCGTCAGCTTTTATCTATTTTCTCCTTTAATCAGATAATGTAAGGTTGTATTTATGAAACATTTTTCTACCTATTGTAGAAACTAAGAGAAGGAGAGTTGGAGGAATTAATTCCTTGTATCTTTTTCATTGAGTCATCATACATATATATACAAGAAGGTTAAGCTATACATTAGGTTAGATGATCTATTCTACCTAAATGGTTACAAGTTACAACCTTTTAAGTAAAGTATCCTAATAAGATACAAACCAATATGTTAATGTATGATACATACTATAACCAATATGTTAATATATGATACATACTATAACCAATATGTTAACGTATGATACATACTATAACCAATATGTTAACGTATGATACATATTATAACCATTAAGTTAACGTATGATACATACTATAACCAATATGTTAACACATGATACATACTATAACACTCCCCCTCAAGTTAGAGCATAGATGTTAATCATGTCTAACTTGTTACATAGGTAACTAACCTGGTCTCCATTTAGGGCCTTTGTGAAGCTATCACCTAATTGTTCTTCAGTCTTCACATATCCTGTAGAAATCAAACCGAGTTGTATTTACTTACGGACGAATTGACAATCTATCTCTGTGTTTAGTTCGTTCATGGAAAACAAGATTAGAGGCAATATGAAGGGCAACCTGGTTGTCACACTAGAGTTTTGCTAGAACTGAGGTTTTCATACCGACTTCCGCCAAAAGTTGATGGAGCCACATAATCTCGCATGCAGATTGTGCCATTGCTCTATACTCAGATACTGCACTAGATCGAGAGACAACGCTTTGTTTCTTACTCTTCCATGAAACTAGATTCCCTCCAACAAACACACAGTAACTTGAAGTGGGCCTTTTGTCTTCCTTAGATCCTGCCTAATCTACATCTGTGAAACACTCAAATCTATCATGCCCATGATTAATGTATAAAATACCATGTCCCGGGGCTCCTTTCAAGTAACATAGAATCTGTTCTATAGCTACCCAATAATCAACTGTTGGAGAAGACATGTATTGACTTACAACACTAACATAGTATGCGATATTAGGGCGTGTTACTGTGAGATAGTTCAACTTCCCAACTAGCCTTCTATATCTCTCAGAGTCTTCAAATAATTCGCCTTCTCTAATAAGATGTAGGCTTTGTGCCAGAGGGGACTGGCATGGCTTTGCTGCCAATTTTCCTGTTTAAGACAATAGATTCAATACATATTTCCTTTAAGATAAAAAGATTCAACGTTTGCTCTTCATAACCTCAACACCTAAGAAGTATTTTAGCATGTCTAAATCCTTTGTGTGAAATTGGCTATGAAGAAAGGACTTGAGTGAAGATATACATGCCATATCATCCCTAGTAATGATAATCTCATCAACATACACAACTAACAAGATGATACTTGCTTGAGAGTTTCTATAAAAGACATAATGATCGGATTTGCTCTTCTGCATGCCAAATTTCTCAATTACTTCACTAAACTTGCCAAACCATGCACGTGACTTTGTTTTAAGCCATATAATGATTTTCGGAGACGACAAACTCTACCAATCTCCCCCTGAGCAACAAACCCGGGAGGTTGCTCCATATAAACCTCTTCTCCTAGATCCCCATGAAGAAAGACATTCTTAATATAAGTTGATGGAGGTCCCAGCCATGAGTGGTGACCAAAGATATAAATGCTTGAATGAGGTCACTTGGCAAACTGAAAAGGTATCGACACCCACTCCCATAAGTCTGGGCATACCCTTTAGCAACAAGACAGGCCTTCAGCCTAGCAATGGATCCATCGGGATTAACCTTCATTGTAAACACCCATTGACAACCAATGGCTTTCTTCGTAGCAGGTAAATGCACCAAGTCCCAAGTACGATGAGCAATAAGGCATCCATTTCTTCATCATAAAGACCCCACCAACCAGATGAAGCAAGGCTTTTAAACCTTTTAGGTAATGAAATAGAGTCTAAGGATGCAATAAATGAACAAGAGTAGGATGACAAATGGTTATAAGAACAGAAGGATGAGATTGGATGAGTACACTGACGTTTGCCTTTACGGAGAGCAATAGGAAGGTCATTGCTAAGAACTGGATCCGATGTCGAAGCAGTCGGTGGAGGGCTTGAGACTGGGGGTGTAGGCTTCAAGCATAGACCAGAGTGATAGGAGGCTTGGTTAGAGGTGGAATTGAAGCAAGAGATGGCGAAACAAGAGTATAAACGAACAAATCATCATTCTCCCCCTGACTAGTGTGGATTGGGTCGGGAGAAAAAAGAGTATTCTCAAGAAAGGTGACATCAGCATAAACCAGGTACCTTCGAAGACTAGGACAATAACACCTATACCCCTTTTGAACTCGAGAGTAACCAAGGAAAATACACTTCAATGACTTAGGGTCGAGTTTAGACACATGCGGACGAACATCCCGAACAAAACAAGTACGCCCAAATACCTGAGGCTTAATGGGAAACGCAGATTTATTGGGAAAGAGGATTTGAAACGGAGTGGTCCAATCCAAGATAAAGGAAGGCATCCGATTAATTAAAAAACAAGCAGTGGAAACAATATCGGCCTAGAAATGCTTGGGCACGTGCATTTGAAATAATAGAGCCCGAGCGGTTTCAATAAGGTTTCTATTTTTTCTTTCAACTCCATTCTGAGAAGGAGTATCAACATAAGATGTTTGATGAAGGATGCCATTCTAAAGCATGAATGACTGAAATTGTTCATACAGATATTCTTTGGCATTATCACTTCTCAGATTTTGAACATAAGTATGAAACTGAGTCTTAATTTCAGCCCAAAAGGCACGACAGTGAGAAAATAACTCAGAGCGGTTTTTCATTAAATATAACCAAATTGTTCGTGAATAATCATTGACAAACGTAACAAAATAACAAAACCCAGTTGGGGACACAACTGGAAATGGAGCCCAGTTACATCCCCGAACGGGACTAACTCAAAGGAGCACCAAATGTTTATTAACTCTAGGACGAGAACTAAGACAATGATGTTTTGAAAATTGACAGGACTCACAATCTAAGGACGACAAACTCGAAGACTAGGGACACAATTTCTTCAATAGTGAAAGAGAGGGGTGGCCCAATCTAAAATGAGTCTCAAATGGTGTAGTAACCCCAGAATAAGCAATAGGTCTCGGTACTGTAGGATCAAGAATGTAGAGACCCCTAGACTCACGTCCTCTACCAATAATCTGCTTCGTCATAAGATCTTGAAAGAGACAATAATCAAGAAAAAATGAGACACAACATTGAAGAGCTCAAGTTAGTTTGCTCATAGATGCCAAATTAAAAGAAAAATTAGGTAAAACTCAAGACAAAGGATAGGGGAATAGAAGGAGTAGGAAAAACGGTGCCTGAACCAAGTGTAGACCCTCAATTTTGTCCCTCAGCACTTGCATTTATCCTTTGGGTGTCACACTCACCCATCGTTCTCATAAACACCATTAGGGCCCTTTTAGGCTTAGTCTGTCTCGAGCCTTGGGCGGGCTTGTGTGGCTGTGGTCCATCGAGTGCATAATGAGTTCACTCTGGGTGTCACCTGAGTGTTGTTATCGACATCACATGTGAAACAAGTGGGGCCCCTTTGCGGTTTAGCTTAAAACGGAGTTTATCGAGGCGTCGACCGAAGCACTCGATCGTTTCGATCATATCTCCCCGTCCGAACTCTAATCGGGAAATATCGCTTTCTTTTTTTGGATCTTTACTCATCGAGGAAGTAACCAAAATTTGAGAATTTTTAGTAATCGATAAGCCACTTTACCTGATTTAATTGAAGTTCATTACTGTAGCAGTTCGACCTGTGAGCACTAAGGCTTGTTTTGATCATATCTCCCTCACCCGGACTCAGAATCAAACACCGTTTTTTTTCATGGACTCCTTATTCTTCAAGGAACATTATATCAAAATTTCATAATTCTCTCAACCTATCAATTAGTTGGCATCCTCGTGTTCAACCTATAGTCCAAGCAATGCCAGTGGAGCGCTGTTGTGGATTTCGGGAGCCCAAATCCTATATGGTTCACCTATAAGCTCCAAATTGACTCGGGCAAGATTGCGGGGTCCATTTTGCCTCGCTTGTTACATGCAGCCTACCATGAATCCATGTGGATATTTCAGGTGAAACAAGTCGAAAACTTAAGATATTCAAATTGCATGGAAAATGAGGAGGGAGTTAATGGGAAGCTCGATTCAGACCCATTAGGCTCTTTCCAAAGTCAAGGTGGAAAACACTGTGTAGGCTCGTAGAGGCCGAGGTGGGAATCAAAGATAAAAGGAGAGAAAGATCAAAGTGGAATGGACCTCGAGGGGCACTTTTCTGCCTGGACAAAGCATTTGTCAATTTTCTGACGCTTAGCTTCGGGTTTCTTTCAAGGCTTTCAGGAAGAGGTAAGAAACACTCTCGGCTCCACTCTATTCTTTATGGGACATTTCACCAAATTCCTGAGGTTTTCCTCAACCATTTGAACCTGCCACGCTCATACGTGAGAGTCGGTTCAGCCGGCGCCTTTGCTTTGCAAAACAACATTGTTTCTTTGCTTGGTTCTCACTCATCCGAGTGCCAGAATCATGCACATTTGTTTTTAGTTTCCCTATTCTTTAAGGGACATTCTCACCAAATTTCGAGGTTTTCCTCAACCATTTAGACTTTGCCACGCTCATACGTGAGAGCGTGTTCAACAAACTTCACGGGCGCTTCCTGGCTTGAGAACAATGGCGTTTTACTGGGTTCTCACTATCCGAAATGGTAATCAATCACCGCTTGTTTTGTTAGATTCCCGACTTCGAGGAAGATCCCGACCATTCGAGAATCGTTCCCAACCGCCTCAACTGTTAGGAAACCAAATCGCCTGGGCTCACTAAATTCGGGGCCATTGAACAAAGAAGGTCTTTGGCACCGTTTGTGTCTGGGTTTCGCCATTCGGGAGTAGATTTGCACCGCTTGTTTTCAGATCCTCACTCTTTCGAGGAAGGTTCTCGACAAATTTCAGAGCTCTCTCAACCGGGCTAAACCGGTCGGGAAACCAAATCACCATCTAATCAATTCGCCTTGTCGGAATAGCGCTGGTCTTCGCGCCAAGCCAGGCTCGGGCTTCCTCGCTCATTCGAGCCCGCTTACTCTTCGATTTGTTTTGTCGATTCCCGACTCTAAGGCTCAAATTTTGAGAGCCCTCTGCAACCCGCTAAACCGTCGGGAAACCAAACTCCACCGGCTCACTGAATTCGCCATTAAAATGCCAGCTTTGGGTCTTGGGCGCCGTTTAGCTCGATTCTCGCCATTCTGAGTTGGTTTTCTACTGGGTTTGTTTGTCGGATTCTCACTTTTCGAGGAAGGCTCGACAAATTTTGAGAGCTCTCAACCTATCGAATCGCTGAGAAACCTGACGTTTAGTTCAATGGGTTCAAGCCCGAATGGAAGCTCTGGGGTACTTTGTTTCGCTTGGTGCCTGCTTCTCTAGTCATTCTAAGGCTCCGAATTGTACACCGCTTGTTTTTTGGTTTCCTTTACTCAGAAGGAATGTTCTCAAAATTTAATTAGTTCTCAATCTGATCGACTTCCATTGGGAACCTGATCCGCCGCCTTTTCTGCGTTTTGTAAGGGTCAGTCCGATTCTCAGCTTTTAATCAAGCCCTGATCTTTGTGAGTCCTGGGCCATTCGCTTCCAGATCATGGTAGTATTATAAGCTTAGGTTTGAATGGGTTTACTTAGTTAATGTGGTTCAATTTTGAATTCTAAGAATCAGATCTACATGTCCAAGGGTGATTAGTTAAGCATCAATAATCTAGTTAGTTTTGTCGAGTCTGCTTTCTTTCCTGATGAATGTATATGGTTGCACAAGAGTGGTAGCATCAATGAGTGGCCGAGATGCCATGTATGGTTTCTCTTGGCTTCCTTTCTGCTTTTGACATTCTAATTTCGAGAAATTATCAGATGCCCAAATGTGCTGAATTAATCCTTGCAGGCTTGGCTAGTGGACCACAGTACGCGCCATTCGCCTCGTTGAGTGCTTTAAGCATGCTAGATACCACCAGGTCAGGTCCGATCCAGTTGTATGTTTAGCTTAGAGACTATCCGACCAGACCCATATGCTCCCACATGCCCAATTCACTAGTAGAGACCGAGTTTCGGCCTGTAGGGGTGCTACCTCATGAGGTACCTTCCCGACTCCAGAATCCGATCCCCTGACCCGTAAATCTAAGCCAGAGACCGTTTTTTCCATACCGGAGTCATCGGGGCTTTTGCTCTTACTGGTTTTCCCTTTATAAATAACAACAAAATGTAAGTGGCGAATTCAAAGAAAAATCGTTCCTCCTTTGGGACTCGATTTTAAAATTCAAAAAATCAACCCACATTTTCTTCCATTTTAAAAAGCGAATGTCACCCGTGAATCGTGCAGTGGTCCACACCAAGAACACATGACTGCGGACCCATCCGGCCAAAGTGATAAATAGCGCGAAGATTGTGACTCACAAGAACGAGATCAAGAGCAAACCTAAAATCCTACAAAGCCTCGCTTTTGGTGAGAGCTTACCGCTTAACATAAGACGTAGCCTCTCTGCCTGGGCAGAGGTACCGGGTTGTCTCAACCCCCTCTCCTTGCAATTTAATCCCCATGTATAAAGAAAGTCCATATTGATCCACTCTCCACGTGCGCGGTACGGGTCGCGGCACGCGAGTATGCCACAAGACGATATCTTCATATTAAACCCAAACTCTTACAAGCTTGAGCTTTAGGAGAGTCGGGTCGCTTAACATGACTCAAAAGGTAGAAAATGTACTGTAATTATATATCATTGTGTTCAGGGCTCTAGAATCGCTTTGGCCCATATCCTGAGGGATCTACAAGAGACTAGTGATGTGTCAAGCACCGATTTAGTAATAGCGAACCCGATCTGCATGAAGACCGTGAATGATTTCTAGTACGGTGGAACCCGCGTAGCTCATTCGTGGAGAATCGACTGACCGGGTCAAATGCCTTAGCATAGAGAGCCATATGGGTCGACTGAAATATCTTATTCCGGGGTTCTCAGCTTACGCCTCAGACAGCATGTCTAGGCTTACGACAGTAATAACACACAACCCCTCCAAAACTAGGCCATCTAGTATTACCTCTTGGGCCACTATGTTTGTATTGTGGCTTTCCTGACTCACCACTGTTTCGACCAACAAGAGCACTACTCATCTGGGTAGATGGTGTAGCAAAGTGATATTTATGTGCAGAGTATCTGACCAACGCTTTCGAAAGAAGAAACTTCAGGATTGGACATAATCTGCTTCCTAACAGAATCATACTCAGAAGGGTGGGCAACTAGGAAACCCATCACTGTCATCTTTTCTCGCTGATCTTGTTGGACCTTAACATCTGGACTAAAGGGTAAGTGCATATTCAGTTCCTCATATGTCTTTTTATACTCCATAAAAAATTCCGTAAGCGACTGATCTTGTTTCTCAAAGCGATAAAAGGCTCGACATTCATCGAAGATGCGAGAAATATTTCCCTTTCTAGAATACACAAATTCCAAATAATTCATTAGCTCCTTAACAAACTCACAATGATTAATGAGAGTAGGTACTTTACCATCAATGGAATTATGGATTTGGAGAAAGAGAAGAGCATCATCCTCCAGCCATCGGTCCTCCGAATCATCAGCAGGAGGGTCCTTAGTAAGGTGACTGGCCATACGAATACTCCTCAAGTAGAGGCGAACTGTTTTACTCAAATCCAAATAATTGCAACCAGTTAGTTTGTCCTCTGTGATCTTGGACATCATCGGGACGACTTCGGGCATCGAAACAGGCTTCTTATCTGCTAACTCACTCATTAGGAAGCCAAAGAAAGTAGATAAGGGCCAGAAAGTACCTTTAAAAGGCAGAGATTCAAAAAAATCTCGTAGAAACCCTAGGCATAGTGGGTTGTCGGACACAAAAATCACCCAAAAACAGTAGATCCAAGTACCAAACAGAGAAACCAAGTAGACTAGAGGTCTTGTTGGCGCCAGACGACAACGGAGGAGGCCGAAGCTGGAACAGTCCCTCACGCGCCCACACCTGGGACGCGTGTGGTTTTGTCCCGAAATAGTGTGGCGGTGCGTGGAGCTCACGAGCGTGGTTTTCGGCCGTCGAATTTTTCTGGCAAGCTCATCGACGGTTCGACGAAACTTCTCAAGCCGATAGTGAGATCCCACTCTCCCTCGAAATAGATGTTTAAAAAAAAACACCCCTCCCGAAAAACTACCTAAAAGCAGTTGAAAACTCTCCTAATCTGAGCCCTAGGCTCTGATACCATGTAGAAACTAAGAGAAGGAGAGTTGGTTACAACCATATAAGTAAAATATCCTAACAAGATGCAAACCAATATGTTAATGTATGATACATATTATAACCAATATGTTAACGTATGATATATACTGTAACACCTATAAAGTAAATATTAATTAGCTGAGGATTATTGGGAGGAATTAGTTGGGTTATGGTGTCCATAAAGGACATCACAATGACTATAATGGATTTCACATGCAGGAAGATACATCGACAGGATTTAGTCCAGTCACTTTATTAATGTGGTTCTCTAGTCTTCAATTTCCTTCCTCACTTTCGTAAAATATGTACATGGAATATACTGAGACCTTACACATCGGCTTTTATCTATTTTCTACTTTAATTAGATGATATAAGGTTATATTTATGAAACGTTTTGCTACCTATGAAGTAAATATTGATTAGCTGAGGATTATTGGGAGGAATTAGTTGGGCTATGGGGTACATAAAGGACCTCACATTGACTATGATAGGTTTTGTAGAGGCTGAGCTTAAAGTGAGGATAGCTGGTTTTTTTTTTTTTGTTCTGTGTTTTGCCCTTCTTGCCAAAGTTGGGTGTTTATTATACATACGTCATGTGTACTGTGCTGTGCCTTACCTTAGGTGCTTTTAATATATTTTCTCATTTGCTTATAAAAGAAAATGAATTATTTGAAGTTTGACTAGATTTGCTTATACTTCATGTGCACTGATACTTTACTGATGCCCTATTTGAATAGGCCAGGCTTTTTGAATTGTCAACAATTTCCAATATGAAAAATCAATGAAGCTTTAGATGGAATACATTTGTAGTCTGTCTCTTTATTTGTGCTTCTCTTGAATGTAAATTCTTACATACATTGGGTTGTATATGCGCCTGTCTTACAGGAAATTAGAGGTTGCTGCATGGTTCCTAATTGGTGGTATTATCTATGAAGAAATTAGAGGTTCATATGAAATTAAGTAGGTCCAGTCATGTACCTGTTCTGTTCTAGTGGATTTTTCAGATGCCTTGTAGGTAATTAGTTCATTTGTTATTTGGTGGTGTTATCCAGTGTTGAAATGACTCAGATCCTAGATTGTTTGAGGAGGAATATGATAACAAGCTGCTATGAGTAATAAAATTTGAGACTACCATTGGGAACCATGCAGCAATAATACTAGAACTATATTGTCTACTTCCATGTTAATTACCGTTGTGCTTAGTATGCTTTAGCTGTGTGTCAGTTTTTTTTTTTTAAACATGAAAATTTTAATCATCTTTGCATTTGGTATGTAGTAGTAGTACACATGCTTTTCCTCAAAAAGTCTTCTTTTAATATTTGTGGTGCTCTGGTCCAATTATCGGGTAGTTGGATCCTATTCACATGGTTGACCAAGGAATGATGGGACATAAGGCAAGATTTATTGAGGATGCCTTGGGTTCAAGAATATTAAGATAAATCAGTTGAAAACTGAATGCATAAATGCAAATCTTAGTAAGATAATAGAATAAAGTCATGCGATTGTAGGTTTTACCTTGGGGAGAGAATGAGGATTCAGTTTGGGATGCCTATGGGATTAGAGCTGGATCGATAAAGTGGATATGTGATTCCAAATTATCATTTGGATTTTCACTATAAATACAATAAAGGGAACTAATAAGCAACAGGACTAGGTTATTTTATGAAGCATATTGTTAAGAAATGGAGTATTCGTAACAGAAGTAATGACATGATGAGGATGCTACTGTGGATGAGCAGAAGACAGAAAAGTTGGTGTTAGAAACCAGCATCTAGAAAAGAGACTTTCTTCAGAATTTTAGAAGAGACATAGTTAGAGTATTAGTTTATTACGTTTTCTTTTTTTATCTTTGATCATGAAAATAGTTAGGTTGAAATCTTAGGATATCTTTTTTTTTTGGTTAGTGAAATCTTAGGATATCTTTAATTTTTCTTTGATAGTTATTTTATATTTAAGATTCATGACTCACACAAAGCACTTGTACCCTAATGGTATCCTGATTAAGATAATTTCCTTACCTTAAAAGGAGTTGTTCTTAAGCAACAAGAGGGGGAAATACCCAAAAAAAAAAAAAAAAGAAAAGAAAAGAAAAAAAAGTTGATCTTAGTAACGTCCTAGAAAAACTAATGGAGTATGGCAGTCCCAACAAATATTCAATATAGGGGTTAGGCATATGGCTGAGAGCTGCTTGTAAATTAGTAAATCTCAACCCTCAATTGGTCATATATGCTTCAATCCATTCACGTGGATTCAATTGGAATAAGAGTTGCTAGTTCTTGAACGTACTACAACTTAGGTGATCTAAGTAATCTATCAAGAAAAAAAGAGGTTATCTAAGTAATGTCCAAAGAAAATTAATTGACCATGGCTGTCCCAATGATTATTGAATATAGGGGTTAGGCATCTATAGCCGAGAACTGCTTGTAGATTATAAATCTCAATTCTCAATTGGTCATATGCTTCAATCAATTCATGTGGATTCAATTGGAATAAGAGTTGCTAGTTCTTGAACTTACTCCCAGGCAAGTATGCTTTGGGAGTTTAGATTGGCTATTGTTGTTATTGGGTGGGTCTTTCCTTTTTCAGTTCGGCTGGTTCTTCTTGCTTGGCAAGGAACCCAAGTGGGAAAGAAACGTAAGAAAGTGTGGAGGGCAACTCTCCTTTGCCTTTTTTGGACAGTGTGACGTGAAAGAAATAGAGTGGCTTTTGAAAATGAGGCCTTTTTTACGTACAGGTTAAAGAGTTCTTTCATTTGTAATTTTTGTTCTTGGTCCAATGTGTATAGTGGGAATAGAGACAGGTCTTTGCTGGATTTTCTAACTTGGATGGGGTATAGATTATTTTTTTGAGGTTGGTGGGTTTTCCTGAGCGATGGCTCCCTTTTTTGCTGTTCCCCTTTAGTATACTCCCAGTGTACTTTTGGGCAGCTTTGCTGTGTTCTTTTTGTGGTTAATACATGGAGTTTGTTTACCCATCAAAAGGAAAAAAATTATTTTCATTATTACTGTGTTCTCTTTGGTTTTTGTCCATGCAAGTATATGCTTAGCCTGTGCTCGTGCATACAAACATTCAATATAATAGACTATAAACATTGGCATATATAGGTATCCTTGTGTTTAGATTTTATTTCGAACACCTTGTGAAACACAATAACTCAGGCCTATTTTCTGAATGCATAATTTGCTTACGAGTTATTTGTCTGCATTATATTCTCTCCTTGCTTCACGCACCACATATGTAGTGATTCTGCAAAAACAGTATTAGAAAATACAACCGATCATCCTCTCCTGTCAACCTCTTTGTTAATCAATCAATTTTGTGTCCACAGATTAAGGTGCGCCTTGGGGATTATGACGCCATGCATGTTCGTCGAGGTGATAAGATAAAAATTAGGAAGGATAGATTTGGGGTTGATAGGACCTTACATCCTCATCTGGACAGGGATACACGACCAGAATTTATTCTCCATAGAATTGAGAAATGGGTGCCCCCTGGACGAACCCTTTTTATTGCCTCAAATGAGAGGACGCCAGAATTTTTCTCACCTCTCTGTGTCAGGTAAAATCTTCTGAAGCAAGATCTGGGAGTGCTGTTAACTGCAGTTACCAGTATTGTTTATCCAATATTTTCTTTGCTGTTGAACTTTGAGTGGGAACTTGGAGGTGCAAAAAAGAATATGCATGTTTTCTTTCCCTTCATTATGGCTTGCTCGATTTACTAAGCATCATATGCCATTGGTTTGCATCCTGCATCGATGTCAAGCATCCTAAAAAAAAATGTGTGCCATCTACCATTTGCGGCAAAGATGTTTGTGATGCATTTTCAGAAATGCAAATAATGCATTCGTCTAGAAGGTTTATTTATGCCTGTCAAAGAACTGTTCAAGATTTAAAATGATTTACTATTTCAGCAATTTATACTCTATACTACAGTGATGGCCCAGCTTAGGCATGCTTAGATAGATGCCTATTGAGCAATATTATATTGGGGGGCTTACCTGACTTGGCTGGCATCTTTTGCAGGTATAAATTGGCATATTCATCAAACTACAGTAAGATTCTGGATCCCTTAGTTGAAAACAATTACCAGTTGTTCATGATCGAGAGACTGATTTTGATGGGGGCCAAAACATTAATTAAAACATTCAAGGAAGATGAAACGGATCTCAGCCTGACTGATGACCCAAAGAAGAATACAAAAGCATGGCAGAGACCTGTTTATACATCAGATGGAGAGGGAAGCTGACGTTGCTACCTTCATGGTCGTCAGACGGTTTTTCTATCATTCAGTTCATTCTCTGATCTCTTAATTCTCTTGTGTTTTTGTGGCCTTCCTTTTGCAACAATGAAAGTAAGCAAACATGCACGGCAAACTGGAAAATTGTAGCTTCAGATGACGGAAAATGAGAGGCTGGCTGCGTTGTTAATGTTGTAAATTGTGGTCAAACTCTAGTGGAGAGTTTCTCACGGTTCCGGTTCGTTTTATTCTATACTGAAAATTTTGAAATATATATATCTCTAGCTCCATGATTCTTCGGGTTGTATCGACAAGCTATGATGTCTGGAAAATGTTTTATTGGTTTAGATCCTTTGTCAGAATATTGATTAAAACTCTCAGTTGAATGAAGAATGAGAGTAGTGTCAGATAAAGCATGGGAAAGTGGGACAAGGAATCAAACTAATTTATAGAAATGACATGGAATGGAAGGCTAGAAGCACCAAATGGAGATGGTAGGGTCCCGTCGATGGAGAAGAACAAAGCATGTGGAGGGGTCGTGGGTCTTGGGTTGGGGATGCAGTCATGAATCATGATTCTATCACTAGGAAGCTTTTGGTTGGCCTTAGAGAGATTATTCCCCCAATAAAAATCATGTGTATATATTATATTCAATTGGGGTTATAGGTGGGGGGTGGGTTGTCTTTATAAATTATGAATTATGGAACCAGTAGAAGAAGATCTTCATATTTGTGGTGGGTCGGTCGATTATGACAGCATACGCTAGTGTGACATTTTGGATGATGGAATCCACAGTTGGGCTCTGCCGTTGTACGTTGATTCCTTATGCCTGATGTGGACAATCCACGTGTCCCCTTGTAAGTGGTGGGGAGGGGGGCTGCGCCAAACGGACATTATAGAATATTCCCTTTCTCATTATAATAATAAAAAAAAAAAAGATTCTTTTTACCGTCAATCTTATATTGATACCCCCCGCTTCCCATCTTCGCCAATCGCCATTAGGTTAAACATGGAAAAATTTTCTTATTAGATATTTGATTATTATTTTATATTACTGTGGGACGAACATAGAGATGTGTAGGCTCATAGGTTGGCATTCTTCTTATAAAATCATTCCTCATACTTATCTTTCTCAGTGTAAGTCGGACAGGGACGAATAAATAACGTATGGGGTTTCTCATACTGACAAGTCTTTGGCAGTGTGTTTCTAATCCCACACATTTATATTTAATTTTTAATTTTAAAAAAATTAATGTATAAATTAATATGTTCCCATCCTAGTTCCCATCCTAGTTCCCTTTTAGTGAGTCCTTATCCCATCAATTCATATTTTTACATCTCTCGCTCACCGATCTTTTTTTTTAATTTTCTATTTCGTATTCTTTGAATCTATTTCTTGTTGGTTGAATTTAAATTTTTTTTTTTTTATCTATCTTTTAAAATAAATTTAGAAATCAAAGAGAAAATAGTTTTCAAAAACTATTTTCTAAGAACAGGAACCAATTCAAGCCAACTCCAACATCCGATCTCCTGTCTCAGGGAAAGTGACGTGATGCTCCAGCACTTTGCGATCAAAGCAAGTGACTGGACCGATCTCGTCACGCCTTCCTCTCTCTCTCTCCCCCAAACTGAAAGGGCACTGTGGGGACAGGCTTTTGCTTCTTGGACACGTGGCATATTTCTATTGCTCCACAAGCTCGGCACGTGCCAACCCCCCAACCCCCGGATAGCAGTTATTCTCACGTGCCTTACCCGTATGTAAGCGGCCACTAACGGAATCAATGATAAGCAAAGCCTTAGAGAGATAGAGAGATACAGGGAGGAGAGCTTTTTCAGAAACTCCGAATTTTCAGGTTCGATATTATAATTGCTTTTTTTTTTAATGGAAAGTGGAAACATTTCCTTATCGTTTATCTGATTTTACTATTTTATCTTTGGATTAGTCGTATGTGGCTAAGAAATTCGATTTTGAAAGAGGGAATCCTATATTCATTCCACTTCACTTGTTGTTTTCTGTTTTTTTTCCTTTTTTTACCTCAAACCCCTTGTTTGGCTGCCGAGAAATCTTTAGAAAATCTTTTTGGTTCTTGCTTTTCGTGTTTTTCTCTTTTTTCTTTTTAATAAATGAAAACGTCTAAAAAGTGATGAACTAAATTATTATATATCGGTGGCGTGGAGGTTTGTGATGTTTCGGATCTGAATTCTTCTCCGACCTATCTTCAGCAATCAAAGGGAGGATATAGATATTTAACGAGATACGGTATCTACTGATTCAAATTTTAGTTTTCTTTTTTCCTACATTTTCTCGACAATCAAACACGACATATCGATCTTCTTGGAAGTTCGTTTCCCGATGGTTTCGAATTAAAGTTTTAGGTCAAGATTCGTATTACAAACAGAATCATTTCATTTCTTGTTTTTCGACAATCTAGGGTCCCGATAGAGAGTACTGATCGAGTGTTGTCATGCCGTACCTTGTCCGCGAGAATCTATTCATCGGTAACATCAGCGACGCAGCGGAGATTCTCCAGAAAGGTAGCGCCGACGTCACGCATATCTTATCGGTTCTCAGTTCCACCTCAATTTCTTTTTTCTCTGAATGGCGCCCCGGACTTTCTATCCCTACCAAAGAAATCCGCACAGTCTTCGTTGGTGGATCTCGTAGTTTAGAATCCGAGGATGAACGGGTTGATGGTTCAAAGAGTTGTTTATCGCCAGAGAAAATTCTTTACTCACTGGAATATGCGGGCAAGGATCTAGAGCTGGTAAGGATGGCGGTTCCTTTGAGAGATACGGAGAGTGAGGATCTGTTGGATTATTTAGATGTGTGTTTGGATTTCATCGACAAGAGTAGAAAAGAGGGTTCAGTTTTGGTGCATTGCTTCGCTGGGGTATCAAGGAGGTATGTATGTGTGTTCTGAATGTAATTGATTAAGAGTTAGTTTCTTTCCCTCTCCCTAGTTTTGCTTTATGGCTTTCTAGTTAGTGATGCCTAATTTTTATTTGCAATGCCAAGTAGAAATTGTTGTTGGAAACAAAGTTTAAGCATTGTATTGTGAAATTGTGGATCTATTGTGTGTGAACTTATTAATTTTTTTAGTAAATAAAATTAGTATTGAAAAAATTAAAGTACACAGTGTGAATATAATAACCAAGAAACAAAAAATTACTTCTTCTCTCAAACTTAACCCAACCAATCAATAAAATCAATTATGGATATTGAGGTTTCACTAATAAATGAATTGGTGTAAGATAACAAGTTGTACAAAAACAAGAATTTAATCCTTTGAATTGAGAGCTTCTCACGTCCTCAAAAGATCTTTTACTTCTCTTTTCTGTATTGTCCAGAAAGTAGTATTTGTGGGCAGCGTGGTGTGCAAAATGCGCCTATGTGCGCAGAATTACCTGCTTGTCGCCCAAGTAATATAGTGTACCCAATGGTACGGATATCGATCAGGGGGATGAGTGTGTTGGCCTACGAGAGATTTGCTTTTCAAATATTATCTGGATATCATGTGTGTGAAGGAGTACTAGTATCCCTGAAAATAAAATAAACAACCTGATCTGAATGAATTAATATATAATGGAATTTAGGAGTTGTGTCTCCCCTACCATGATGGATTATTTCTTAAAGATGATATTATTCGGTCTATTTATGATTTATTAATGGCAGGTGATCTTGCTTCTGAGATACCCTCTCGAGGTGTCGCATCGCTAGTAGAGTTGAGGTGTATCTCTCTGACTCGGTACTGGAAATCTTGCAAATGTTGCGCTTAATTGCCACATTCGGGATGGAATATCTACATTTGCAGGAATCAACGAAAATTTGCTCCTACTCATTATCCACACAGAGTATCCTCGTCTACCGAATCTCGGATCTCTAGTATGATCATGCTAATGTTGTGAACATCACCATGTAATTGATCCACAGGATGAGATGATAATGAATCATAAATCCCGATGAATAATATAAATTAATAAACTTTAATCCATTGAGCATTGTGAGGTTTAACAAGACCACCCCAGATATAGATACAGAACATCATGAATAAGAAAATACAGATGTGATATATAAAACATCGGTTCTATTATCCCGAAACAAAGAAAAGTACAAATCACGGGCTCTTCTTCAAGATCGATATCACTCTATACGATTTGGTATACTGGTTGATACGATTCAGTTTCACGATCCTCCCTCGAATTCCACGTTCCCATTTGCCTTTTTAATGATTGAGAGGGCTCTTCGCGGTGGCGTCGCGGCGTTGCGATGTCATAGCGTTGGGACGTCGCAGCGTTGGGCGTCACGGCGTTCTTTGCTTGTTGACTTAATATATGTTGACTCAGCGTCGGCGTTGGGGCGTCGCGGCGTTCGACCATCCTTATGCTGCGCCTCCTGCTTTGCTCCAATTGCTTCAAGTTGTCCTCTTTGCACCGGTACTGCATACACACGATCACTAATCGGGTATCGACCCGCAAAACTACATATTTAAATATAAAAATAAACTGGCAATAAGAGCAGCGGGTATAATCGAGTGTTTTAGGCACTCATACGCACCCGAACTTAGTTTCTTGCTTGTCCCAATGAAGCCGACTAAACCTAACCACGCACTCACATGTACTATAGTCTAACACGAAGGTATTCTTTGCTCATCTTGATAGATAGAGAGGATCAAATTAGGCTATTTCACACCTGCAGTTCATTTGAAGTTCACAAGATTTGCAAAGGTGTTCGAATGTTGAAAGAACTAGGTTGAACTCGGTGAAGTCGACTAGTGCCTCAGTCTCTGATATATTCAATGGCCTTTCCCAATGACCCTATGTGTGTATAAATAAATGACCTCCAGTGTATACTTAAGTTAGAGCGCCCCCCCGAGCTTGAGTTGACTCGCCTAATTGGGTGGCTCTGACTCAGAAAGGATCGAAACGCACCGTTTGCTAGGTATCTAATATATCTGCTCACTACATAGAACAAAACTAGTGCCCATGGTTTATGTTAAGTGTCCATGTAGCGGGAGTTATTGGTGACCTCCCCACCCGATTAGTTAAAGTGCAGGGCATTCAGTTCCCTCGAGCACGTCACCGAACACTGCGACTAAACCTAAGGGCCTAGGCGTAGGAAACTTCCATCTTACATTCCCTGTAGCGACGGTGGTCAATGACTCAGCCCGGTTAGCTCAGGGCGTGGGCTTTAAATGCCCCTGATTTTGTGCCGGGATTAGTTAGAGCTCACTTATTATTTCTAATTTTCTCTTTTTTTTTTGATTTCATTTGAGACTCGAAGAACCAATTCCTACTTTTATTGGCCGGTGTCCCATCTCTTAGTGTTTAAATTCCCGAGGTTTGTTGGAACCTTAGTAAGTGGGACTGAAGTACCTAGAGCATACCACACAGAGATCATCTATGTGAGTGTGATAGGCTCCTTGAGAAATGGTTTTCTTGAATAAATAGGGGTGATTCACTATGCCTCCCACTCTATTCAGCAATTCCCGAACATTCAAACAGCTTGATGCAACCTTTCTTTATTGACACAAGTAGGTTCGGCTAAAATTTGATCCCACTCTAAAGCATGGCATCACATCTTATGACTACACACCTGACTACCTAACTGACACCACTGCATGCGTATGATCTACCTAAACGCAAACATGACTAAACACAAAACTCAATATCCTAAGATGAGCATTGTAAATGCAACTACGCAAAAATGTAAACGCTACGCAGAAATGTAAACTAACATGCATAAATAAAAATAAACTACAGCACTAATACGAAAATCAAAGCAAAACAGTACTAGTCTAACAAAAACTCGATCACCACTCACACCCCCCCAAACAAGAATATCCAGTGTCCTCATGCGATAAGAAACGTTAGAGGTGAAGAAGAACTCCACGGTGATCGACGGGTCAGCTGCGGTGGTAGGCGGTGGCGGTTGGTGGAATGCCGGGAGGCGAGCAAGGCTGGGTCTGGAGGAGTGGCTGGCTGGCGAGAAGAATCGTGGCTGGTTGGCTGACAACGTGCGCATGTCGGCAGGCGCCTCCATATCTGTGTGTGATGAGGACTCGGGGTGCTCCTGGGTCTCGTCCCGGAATGCATCAAAGCGCTCGGTGGTGGGAAGCGCCGGGTCCTCGAGATCGGGGAAGGCTGGAGGGAGGCTGCCTCGTGAAGCTCAATGGTGGTGGTGGAGGTGGGTGGGACGAGGGCGCGATGTCTCCACAGGGATCGCTCGGTCGCGGGCACGATGTGGTCGTGAAGCTCGTCTCGTCAGGGCTCATGGGTACACGCGGAATCATAGACCCCCTCGGGTCGTGGTACACACGGTTTGTCCCTCTTAACTGATATGGCCTTGATGGGGTGTAACCACGCCTCGTGGCTCATCTGGGGGCACCCAGGCTCGTTCACGTAAGCCATAAATGAAAGGGTGCCCCCAGGTGATACAGCGTCCGGTTATGGAGGATGGCGTTCTACATGGCACATGACATCAAAGATATCTGAGATGATGGCATAGTTGATCGGGGCCAGCTTAGGCGGTCACTTCACCTGAGTTCGTCGTCGGAATGAGACGCGACGTGATGAAGTGATGCCAGGGATATATGCCAAATGCTTGGCCTTGAAGTGGACGGCATGGCCCTCCTTTGTCAGGTTTTCCACTCACCTGGCCATTGATCAGAGACCGAATGACCTCGGGGTAGTCGGGGTGCTCGTAAAGCCGATCAAACGGCTCCGAGGGGACATGGGCAAGATCATAATAGTGATTGATCGACTCCATGCGAAGTCGACCAAACACCCTCTTTCGAACCTTCTTGCGACGTGGGAGGCGGGTGGCGCCATTCTCGCACCACACTCCTCAGCGGTGGATGAGGTGGTTGTGATCTTTTCGCCATCCGCTGCATAATCGTTTTGCGGAAGAAGTCGTCAGGGTGATGAAACCCCTTTTCCTTGATAAACGAACGGTTCTTGCAGATGGCGCCGAACCGATCGGCGGCACCCTCGTTCACGAACCACTTGACATCGTAATTTGGGGTCGGGTCCTCACTGGCCCGACCCCGCTTGGTAGGCAACTTTTGCCTTTTCCCAGACATTGGTGGACGGATGCAGGCTCCTAGGATGGAATGCAATGCCATCACCAATGTGGCACACAATTAATTTGGGCAATAGAACAAACACCTAGAGGGCACTATGAACGGAGAGCCTAATGGGCTGCGGGACGTGAACACACGCCTAGGACATATGATAAACAATGGCGCACCGAGACCCTAAGAGTACTAGCCCGAGGATGAATGGTGAGGCTAAGCAGGGGCACGGTTACCTCTTTGGTTTGTGGGAGAGGTGCTGGCCGAGATGATGGACTGGGACGGAAGGATGGACTAGGTGGTGACCCCGTGATTGTGTCCGGAGGGCTGCGGCGGCCTCCGACGGGATGGAAGTGTGCTCCGGCAAGGATGGTGGACGAGAGTGCAGGGGGGGTTTAGGGTTCAGAGATGGATGAAGCGAGTGTAGGCAGAGAAAAATGAAAGGTGATTTGGCCCCCAAATAGAGCGGCGTCGCGGCGTTAGGGCAGCGTCGCGACATTCCCGAAGGATAGTAATAATTCGGAGAATTACCGTCGACATCGCGACGTTGAAATCAAGCGTCGCTGGCGTTCGAAGAATGCGTTAAATGACGTCAGCGGCGTTGGATATCCAGCGTCAGCGGCGTTCGAGTGTCAAAATCAACATCGCGGCGTTCGTAATAGCGTCGCGGCGTTCGAAGGAGAGTTAAAATGGCGTGCGGCGTTGAGAGCCAGCGTCAGCGGCGTTCTGAAGAAGGCACAAAATGTTCATTAAGCGGCCATGGTCTAGATAAGAACACTCCCTCTTGTAAATGTGACTCTACGGACTTTGTGAAACTCTGCATGGCGATCCCTCTCCGATTACACCTTTTAGCTAGTCACAGTAAACAACCAAAAGAATCTGGAGTGCGGGCAAAATCCCATCACCGACATAAGCGAAACGAGATAATAAAAATTTAAACCATAGAAAGGAAAATTGCAAGAAGAACTGGGTTGCCTCCCAGGCGCTATGTTTAATGTCGTTGGCTCGGCTGGCCACAGATCTCGATATTGCTCGGGGACCAGGCTCTTATGACCTCTTCACGCCACTGATGTCGATGTGGTCAAAGGGATGAGCTGCTTATCCGCATGGAACTCGCCTCCGAAGTACGGCTTCAATCGTTGGGTGGTAACTGTAAATGTTCCTTTCTCAGGATGTGTAATCTCTGCCCCACCATGTGAAAAGACCTTGGTCACTGTGAAAGGCCCGGACCATCTAGACTTCAATTTCCCGAAAGAGTTTTAGACGGGAGTTAAACAAGAGAACTTGTTGTCCCGCTTCGAATTCCTTCCTGGCCAATGTGTTTTATCGTGCGGGCTTTTGTCTTTTCATATGAAAATACGAGACATTTTCATAAAGCCCGTTCACAGATTCGTCTAGTTCAACGAGGCACATGTGATCGCTTCTCAGCTCATTGATTCTTGTCCATGTTCGATTCTTAGGAGTTACTTGATGGGCTCGATGCTCTAATTCCACTGGAAGATGGCATGCTTTGCCATAAACAATTCTAAAAGGTGACAGCATACGGTGTTTTAAATCTTTGTTCGGTATGCCCGGAAGTGCATCTTCAATCTTTTAGACCAATCCTTCACAGGCTGATGCGCATCTTCTCTAGAATGGACCCAATTTCGATTAGATACCTCTGCTTGCCCATTTGGTATGGGTGATCACAGCGAGAATGTACGATGGCGTACCCATGCACTAACCTTGCTCAATAGCGCTATTGCGAAGCCGACACCGTTATACGTGATCGGTGCTCGAGGGTTCAAATCGTGAGACTATGTGGCTCTTGAAAAGCGGAGTCACAACAGCATCATTGGTGCGGGTCGGGTCGCTTCAGCCCACTTTGAAACATAGTCTCTTGCCCGAGATGTACGAGGTTGTTATAAGATGGAAATGGTCTATGAAATCTATCCCAATAGGTCGAGCGGTTCTACTTCGAATGGGGTGCATGGGCGGTTCATCCTTTCTAAATACCCCCATTCGTTGACATTTGTCACATGTGGATCTGAAATGATCTGTCTTTGAATAAAGTCATTGATAAACTGATTGGAAGTACCTTGGCTGCTTTGTTCTCGGCCACGAAATGTCCCACCATGGTAGAGAGTGGCGTGGTTGTTATCTCTTATTCATTTCATCTTGGTACACATCCTAGGATCACTGATGTGCGATTAATACGTAAAGAATTGGCTCCTCGATAGTAGTGTTTCAAAATGTACGAAAAACCGTTTTTTCTGTTGATAGTTAAATTCCGGAGGAACTACCTGGGCCACCAAATAATTCACATAATCTGCAAACCATGGAACTGCCCTCTTGTCTTCAATGGCTAAGAGTTTCTCATCTGGAAATTCATCGTTCACTGGAACATCATCACTTGCCCCTTCCAATCGTGAAAGATGATCTGCCACTAGGTTCTTAGTGCCTTTCTTGTCCCCAATCTCAACATGAACACTTACGTAAAAGGCCCTTAGGATAATCGGGCGGCGTCTTTTTAGTCATCAAGTATTTAATGGCGGAATGATCGGTGTGGACTACTACCTTTGTACCCGATCAAATAAGGCTGAATTTGTCAAAGAAACTGATAGCCAAAGTTCTTTCTCGGTAGTGGCATAATTCAAGCGAGCATCATTCAAAGTTACGCTTGCATAGTAGATTACAGAAAATTTTCTCTCGTTTACGCTGACCTTTGATGCAAAATCGCTTCGTCACACATAAGTTCAAATGGAAAGGACCAATAAGACCCACTACAATAGGAGCGATACCAACTTTTCTTTCAACACTTGAAAATGCATGCAAACAACTGCGAAGTCGAACTCAAATGGGATCCCTTGAACGGAGAGATTAGATAACGGTTTTGCAATCTGAGAGAAGTCTTTGATGAAGCGCCTATAGAATCGGGCGTGGCCTAAAAAACCGAGACTTTTGGAGTGAGGTGGAGGTAATTACCGATTGCTTCAATCTTAACTCTGTCTACCTCTATTCCTCTTCTTTGAAATCAGATGTCAGAGAGTACAATACCCTCTTGTATCCTCAAATGGCACTTCTCGATTGAGTCTTAAGTTGGTCTCTCATCTATCAACACTAATCTCAAATTTTTCCAAACGGTTGTCGATGATGCGTCTAGAAAAATCCGCCGCCCAGAAGATTTCGATTGTCTTCTGACCATGTCGGAGAAAATGGCCATCATTACATCGTTGAAAGGTGCGTACGATCCAAAGGGCATCACTTTGAATCACGAATGTCCGCAGGGACATGAATGTCGTCTTCTCTGATCTTGGGGGTATAAGCGATTTGATTGTGTAGGAATATCCATCAACGTATATTCATGGCGGCTAATCGATCCGGCATCACGATCTAGAAGCAGCGGTAGGAAATGATCTTTTTAGTGGCTTTGTTCGGTTTCGATAATCAATACAAATCCTCCACGATAGCTGACCGAGAAAGCGATAATATGTGTGCTCGATTCTTATGACAGTTGTTCCGCCTTCTTAAGGTACTACTTGAAGTTGGACTTACCCATACCTTATTTGAAATAGGATAAGTACGAGTATCCAACCATTCCATGCTTCCTTTCGGACGACTTCTTTCATCGTTGGATTCAGCCTCCTCTGCGCTTCCACTGGAGGTTTATGTCCATCTTCTAGCAAAATACGATGCATGCACATGGAAGGGCGAATCCCTTTTAAATCGGCTAGAGACCACCCAGCGCATTTTTTATGGTCTAAGGACCCTCGATAACTTCTCCTCCTCTATTTGTTCGGGGCCTTGAAGATGATCACTTTGGTAAGGTAGATGCTTCCCTCTGAATATGCATACTTCAAATGGCTAGGTAGAGTTTTGCTCCATCTTGGGTGGATTTGTTCAACCCGATAACGCCGGTGTTTTAGCTCCTTCACTAGAGATTGAAATATTTCCCTCTATTGAGTCGAAAGAATCCATCCATTTACATATTCCTCGGCCTCTTCGCTCATGTTCACCGAATCATTCTCTACTAGGCTAGCCTCGAAAATTCGAGTGAGACCACTTTGGTTGGTGAAGCTGGACTTACCTTTATTTTGAAATAGGATAAGTACGGTATCAATCCATTTCAATACTTCCTTTCGGACGACTTCTTTCATCGTTGGATTCGACCTCCTCTGTAGCTTCCGAAGGTTATGTATCTTCTAGCAAAATACGATGCATGCACATGGAAGGCGAATCCGCACTAAATCGGCTAGAGACCACCCGAGCGCATTTTATGGTCTCTAAGGACCCTCGATAACTTCTCCTCCTCTATTTCGGTCAGGGCGCCAAGATGATCAGGTAAGGTAGATCTTTCCTCTAGATATGCATACTTCAAATGCATTTGATGGGGTTTTGCTCAAATCTTGGGTGGTTGTTCATAGATGGCACCGGTGTTTGTCTTCACCTAGAGATTGAAGTATTTCCTCTATTAGATTAGAAAGAATCCATCCAGTTAACATATTCCTCTGCCTCTTCGCTCACGTTCTCAGAGTCATTCTCTACTAGGCTAGCCTCAAGAGATTGATGAGACCACTTTGGCTGAACACTATTGCCTCTACACTATTTTACGCATGAAGCATGTATCACTTTCTGCCGGATGTCTCCAACTTCAAACACGTTGAACTTGACTTCGTCTTCCCTACACTCCTCAATTTCGAGTTCTCCCCTCCCGAGACATCAATCATTACTTACACCGATTTGCAGAAACGGTCTACCCAGATTATGGGTATTTCTTTGTCTTCTTCCATATCTAATACAATGAAATCTCTTTGGGAAGATAAACTTGTCAGCCGCTGCACTAAGACATCTTCATTACCCCTCTCGGATCAGCTGCAAAGATCTTGTCGGCAGAATTTGAAGTGTGGCGTAGTTGGGCGGGCTCCTAATCCCAAAAGCGTTTAAAAATGGATAAGGGCATGAATTAATGCGGCACCCCGAATCACAAAGCTCTCTAAAGATAACATTTCAATGGTGCATGGGAATAGTGAAGCTGCACAGGTCTTTAAGCTTTCGCGTGACTTCCTCACGAAGTATGGCGCCACATTCCTCGATTAAGTTAAGCGTTTGAAATCGGTGATCTTCTCTTGAGGACGAATGTCTTTCATAAATTTCACATAGCTAGGCATCTGCTCTAGGGCATCAGCAAATGGGATATTGATGCGTAACTTTTTAAACACTTCCATGAATTTGGTGAACTGCTTATCAAGCTTATGCTTCTTTAGGCATTGTGGATATGGAATTGGTGGGTTGTCCTTTCCTTCAGTAGTGTTTCACGCCCATTTGTTTCTCTGAAATTTGTTCCTTCGCATGATCATTTGAGTGAAATTGGATGCCGCTACTTAGCCTCTACCTCTCGTGGCCGGGGTTGTGCGTGTTTCGATTCTTACCAGCTTACCGGCGTAGGCTGGCACTAGCGTGTTAAATTCGCATCTCTTCTTGGGTTGACTTGAATTGCTTGATAAGGAACCTGGTTGCCTTTCTATCAGTAGATTAGCCATTTGGCCATCTGGCCTCGAGTTTGCAGTGTGCGGCTTGATTGTTCGATTAGTGGCACATTCTTTACATATTCGCCTTGGTCTCATTCATGAAAGCAGAGTGTGAGGTCAGCATTTGAGCCAAAGGCTTGTTCTAAATCCACCTTTTTCTCAGGAGGTGGTTCACTAACTCGGTTTGATGGCATATTGCTCTGATTGTTCCTCATCCACATACCCTTGATTGTTTTGGCCCCCATTCGATTCGATTATTACGCCACCCTTGGCGCAGTTTTGATTCGATAATTGTTTCCCCATGCATCGCTAGCTGCGTGGTTGGTTAAGTTGAGCCTCCCGACACATCTTGGGCTGCTCTCTTGTTTGGTTTCTTTGGCGGCGTGTGCTGTTGTCGCATCCTCCACGAAATTCACCTGACTCCCGTGGGTTGGTGCGTATGGCATTTAATAGGTACCTTCTTTGTCTAGTTAAACTGCCCATTAAGTTGTGCAACATGATTAGCAGTTATTGGGGAACCTCATTATCAGGTGCCACCCGTGGCTTTCTTTGGTGTAGTCTTCTCCCTAGGCCATTGATTTGTGATGGTATGACATCTTTGAGAATTTCATAAGCAGTGCATGGTTTCTTCATTAGTGCTCCTCACGTGGGGCATCAATCACTTTGTTCTCGTTGCATTCCTCGGACATTATGAAAGTGGACTACGCATCCATCTGGTCGAGTCGTGATGTGGGCACTTCACTTAATAAGTTAAAATTAGAAATCTGTCCCATGCTCACGCTACGAGTTCACCACACTCTAGTTGCCCCGAAGTGATCTCTTGCACAAGTTGTGCAATTTTAAGTGGGAAGAATTTGAGTCGGGGAATTTTACTAAATCGTTCCATGAGGTAATGGAATCCGGTGGGCGACTTGTTAACGTCTTTGCTCATCTCCTAGTGAGGTGGAAACGTTCACCGGCTGAGTCCTCCTCGGTAACCCCATTGGCGCGATCGTGTCACACACTTCAAGAAAGTTGGTCGGATGCATATTTAGTTCTCATGGGAGCAACTCGTGGAGCGAGATGTTACGAGCATGCGTAAGGTGACGGACTTCAACTCGAAGTTGTTTGCCTGAATCGGTGGCCTTCTTATGGGTACATGCACGAACAACGGTAGGCGTAATTGGCCTCTTAGCGGCGTGAATGGATCATCACGGTTGTACTCGCGGCTGGGGTGCTTGATTCACATAAGTGATTACCATTTCGGCCTCTGCAGGGCTCGTTTGCTCCAATCATTAAGATCCTGCTCTTCATTGTTCTCCATGTTTGCCTAAATTCCACAATTTGTTCCGTTCTCATTCTCGACGTGCTCACATGTAAAGTTCTTTACGGCTCGGGATCAAACGGATGTTGAATTAACTGATCTCGTCGATTGCATGTACTCAAATCTAAAAGCGCAATCACATGACAACAAGACCAATTACGGCACTTGTAATACTAAATAAAAACAAAATTCGAGTAATATCTAATTTACTTTATTCTCTATATCACTCTAAACCTATCCACACAGCGCCAAAAACGACGGGCCAGCGTGGTGTGTAAAAATGTAAGCTATATGCGCCAGAACACAGCGTCGCCCCCAGTAATATAATTAATGTTGATAGTGCGGATATCGATCGCGGGGATAGGTGTGTGTATTCTGATTTGCTTTTCAAATATTATCTGGATATACGTAATGTGTGAAAGGGTACTAGTATCTGAAAATAAAATAAACAACGTCTGAATGAATTAATATGTAATGGAAGTAGGGTTGTGTGCTCCCCTATACCTTGATGGTTATTTCTTAAAGATGATGACTATTCGATCTATTTATGATTTATTAATGGCAAGGTGATCTTGCTTCTGAGATACCCTCTCTCGAGGTGTATTCTTTATCTCGCCTAGTAGAGTTGAGTGTATCTCTACCCCATTCGGTACTCGAAATGCTTAAATGTTCTAACCTTAGTACTTACCTTCGGGATCGGGAATATCTCTATTTACGGAATCCACAGCCAAAAATTTGCTCTACTCATATCCCTAGGTATCCTCATCTCTCGAATCTCGGATCTCTAGTATGATCTCATGCTAATGTTGGCGAACATCACCGTATAATTGATCCACGGATATAAGCGGATGATAATGAATCATAAATCAATGAATAATATAGAATTAATAAACCTTAATCCATTCAAAGCGTGACGGGGTTCAACAAAACCTAGATATAGATCTAGAACCTCATGAATAAGAAAATCTTAAAGATGTGATATATAAAGCGTCGATTCACATTATCCAAAACAAAGAAAAGTACAAATCATGGGCTCTTCTTCAAGATCGATGTCACTCCTGCTCTGATTTCCGCGCCCTGGTTCGTACGATTCCCGATTTCCCGATCCTCCTCTCGAATTCCGTTCCCATTTGCCTTTTAATGAATGAGAGAGGAGAAACTGTGGCCCGACGTCGCAGCGTTGGCATATTGGCTTTGCCATGTTGACTCGGCGTCTTGGCAGTTGGGGCCGTGCGGCGTTCGACCATCCTTATACCTTTGCCTCCTCTTTGCTCAAAATTGCTTCCAAAAACTGTCCTCTTCTTAATTGCACTGCATACACACCAATCACTCGTAAGGTGTCAGCCACAAAAACTACGTATTTAAATATAAAATAAACTCGAAAACGTAAGAACGACGCGGGTATAATCTGAGTGTTTTAGGCACTCATCAGTATTCTCTTTCCAATTTTTCCTATAAAAAGTCATGTCAACCAAATAGAGTTTCTAATCATAGAATGAATAATCCAATAAACTCCCAAGAGCTCCCTTGACACCCTTACTTTACCATAATGGATCAATAGATTCCTCATGATATTTGACAATGGAAGCATCTGGCTAGTGACCGACTCCTTATGTGTAGCTGGTCTAAGGTTGAATTTGTTTTCAAGTCGCCTCCCGAGCAAAAAAGCTTACCTTAGGAGATCCCACACATTCCATATAACGCTTGCCGGGAATTGCTCTACACTTCTTCCCTCAAGTGTAGAGTGAGGGATTTAACTGAGAAGGATCCACTCTTTGTCGTCAACTTATGCACCTTGTCCTCACCTCTCTCAACTACCACCTTATCTTGTAGCCTTGACAAAAAACAGTGCATGTTATCAATCTCCCAATCATAAGTTATAAATCCAAACATCCCTCTCATTAAAATGCGTCTACAAGCCTACCACCCAAGCCTCCAAAATAAATTTATGTAAATTGTTATTTTATTTTTTTATAGTAATGTTATGCTTATAATCAGTTATAAATATCAAATCAACCAAATTTTCTGTCTCCAAATTTGTGTCAAGAGTAGGAATTTTGAAGATGAGCCTGATGTATAAGTTTATCCAAAGACTGTCTTTTTTCCAATACTAGTAATTTAATATTATACATACCTTTTATTTTTTCCAATAGGTATTTTGAGGTTTAAAACTTCATTTCCTCTGGAAACACAGTTCTGAAAAGGGAAATTTCCTCTGGAACCATGGTTCTGAAAAGGGAAAGTGCAAAGTTGCCTAGGCCCAATTTCTGGCAACCTATGGTGCATGTGCAATTATATAGAACACTATGAATTTGGGAATGCAAATATGTTCATTTTAGGGGGCAAAAGCAATATTTTCCATGAGCTTAGAAAAACTGAAAAAGGAAAAATGAAATAAAAAAATAGATAGACAAGCGGTGCCTCTTCAAAAGGCTTGGCAGGTGAGGCACCACAACTGGGAGTTGGTCCTGGGCACCCCTTAAACAACTGTATGTAATCCTTGGTAAAACTCTTTAATTGATTTAGTTACACCTTCAAACTTATTCAGAATAGAGTTTGTTTTTTATATGAACTAACTGCTTTTGCTTTTAATCGGCCATCATATGAGTATGGTTGCAAATATCAAGTTTTTGCTTTAGCAAACTGCAGATGTTCATCTTCTTTTCCATAGGAAGGTCACGTTGGTCTTCTTCTTTTTTTCCTCTCTCCCCAATCTAGTCAGTAGTCTTTATGATGTAGTAAAACATTGGGGAGGTAAAATAGAAGACTGCTTTTTTGTCCAGGCATTTTGTTGGCAACAAACTGTGTGTACATTTTGATTGGATTTATATCTGTCAGTCCAGTGCCTCCCTGAAAAATGTGGAATTAATCTTATAATAGTCATCTGCATTAGGTCCAACTAGTATGATTACATCTAAAAGATTATAGCTACTAACATTGAAGAAGATGATCAGTTAGATATTTGTTATTTATTCATTTAATAAAATTAGTTAATTTGATGGGATATGCAGACCCTTGTGTTCTAGTTGCTATCCCGAATAAATCCATAAGTAAATCTCACTAATTATTTCTGGTGGCAGCAGGATCTTCACCTTGGTTGAGTAGATGAATATGACAGTAGTGAAATAGCTCATGTGCATAATAAACCTTTCATTGATACCGTATGAACTTAGATATAAGAGTAAACCTACATTTCTAAAGCCAAATATTGACACAGTAGCAGCAGTCATAGCTTGTGATTTTGAACAGTCATAGCTTTTGATTCTTAGGTCATGGATTTGACCTGCTTCCATTTTTTTGGGCACTTGATCCAGTTTTTGTGCA
The DNA here is from genome assembly GCA_016808115.1 of Tetrastigma voinierianum. NCBI lineage: Eukaryota > Viridiplantae > Streptophyta > Magnoliopsida > Vitales > Vitaceae > Tetrastigma > Tetrastigma voinierianum. The sequence goes on from JAEQBH010003196.1 coordinate 2,711,808, forward strand.
TATATGAACACTTCTGTAGCTTGTAACTTGTCAAATGATTTATCTCTATTCTTAAATTTATTTTTGTAGATTTCTCAGTCTTCTTGTAGTGCATAAAGGTATAAAAAAAAAATTTCTTGTCACTTGGCCTGTAAATGCCCACAAAAATTGTGCAGAGCTAATTAGTTTGCAATAGCTTTTCAGTTTTATGCTTTGACTATCCTACAGGTTGATATATCTCTATTCTGAAATTTATTTTTATAGATTTCTTAGTCTTCTTGTAGTGCATAAGGTCTAAAAATTGTTTTTCTTGTCACTTGACCTGTAAATGCCCACAGATTATCCAGATCTACCTAGTTTGTGATAACTTTTCAGTATTATGCTTTGACTAGTCCTACAGGTTTTTACACCCTTCTTTCCTTGTGGTTGTTGCAGTGCATCTATCATTACAGCTTACCTGATGAGATCTGAACATCTATCTCAAGAAGGTTCGAACAATTCCCATGTTTGTTTGGAGTGTTTTGGGTCTGTATATTGGTATACACTTGTTGCCTTTTATTTCATTTTTTTCAAATTGTAATTGCCTTTTTTGTAACGATACAAACAATTTTGTGGATAATTTCTTTTTTATTTATTTTAATTTTCTAAGAGTTGCCCTTTTTCCCTATACTGTGCTGCAGATGCACTTGAATCCTTACGGCAGAGCTGTGAGTTTATTTGCCCTAATGATGGTTTTCTGGAGCAGGTGATACAAGGCAATGTTATATCATCTTCTGATTTTTTGGGACAGTATTGCTAGCTTGCATTATGTCCATATGGATTCTAAATGTCTTCTTTTTCTTTTCTCCTGTGGCAGTTAAAAATGTATGAAAATATGGGTTTCAAGGTCGATCATGCTAACCCCATATACAAGCGCTTCCGCCTAAAAGTATTAGGTATATTTTCTCATTGATTTAATTTTTTTCATGCATCTTCTGTTTTGAGGTTTTGATGAATTTGCAAATGACTATCCTGATTAAGCAGCTGAAGCATTTTTGTAGTCATATGCATCAGATATTGTCTCACTCACCATGCACTTTAGTTTTAGATCTAAATAGAAGTCTTCATGAGACATTTTGTCCACTGCCATTCATAAGTTTTATGTCCTGATGCTGATATCCTCATTTCGGAAATCTACTCCATCGACCTAAGGATGTTTTTCGTTATCCATTTGCATTTTTTTTTCCTGTTTGCTCCCTGGATATATTTGGTGAAACAAAATACAAATCTAGATGTATGGCTGCAAAAGAGCCTCTTTACCTAGAAGTTGATGTTGTTTATCATGGATCATGCATTTAATCTTGTGAACTATTTTTGTGTGGCTCATAGTTTAAAAGGCTTGTGAGCCTTAAAAAGCCTCTTGGGGCTTTAGCTGGCTGCATAGTAAATGTGACCTCGGATGCACATTATTTTTATAAAATATGATTCAAAATCTAATTGAATTAATAAAAAATTTAACACTCATAACATTTAAAAGAAATATTCAATAAAAAAAGTAAAGAAATTATATAAATTTCAATATATAATTAGAAACTTTAAGAATAAAAGTGTTTAGAAAGGAAATTAAAGTCTACAAGGCAAGCCTTTTCAATAAGGAGAATGTGTTTTGGATAGTCCGGCGATGTAGCCAAGTAGTGGTTGTGCCTTGAGCCTTGGCGCGTCTTAAGCGCGCCATTTAAAACTATGGTGTGGCTTGTACTTAAAATGAATTGTATTTCTACTGTTTGATATTTTTCTTTCATATTTTTGAATTATTATGAGTCATTTCCCTTGTCTTTTTTATTTATTTAAAACCCTTTTTCTAATGTGAAGTCTTAGAATAAGGAGCAAGGGTAAATCCGTGTTTGGAATTAAGAATGGTTTTGTATCAATGTTTATAGGGGAACTTTATAATCGCGGAGAGAAAATAGACAGCTCTAAATTTGGGGCAGATCCTGGCATGTCCAAAGAAGTTATTATTTCTTCAAAAGTGGAAGCATCTCCAAATGGAGTTAGTAAATCAACTGCTGCATACCGCTGCAAAAAATGCAGAAGAGTTGTTGCATTGCAAGAGAATGTTGTGGATCATGTTCCAGGTGAGGGTGAGACTTCCTTTGAGTGGTACAAGCGGAGAAGTGGCAACCCTTTTGACAAGCCATGTGAGTCTGACTGCTCTTCTTTCTTTGTTGAGCCTTTACGGTGGATGACAACAGGTAAAAATCACCTGACAGACTTATTTCTAGACGACTCCTTTTCTTTGACTCTTCTTCTTGCATAAAGCAGTAGAGATGATGAACCCATAAAAGCTCTCTCTCTCTACCCTCCCCACCGCCCCTTTGGCAGTGTGGAACCGGGTTTGGAAACTACATACAAGTAGATTACAAGGATAATATTAAAATGAAATCCTAAGATGCAAATGGACGGTAACTGAGTTCTTTTCGAATCAGCATCTCAAAAAGAACTTCTATAAGAATATAACTTATATAGACACAGGTTCTGAAGTGTGAATACCTTACGGGTTTCAATCATGGCTGACGTTTCCCACCACAAGAACCATTTGCTGGGGCTGGGAAACCGTTATTGTTTGGGAATGATTTAGAAGTCCTGATTGTGATATCGGAGGGATGTTTTGATTGCTTGAGGTACTTCACAAATGATCCTTGGCACACACTGTATTATTGAATTTCACCATGTTGAGAGGATAGAGGGGCCGGGCCAGGCCTTCAAGAGGAAAAAACTGATACCACCACCTCCTTCTAAGGAAACATCAGCTTCTTCTGTTTGATCATATCAACCATTTAAATAACTAAACTGAACCTACTACTGCTATGGTTCCCTAGGGGTTTCATTACTTTATAATTTGTGATGTGTGTGTGTGTAGTTCTTCTAAGAGAGGTCTGTCTTGTTGCCCAGTTGAAGAAGGTGCATTGGAGGGCAAGCTGTCATGTGCTCACTGTGAAGCCCGTTTGGGCTATTTCAATTGGTCAGGGATCCAGTGCAGTTGCGGGAGCTGGGTCACCCCTGCCTTTCAAATCCATAAAAGCCGAGTTGATTCCAGCACCGTCTAGTGTATATTTCTTTTGGCAAAAGGGATAGGCTAGTACTTGGCTTTCCCCTCTTTTTACTGACAAAAAAAGACTGTCGTGGAGGTAAACTAGTGCTTTACATCAATCCAATCCAACAATTACTTTATTAAATTTTGGTGTTTATTAAGAAACGGACTCACACAGTTTTTCCAATTTTACTCTTTGCTTCTTGTGTTCGGGTGATTCAGGGGCTGCAGCTAGTTGGGTACGTCGTTGCTTTTACTATATCGTACAGTGCTCAAATGGATGCTGTCTTAAAGATTAACTACACATATCAAAATGCCACTTAGTATAAAATATATATTTATGTGACATTCAATTATTACATTTGCATTTGACGCTTGTGTTAATTGTCAGTGTTCTCAATTCTTGGTTCATGAACTTCAAATTCCCAACCATTTGAAAGTCCGGTCCGGTTCACTAAGAAAATCAGTAATGATACAATCAGAAATACGTGGTTCATGTCTTGGTACAAAGAATACAACCTTTTTTTTTGTTTTTTTTTTTGGTCTAAAGCAACAGAAAGCGAACTTTTTTTTACACACGTCAGCATTAACAGCCTGAAGCTACTACGCATATGTCTGAGACTCTTATGGAAAGATAGATGATATGCATGTTCCATGTGGTGTAAAGAATGGTACAAGCTCTTATAAACACCATATATCAATACCTAGGGGGGGGATGGGATGACAAAAAGGGAAGAAAAGCCTTGCAGAAAGCTAATTAGTTCCCAAGTGCAGATCTGTTGGGTTGTTTCCATTTCCAATCCATCCCTCTTTCAAAACAATCCCAAGTCTCTTTTTCAAAGCTAAATTTTCATTAGAATTAATGGGATTGTGTTTCAAGAAGGATGTTAGTGGCTGCATTGACATCATTTCTAGCCCGGACGAGCGCTTCCCGAGCAGAGTTCCTGTCAAAGCCCATTGAAACTAGAGTGGCAATGGAGTCTTCTGGTGGCTCTATTGGGGCAGGGTCCCCGATACTGGAAGGGTAGTTGCCCTGAAACCAAAGCCATGCCCCATGTGAACTCATGCATGTGTGAACCACAAAGGAAAAAAGCGCAAATGAAACCCAAAACATTCAGTAAAACTACTTAACCTCCACTTGACGACCAACATAGGATGGAGCATTTCCTAGAATATTCCTGGATGGTGCTGCTGTTGAGGAGCTTCCTGTTGCTGGTGAAGAAAGCCGCGTGTAGAATGAGCTGATGAATTCAGGAAACTGCAAAATAATTGAAGTATAACAACAATTTAGAAATAGGAACAAAGTTGTCGAAATGTAACAACATTCGAGTGTTGTTAATAAAATGAATCAGAATGTTACCTTCATCTTGCGGATGTGTAGGAAATTTACGCGATATAAGGAACCAGCAAGGATGCCACATATCCCTGGCAAGATGGATCTTTTCCAGGATGACAAAAGAAGCTACAGGATAGAAACCAATAGCTATCAGCCTTAGAGTAGATAAGAAAGAGACGCAGGTCTCGAGGTAGAAGAAAACTAAAATTTTCAGCATTGGGTTTCACCGGCATGTCATGAACAGAGAAAATAGATGGTAACCTCATAATAGTTCAATTACCTGAAGACCAGCTAAATATATGAAAGATTTATCAGTGAATCGGATTCCGAATACCCGGAACCGTGTTGAAGTGGAATATCGAGTAAAAGTGCGAATGATGAGAATATAAGACCATAGAGTCCAGACATGAAACAAGTTTAGGCAAAGGGGTCTACAAAATAATTAAAAAAATTAGTATAACAATATAAGCGTAAAAAAAAAGAGTAAATGTTCCAAAAAGAAATTACTATGTAGCATCACAAACATTGTCTGACTGAATCTTATCATGAAATAATTAAATCACTAAACAAAGACACAAGCCACAGACAAAATCAGCCTTAGACCAAGCACAAAAATTACGCTGTGTGAGAAAACCTAGAAGGAAGAGAAACTGAGAACCATTTTAAAGTAGGAATAAACATGTAATTTTTAACGTGAGATAGAATGTTTTTTAAAGATGCAGGCTCAATGCGTGTGATTTGTAGGTGTAAATTGGTTGGGTTTTTGTTGAGAAAGTTCTTTTTTGTTCTCTTTTTTAGATGCATACTTCTGTACTTCTATTTGCTGCTTAGTTAGGTGTGTTTATAAATATTGTTATTGTTTTGTTCGTCTATTAGAGAGATAAAATAGGGAAAAAAAATAGGTGGTGGCTCTTTAGGTGCTTAAATGATTAGGGAATGCGTCTACCCCTTATTAGCTTATGTTTTTCTGAATGTATGTGATCCCACATCATCTAGGAAGAAAGCAAGGTTTAGCCTATCTCACCTTGCACTTATTGATGTGGGCACCAACAATTGAGTGAGGGTGTCTAGCACAAAACAAATCGAAGTCCAACATCTCTCATTTGATTGATTAACAATGCTGTCTGGGCCTTATATGTGTGGCTACTTCTATCACTCATAAGGTTAGGCTTTTGGTAGTGTGTATGGTCCCTCATCAAGAGATATTGATAGGATGATTTGGAAAGAGTAAAAGAACGGAGTTTTTTTAGTGAAATCCCTTTACTATTGACTTCGAATTTGGTGAGGTCAATCCCCTCCTAGTAGGGAATCATGTGGAAATCATGTGTTCTCACTAAAGCAAACCTTTTTTATTGGGAAGCCAGTTGGGAAAAGTATCGAACTTAGATCAGCTCTAAAAAAAGAGTGGCTACTGCAACCATATGTTCTCTATGTCAATTGATCAAAATTTTCTTCATTGCACCAAATCAAAGGTTCTAGGGCATTTGTTGTCCTCCCTGTTTGGCATGGTTCCAAGACTCCCCTTCAATAGAGATAACTTTTTTTCTTCTATAAATAAGCAAATAGAGAGTATATTGAAAGAGTGCAATACAGGTATCTAAAAAAACAACCTCAAACCAAACTATCCACAACCATGGCAATCTATGAAGAAGGCCAACAAAAAGAAATTTCCCAAGTCTAATGAAGCATTGACCAATCAAAGAGAGAATTAGTGAAGCTTTTTCCCTAACCTTTGATTTGCAAGATCTTCTCTTATAAAAATTCTACAATTCCAAACTTTTCAAATGGAACCAAAAAAAAAAAAGCAAAGGGGTACCATCTCCCAAACACGACGACTCTTTTTATCCAATTCCTTGATTTCCACTCGAGGAGCAAGTTCCTCATCATAATCAGACATATCCAAGTCTGACAAAAAATTGCTAAAAGATATGTCCATAACATCTTTGTCCTTGCACAGTGAACCTAAGTGTGATCAACAAACTTTTCACTCTCTTTGTAAAGACTACATCTATCATCCATCATCCAACCCTTCATTAATAAGCCTAGAGTGTAGATTTTCCCTCAAGCTGGATTCTAATGGAAAAACGAGATCCTACCAAAGCTTGGGAACTTCTTCAACTAGGAGGAAGTCCACTCTTGATCAGCTCACAAAGAACTATAGATTGACTTTAGATTGAAGGCTCCCTTGCTTTTCCTCTTCCAAATCATTCTGCATCATTTTGCACTTTTAAATCGTAAAATTAAGCTCGAGAAATTGGGTCAACCCTCTAATTCCCAGTCTTGGAAGGTTTTCTAAAATGCATTGGCCTCAAGCCTCCACGACCTACCCCTTATCACATGTCAACAATAGTAGACTTGTGACAATGCTAGACTGAACAATCAAAGAAAAAGTTCTTCCAAACAAATCTCCCCCACCCATCCACCCACGGTTTAAAATATCACGATATATCGACAATATATCGTCGATATATCGTATATCGGTGCCGATCGATACGATATACAGCATCGATAATCGATTGACAGAAAAATCGGGCAAAAATAAAAATATCGCCAATATATCGGTTGGGGGCGATATATCGCCGACAATTTCCGATATATCCGTAAAATCCAAGTACTGATCTATCTGTCAAAACTAATATTTTCATCCTTGCATCCACCATGTTGAGTATCACATATTATTCTGTAGTTATTCTTTATTATTCTTTTCCTTTTTTATTTCTATTTTATTCTTATTTTTTTTCCTTTTCTATTCTCTTCTTCCGCATATAAATATGTGCATAGACATGTATTCTAATTGAATGAAATAAAAGAATTCATTCTCTCTTTACATGGTATCAGAGCCATGAGAGATTAGGGTTAAGGTTTTGCTATGTAGTTAATTCCGACAACCCATTTGACGATCGGGTCTTATTCCGATCTCATCAAACTCGTTAGGGTTTAGCCGTGTAGTCAATTTTGGCAACTCATTTGACAACCGTGTCTCATTTCAGTCTCACCACACTTGTTAGGGTTTAGTTGTGTAGTCAATTCCGACAACCCATCTAGTGGTCATGTCTCACTCTAGTCACGTAATTCCATTGCGGAACACACCCCGAAAGCTCTTGATGATGTCAGAATTCCACAATGTTGCTGGAATTCAACAACTTTCCGACAACCCAAGATCTACCCATCGGATAGGATTAAGTACATTTGTAACAAGTTTGGTGCATATGACTTATATGCTCCAGTTTGAGGGAGAGTATTGAGTATCACATATTATTTTGTAGTTATTCTTTATTATTCTTTTCCTTGTCCTTTTCTATTTTTATTTTATTCTTATTTTGTTTCCTTTTTTATTCTCTTCTTTCACATACAAATGTGTATATACATGTATTCTAATTGAATGAACTAAGAATTCCTTCCCTCTTTACACACCCGAACCCAAAAAGCTATCTTGTGCTTGAAATCCTTCAACCCTCATTCTTATGCCATTCCAAGGACTTCTGCTAAAAGTCTCCCTCACCTCACAAGTGTTCCATCCCTTGACTAGTTTACCTAAACTTTCCTTGGACGATCTTCTTCTAGAAGCATTCTTATTTAAGGGCAAACCTCCACTTTGCTAAATGAGATCTCATTAAGAACCTCTACTAATCAAACGCTCAACCCTCTACTATTCTAATGTTCACTAAATGCATCTTATTTGCTTCCCAAATATTTCCTCATAAAAAATATCTTTGAAACCTTTTTGATCAGATGTCACATTATTGGACATGGCAAAAAGGTACATACAAGAAATTGATAGGCAAGAGAGAGTACTCTCTAAAAGATCTTGTCTACTTCCTTTTGAAAAATACATCAACTTCGAAGAACCCAATCTTCTATGAAATTGCTTTGTCCCATATAATGCAAGATTTATAAGGCGCTCCCAAAGGTAAACCAAGATAAGAAGTGGGAAGCCACTTAAACTTACATCCAAACAAATGTCAATCCACCCACATCCTCTACTTCCCCACTCAAATAAGCTCACTTTTTTGCAGGTTTAACTTCATGCTTGACTTGAGACAACCTTAAAGCCTATAATTAACCCCCTCCAATATCTTAATCGAGCCTGTAGTTACCCCCATCCAATACTTAGTTGATTCAAATCGGTCTCACAGGAGAGGAGGTTTTTCACAAACAAGAGATGAGATACTCTGGAACCTTCTCTTCTTCTACCCTCGACCTTGAAAGCATGAATTAGTGTTCCCTACTCAACCCTTGATATCAAACAACTTAGAGCTTCCTTGGCAATCACAAAAAGAGAGGATGACTAGGGAAGATCACCCTACCTCAAGCCTCTAGATGTATGAAAAAGCTATTAATGGGAACCATTGTCTAAGACTAACATCCATATGTTAGAATGCAAAAAAGTCCACTTTCTCTTTTTGTACCAAATCCCATCTTTAAAGTTCCAATCAATGTTGTAAGCCTTTTCCATGTCTGACTTACAAACCAAACCAATCCTAGAGCTTCTCATCATCAAGTTAACCCCCTCATTTGCAATTAGAGTTACATCAAGAATTTGTTTCTCTCTCACAAATACATACTTGAACTCTGACGCCACTTCTCAACTATCAAAGGAAGCGCAATGTCTTTGATTGATTTTGTAGATTGGCTAGGATCTCATTGAGAGAGGAGCTTTTTGTTTATCTCTTTCCCTTATGTGGCTTTGCCACGTTGCATGTCGCATACACCCTGTGTATTCTGGTACACATCCCTTTTCATATATATACAACTTTTATTATTTATAAAAAAATATGGTAACATAGATTAACTTTATTTTTTTAACCACAGATCCTAGAACCTGTAAACTAGGCCACATATGTGGTTCACCAGTAACTTAACAATGCATAGAGTGTTTAAGTAGGGGTCAACCCATCAACCATCAGAAAATAACTAACCGGAGTAAACTAAACAGGGTTACATGTAACAAATTGAGATGAGCAAACTCTCTTATCTTTAACATGCTGATGACTTTTGAGCTGTTACAAGGGAGGCCCCCAAATATAATTGGGCTACACGAGTATCTCAATTCTTACATAGAATGCACTTCCTCTCAACTGAAACTTCAAAAATCATGAGACAGATGACAAAATTTCACTATAGTGCATATCGCCTTTGTCTGATAGATATTTCTTGTACAGAAACAGGGGCAAGTGATCCTAAGAATACCATGGATTCATTTTTTATAAGTTCTCAATTTCTTTTTTTTCTTTTTTTTAATAAGAAAGAAATATAATATAAAAGTCACTAATAATGCGACCAAAAAGAGTACTAGGGAAGAAAAGCAAAGCCCCTCTAAACTGCCCAAAACCCCCAAAGGACTGCACAAAAAAACCTCACTATACAACCAGCCTCCCCCTCACCTATACCCAACCAATCAATGAAAGCCACAAGGGTCGAGGGACTATCCTCAATAACCATCTTAGTCTCTGACCAAAGAAGCGAAACAAAAGAAATTTTGAATTTCTGTATGGACAAAGTATTATCCCTAAAAGCAAAGTTCTCAAGTTCACTAAACAAACAATGTAAAGTTTCTGGACAGAAATTTTCAATATGTAAAAAGGAAATAAATAGATTAGGGTACATATTTTTAGAATAATTAATTTAAAGCTATAAACTTGATGGTAATAAAATAAATTAAGTCAGTTAGGGAGTTTGAGGAAAAAATAGTATGAACTGATGAAGCACACACCAGTCCTAGTCTGGTAACCATAATAACCCACATGGGCTATCAGACCATATAAAAATCAACCAGCAGCACTTTGACCATTCAACCTCCCAGAAATCAGCAATTAGCCTTTTTTTTATAAGAAACTTGAATATATTCAAAAGAAGAGCCACCAAAGTGGCAACTCAAGGAAAATGAGTGACTAGGCTTTAAAAACATCAGGCCAAAAATAAAAAATAAAAACAGAGCCAGCCCCAAGGCACTACATAGAACAGCCTGCAGAGGAACTGTCCAGAAGTGGGCAGCCCCCAGAACCCTCCCAAAACAGCCAACAGACAAGAAAAACTAAGCAAACACCTAAATCATTTACAAGCACACTCAGCCACTCAGTGAGTCTTCTCCACTCATTAAGGGCCTCTTTTATCTTAACTTAGTCTCTGTCTAGGAAATATAAAGTAGACTTTTAACTTTTAGTTGGACAGCATGCATCTTCCAAAAAACTGATTTGTTTTCTTGCAGCCCAAATGCATCCAAAAATACATGAACCTGGCCCTCACAGCACCTCTTTTGCCTACAGGCAGCCTCTGTCATCCTTCCAAAAGCTCATCTAATTGGGCTAAGAATATAATGAACTCAAGAGAAGAGCTCACATAAAACCCTTGTTATACCACAGTGAAGTAATAAGTGACCTATTGATTCTTTATTTCTTTGACACAAAAAGCACCCATTAGCCAAATGTCTTCCTCTTTTGAAGCTGGTCAAGGGTTAAGGCCTTTCCACAAGCTGTCTCCCAAGCAAAGAAGCAAATCCTAGGCTATATCTTGGGTTGCCATATGATGTTTGCTGGAAAATAAGAGGGACACACTTTAAACAAGTATTTAACAGAGAATTGCTCTTTTTTTTTCTTCCACCCATAACACCTTATCCTCCAAGTTTGGTTGCACTTTCTTCCAGCTAAGGGAAAATAGAAAATTGTTTACTTCCTCCATTTCCCAATCATTGAAGGGCCTCAAGAATAAAGGGTACCAAACTGCCCCCCCATCACTGTCAGCATCCTTATGTGTAGCAATAGCAAAAGGAGTGGGAAAGGCACTAACCCACACCAGTTGTGCTTCCAAAAATCACCCTACTCCCATCACCCACTTCAAAAGCCACTTTTGCAACCACCAAAGCCCACTCTTTTCTCATCGCTTTTCAACCCCCTACTCCATAACCAACCCTCACCACTTTAGTACACCAACCTCTTTGATGCTCCTCATACTTTACTCTAATTAATTGATTTCAAAAGGCTAGCCATGCTCCGAACCAAAGTGATCCTTCCCCCCTTTTGACATATAGGGTCTCTTCCACAGCCAATCTCCTTCAAAGTCTCTCTTCTATTCCATCCCAAACTGCCACTGATTTGAAGGAAGCACCCAAAGGTAAACCCAAATTAGTGGAAGGAAGGCTACCAACATTACACTCAATCTCAAAAGCCAACTCCTCTGGAACATCTCCCATCCCCACTAAGAACCATTCACCTTTTTTCTAGATTTATCTTTAGGCCTGAAATGACCTCAAACCACATGCATCACCTCATCCTTGGATGCCCTGAAAAAAATCAACTTGTCATCCACAAACAACAAATGAGATACATCAACCCCTTCATTCTTCTTCCCCCTACTTGACATTAGCAATTAGCCTTAACGGCATCTCCAATACCATTAGCATCTTCATACCATTTGCGATCACATACATCACGTTGATTGAGTAAAGGTAATTAAATTCTTATCCTTAATGCAGTCTTACATTTATGTAATCTTATTTCAGGATCAAAATAGTTCAAGAAATCAGATATAACCAAAAAAAACCTTGATGATTGGATATCAAAGACCCCAGACTATAAAATGAGGATATGGATGTTTCAGACTTTAGCTAAAGAATCTTACTTTAAAGAACTACATAAAAATAATATAAACTCAAAAATAGATCTCAAGATAACTAAGACAGGATGCTAATTTTTTAAATCCCTGTTTAAGGGAAGAAAAATGAAATCTCATTAAATGGAAAATGTGAAAGAGATAGCAGAAAGCAAAAGGTTACTACACGAACATCCAAATGGCAGTAGAAATAGATAAATGAGTCAGGGAAAAGAAAAACAGAAGATACTAAACAATGTAAAATATAATATCACAAAAGCAGAGATCTTGTATGTTGCATAAAACTCTGATTAAAAAAAAGGTGTCACATAAAACTAAGCGCATACCTTTAAAGACTGATAGAGCAAGGATCTCAAATAGTGATGAAACTATCACAGAGAACATGATAAAAACCTGTTGGCAAGAAAAAAATACAAAGAGACAACTTAAAACTTCATAAAAAAGTTTAAAAAATAACTCATTTCTCTTTTTTCAACCCTCCTTTTTTTGAAAATTTGATCAATAGCAAGACCAATACAAAGCAAGTCATGAATAGAGGCTTTTATTTTTCCCAATTGAATGGTACTTGATTGAATTATCTTCATTTAAGGGGGAAAGGCTTTCTTAGTTTTCTTTCTTTCTTTCTTCTACTTCTTTTTACCTTCATCCCCCTTTTGGGGATTAAGAGGCTGAGGAAATAGGATAACACTGTGGGGCCTAGGAGCATATCATAGTTGTATTCTAAGTTTTTTTTTTCTATTCTTAAATTTTGACAGGTTAGTTGTATTCTAAGATATTCATCTCAGCAGCTACTGAGCTCAATGGAAACAAAAGAAAAATAGATAAGTGGCTCTAATAGCACATGAAACAGAGAAGCTACCTAAAAGAAGATTCCCAGGTTTTTTATTTTACATGAAGCAGGCAAAGCAGACTTCACCAAAGTCTGACCAGGTTCATTTAAGTATATTATAGCCATAGTTGTTAAATCGAGATTCGAATTGAGAATCGGAAAAGCCTGATTAGTGAATCGAGAATCGAATCGTAAGATTCGTTTTATATTTTTAATAATAGTTAAAATATATGTAATTTCATATAATTCCTAAATTGTAAGCTATTTAAATATTTGTTTAAATAATAAGCTTATAATATTTTCAAATAAACCATACCAAGTCTAAAAGAAGTTAAAAGAGATCCAAATACTAGTCTAGTTGTTAAATTTTTTTTTTTTTAATGGGTAAAGAAAAGAAATATTAGCCAACAAAAGAAAAAAAACCTAGGACAACTCGGAGTATATAAGAGATATACTAGTTGTTGAATATACTAATGCTAATAAAATCATTTCATATAATAATTAACTAATATTCTTGTTTACCAATTAAAAAAAAAACTACTATTCCCTGTAAACTTTTGGTTTTCTTCACCTTTTCCGTTTCTTCTCATAATACCAAAGGTTGGAGTTGTTTTCTTCCATGTTAATCCACTCCTACAGCTAGCTAAGTTTTTATTTTTTTGGTATTTCAGTCTTTTATCTTGGTGACTTTTTAATCTTCTGGTTTGTTGAGAATCAGTATTAAATCGATTCATGTGAATCGATTCGCAATTCAGTGATTCAGTCTTCGATTCAGACATATTTTTGCTTCTTTGAAAGAGTCTGATCGTTTACCTCCTAAATCGTGAATCGAATCGTGAATAGTACAATTTTGATAACAGTGGTTATAGCATATATCTACTTTACATGTAGAGTTGTAATCTATTAGGAAGGTTAGATAGGCTTTTGTGTGTGTGTGTGTGTATATATATATTCACAATGGATCAATAAATTATAAAATACACAAGGAATTCTTTCCTCCAATGGAATATTTGGAATTTGTGTATTCTGGCAAAGAGAATATTTCTAGCATATTTGATGTATGTAGAGCCTTTTATCGCATTGAGAAACAAGATCGATCCCTCACGGAACTCTTCATGGACTATAAGAAGACATATGAGGAACTAAATACACTACTACCATTTAGTCAAGATGTTAAGGTTCAGCAAGCTCAACGGGAAAATATGGCAGTGATGGGTTTCCTAGCCGCACTCCCTTCTTTGTATAATTCTGTTAAGGTGCAGATTCTATCCAGCCTTGAGATCTCATCTTTCTAAGAAACATTCAGCATGATACACCTCACAGAGACCTCCTTATCTACTTCTCTTTCTGCCCAAATGAGCAGTGCCCTAGTTAGTCGGAACATTGGTGAGTCAGAGAAGCAACAATACAGAAATAGTGGTCCCGACGATAATTCTAGAGGGACAAGTTCTGGAGGAGTAGTTTGTTATTACTGCCATAAGCCTAGACATGTGATACGAAACTGTAAGAAGCGGCAGAGTCGGAATTAGCGATTTTCGTCTACTCATGTAGCTTCCACTAATGAGGCATCAAATCAGTCAATTCAATTCACGACAAAAGAATTAGTCAAGTTCCACTTGTACCAGGAATCATTGAAATCTCCATCTACTCCAATTACTGATATTCCTGAGTCAGGTAATTCGAATAAATGTCTGTCTCTTCTTCGTCCTTCGAATGGGTCATTGATTCTAGAGCCACAAATCACATGACAGGTAATTCTAACCTATTCTCTACCTTTCATTCACAACCTTCAACTTCCACTATCACTTTGGCAGATGGGTCACAATCATGTGTTCTTGGACCAGGCACAATTTTTCCCACTCCATCCCTCCCTTTGTCATCAGTCTTGAGTTTACCTAATTTCTCTTTTAATTTGATGTTTGTGAGCAAACTAACTCGAGCACTTAACGGTTATATCTCATTATTTCCTGATTTTGTCTCTTTCAAGATCTTATGACAAAGCATATTATTGGTAGAAAACGTGAATCTAGGAGTCTGCACATCATGATCGTACGGTATCGAGACGTAAACGATTTGGAGTTCTTCTGTGGAAATTTGAGACTTCGTTGTCAATTGGGCCATCCCTCTCTTTCCTTGTTGAAAAAGTTGTGTCCACAATTTTCATGTCCGTCGTCATTAGATTGTGAGCCTTGTCAATTTGCGAAGCATTCATCGTCTTCATTCTAGTCCTAAAGTCAATGCTTGAGCTAGTGCTCTCAGTGGATGAGTACATTCGGATGTGGGGTCCATGTCAATTGTATTAAGCCCGGGTTTCGATACTTTGTCACTTTTGTTGATGATTATTCACAAATCACTAGGTTATATCTAATGAAAAACCGTTCTGAGTTATTTTCTCATTTACGTGCCTTTTATGCTAAGATACACACTCAATTTCATATTTATGTTCAAAGTCTAAGAAGTGATAATGTTAAAAAATATTTCGTCGATTCACGATCATTCGTATTTAGTAAGTAACACGTAGGCTATCTGTGTTGATACTCCTCAGAATGAAGTGGCTAAGAGGAATAATAGACATCTCCTTGAAACTGCCAGAGCTCTATTATTTCAAATGCAAGTGCCCAGACATTTCTAGGTCGCTGTTGTTTCCACTGCTTGTTTTTTTATTAACCGGATGTCTTCCTTAGTCTTAAATTGGGACACTCTGTATCACATCCTTTTTTCAAATAAACATTTGTTTCCCATTGAGCCTCGGATATTTTGATGTATTAGTTTTGTTCGGGATGTCCGTCCACATGTGTCAAAACTCAATCCTAAGTCATTGAGGTGTATCTTCCTTGCTTACTCTCGAGTTCAAAAGGGGTATAGGTGTTATTATCCTAGTCTTCGTAGGTACCTAGTTTCTGCTGATGTCACTTTACTTGAGAATTCTTCTTTTTCTCAAGACCCGATTCACACTAGTCAGGGGGAGGATGACAATCTGCTCATTTATAATCTTACTTCGATAGCTCCTGCTTTTGTGCCTCCTTTGTCAAGCCTCCATCCTTTCAGTCCACAGACTCGGCAGCTAACACCCCAAATCTCGAGCCTCAGCCGTCTTGTCAGATCCAGTCACCATTAATGATCTCCTTATTCTTTGCAAAGTAAAGGTAAATGTCAATGTATATCCAATTTCCTCATTTGCTCTTTATAACCACTTGTCATCACATTACGGTTTCCTTTATTGCATCCTTGGATTCTATTTACGTTTACTAACAAGGTTTAAAAGCCCTCGCTCACCACGGGTTGGCATTAGTGCTATGATAGAGGAGATGGATGTTTTGACTAACAATGGTACTTGGGACTTGATTGTTACTGCTAGGAAAGCTGTGGTTAATCGTTGGAAGTTTCTGATGAAAGTTAATCGATGGATCAATTGCTTCTGAGTTGAAAGCCCGCGCTATTCTTTAAGGTAATACGAAGACTTATAAATTGGATTATTCGATACCTTCTCCCGGTTGCAGTTGACTCCATTCGACTATTTATATCTCACAGCGACAACTCGTTCAGAACTCACCCGACTTGATATTAGGTGTTTTTCTTCATGGGGATCTTCACGAGAGAAAGTTTATATGGAACAACCTCTCAGAAACATTGCTGGAGGAGATTAGTATAGAGTTTATCATCTCATGAAATCATTATATGGCTTAAAAAATAGAGTCCCACGCATGGTTTAGCAGTGCAATGAAGTGATTAGAAATTTGGCACAGTGAAAACAGAATTTGATCACTCGCCTTTTTACAAAATTCGAGCGTTATCATCTTGTTAGTTGTGTATGTTGATGATATTGTCATTACTAAAAATGATATGTCAAGTATAACTTCACTCAAGTCCTTTCTTCATAGCCACGATTATAAGGGCAGGGATGTAAAATACTTTTGGGTGTTGAAGTTATGAGGAGCAAAAGCGTGGGAAATCTTCTTATGCGAAAAGAAATATGAGTTTGATCGTTAATGCGAAACATGAAAATTAGTAACAAAGCCATGTCATTCCCTTATGGCTAAAGCCTATCTTACTAGAAGAAAGCGGTGTTTAGAGAAAGAACACGAGATATAAAGGCAGTTGGGAAGAGTGAAACACATTACGATATAGTGCACGATGTACATACTGTTAGTGTTGTAAGCGATCTGTATAAATCTCAAGCGATTGATCGTCTAGGCGGTATAGAACATATATATTACATGTTACTTGAAATGATCCACGGGATGTGGTATTTTATACATTAATCATGGGCATAATAGACTTGAGTGTTTCACGGATGTTGATTGGGCAGTATTTAAGGAGGACAGAAGGTCCACTTCGGGGTACTGTGTGTTTGTTGGAGAGAATCTAGTCTCATGGAAGAGTAAGAAACAGAGTGTTGTCTTTCGATATAGTGTAGAGACTGAATATAGAGCGATGAAACAGTCCATATGTGAGATTATGTGGGCTTTATCTGGCTGCTTGATGGAGGAGTCGACGTTAAGGCTGTGGAGTCAGCAAAACTGCAGTGTGACAACCCGGTACGCCTTTATATGCTTCTAATCTGTATTCAAGAACAAACTAAGCATATTAAGATATAATGTCATTTCGTTCGTGAGAAAATCACAATCGAAACCGTTCTGGGGATAATTGGGGACAGGTCCCAGTTATTTATGTAACAAGTTGGGCATAATTAATATCTATGTTCCAACTTGAGGGGGAGTGTTATAACATATATCTATTAGACATATAGAATTGTAATCCATTATAAAATTTGTATTATAGAGTTGTAATCTATTAGGAAGGTTAGATAGGCTTTTGTGTATATATATATATATATAATCACAATGGATCAATGAAATACACAAGGAATTCTTTCCTCCAACTCCTCTCTTTGATTCTCTCTACAAAGTAAAATCTTGTATAGTGTCTAATTGATTGGATAGAACCTTAGGGTCATAGCAGCAGGAACTCTAAGCTAAGTTAGCTAACTGGGATGGTGTGAAGTGGTGGTAGTTGATATTGTGGTGAGGAGAAAAAGGTAAATGCTGACATTGATATTGTGGTGGAGGAGGCAGCAGTTGCGGTTTAAAGCATTATGGCATCTATGGTAGTAGTGATGCCAGTGGTGGTGGTGAACTTAGTGGAGAAGGAGGCAATGGTGGTGCCAGTGGCGGTGGCGGTGATTGTAGCGATGTCTGTAGTCATGGGGGATCCCTCCTAAGTCTTGATTAGTTTTGTTTCATATGCTTCAATAATCTTTTATTGTTATTTCCTCTTCCAACTGTTACATTTTCCTTTTTCAAGAGCTTAAAAAACACCATGCTTTCTACCTGCAAATTTCTTAATTTCTTGAGGATAAGGAAGATAGTTTTATGTGCATCATGCAGGTGCAAAATAAATGAGCCTAGTAATAGGTTTTATCTTTTTCCTATTTTCCCTTTTTATAGTTAATTAACAAATTGCAGCAGAATGACCAGGGTTTTATGGCAATGATAGCATCATCTGTATTTTATTCATTAGAAATTTTCATTAAAAAATTGCATCATTTCCGATAAATAAAATAAAATAAATTGCATCAGATTCACCTTAAGCCTTGATGCAGTTATGTTTCATATACTCAAATAGCTCCTTTGTTGTTATTTCCTCTTCCCACTATTTTATCTTCCTCTTTCACTAGTTTAAAAAACATCAAGCTTTCTAGCTGCAATTCTACTTTCTTGAGAATAGAGGAGATAGCTCCGTGCGCATCATGCAGATGCCACATAAATGGGCCTCATTAAGACATTGATTTTTTCCCCTCTTTAAATTTCATTAAGAAATTGCATCAGAATGGCGATAACATAGTTTTAAAACAATGTATCGTCGTCTATATTTGATCAGGTGTACAATATATCAAGATGATTTCCCTACCAAAAAAAATTAGAAATACGACATAAATATGTTCAGTAGTTCAAATCTGACAACTTACTGAGTATTTATTCGAACCTATCTGCCTCTCAAAAACCCTGAAGTAGTATAGCAAATACAGTCCAAACATCAGTTCTGGTGTAGATGAAAAGGCAAAAACTGAGACAATTAACTTCCAAAGCTGAAGCTTTTTGAAAATATCCTGTCATACACAAGAAAACATTTCCTTGAGTCATCATTATCATAATTTCCAAGTGATCCACGTTTCAAAGAAAATCTAAATATTTGACCCTAATAATAAAATATTATCATCCTAACAACAAATAAATATTAACCCACTCTAGATAAATTTATGGATCATTATATGCAATGGAATCACAGTAACAAAGTAGAGAAAAAGGCGAATGTGGATAATTTTGGGAGCTAAAAGTCAGTTACCAAATAAAATCAATCCAGGGATCTAGGAAAGTTACAAACAGTTCACCAGATCAAAATAACTCACTATTTCTTACTTTTTGGGGGGTTTGGCTAAAAGTAATACCCAATCAACTCAAAGAGATGACTAGGGCAACCTTTTTTATTGTGTGCATGAGCGACAAAGTGGAGTGGAGGCCAATAGGTTTCCCCCTTCCAAAAATGGTGCAACTTTTGCAGGGCTTGTCTCTGCTCTTACTATGTTTACTGTTCTTATGTATAAATAAAGGGGGCTGTATTGTTGGAACAATCTTCTTGTTTTGGAGGCCGATTTATATAAAGGAAGTTTTTCGGATAAATACTAGGACATATCATCGCATCTCTTCGTTTATCATGGGGAATATAATTAGCTCATTGTATTAAGTCTTATCTTTTCCTTAGAAAACTATTTTTGGTAGAAACAAGTTGGATTGTAGGAAAGAAGTACATATCATTCACAAAAGATCATCAAATGCCTGCATACGATATTTTACACATTCTCTTTTTATCGTAAACCAAGTAGTCATTTGTAATACAATCTATATACATGTATACACATGCAAACATTTACAAGTGCACTAATGATCTACAGAAACGTAAATGCAAATTAAGGAAGACTACATCCATAAAAGATTTATGGTTTAAATGAGATTTCTTCATTTTGAGGACCTTCAGTAGATTGCACTAGAGGCTCCGCTTCACCCCTCCATTCAGCAGTTTGTCAAAGGTTAGAATACTGTGTCCTTAAGAACAATGAAATTCATTATGGCTTATAGTAGTTGAATTAGCCCTTCTTATCGGGGTTTCGATAGAGAGAAGAAGGCTCCATAACAGCTACTGGAAAGTGGTTAGGTTCCAAGAAAAGGTGTAGATCAAGAGGACAGGGACTAAAACATGAAATAAGGAAATTAGATTTCTAGCACAAACTATGATTAAAGGATCCAAAATGAAGTGTTAAAGGAAAGGTGGAGAAAGCAGTATTTCCAATGATCAAAAAATTATTCTCATGGTTGTGCTTTAGTACTTTAGAAGTCAAAATAATCTAGGCTAGGCTAAAGAGGGGGAAAAGAAAAGATTCCTTCCCTCAGAGTATAAGTACTTTTATTCCTTTTTCACTCATGTGCTTGGAGCCTGCAATGCCACAAATTTGAATCAACATTACTGTCAATGACAAAAACAATATCTTCGCAATTAGATATCCTGTATAATGTTTCAGTTTTGTTCACTCATGCACCACTATGGAACCTTTCATAACCTTCCCCGCACCATTGATGAAGGTCACATTATGATGGCCAGCATCAAGTTGCCTTACCGAAATAAGATGACACATCGATTTCAGTAGATGTCTCATCCTATGAATCTTTCACACTAAATCATGTAACATCTTCACACAAATGTCTCTAACACCCACAATATCTAGTGGTCAGCCATCTTCCTAGTTGAAATTCCTATAATTCCTCTAGACATAATTCTCTATAATTTTTTTGATGTGTAGTGCATTCATGAAAGTAACACATCATGTATCTCATCAGTGAGTGCACTGATGAGATACATCTTTGTTTCTTCCTTTTTTTTTTTTGATGCTCGATAATACTTTTTTGCGTGGCTTGTTTTCCCAATTCCAACACTCCCCATTCCACCAAGATCTAGAATTATTTTTTTTCCATTCATCAACTTTGATCTATCTTTATTCTAATCAAAATTTTTAACATCCCTCCTACCACTACTCTCAAATATAGGCAGAACTCAATGTTGATGCTTAACCCAAATCAATTCTATGAACCTACTTAGCAAGAATTTGACCCCTAAATTCAACTTGTAAATACCCACAGAACTGTTCAGTAGAGATGCCAAAAGGATTTAAGCAGAAACCTCACCATCAAAATCAATTTC
The DNA here is from genome assembly GCA_016808115.1 of Tetrastigma voinierianum. NCBI lineage: Eukaryota > Viridiplantae > Streptophyta > Magnoliopsida > Vitales > Vitaceae > Tetrastigma > Tetrastigma voinierianum. The sequence continues at coordinate 2,732,883 of JAEQBH010003196.1, forward strand.
AACAATTAATAACTAATTGACCATTGGGTTGAACTCATTGATTATGTAGCCACCCGAAGCATCATCTCCCATCTTTAAATGAAACAATTTCTTCATAAACCTCATTATCTGTAGTCAACTTTTCATATATATCAAACAATACCTTCATCAATCATACCATTGATTTCTCCAATGCATTTAGCATAATTTGGAACTCATGGGAGCCGTTGAAAATCAACTTTTTTTACTTTGAACTCATGTGAATGCATGGATTTATTCATAAGAAATTCTTTTTTGTATCTCCTTTAGGATTGGGTAAGATTGACAGAGGGGTTGACTCCATGTTAAAGATAGATTTTGTGGGTTGACTAGACTCTAGGTAAAGTGGAGTTGCAGCTTTTTACATCTTCAGATTGTTTTTTGGGCATGGGCACTCACATCTCTTTGTGTGCACCATGTAAATCCTCTAGTAGCCCTAAGAGGACTTGAACAGGCACGCACACACACACACATAGGAGTATGTACTGAATTGAAGCCCGAAAACCAGGTCTAAGTATTGTATTATTAAAGAAGAAAACAATAAGAGTTCAAACTAGATTCAAATTGTCCATTGTGAACCCCCTTGATCATCACTCCAATAAAGTCACAACTGGATGATACAATTTTTATCAGGAAGGGAAAAAAAAGACCTTCAGCGGATGACATGTGGAGAGAGCTATAAATTTATCTGAACAGAGATAAACACCATTTCTGTGCGTGCAATCCTATCTCATCAAGAAAGAACTAAGAGCACCACAGGTGGAAACATGAAGATCAAGATAAAAGATAAGCAATCTAGTCTTGATCTAAATACAAACTATCACCAAAACAACAAAGAAATAAACGAAAACGAGAACAAAATTCACTTCCAGTTGCATCTAAATTTAAGAGATTCAGTAAAATCTACATGAAAAACAGTTCCCAAAATAAATTATAGAGATAGAGGAAAATGACACCAAAATCGCCGCACCTGATATGACAATCCGAGCTTGCTAGGCCGACCGCGGATCCCAAAGAAGATCGTGAATAGAGCACAAGCAATGACGAATGCTCTTGTAACCGATGCATTGTCTGTACCAAAAGAATTCGAAATGTTTCACCAAGAATTGCAGGGCGACGGAGTGAATCAAAATTAGATTGGCCATATGGTCGCTTTGATTACCAAAAAAACCACAAGAAAAGTATAAAAGAAGACTTCGAAACCTGGTTTTTACGAAAGATAGGGTTCCCGATAAATAAACTATGCAAGATTCATAGTTTTCTTTTCTTTTTCTTTCCCACTCAAAGATTTCTCAACAACCAAACGACGCATTACAATGTTTTATCCCCTTCCTTTTTTCATGTGATTTGTGAAAAAGAAACCTACTTACTGAAACCAGTTGGACCGCCGTTCATTTTCCAACTTCAGAACCAAAACCCGATCCTCGCTTCTCCGTCTTCGTCTTCGTCTTCGTCTTCGTCTCCCTCGTGGGGTTTCTTTTATGATCTGTCCTCGTTTGGGAATTTTCTTTTGAAATATTTTATTTAATTCTTTCCTCTTTTCTTTCACTCACCCACCTCCTCTGACGGCTTCGCTCGAACTGGATTTTAACTCCATTTTATTTTTCCACATCACGCTTCTTAACCCACCTAATGGTTTTCCTTAAATTTAATGGTTGACAAAATGTCAAAATCCTTACTAATTCATTTCTTTAAAATTTTCTTCAATGCCTATATATATATATATATATATATATATATATATATATATATATATATATATATATATCTCTCTTACAAAAAGACTTGGCAATAGTCGAGTTCTTATAAATTGGTATTAATATAGTTTAAGTCGATCATCAGTACTTTGCTCAAGATTTTTGAATGTTGGGTTATAAAATTTATGATTCGAAATAAATCGAGTCCGAATTTGTAAATGGTGTATGGGTTTAGTGGTTAACCGATTAGATGGATTATTTCGAAATTTTATTTGATTTTTAAATAAGCGCTTAAGTGCAATTTTGATAGCTTATTGTGAAAATGTTAATGAATTGAAAATGAAAATTTTTGATGGTTTCCAATGATTTTATTTTGTCGTTTGATATGAAAATTTTAGGAAGATTCTTGGTGAAAATTTTAAAATGGTATTAAAAATTATAAGTAGGTAAGGCCTCTTGCGTAGAATGTATATCCCGATCGACAAAAGTTTAAATGAAAATAAATTGGACCAAAAAACCATTATAAATAATATAATATTTTGCAAATATCTCTTGGTTAGTTAGGATAGTTTTAAAAAGTTTAGATTCTATTGGTTATTTTTTAAACATATTTATGTCTTCTTTTTTATAATATTATTAGAATAATATTTTTACCATATTTTTTCCAAATATGTTATTTATAATAATTAATAATTGTAGTGAAAAATAAAATATTATTAAAACTCTATTTATTTTTGGATAATATGTAATTTAATGATAATAGGGTAAATATGTAAAATCGTAATTTTCGTGATCGGTATTTATAGTTATCGAAACGATTTATTTATCTTCGGCGTTGATTGTTATTAACTTATCGAAACAATTTTTCTACGGTCTGGTCCAATCTTTATAAAATTCGTGCTTAATTTTGTAGCTTATTTTGGTAATTTTTTTCATTTTATCAAACAGGGCCTTAGTAATTAAGATTTTCAATGATTCATTTATAGAATTTGATATTTTGACTATCTTTTTTATAGTATAGAGGTTTTAAAAATAATTATTACTATAATATATGATTAATATATTAAACTTTGTTGTTTTAATTATTTTATTTTCAATTTCTAAATGTATCTTTTTAATATAATTTATATGATAATTTAATATTTAAAAAATATTGTATAGAAATTTATGAAATACATTTGAATTAAAAAATTATGGTTTTAATATTTAATATATTTTTATTTATCTCATTCATCATATTTTAAATATTTACAATTTCATTTTTTTTATTCATCTTTTAAATTTTATTCAATCATATATATTTTTTGATAAAAATGAAATTGTACTAGTTTATAAATTAAATTTAATAACTAAATTACCAATATATTTTAAATAATTTTACTACTTAAACTAGTGTTAATAACAAAATAATGTTATTTTTAAAATAATTAACAAAAATTATACACTAATTTATTTCATAATATGATTATATCTTTTAGTGAATGGTTTAAAAAAAAAAAAAAAAAAAAAAAAAAAAAAAAAAAAAAAAAAAAAAAAAAAAAAAAAAAAAAAAATTCAAACAAATATGATATTTCATTATTACACGGTTGAGATGTATTTTTGGAAAAAATATTTTTATTCTAACGTAATGAAATTTATGTTGTTAGCATTTAAATTAATTAATAGGCAGCGATAAGCTGTGCAGTGAGGATGTATTGATGGGGTTTGAAAAATGGCGCGCAGGCCCGCTCATGGGCCGAAGAAGAGCGGCCGATGAAACACATTTTTAGCGCAGGCCCCAGAAACTAAAGCCCCGGTCAGCTCGCCACAGGTCGATGCGTGGGTAATTAGGAGGCAGCGTCTATGAAATCAATGCATCTGGCAAATAAGGGAAATGAGATAATCACGATAACATATCACGTAAATCAACCAAATCTCATCATTAAGAAAAGAGAGGATAATTCTGATAGCAGTTTATCCTACGGTCCGAATCGGATGCCATGATAAGGGAGAAGGATAATTCTCAATAAACTGCTCCTTCAATATCCCTTATTAAATCGATGCTCGATAAAGCCCGGAAAATATACCAAATCGAATGGGGAAGAATCACTATTCACCATCTATTAGGAAAACATATCTTTATATATATCGGCCCGGCTATCGGTGAAAGTCACCTTGAAATCATACGTCAGTCTATCTTTTCTCAATGAGCCCGCTTAGCGTCGGAGCGCGCGGCGAAGCCACTCCGCCAGGCCGCTTTAACAACGCTGCGCTGCGGAGAGTGCAGCGGAGCCGATGGGCCGGTAGCCCAGCGTGCGGATTCGGTAGCGGCGCAGCCGCGCTGGTGAGTCTACGGTTGGCGTCGTCGGTTAGCGTAGTGCGCCAGGAGCAGCGGTTCCTTTACCGTCGAGTTGATTTCGATTCGCGATGGTATCGGCTTGAACCTGGCGAACAGCGCCCGATCCACGGATGCGGGGACCCGATGACGATGTAGTCGTGAGACCTCTGGTGCATTAAGAGTAATCTGGTAACACGGAGGAGGTGGAGCCTTTCAGCCTCATGACCGGCGCTGATAGGATTGTTAGAGCAACTCCTTGAAATGCAGTCTGACGCCCGCGGGAGGCACATTTCGGGAAGCCATAACATCACCCTCATGAAGAGGCGACATAATCTCGGCACTCCGAGAGATCTTGAAACGAAGCGGAATCCCGAACGAGGCAAAGAGGCGCGAACTACACCTAACCCCTGGGTGGGGCAACGACGGCGCTCGGGGAGCCGCGTCCCGGGAACGAAGGAACTGGGCCCCCTCGTGAGGGTGGGAGGCGATCATGGGAGCAGAGGTTCGAGCCTCGGCGGGGAACTGGTAGCGTGAAGGAAGTTGTAAAGGACCGAGAAGCTCGACTCTATGGACACCCTTGTCACGACAAGGCGGAGTCAGATTCACGGTAGTCTTTCGCTTCCCTCTCGTGAGAAGTTCGAATCTTGTAGTGGAGCGTTTGATGGTGCCGGAGATCCAGATTGATCATCTTAACACAAGTCAAATGGGCATGGGTATCGGGACCGCATGCGATCTGGAGCTTTCGCTATCACGTTAAAGGCCCGGCCTTGGTTTAACGAGCTTTCGCCCTCATCAATCTATATTGAGAAGAGCTATCCATTGCGTTGAAGTCCTCCCACTTCATTGGAGCGAATATACGAAAGTTAAGTTATCATTTCTTGACCATCAGTAGAGCTCGCGAAAGTACGAGGTCCTATGTTCGGAGGTTTAATCGCAGAAGTCTTTGAAGGTAGATATGCAGACAAAGTTGATCCACACGCATTCATGTCATTTCAGATAGGAGTCGATCAAAAGATTTGATATTTTCCATCTCAAAAACCATCCCGGGCAAGCATAATTTTGAGGTCTTTCCATGCATGATACGTTAATGGCGAAGAAGCCCTCATATCTAAGAAGTAAAAGCTTTCAATCCATAAAGAAGCGGGTAAAATGACGGCAGGTGGAGCCCGAAAAGATAAAATGAATGAGAGGTCTCAAGAAAGATGGAGAAGCGGTCCGAGGCGTGGAAGCCTCGAGAGATACGATAAGGTCCCACCTCGGCCGGCGTCGATAACATTATTCACCTCGGTTTCACCCGCCCAGCGGCGCGATGTCGCGGGTCTTCTGCGAAGTAAAAACATATGAAACGGAGTTTCTAAAATTGCCATCCTAATGAGGTCGGATCTGCCCGAAAGAAATGACACCGGGTATTGTGGACTCATAGGAATTTACGGGCATCGCATGGATGATTCGCGTACAACTTCCGAAAGAAATAGAATGTTGATTCGGCATTGGGTATCTCCGGCCTTCATGCTTTTTGGTCGGGCTCATAACCAGCTGGAAACCGGGCTCGGCGACCACCACCACCTCGGCGGTGACAACTCGGCACCAACGGCCCTTAAAAATCCATGTGATATCGGGAGGATTTGCAAGAGGAGAATTATTTCGGCCGGGAAGGCCCGTTTAAGCATTATCGGGTCGGGAGAGGCAATGGAAGTCTGGCGATTATCGGCGCACCATTTCGACACGACCATAACGTTCTCGACTCGAACACGGAGGGATGCGGCACCCCCATGACGACCCTTTGATAATAAGGGCAGTTGTGGCTAACAAAACGGTCCATCGGGTCCTAGTCGACAACGAGAGTTCAGCCGACATCATCTTCGCCTCGGCCTTCGATAAGATGGGCATCGAAGGGGCGGGACATTGACACCTGCGAGGATTCTGCGGGAGAAAAGTGTTACCCTTGGGCTTTCAATCGGCAGTGCTCACTTTGGGAGACCCCGTAGCCGAGGGCAACAACGGCGGCGAAGTTCCTCGTTGTAGGCGCCCCGTCCGCTATAATATGTTGTTAGCGGACCCTCCAAGCGATAAAGGCCGTTCCTCGCTTACCACATGATGATCAAGTTTGTAGACCACAAGCGGAGTAGGAATGGTTCGAGGAGACCTTGGCGTGGCCCGGGAGTGCTGCTCGGCATCTGAAGCAAAAAATGGTCGATAACATATACTGGGCGAGCTTCGACATGCGGCGAGATTGTCTCTGCGAGGCCCTCGGAAGAAGGCTGGAACTGTCACGGGTTGGGCCCTTGACCACGAACACCTCGCCATCGGTTCCAAGCTTGCGGGAAGACCCGGAAGCCTCCTTACCCATTTCTTGAGACGGAACAAAGCGTCTTACGCATGGAGACGAGCAAATATGGGAGAATTGACCCCATGATAATCACTTTCCATGGGTTTCGCGTCGAGTCCATCCTTAAAGCCAGTCGCCTGCGAAAGAAGCCCGAGAAAGGAAAGCGATCAACGAGGAGGGTCGTAAACTCCTCAGTGGGGGCATCGGAGAGGTGGAGTCATCACGAATGGTTGGCCAGCGTCGTGCACTCGTCGGGGAAAAGCAAGCGGCAAGTGGCTACTGCATCGACTTCTTGACATCGAACCCCGAAAGATAGTTTCCACTGCCCGCGAATCGACCTCATCGTAGATGCACAGTCGGCCATAGACTCCTCTTGTTTATGGATGCTTTCTCGGCTACAACCGAGATCGGCTATGGATCGGATGACCCGAAAGACCTCGTTGATCACGAGCGAGGAACCTTTGCTATCGTGTGATGCCCTTGGGCTCGGAAACCTTGAAATTTACTGCTCCGGAGGGCGGTAAGCAGGATGTTCGGGGCTCAAATAGGAACATCCATGGAGGCGTATATAGATGACATGTTGGTGAAGTCAACCATAGCCGAGCTCCACATAGCTCATATGTCTGAGGCGTTCCAGATCCTGAGAGAGTACAACATGAAGTTGAATCCAGCCAAATGTGCCTTCGGAGTGTCAGCCGGAAAATTCTTAGGTTTCATAGTCAACAACCGAGGAATTGAGGCAAATCCAGACAAAATAAAGGCTGTGTTCGACATGCCGCCACCGTCAAACATAAGAAGGTCCAGTGTTTGACGGGAAGGATTGTCACTTTAAGTAGGTCGTATCGGTACAGTGATAAATGTCGACCCTTCTTCCAGTTTTAAAAAAGAAAGCTTTCAATGGGATACAAGTTGCGAAGAGATGGATCTCAGCGTTGAAAACATATTTAGCTCCCCACTGATTAGGTACTGATGGGGTGTAACGCCTACCCTAAAATTTTTATAATAAAATTTTATATATTCCGTATAAAGGAGCCAACAGGTATTTTAAAATTTTTAGATGAATATTGATTAAGCTGATTGTGAATCAGAAATGCTTAAAGTGACTTAGAAGAAAATATGGAAATTGTAAGAGTGAACCTAAGGGTCAATTGTAAATAAGTTTATATGTCTAAGTGAAAATAGGAGACTTAAAATGAAGAATAATAAATGAGGACCTAATATAAAAGAAATAAAGAAAAGAAGAAAATCAAGGAAAGGTATGGCATGTAGGAAAGTGGGAGGAAGTTCCTCCTTTTGTAAATACAGTTAAAGTGATCCATAAGAAAAGGGGAAAATAGAGAAAAGGGAGAGTTAGAGAGAGGCTCCACCTTCTCTCTAGATTTTTCGAACGTCGGACAGAGGTCTCCGCGAGAAGCACGAAGGAAGTCCTTCTAGTGACGAGAGCTACAAGTAGAGGCCAGGAACCCAGGGACTTTTCGACAAACTCATGAGGTAGGTCTTCTCCTACTTGAGTGAGTCTTCTACTAAGGATTTTTGGGTGGTCATGGCCTTAGGAGATATTTGGTTTTGCATTTAAACCATGGAAGACACATTAGTGAGTGTGTGATTAATAGAACCTTAGAGCTGATTTTTGGGTACAAAGTGAAGGGAAATTGGCAGTGCGTCCTTCTAGTAAATTGTAGCCACATCAATTAGCTTGATGTTGGGCTTTTGAATTTCTCGATTTAGACCTCTATAGACTAAGTTATAGTCACTTTCTTTGAAATTCGGCCATTCATCTGGTGGTCGGGTTACGCAATTGGTCAACTAGCGGACCTTAGAATGGGTTTTTGGATCAGAAATAAAGAGAATTTGGCAGTAAGTCCTTCTGTGAAATTGTAGCCACATCAATGAACTTGATGTTAGGCTTTTGAATTTCTCAATTCGGACTCTTGGAGACCAAGTTATGGTCTTTTTACTCTATGAACAGTCAAATGGGTGAGTGGTCGTCAAGCGGTGGTCGATCCAATGGTGGTCGATCCGCGGTGGTCGATCAAGCGATTGGTCGTCAACGATTAATTGGATTCGCGGTGGTCGTCAAGCGTTGGTGGGTCAATAGTGGTCGTCAGCGATTAATTAGATCAAGCGTTAATTAGATCAAGCGATTGGTCGTCAGCGGTGGTGGTCCGGCGGTGGTGCGTCAAGCGTTGGTGCGTCCGATAGTGGTCGTCGGCGTGCGTTAAATCCGGCGGGTGCCGTCAAGCGATGGTGCGTCCAGCGTTGGTGGGTCAAAGCGTTTGGTGTCAGCGGTGGTCGTCCAACGTTGGTCGTCCAGTGGTCGTCAAGCGTTAATTCGTCGGTTGGTCGGCTCGTCAAAAGTTGACCCATGACCTCCAACCGGAAGGTCATATCTCCTTAATTGAACTCAGTTTGGGTGTTCTTGGACTCTATGGAAGCCCATGGAGTCAAGGCCGTGGTATCACCTAGGAGGATGTTAGAATGTCAGACCAGGTGTTTGATTGAGCTCGTCACTTCGGTCACGGCAATCGGTTCGGTCGACTCGTCGAAGTCGACTACGCGCTGACCTCGAGCTTTGGAAGGTCTTAACTCCTTAAGTCCGAACTCAGATTCGATTGTTCTTTGACTCTATGGAAAGCCCATTGAGTCAGAATCCATATATATATAGGCTTGTTTAAGTGGACTCATAATAACCTCCGAAAATTAATCCTAACGAACACTGAATGCGCATGAATAATATTGTGCTGTGGTTTTGGAATAGGAATGAAGATGAGAAAAGCCAAAGCGTGATTGAGATTCAAGGATTGGAATCAAAGTGCAAAGATTTTTGGGTTTGTTCTTTCAATCTATTCTCATTTCAAGTTTGAAATGTTTGTTCTACCAACTCATTCCTCGTTTCAAGTTTTTACATGTTTGTTCTAAAGCATATTGAATTGATTTAGATTGATTTGAGAAAAGTGATTGTGAAATGTTTGCATATAAATTGTATGATTATTGAAAATAAAGCCATTTATACAAGCATACATATTGTACTATATTTGCTATAAAGGATTTGAGCAGCTCTTAATAGAGATATTCGGGTTTATTTCGTAGGATAGATTGGTACTTTGATAGGGTCAAATATACTTCGTCTTGCGAACTATTGATGTCATCCTCCGTCAATGACCGTAGGGACACGTATCGGTGAGTATTCCTCAGTGGTGTTTATAACGATCCAGTGACCCGGCCGTGCTTGTATTTATAAAACCATGTGACTCCGACTGCGGCCAGTGAGAGGCCGTCTGACTCTGACGTATCTGTACATGAAGACTTAGGTTAAATTCGTTAAGAGGCCTCGCGGAATTGATTAGCATAGCAATTGATTCGCATAGCGGGTGGTCTGCTCGCGGGTGAATTTCCCCCAGGCGGGTGGTTGCGAGCGAGCAGATTTGTGAGCATAGTGGATGATTTGAGTTGCGAAATATGGTGAAAATGTATTTTTGGGATGATCAATGAACCATGACTAATTATATATAAAACAAGTATATGTATCGTATTTATATTGATCATCCATAATGATTTGAAAGTTTGGAATTGTTAAATTGCATAATGTGATTTAAACCGAAATTGAAGATGGTTGTATAGAACCACTAAGCATGAAAATGCTTAGCGTATTGTTTTACCCGATGCGCGGTTATCTAGTGATGAATGTGATCGACGGACTGAGATCGAGGGCGTCGGAGTCATAAAGGAAATTTGAGATGTGTGCAGACATGTGCATTCATTCCATGTTTTCTTTTGGATATTGATATTTTTGTAAAAACAATTTGAGCTACGAGCATCCCATTTTGTAAATCATTTTTGAAAAACCGAATCTTATTGTAATCTATTTCGTTAAGTTAAAATCTGTTTGTTAAATGTTTATAGGCTTGCCCAATTTTGTAATCGCTTCCATAAAGATATGATTTTGAGTGATTGAGTGATTTTAGTGGCATCCCGGACTCGGTTCGGATCCTCCCAAACGGGTCGGGTCGGGTAAGGGGTCCCATAGTAGGTGTCGGAATCAACAATATTTATAAACCTAAATTTCCTCCTACTGCCGTAGCAAAGCCTACCGGCAAAGATAAGTATCAGTGTATCAAACACAAGTAATGAAGTTTTTCGCACAAATGATTTACCGCAGCTCAAAATGGTGAATTAAATTTGGATTTTCAGCCTGGGGTAAAAACAAGGGATCAAGGTTCACAGCTGAAAATAAAATAAGAAAAAATAAAAATAGAACCCTGAAGTTTCTGCCAATCGGGTTTAGGTTTTAGCAACCAACATGTCCTCTGGTCTTTTTCTCAGATTGGGAGCATGACATATAACTATTTCCGAACCCGATCTTCATTTACTTTAAACCTAGACCCTGAGTTTCCTTGAAAGATGGCATTTGATTAGGCATAAATGTCCCTAGTAAAGGAAAAACATCTCAAAAACACTACCCTACGATAACTAATAGGAGACAACTAACTGGGCCTCAGTGGATCTAGTGAAAGTATCCACTGAACCCAAAAAGCTTGCCAAATACACATTATGGAGAGCATGCTTAATAGCAGGGGCACAAATACCCTTAAATACATACATGAAGAGCATGAGAACATGCAGCTTACCTCAAAACTGGCACCCAGTGGCCTTCCCCTTCAAGGATGGGGGAGGTTTAGCCGAACATCCTTTGATTTGTCATCATCAAAGGGTGCTCGGGCAAATGAGAAACGGAAAAGAAAATAAAAGAAAGGCAGAGGGGAGGAGGAGAAGTGGAGAGCTGAATCTCTCCCGCTACTTTATCGATTAAAGTTGATTGATTTTTACAAACCTGACTCTAGCTTATATACCTACGTAGCAAGGGAAATTACAAAAACCTCGAAACTAAAAGCTATTACAAGGGTTAAATAGGAAGAAACAAAAATTGTAAATAAAAAAAGCCAAAGCTGAAATGCGTGAGAATGTATCAGTTGGATGCACAAAGGTTTCGCGGAAAAGCATTCCTGTAATGCTCCATTTTCTTCACTTTTTGCTCTTCTTTCATTCTGGGATTTGATCTGCAATGATGAGTTTGACTCGAATTCTTCGTGCTTGGATCAACTCAACAATTTTGGCATAATTAACCCGCAAAAACTGCAAAATTTGCCACAAAATGCGATCAGTAGAATAGTAGGGACCTTAATGTAAATCGTTACTAGAATGATTAGTACACAAAAGCACTCAAAACTATAATAAATAGGACTCAAAATAGCATTGGGCACTAATCACACCAACCTACATCGCTAAATTCCCAAGAACAAAGAAAGAAAGAAAGAAAGAACATACAAACAATAACAAAAATTATGCTTACAAAAGGTTGCGCTCAAAAAAGGTCGAAATGAGTAATGCCTAACCCTAAGTAAGAATCATTAAAACCTAGCCCAATAAATCCATCTCGAGATAATGAATGTCAGCGTACAAAATCAGTATCAAAAGAGCTCTTCATTAATCAACCGTAGACTTCCACCAAAAACCTGTCATTATTCGACAATTTCTCAACAATAAACTGGCCGAATCGGCACTCTCCCCCAACCTAGCTACCGCCACAACTCTAGCATGCTAACTAACCTAAATAGGATCAGACCCACCTCTTATTCCACATTCTTTGCGGTTTGCAGGTGCAAATGCCGAGGAATCGACCTCACCAAAGTCCATGTAATGGGAATTCCACCGGCGACTCCCAACCAATTAAGGCTTAGGGGCACCAAGTCAAGGAGGATCTTCGACCACTAACCCTTCGTGTTTCACCCCTAACTTCGAATGATTTAAACCCAGCACCTACAACTTGCTAAAGTCCACCTATCCACCCATGAAGTAAAGACTAAGTTGGTGGCTCCTAAACCAATTGGCTTAGGTACTAGGCTTTAAAGTGTTCGCCATAAACCCCTGACTCGCTGCCTGTTTCTACAAGAAAGCCGTAATTTCCTTTTTTTCTTTTCTTTTCTTTCTTTTTTCTTTCTTCTTTTATTTTGGGAGACACATTAGCCTTTCTTTTCACGGGGCCCTAACCTACACAAAGGTACACCAATTGTAGGTTAGTGCAAAGTAAAGGAGGTCATAGTAGCTTTTTCACCTCATCATTGAAACTAATGTGCACCGTGGTTAGCGTGGAGGAAAAGGTCAAAAGCAAGAAGGATTCAACTAGTCATCCACTAACTAGGCATGGTGCATCAATTCAACATCAACCGTGGATTTGTATAAAGTTTCAATTTTTCAAACTATAGGCCAGGCAAAACCACAAAAAAATGAAAATGGGTGCAAGTGTCAGATAGTGCATAACAAATTTCACAAAAAGAAACAACCAAGAAGCCACTGAACACCACAAAACGGCTTCGCTTCAAAACAAAAAAAAAAAACAAAATAATGCCACTTCTTTTCGCTAACTTTTCCCCAACCAAACGCTTATTATAAATGGGGTCTGATTGAAAGTTAGAGAAGGAAGCTACTCTGATGAGATGTGATCGCTTTTGGATAGGAGACTTCATTGTGTTTTTCCATCGACACCTTATTCAATTCCATCAAGAGATGTGATCGTTTTGGATAGGAGACTTCACAAACTCCATCGACACACTTATTCGGCTCCGTTTGAGAGCCTTTGAATAAGCAAGTTGGAGAAGAAAATAGAGGAAAAAAGTGACCAAATGGAGAATTTTGAAAATTAAACCTTCATAATAATTTCAAAAATGTTCTTTCTGGATATATTTGGATTCTACACTCTCTAAGCTTTCCAACGGTACCAAAAACACTTAAAGCAGTTTGGATGAAAAGTTATGATGAACAAGGTGGGTTGCGAAATTAGGCGAGGTTGCGAAAATTCGCAGCTTTGCAAAATCCTGAGGTTGCGAAATTTATGAGCATCGATTTTTTGAAAAATAAATAAAATAAAATAAATAAAACTTTTTGTAGAGACAAAAATTTTAATTTTTAATATATATATAAAATAATAATAATAATAATAATAATAATATATAATCATAAAAAAGGACAAAATAGTGAATGAGTCTGAGACAAACTGTAACCTGGAGAAAGCACTATTCTTTGTGCGAATTTCGCGAGAATGCGAATTTCGCGAGAAATCTGAGAATTCATAGCGACTGCGAAATTTCGGGTTTGCGAATTTCGCGACTTGTGAAATTTTCACGGGTTGCGAAATTTTGTGCCCTTTCTGTGTCTCCTTTCCCATCAAAATTTTGATACTTGAAAAAATTAACACATAAAAATTAAGAAAATTTGCAAAAAAAAAATGAAAATTAATATAAAAACAAAGATTAACTAAAAATTAGAGGAAATTTAAGAAGAAAAATTAAAGAAATCAACATAAAACATAATAATAAAATAAAAATAAGACAAGACAAATAAAAACAAAAATTAAGAACTAAGCACCCAAAACACATTCCTCAAGCCTTTGGAGAATTTATTTGAGCTGATGGAGCTTAAATGCAGGGGTTCGAGTGCTCGAATCAGACCAACACCCGAACCATCCCAGCATGCCATGCGGTGTGAGCGGCTACCATCTTCTTTGAAGTAGTGTGAAGGTTTTAGGACAATGGCCACTAGCTGCGAGGTTTTGCAAGGCGAGGCGATGGAGATGGGATGGCCTTTGCATGGAGTGTTTCGGGTGTTGCATGTGAGATGCCGGTGTAGAGCGAGTGTGCGGTAGTCGAGTAGAGAGCGGGGGGTAAATTGTTCTCTGGTGTTCTTCCATGCTCCCTCTCCACTTTGTCTTCCTTACTTTCATGGGGAGGATTTCTTCTTTCTTCTCCATGGACAAACAACGACCTGACTATATGAGGATTAGGATAACCCCCTACATTGACTTTGCTCCTCCGCCCATGGTGTCAATCAAGCACCCTCCTTCTGGTGGACATTGCTGCTGATCAATGAGGTTTTTAATGGAGTCTTGCAGGTTGTCCCATTTATGCTTAAAGTCATTTTTCAGCCCATTTAATTTCTTGTTCAAATTGTCTTCCACGGTGACAATTCTCTGATTCGAATGGGCATTAATCCCCTTTTGCTCTGCCATAAAGTCATCCACTATTTGGGTAAGGTCCAAAATGGCTTGTTCAAATGGAGGGATTGAGTAATTAGTGAGTATTGAGTTGAAGCATAAAATGGAGGTTCGGGAGAATGCATCTTGTGGAGGAGGTCTTGGTTCCCATGAGAAATTTGTGTGATTCACGACTATAGTTGTAAGTACTACCATATGGTGAACCTCATCCATTGGTTTCTATAGTCCTCATGGACCTATATTCATTTGGATTCTCACGGGTTGTTGACTTTGCCATGATTGGTTCTGTAATCCCTCGTAGACATGTATGCGATAATTGAGTAGCACATACGGATTTTTAATCACTTTGGAAATTCTGCGGTAAAAGCAAGCGACACCCAGCGACCAAGAAGCAATCCTACCTAAAGGTTAGGAATTGGCCGAAACTAAGATATGATAATATATCTGAGAGAGAAATTCACCAGGAGCTTGTGATGAGGATCACAAGTATTCATTAAGTCATCATTTTGCCTTAGGCACCATCCTGAACAACGGCGCCATTTGATTCGTGCCCGCAGTAGGTGTCGGAATCAATGATATTTATAAGCACAGAATTTCCTCCTGCCAGTAGCAAAGCTCTTTACTTGGGGTATGGTGGCTCTGGGTCGAACACGAGGATGTGTTTTCTTTGCACAAAATGATTCTTGTTAAGCTGAAAATGGTAGATTAAATTTACAGTTTTCGGGTTTGGGTAAAAACGAGTTGGTTGTTCACAGGCTGAGGAAATAAAATAAGAAAAAAAATGTAAATAGAGACACTTGAAGTTCGGGCCCTTTGGTTTAGGGTTTTAAGGCAACCAACATGTCCTCGGGTCTTTTTTTTCCTCGCATTAGGGGAGCATGACATATAATTAATTTCCCAAAGCAGGATCTTCATTTAACTAAGGCCCTGATTTTAAGAGTTTTCCTTTTGAAGATGACATTTGATTAGGCGTAAATGTCCCTAGTAGTGAAAACACATCTCAAAAAACACTACCTACGATAACTAATAGGAGGCAAACTAACGGGCTCCCGGTGGATCTAGGCGAAAGTATCAACTGAACCCACAGCTTACGAATACACATTAAGGAGAGCATGCTTAAGAGATTTTAACCTAGGTGAGAAGCGGGGGCCTGAAATACCCTTAAATACATACTTGAAGAGCATGAGGCATGTAGCTTACCTCAGAAAGCGCACCCGTGTGGCCTTCCCCTTCAAGGATGGGGCGGGTTTGCCGAACATCCTTTGATTTGGCATCATCAAGGTGCAGCCGAAAAATGGAAAAAATAAAAGAAAGTGAAGTAAGGAGAGGAGAAGGAGGCTGAAGCACTCGTCACTTATTGATTGAAGTTGATTGATTCTGCTTACAAACCTTGACTCTAAACACCATACGACTGAAACAAGAAATTACAAAAAAACTGAAACTAAAGCTGTACAAGGTTAAAATAGGAAGAAACAAAAAATTGTAACAAAAAGCAAAAACGTGAAATGTAGGAGAAACGGTATTTGTACACAATGCTCGCGGGATGCACACAGTGCTTTCAGCGAGAAAAGCATTCTGTAATGCTCCATTTCAGCACACTTTTTGTTCTTCTTTTTCATTATGAGTTTGATGCACTTAGCGATGAGTTTGACTTCGAGATTCTTAGGTGCTTGGATCGACTCAACAGTTTTGGCATAATTAACCAAGCTATAGAATTACTTTCACAAAATACGATCGAGTAGAATAGTAGGGACATAATGTGCAAATCGGGTTAATTAGAATGAAGTTAGTACACAAAAGCACTCAAAACCCTATAATAAATAGAATCAAATAGCACTTTTGGGCACTAATCACTAATTCTACATTGGCCACTTTGAAGGGAGCTCCTTACTACATGCACAGCGTGTCAGTTTACTCGTGTCGTCTCGTCAAAGACAAAGACCGAGTGCGACATCACATCTACTATTGCCGTAGGGGCTGCGGGGAGGAGGCGGAGGAGGAGGTACGAGGATGGAGCGTGGTCTCAGCTTTGATATGTGACAGAAACTCCACCCATATTTCCAAGCTATTTTTTTTTTTTTTTTTTTTTTTACGTGAGAAATCCCCAGCATAATATTCGATGAAGCCAGGGGGTGCTACACAAAACCGAGACCTGGGGAAAGGTTGATGGAAGTGGGCCATAGCGCTGCGGGTTTGACATCAGGATATAAGCCCAGCGCAATAAAAGGGCGGGTCTTAGCGGACTTTGCCGCAAGATTCACCTCGTGACCCTGCAGAATACTCGACAACGGCCTCCCCATCACAGGAGACTCTCTGTAGAGCCCGGAGCCCATGATGCTCGAGGAAGCGGAGTACGGACTAATCGACCTCCCAGGAAAGGAATAGATGTGAGTGCGTGCTCAGTTGGATTCAAAGCCTCGACAACGGTCGAGTATGACCCGATCATGGCGGGCTAAGCCTTGCCATTCAATGGAAGTTTACAAGCAGGGTCTCACAGTGACTCCTAGGCGAGTAGTAAGACAAATATAAGACACCTCTGAGGCCCGAAGGTGAGAAAAAATGATCCTATACCTCAAAAGGTAAAAGGAATTCTTGAAGAAATTCATGTTGGTTCCGGTCGGACACATGCGGAGCGGGAGAACTCCGAGGGCGGATACCTTAGCAAAATTGGCAACAACCTCACAAGAAGACCTCAGCAGACAAACGCCTGTTGAATACCTTGCAGAGCCTTCTATAGATCTTTATTGCGAGGAAGTCGCCTTAATCGAGTCCAAGCCAAGTTGGATGGACCCCATTTGGGATTACTTAATAAACGGACGTCTACCCGACGACCCAAAAGAGGCCTCTAAGATTAGGACGAGGGTGACCGGGTTGTAATCATAAGGGAGGCTTTACAAGCGAGGTTTTTTCACACCCATCCTTAAGTGCACATGGGGAAGGCTGGCAGGCTAATACTCGGGGAAGTACATGGCGTATCGAAACATCAGACTGAGCATTAGCGAGGGAAAGTTTAAGGCGGGGATAATTGTGGCCCATGATACTCAGGAGGCCGCGACCAGGCCTAGTCGGGAAATGCAAGATTTGCCAAAGAGCACGCCAAAATCTCTCACCTCCCATCAGGCCCTTGACGTTGATCCTGAAGCCCTGGCCTTTCCAACGGTGGGGTTTGGACATGTGGGACCTCTGCCCCATTGGGAAGGGCGATGCAAATTCATCGCTCGTCAGCGATGGAATTACTTCACCAAGATAAGTGAGGCGAGCCTTTGGCCTCTTATCACTGAACAAAGATACACAGATTTTGTGCTGACGTTCCATAATATGCGGGTTTGGTATCCCGAGAGGCTCTAGTGTCGGACAATGAAAGAATTTGAGCCAATGCCAAGATTAGGGATTTTGTGCAGGAGCTCGAGGATCGGGTATTACTGGGTCTGTTTGTCATGATCTAATGGGCGGCGAGAGTCACCATCGAACCCTTAAAAGCGACATTGAGACCAAATTAGAATCTTAAAGGCAAATGGAGCATAATACCTCCGCGAGGATGTTGTAGGCCTCTGAGGGACTACGCGCCAGTCGTGACCTAGGAGCCCCGTTCGCCCAGCCTTTGGCAGACGATAGCCCGCAATCGGGAGTCGGACTAAAGTCCCCAAGGATCGAATTGGCAAGCATGGAACACAACGACGAGGCTCTCAGCCTAAATTTAGACCTCCTAGATGAAAAGCGTGAGTAGTTTCTAAAAACACCTTGGAAGGCCTAGAAAGGAGGCGAGGCGAGGGTATTGCAACCCAAAAAAGTCAAACCCGGGAGTTAGATCTGGTGGGCCTAGTCTTAAAGCTCACCCGGCAAGGAAAATCGACACATGAAAATTATGGCCCAGATGGGAAGGCCCCTATATCGTGACTCATTAATAATGGAGACACTAGATTAGGAAACTCAGAACAGGAGAGAGAGGAAAATTACCTGTTGCTTGAATAACAGAAGGCATCTCCCAAGATACATAGGCAAACACTGGGTTGCCTTAACAAGGCTCATTATGGGTTTCAGATGATAAAATATGGCTGAAAATGCCAGAGCGTCTCAGTGAGCTCAAACAGGAGATATACCAGAAAATTAGCTCCTCATAATAGAAATATTACAGTTATTGTTGAAAGGAAAATCTATAACAATTAAATGAGTTACATTAGATTTGTAATGCCAGGTGATATCATGTGCAAAAATACCCAAGAATATGATTCAAGTAGTTCCTGAAAAGAAAAAAAAGAAAGAAAAGGAAAGGAGGAAATGAGAAAGAGGGAGAAGGAGAAGAGAGAGAAGAGGAGAAAATGTGAAACATTGCAAAGTGTACTCTCTGAAACGCAATTCTGCAACACTGAAGCTAGGGGAATAAATCACTCCCATGGGGGACGGGAAAACACAGCTCCGCCAGGCGAGAAATCCTGAGACAAACCAGGAATACAGATGAACCCTGAAGGAATGGAAGGCGAGCCTTGACACCTGGGTTCAGTTAAGCTGAAGGAAGGAAAGGAATTAGAACCATGTGGCTCCATCTTGGAGGGCATGGTACATAAAGGAGGCTAGGCACTGGAAGAGTCTCTGGAATTAGTTTGATTTACTGTAATCGAGCACGTCAAGGTAAACATCTTTTAAGGGTGGGTCAGCGACCCTGCGACTGGGTTTTGAGGCTGGAGCTGCTACTGGGACATGGGCCAGGAATTGGTTAGGCTCGATGATTTAAACCCCTGTGAGGCCTCTAGGCGCCGAGCCTCAGGTGGCTCGTGGGAGCTCTTGGGCCGGGAGGCCTGGGCGCCCTGAGCCACCTCAGTGGCTGGGTTGACGACTGGAGCTCACTCTCACTGGGACAGTGCGACGAAATTGGTTGACCTGAACAATATGACCCGTGGGCGCCAGTCGAGAACACCGTGGCTGGTTTGATCTTTTGGCTGGGAGCCCTTAGCGGGACTCAAAGCCGAGCCTTCGTTTAGAGGCAGGCTGAGCTATCTGCTCAGGGCCATCTGCCGGGCCGAGTGGGTTAGGCTGGAGACATGTGGCCATCTGGGCCTCAGGCGCCGGCCATCAGGCTGGGTTGTGAAGGCTCTTGGCTCAGGAAGGGCCAGCCCCTGGGGGCCTCAAACAGGGCTCTCAGGGTTCCCAGTGGGAAGCTGGGACCTTCTGTACTAGAGCCGTGCAGGCCCGGGAGTGGTTCAGGCTCTGAGCCATTACTTGGCCCATGGATTTGGGTGAGAGCCTCAGATGGCTCCAGTTTTGGGACTCTTAGAGCTCGAAGAGGGCCTTTCAGCCAGCTGGAGGCCAGAGCGACACAGTTGATGGGCTCAGCTTACTCCTCTCAAACATCTGAGCCGAGTGAGTTCTGTTGGGCGGTGTGGCCCCATAAGACCTCCAGCTAAGAAAGCCTAGAGTAATGGTTTTTCATTCCAGGAGGCGCCAGGCCGAGCCTCTGTGTGACTCTCAGTTAACGGAGCTTGACCCTGCCTACCTGGGACCGTGGGCCGAGGTGGGTTGGGTGGGACATGCCTCTTGTGGCCTGGGGCCTCGGCGCTCAGAGAACATGGGTGGCTGGTTTTGGGATCTTGGGCAGGAGGGCCTCAGGTGCTTTGTGGGGACCTCGACAGGCTTAGTTCCCCCAGATGGGCTGACTACTCTCCACCTCCTGGACCAATGTGGGCCGACGGATTGATTAGGCTCAGGTGTGTGCCGGCCATGAGCCTCAGGCAGCACAGAACTCCGATGGCCCAGTTTGCGAGCTCTTGAGGCTTGGGAAGGGGCCTCAGACCGGGGACTCAACATCTTGGTGCCCAAAGGCTTCGGCGCTACTCCTCCCATGGGGCCGTGAGCCCAGAATTGGGGTGGAGCTGGAGCATATCAACCACCGTGAAGACTCGCCCCGGAGCACCGTGGCTGGGTTTGGCTCTTAGGCTGGGAAGATAGCTCCGACCGCTCTGGGACTCAGCCAGGCCTGGTTTTTAAAGGGCTTTCAGCTTGCTCTCTGGAACCATCCTGTGAGCCCACTTGAGAATCACCGTTGAGCTGGGACAATTGCATATCAGACCTCCGGCGCCGAAACCGTCAGCTGGGTTTGAGAAGGGCTTTCGGCGCACCGCCCGGGCCATGTGCAGGCCGGGGGCAGTTCAGGCTGAACGTTCGGCCCCGCGAGACCCTCGCTCGGGTTGCAAAGGCCCAGCGCTGACTCAGACCATGACCCGGAGCGATTGACTCAGGGTTGACGGCTGGAACACCGACGTTTTAGATTTGAGAAGGCTCGCTCCGACTGGGAGGGCTGGGTTAGGCCATTGGTTGTGGGTTGACGAAGGCACAAGGCCAGAGCGTGGTGGGAGATCTAAAATGGTGTCGTCGGAAGGAGCCATCATGTTGGGGTCTGAGCCCGAAAAAAAAAAAAAAACAATGGCTCAACTGACAACAGATATGTGAGAGAATGGAACAATTGGGGTAAGAAGCGGGGAGGGTGAAGAGAGGGTGATTTCCTGTGATTCAAATCAGGGTCAAGTTGTTACGTGAGCGTGAAGCTGCTAGTGAATCATGGGGTGACCGTGTTTTTCTCACCATCGACGGGTCTGCTGCATGGGGGCTGCCTGACCATCGCGCATGTAACGTCGATGACATCGTGACCGCGTGATAGGACCTCGCCCTCACCGGCCCTCCCGGTAAAAGCCGGCACTCTTTGGGACCACACGTCCCATCACTCCTGTATTTGCCTGTCCCAGTTATCGATGTATGTCCATCACGCGGTAAAAGCACAGCTACTTGGGCCCTTATATACTCATAGAAACATCCCAACTATATCATGAGATTCTGAAAGTTAATGATCTATCTTGCTGGCCATCTATATTAAAATGAAAAACATTCTCAAGCATTTAAAACCGTCGAAGCCGTTCGACTGCCTGCGACCTCAGCATGGTGAGCCGTCTCCTGCTTGGCTCATACGTAAGTAAGTATCCTGAGCCGGGATGAGGCTAGTGCTCGTGGTGAGATCACCTAGTCTGGACTCATCTCCACTAATTGGTAAATGTTCCAAGATCAGAAAATCACAGTGAGCCAGTACCGTGGTCTTTGTGAATGTCTCAATGGAATCATCCTCAATGTAGGTCACTCTTTGAGCCTCTCATGCTCAGCCTAAAAACCTTGTATTGAGGCGCATTGATTCAGCTCAAGATTATTTATTTATCATTGTGGTCACACTGGATCTAAATGATTGGTTGTCTCCAGACAATTACTCATTGTTGGACTACTCTGGGGAATAATCTCTTATCATTGGGCAATGCCAGGCCAGTTGATGTTTTCATAGCCAATGGACACACTCAGATGTATATATCCCATTTAGTAAGAATCTCAGTTGGAGCATTTTTGTGTGGACCACCTGGGTCCATTGTTGTTTTCCCAAATGAGCCTGGGATGTTTTGGCCACTGTTCACCTCAGAAGCAGTTATCTTAAAGAAACTACCTCAGTACTCAAACTCTCCTCTCGGGTTTTGAATTGCATAATAGTAAAATTGCCACGGTATAGTTTGACCAAATTCCATGGCTGCATTGAAATATCTATCTTATGCAGCATCATTCACATCAGTTGATCACTGACATGTCCAAGTGCAATTTTCCACATTTCATACCAATCAGTCATTTCATTGGGCTAATGATCCATTCATAAAACGATGCTAGCGGGATCACTCTACCAGTCGCCATTACAGAAAGCTCTCATTTCCATATGCCATTCACTGAAGACAGTCAAAACTACAGGTTTCAGGATTAAAGTCAAGCTATCAATTCGTTCCACTTTGGCCGAGCTGCCATTTTCTGACCAATTCAAGACTCATCAAACATTATAGATTTATCACAAAAATTTACCATTTCCGACTATCGCGTGTAGGATCTGACTAACAATGGTGTTCAAAAATTCATATCGATTGGTCTGAGTTTGGGACGAGTCAATGACCTTATGACCTCATTAAATCAAACAATTGATATACAAGCAGAAGAATGGCATAGTGAGGAGGCTTCACTCTGCCAGGTTTAATCAAAACTCACAAATCAGATGCGTGTACTCTTCAAGTGTGAGCAGTTCCTCATCTCTCTGTCGGAAGGCTATGAACAAGTGGATCAGCATCTGTGCATAGAAGTTTCTCTCAAGAAAAAGCTAAAAATAAATAACTGTATTTCACCTGCGATTAGTTCTCCTTTTGAAGGAGGAAGATGTAGCACTAATAAAGTTTTTATCTTTTTGGGCAATAAACTGTGTTTATTTTGTCATATTTCCAAGTTTTATCTTTGAGCACTATCTTGTGAAGTCATTTCTAGTATTTCTCTCTCTACTCCCATACCATATATTTTGTGATCAGTATTTTTCATGTGACTTTAGTAGCATGATAATTTCACAAACTTTGGCAAGATATCAGAAAAGCATTATCAAATTAAACACATCTGAATTAAGTAGAAACCATAGTGTCAATTGATTTTGAGACAGATTAGGTAGAATCCATTCATCATCCAGATCTGAAGATAATTAAAGATGCTTGTGAAATATCTGCCAGCTTTCAATTTTGTATTAAATTACAGATTTTTGCCATTTTCTGAAATTGGAATTTTATGGATCTTCATAACCTCCAGTGGAATATGGTTCCTCTGAGCAGATCTGTGGGAGGGATATGCCCTCTGATGGCTGGGATCTGGAGGTTGATGGGCTGGGTAGACGTCAGCAGTGCTTCTCTGAAGATGATAGCCGAAACTCAGTGGAATCTGGGGCCTCAGTCTCAGTCATATTCTCAATAAGTCCTGCGTAGGAATCACTCATGAGTTCCATATGAAACCCGTGCTTTTCTGGTGGGCGATTCTGGAAGCATAAGCACCAGGAAGCTTTCGCGACGACTGAAATCGCTAAACTATTCATAAACCATCTCTAACCCGTTATGACGCTTTTTCTTCTGAACCGCGACAGCTCGGGGCGTCAACAACATCACGACATCGAGCTGGGCGGGGGGCGGTAAATCACGACCTGCGGCAGAAGTGTTTATCTGACTGCGAGCCATCTGCGTTTCGACGACCGGGCGCTCATAAAGCTGTTTCTGTACCGTCGCCACCACCGCCTGGCGACGTGGCGAAGCGCGAGGATACCTCAAATCAAACCGGCTTCGCGCCTCGCCGATTTTTGCGCGATCACGCGACCAGCGCTGGAAACCGGAAGCGCACTATGCCGACTTTGGCGACGTTACGTTGGTCGACGCGCGTTAGCTGAAATGATTGTACGCCACGCGCTTCGACCTGAGATCAACACCCGACTCGAGTTAAATCGAGGCCGCGGCGAGATCAGACTTACGGAGGTGACCCTTGGGAGGGTTCAGAGCCTAAAGCTTCCTCCCGACGGGCGGGCGCGGAGCCTCTTGGTCGAATCTTTGGGATGGACGAGACCGCGCCAGCATAGCTTCGACATTGGGTAGGAATTGCCATCTCAGTCGATTTAGCCCTTCCTCTTGACTCTTAGCCCTGAGAGAAGGTGGCTTAACACTGCGGGGGGGATTCAAGCTTGATGATAAACATGACCTCAAGCTGCTTTCAGCGATACTAGAGTCTTGCCTTTGCGATGGGAACGAACGGGGCTTTACCAGACTCGAGGCAGGGACCTCGTGGAGCGACAACTGCTCGCAGGCCCTTTCGGACGTGGGTAGAAGGGAAGAGGAAGACGCCCCCCCGAGTTTGGAACCTTACCCCAGCCGGGCAGTTCTTCTTACGAGGTCAGAGTTTTCCGCTACGCTCCGGGACTTCAGTAATGTCTCACGAACAAAAAGCTCTCCCTTAGTGGGCTTGGCAGCGGAAGGCCTGATGGGAGAGAATTTCATAGCGGAAGGAGGTGAAGGCCTGAGCGGCGAGGGCGGGTAGACCTCGAAGCTTGAAGGATGGGAATATCCGACTGATCGAAGCTCCGAGTAGGGGCGCGAGAACACTAAGCCAACTCCTGTGCTATGACATTATCTTGAAGTGAGATGGGTGAACACCTAAGAGGCACGGTCGTCACGAATTAGAATGCCCGCGACCTCACAGACTATACGAAACAAAACAATACTCACGTAGATTCGGGGTGGTCAGACAGCGAAACGCCCGGGGTGTCATCCTTGTCAAGAGAGGTCATACTCCCGATTACGGCCCTTCTTGAAGAAATGCACCTCCTTCTAAAGCCTATGGGAAGATGGAAGATCGAAGTACGAGAGGAGCAAGCACGCTGGAAAAATAAAGAGCCCTCGCGGATTCCTTCACGCTAAGATCAAGGAACAGCTATCGCTGGGAACAAGGCCCTTGTCCACGAAGAAAACCCAGTATGACGAATGCAATGATTAGTGAGGTTAGGAAAAGGACCGGACATTGAGTGTTGTAAAACCCCTTTATAAAGGGGTGTGAGGAAGCGAAGGCCAGTTGTGTCGAAGGCCACTTGAAAAGCACACCATCTTAGGTCACGGAGAGACCACGTAAAGATTAGCGTCGAGGGACCGACACGGACAGGAGGTCTGTAACGCCAGGCGAAAGTGGCCCCATACAAGGGACCGACTTTACTAGGTCCCACAGCCAAAGCATTTTGCACGGCGGACTTTAGATATTTCGATCCCCCGGGATACTTAATCTCGTAAATTCTCCCCTTACCCTTGTTCAAGGGAAAAGGGGTTCCCACAGGCGTCTCGAAGATCGACTCAGTACAGGCGGTCGGAGGCGCCGCCAGTCCGTACTGAGCAGGCGACAATAGGAGTCACCTCAAATCTTGTGAAGAAGAAGCGACCCCGGACCCGTGGTGATGTAGTGAGTAAGAGCAAAGCTTAGCCAATCTAGCCTGGCTCTCATTGTATTACTCGAAAGACAGGAAGGAAGAGCGCACCCGTCCCGGGAATAAAACAAAAAAGCTATCTCAGGCAAGGCAGAAAAGGACTCTGAAGTTGAGACCAGGTCACTAAGGGAAGAAATCGAACTCACTAAAAAGCAAAGAGAAAAACTAGGATCAAGGGAACACAGGCAGACGGTCGAGGAGGATGTTCTGGAAGAAACATAAAATAGCAGAAGAATTGGGAAGAAATAAAGCGAGCCAGAAAAGTCATCATTATCCACAGAGACAGCATAGCGACAAAGCCTAAGCGGTGGCAGGCGGCGGATCACACCGTCTGGCTTGTTCTGACCGCTTGCCCGCATACGCCCATGCCTGAGGGCTGGGGCAGTGATAGGGTTTGAAAAATAGTAGCCCAGCGAGCCAGCTCATTGGAGCAGAAGAAATGGCCCGTGAAAGCGCTGACCCACAGGCGCCGGCTAAGCAAGCTCAATTCGGCTCGCCCAGTAGATAACATGGGTAGTGGGAAGGCTGCACATTATATGAATCATACTAAATCTGTGATAAGGAAGTAGGATAATCCAGACATCTTATCCTGTAAATCCGTAAATCTCGTGTGAAAAAAGAGGATAATTCACGATAAAGCAGTTTATCTTGCGAGATCAAAGCGGATCACAATAAGGGAGAAGGATAAATTCTCTAATATTGCTCCTTCAATATTCCGCCATTAAATCCGATGTCGATAAAGGCAAAATATCCATCCAGTGGGAAGAATCCCAGTACCATCCGATTGGGGAGAGCATGCCTTCTTATATGTCGAGAGCCACACACCGCGGCGGGTGAAGGTCGCGCCAAATCCATCTGTGCTCTGCGGTCTTATGCCTCCCAGACGAGGGCGGCTTAGGCATCGGAGCGGCGGTGAAGCCTGTGGCCTTTTTCTTTCTTGCCTTTGCGGAGGAGTGCAATGCGGAACGGTGGACCCGGCCAGCGGCGGTACTGGTTAAGGCTCATGATCCTAACGCTCCGGTAATCCGGTTGAAAAAAAGCATCATCATACATCTTTATGGAATAATTTCTAATATGAAATCACAGGTTATTATTGGATATAATGAGGATGAAGATAAATATTAGAGACATATGATATTTCATTTGATACTTTAGAGTTGTTTTTTTCCAGATATGTTATAAAGTTGTTACTTTATTGTTTTTGTACTATTTAGCTAGTTAGTTTGATACTTTAGTTATAATAGTGTTCTAGCATTATTTATTTATTTAAGCTTATTTATTATTATTATATTGTTTAGATTCAATCATTTTATATATTAATTATTATTATATATTTGTATATTATTTATTTTATTGAAGAATGATGAATTTGTAAAATTAATTTTTAAGCGTTTTTAAGATTTTAGCCGTTTTAGCTTGTTTTTGACGTGCTCCCGCATGGACTAGAGGTGGTTGGTGTGCCCGAATATAAATGTGTCGGATTGGCTTATCCCCAAATTTTTAACTTCACGGCTCGAGATGGGCTATCGGGAAATGGAGTTAGGCTAGCAGCTTATCGACTTCCGTACCTTTCGAACCTGCTGCACTATTTGAGTAAGGTTTCAAGGACATTTAATCAAAATTCTCTAAATTTGACATGATAAACTTACTTCATTGTTTTAATTTTTTATTAAATACCTTATTAATTTTCAATGATAAAGGAGATGAGTAAAAATAATAAATAAAAATTGATAAATAAGATATTTAATGAAATTTCAAATTAATAAGCGTAAATGTGTGTGGCAAAAAGCTTAAAAGAGATATGTATTTAAATGAAAAATGAGTTGCCTTAAACAAAAATACCTGCATATAAATTAGATTTAAATCCTTGAAATTTAGGGGAGAATAATAACAATCAAATTTGCCATTTGTTATTTTCCTTGTCCCTACAAGCACCGGCTTTTTTTTTTTTTAAACTCTATATTCATTATTTGCTTGATATAAAACACTTTTTTTTCGAAGAAAAAAATAATTTTATTTATTCAAACTAGCAATATATCGATATAAACATAAAATCAAAATCACTAAAAACCATAAAGGATAAAACTATATCCGGGTTAATAGCATAATGAATTAATTCAAAACCTATACATTTGATAACTGAGCCTGCATATTTGATATTGCTATTATAACTATAATACATATGAATAAAGTTATGCAGTATATCGATAACCATTAATTTGATTTTTTGTCTTTGATCTTATATATTTTGCTTGTCTGAATCACTTAAACACTAACAAATTTTATATAATGACGATGAAAACCAAAACGTTATACCGAGACAATACAACCATTGTCCGCATCAAGATGACGATAACCGCACACACATCAAAGTGACAATAATCACACATACAATAAGACGCGACTAAATCACAAAAAAATTAATAAAAATATAAATTTGTGTGAAATAACTACTATAATGAGAAAAAAGAAAAGATTAAAAGAGGTATAGAAAGGTAATTTTATGCTAAGAATGATAAAAAAATAAATATTAAAAAATAAAAAGTTAAGAGAAAATAAGGCTAGATATAAAACACTTTTGTCTCTTCATAATCAACAACATATTACATCATCTTGAAATGCCATTTGTTACATTTTAAGCCGTTTAAATTCCATAGAGCCAAATATAAACTCCACCTTGGTAAAATTTACATTTTTTTTTGTTTGTCTTCAAGTTTCAAACTTGAAGATAAAATAAATAAATAAATTAGGTTAAAGATAAATAACTAAAGTTCTTATAAATATAATATTTCAAGCCAACACCAAGGCCCATGGTGTCATCAAGGCCCAAAGTTCAAGTTACACTAAAAGTCTAAAACAAGAGAAGGCCCAAAATTAGTAAGAACGGAGCTTCTTTAAGACTCCGTCTAAAAATAGAAGTTTGTATGTACAAATTTTTGTGACACTCAATGGTATATTTTATCTTATCTCTCCTTCGTCAAAAAAATAAAAGAAAAAGAAAAGACAAGCGTGAATCGCTTATTGCCTTTACAAAAATGACAAGATATGAAATGACATTTTTAAAATAATCCAATAATGTGTTACTTGCTGCCAATTCTAAATGATAAAAGAGATAGAAGTGTTAAGGAAAGGATTCAAACTCAAACTTCATATAACATAAGATACTATGTAAAATAAATAGAAGTAAAAAAAATTCAATTATTTCATCAGTATTGCTTAGGGAAAAGAAAAATAATATAATTGAACAAGTATCACAAATTATATATTAAAAGACATCTTCAAGTTATGCATATTCACCCAGTTTAAACAGAATTAACTTTTTCCATATCGAATAATATTACAATGGTATTTACGGTGGTTATATATTTAATTGGGAATGGTTAGCAAAATTTGATTAACTTAATAATTGGTGAATTATAGAACCTAAATCGTATGAGATGTTTATATCACCGTATCATAAACTTGAAGAAGAGAATCAACAAAGATAGTAAATTCATATTAATACATCCAAAGATAACCTTAAATGTTGCTATAAAAGAAAATATGACAAAAATATTTACGTTAGTTTGTCCTTATAAATCATTCAAAAGATTCATTTTAGTGACATTAGGTAAAACATCAAGTGATGGACAACTTTTATCCCAAAAAGGATTCTAAGATCTCTATATATATATATTTTTTTAAGAAAAAATACTAAGAACTGATTCTGAAAACAACCCCAATATCTTATACCTTTATTCAAATTATGAGCCACTGTGGCTCTTCTCCATGATTAGATCAAACAAACCAATCCATTTTACAAAGCATGAAATTGAATCAATCTCTTTTAGTATTCCCTTTTTTTTTCTTTAATTTTGGATGGAGGTCTATGTGCTGGTAGGATGGAATAACTACTTCCCTAGATGCTAGAAAACAAAAGCCTATAGGTTTTAGGCAACCTTTTTAAATAAGATGATCCTATAAAATAATTATGTAAGAAGACTTTTATGTCCTCTCAGATTTTTATTATTTTCACGCTTTCACATTATACTTTATTTCGGTATTATCAGATCCTTATATTTTTTCTTCTTTTTATTTTCAAATAAAATTCTTCCCATATCACAATAAAATTACTCGACGTTAACACACAATGATTACACTTAAAAAATAAAAAGACTATAAAAAAATAAAAATAAAAAAAATTTAAATGCCACATATATTAATTAATTTATTAACATGCCCTCTCCCTCTCCCTCCCTCTTTCGTTTTATTTATCGTATTTATTTCTATATGCAGAGAAATAGAAGCAGATTACGAATCCAGGCTTAGTCATTTGAAAAAAATATTAGTATTAGACGTTAAATTTAGAAAAATGGAAGAAGTTAAGGAGAAAATGTCGGAACAGACCATCTGCGTAATTATGGGAAGTTTGCCGCAAAGATAAATGTCAACAACTAAAACCAAGGCGTATTTTGTGCATGATGATCAAAATCTATATAAAATAAAAGCATGTTGACGTGAATGCTCAAAATAAAAGATAAGGACGAACGGTAAAACAATAAAAATGGCAGGACCTCAAAATGGGTTTTGCCATTATAAAATAGTAATTTCGTATAAATAATTCAGATTTTATGTACTTAATTAACTATATTAGTTTTTCGAGGCTGGTTTTAAGTGATAAATATAAAATGAGTAAAAGTAAAAATAAAATAAAAAATCATCGATGTGATGTTAGTTATAGTGATAAAAGATAACGATAAAAATATTCCATGTATCAATGAAAAGTACCAAAAAATACTATCTGCCTAAAACTATGGGCACGATTTTCTAGCATCTAGGGAAGTAGTTATTCCCATAGGATAATAACAGTACAAATACCTGACAGGTTCGCTAGGGGAGAACTCCATCCAAAATTAAAGAAAAATGGAAGGAATGCCAAAAGAGATTAATTCAATTTTATTGCGTTTGAGATTTTCTATATCATTTTCCTAAGAGCTCTACAAGAAGGTTGTTTCGAAGATAAGAATCCATGTAGTCCGGACTAAGGCTGTCTCTTGGTGTAGAGATGTGTGAGTCTCGATGAGTCCAAACTATGGCTGGAACTGACGTGGAATGCAAGTCATTTATAGAGCTAGGAAGACCAAGATACTCGAGGAGCAAATAACATATGGGTAAGAGATTATTTCGATAAAGATAAAGATTAAATCAAGGAGATCGAATTATCTAAGCTATCAAACCAAAATTGGAAATAATCTAGGATTTTGTTATGAAGAGGATACTTAAGTAGCAAGTTTCCTATTTCTATGAGATAGCTTAAAGGAAAGTTCGGATAATTCAAGGTAGGGTTGGAGTCATATTAAGATAATGATCCAACCTTATCTAGTCTTCCATAACAGAGGTTTTTGTAAGATGCTCAACATGAATTTCAGGAGCAGAGTTTGAAGAAGAACAAGCTAAGTTCGGATGTGTTAAGAGGGTGCAAGCATATACTACAGGTATCGTACTAAAGTCTTTCATCTTGATTTAAAGATGACGTTATTTTCTTCATCTTATTTGGAATGTACAGGTTACATAATGCTCTTAGTGGGGAATGGTAATGAGTTCATTTTAAATTTCATTATGAGTGATTGTGTTTCATAGAACTGCCATGGTAGAGAGAAATTTGCATCAATATATAGGACTAATTGTAACTTGAATAAAAATAAGTGGAAATCCTTGTACATGGCACAACCCGTAGACATAGGCAAAAGTTAATAACTACTTAAAATTCTATGTGCCTTTACTTCATCAGAATTATATCACATATGCTCAGGCACACTAAGTTCCACAGGTTCAATGTACAACTATTAGGGTCCTAACGATATCATAATCCGAAACATTAGGACTATGAATTTGGAACAACATTTATATATACAATTGGTATTAGAGTGGGTGACTCTAACTTATTAAGTGAGATCCTTGGTCGCCTTTTGTGTTTTGAGTGCAAAGTTTAGATGGATCCAATGAAGAATAAAATGTCGATAAAAAGCTCTTGTATGCTTGATGATGGTAATTGGTTTTCTCAAAAACTTTTTGTAAATAAATTAAATAAAAAGATAAAGATAGAAAGTGCAAACTCGGATTTATAGTGGTTCGGCACCTTGCCTACATTCACTTCTCCTAAACATTCAACTGGTGCGGGTTCCACTAGTGTCAAGCTCTAACCCAAGCTTCTTCCTTTTACACTTGGATTTTGGCTCCAATGGACACTTCACAAATCCTTTAAGCTATACACACTTGAAGCCTTTTTTAATGCTCTACGAGACTCTCTCTCTCTCTAGCTCTCAAGATGGATCAAATACAACTCAAGCTTATGATAAATACAATGCACTCTAGAATATGCTAGTGAAATGAATGCACAAAGAATCTAGATTGAGAATTAATCGGCAAGAGAAATGGTGGTTGAGAGAATAAATACAACAAGCCTCATGATAATAAATGATCCCTAAAACTTAATTTATAGAGGGGAAACTTGATAGCAAATTAAGCTGCTAACTAGTCAACCGTTTCATTAAATACACTAGTCGTTGTGTATTTAATGCGTTGTAGGTTACCGTTTTATAGTCGTTGGACTTGGCTAACTACTAAATCGATCGACCGTTTACTCAACTAGTCAACCTCTTGCTCTTCTAGTTCGATTGATGAGCTACTGCGCATCTAACCGGTTGAGTTACACAACTCATCTGGTTCCCCAAACTCCGTCGATCATTTCATCGACCAGTTCCAGAAAAGAGTTACTGGACCCAAACAGTTGAGATACACCTCTCAGCCGGTTGGTAATCGGTTTACCAGTTCAATCGGTAGACCACAATCGATTCACCCTAGAAATGCTTAAACTCGTATGTTTTTTATTTAAAACTTTTATAAACCTTAGGTATTCAATTGAAGCACATTTTTGAATTATAAAACCTAAGGTTTTATGCTCAAACTCGATTTTTCAAAGAATATGCAATTTTTAGACTTAAAAACTGAGTTGAGAGTGATGTATGATAAATGATAATATCCTAAGTGCACCAATGCTATCACCTTACAAAGATTCCTAAGATTACAAAGTCTTCATATTATGCTTGAATTTGGAATCCTGGTTTTCTTTACTTTTTGAACTTGATTTTGATTCAAATCTTAAATGAATGATCTAGTCATAAGATTCATAATCGCTCGCCATCTGTCACTCATCTCAAGTAAACCGTTAGTAACTAATTACCTTGGTTTGTTATCATCAAAACCTCAATTAGAGGTACCCTTGGGCCAATAAGGAACATCTTGACTAACCTACAATCCTCACATTAGGACAGTGTAATCTTCAAGGACAATGCTAGAGGAAGAATTATAGGAACATGTACTTTAATCTTTCCTATCCTGTCCAGTCTGAAAGAAGTATTACTTGATGAAGGGTTAACGGTAAATCTGATTAGCATAAGCCAACTATATGAAGAAAACTTGTTTGTTAGATTTACAAAAGAAAAGTGCATAGTAGTTGACCGAAATCAATACCAAATCATGGATGGAAGAAGGTCCTCTGACAACTGCTATCTGCTAACCTGTATCAGGGTTGGTACACGGGAAACTTAGCTTCAGCAGTTCAAACACACATGCAACAATATACCATTGAACATAGCCTTTGGACATCTAAGTCCGGTATTTGCATATATAGAGACAGGATTCGGTCAAACAAACGAGCTTAATGATAGGCGTATTCGTGTTTTGTATTAAGAATATGCAGAAAAATATATAAAAAGAGGTTTCAGCCCCCATGCAAGTATACGCTGTTAATAAAGTGAAGCAACACGGATATCGAATTCCTAATGTACAAAAATGAGGATACTAAGTACCAAAATTAGAATACTTTCTAATATCCAAAACTAAATACCCAGATAGTAAAACAAAATTTAAACTAAACTAATGAAATTTCTATATCTAACTAATAGAAGTTCTAAATTAAGGGATACTAAAAGATGATAACCTCTAGCGCACTTGGTGCAATTAGACAATCCTCTTAGATCTAAGTCAAAATTCTACTCATTGTTTCATGAAAATGCTTCTGGCTACGATTATTGTCTTAATTCTAATTATAAGCCCCTCTCGAGGTTGAATAACCTACCAATCCAACACTAGGTCCTTTGCTTCGCCAACCCCAAGCATTAGAGATGCTTTAAGATCCAAAAGCCCCACACGCCTCCTAATTACCGATAATTTCTACACTAGGCCAGTCACTGGGTTGGATTCATCTATGTCTAGTTCTTTACTCCTCTCGTGATCTTTCTTGCAAAGAACCACTGTTCATATTATTGAGACAGCTAGAAAATCAATATGTAAATAGAACTTCTGTAAATACTCGAAATATACCCTAGTCGTTTCTTTGTCTGTATTGTGGTATTTTGTAGGCATAAATTGAATTTTTCTATCTTTCAATGCTAAACATAAATTTAGAAACCCTAAAATTGAACAAGACATAAAAGGACAAATTGTAAATTGTCAGAAGAGCGCATAAAAGTCATAGTTGATAAGATTCGAGGCCAAAGTGGAAATAACATAAATATTAGTAATTAAATGGAATAGGGAGGACTAAAGGCAAATAAAACAAAGTTGAATTATAAGGGATGGAGACAAAATATCCTATTTCATTTCCAAACAAGAGATATATTAGAGGAGGAATAAGAATAAGAAGAAGAGGAAGAAAGATGAGCAAAGCAAAGGTATGAATTAGCATGGAATAGTATGGAATTCTAAGAATTGTATGATCGAAAAGGATTTTGTATATAAACTACTTGCTGGGATTTCTAGGTTTTCTTGGATATTAGTCTTGCTCCCTCTAGGGTTTGTTAGAACACATCATAACTCTAGATTTAAGGGAAGTCATTGAAAATCCTAGTTGATATCAATTAGATATGGAACCTTCATATGTATGGTTTTGTAAAGTTTGGTGAACTTTGGCACTAATCCTGATTCTTTTGGCCACTAAAAGTGTCAGGGAGTTATTTGGAGAGATTTCATGTTGGTTTTTTTATGAAGGATGGAATAGAAGAGAATTATGGAAGAAAGGTGAATGAAAAAGGGTGAATTCTGCCATTTCAAGGCAAAACTGCACCAGTACCTCTGACTAAATAAAAGTGTGCCTGCACTAATTAATGCGCAGGCAAAATGGTACCGGTACTATCCAAAGTGGTATCTGCATCCACTCCCTCCAAAACCGGTTCTAAGACCGGGTACCAACTTAGCGGCACCGTACCACTAAATTCCAACCCCTGCTTGGTATTTTGCATCGACAAGCTATAATTCGCAT
This sequence comes from Tetrastigma voinierianum, assembly GCA_016808115.1. Lineage (NCBI taxonomy): Eukaryota > Viridiplantae > Streptophyta > Magnoliopsida > Vitales > Vitaceae > Tetrastigma > Tetrastigma voinierianum. The sequence goes on from JAEQBH010003196.1 coordinate 2,767,426, forward strand.
ACCGAGAGATATAATTCTAATAAAACATTAATAAGTATGAGCAAAGAAGATATGAAGTGAAAAATGAACTGTACCTTGCCTCGGAGAGTTCGATGTGGGCAAACTTCATGCCCTATAATAAGCTGTGAAGTTTTGCACATATAATCGTAGGAATGCCTGCCACTGCATTAAATGACACGACACTTCCGTTACGTGGGCGGACATCGCCTGCTTAGTACTGCACTCGATTAGTGCTACGACACTCTTGTTCGTTTCTAAGACTCCCGTTTAGCACGACACTTCGGGCATCAGATAGTATCTTCTCGAGCACTTATCATACTGCCTCACCATTTATTGATTAGTCTGTATTCCTACGCCATATGACAATAATCGAATGAGAAACATTTATGATACAAATGTGTATCGCTCGACCATAGTACCACGGGTACTTCGAATAAGAATAAGCTCAGAATCCTACTGAGATCCAACAAGCATAAAGTCGCTATGGGCACAATTATGAGTCATACGAGATCCGTATAAAGCATAAGTATGTTAAAGATAATTATATAAGTTCCTTATATGAATGCATACAAATTCTGATATCTCATATTACGAGGCTTTACTATAATCGTATATGCATATCATGCTCTACTAAGCGTAGAAAGCTTAGCACGGGTTTTCAATCCGTAGGTAAGAAGGAGACAAGTGATCTTCTCGTGATTCCACTGGCGCAAGACACTATAGGTTCATCATCAGAGGTCTGCACTTTGGATCACAAATAAATGCATGTTTTGTATATGTAAATGGGACTCGGGATCGATGGTAGGACATCAGAACACCACTTCGTGGTAGTTTTATTATGTATTTTTTTTATACAATATGTTGATACAGTTATAAGACTTGGACACACCAACGTCTGATAAAACAGGTAAAGAGTCCTAGTTTATAGTCTCGCGCCCCGAACTCGGTTCGGATCCGCCATTCGGGTCGGACCTGGAAACGGGGTGTGACAGAACCAAGCATAAATCAATAGATAGACAATCACAAAGAAACAATAGAAAAAGGAAAATTGACGAATAAATATAAGATTCATGTCTAAAATCAACCAAAACCCTAGACTACAAAGTTAGAATATAATAGAGGTTTGATACATCATAAACTTAGGATAAAACATGAGAAAAGAGGAAAAAGAAACTATAATGATCAAATGATGGTGAGTCTCGAATTTTCTTCCACAATTCTCATGATCTTCTCCCAAATCTTCAAAAAATGGCTCCAACCTTCTCTCTGTCCCAAGTGTAGATGAAGTCCCTTCTCTCGAGCCTCAGTCGCCTCCTGTTTTGGGTCAACATTTAAACCCCAAATTCAGTCAAATTATTTGAAAATCGACCTAAACCAACCCCGAACGTTGGGCGGACGCTGCTTTGACAACATCGCGACGCGGCATGTTGCGTCACGCCACTTCTCTCGCAACGTCGCAACATTGCTACAACTTTCCTGTTTTTGCACCAACTTCATAATGCCATAACTTTGTCATCCGAACTTCGATTTAGGTGATCTTGGACTCGTTGAAAATATTAGAGAGTGTAGAATCTAGATATGGCCAGAAAGAACACTTTAGAAATGATGATAAAGACGTAAGTTACAAAATGCTCCAACTGGTCACTTTTGAGCTTTCTTCTCTTCTTCCTTCAACTACCAAGAGTCATAACTTGATCATTTGAAGTCCAAATGGAGTGAATAGGGTCTCTTTGGAAAGTATGAGAAGTCTCCTATCCATCCATATAAACATTGTAGCCATTTGGGATCATCTTGAAGCCGAAAACATCAAAATATTATTGCTGCATGTGTAGTTTAATGATTTTTGGCTTTATCTCTCTTTGTTTTTGCTCCATATTGGCTCATGGTTAACCTAATCACAAATTAAACATTTAGAGCATTAGATCACTTATTTATATAATAAAACTACTAAAAATATAGCAAAACATATTGATAAAATGAGTATAAAGTATACTCATCACACCCCCAAACTTAAATATTTGCTTGTCCCTAAGGAAAGGAAACACAAACATAAAACAAAAAACACTAAAATAGATATGAGTATGAGTATGGTGCTAGTAAAAGTTAAGAGAAAGCTTGGCAAAGTTCTAAGAAAACATGTTAGCAAAAAATGGGATCCCAAAACATTTATCATCTCTTAAAAAGACTATATCTGTTAAATGGTATGTTGATCAAGACAAGTTTTGCCCCCAAGCCCTCAATAGATCTTTCCTAAAGGGACTCGGTGCAAATAATGTTTTAGGTCTCAAGTATAGACTAAGGTTCCAAAACACTCTTCAACTAAACTAAACTCACTCTATTTGAAAGAAAATTAACCAAAACATGATAAGAACGCACATTTTATTCAACAAACTAAACTAAGCAAGAGAAGCCAATGCTAAGGAGTTTTAGAAAAGTGTCCATGTAGCGGGGATCCATTGGTGACTTCCCACCAGTTGGTTAAGGGCACCGGGCATTTAGTTCCCCTCGAACTTCACCCTTAACACTCAACTAAAAACCAAAACACCTACTTGTGAGTAAACTCACTTATTTGTTTGTTTGTTTGTTTTTTTTGTTTTTGTTTTTTTTTTTGTTTTGCTTTGCTTTTTCTTTTTCTCGTTTTCTTTTGTTTTTTTTTCTTTCTTTTCGGTTGGGGCACAATGACAATCCTCTTTATTGAGGTGTCCCATCACTATAGAAGTTAAAGTCTCTCAAGGTAAATTCAATTTGAGAAAAAGAGGTTGGAGCCAAAGTGTATAAATGAGACCTAGTGTGTGTGTGTGCATGTATGAGTTTCATTAAGAAATGATTCTGTGAAACAATGGGCTATTCAAAGTGAAGTCTCCCACAACCAAAAGATACCCAAGTCCTAAATCAAACAAATGCAAAGGTGGTCCCAAATTTGACTAAGAAACAATTTACACAAACCAATGCATTCTCAAAAGCATTACTAAGCACCAACCTAACTCATGTGAGACACAAAACAAACAAAAGAAAGAAAGAAAAAACTCAAGCAAACGACAACCAAACAACTAAAAATAAATAACTAAAATACGTAAGAAGATACAAAAGCTAGATTTTTGAACAAAAAAAAAAATTAAATTCTTGAATTCATCCCCCCTCTCCCAAATTTGAATTAAATATCATTCTTCAATGTGAAAAACAAAAACAAGAATGGATAATGAGCACTTCCCCTGAGGTTGATCAAGTCTCCGAAAGTTGCTCAAATGAATATGACTTGCTTGAAAGGTGTTAAGAGGGATAGACTTTAGTTCCAAATGATGATAGGCTAAAATAGGAAGCATATATGAATGAAATGAGGGAGGACGTTTGAAACTGATTTCCTTTGTTCAATTTTTGTTCTTCAACCTCCAAGATACTATAGACTTCCACTTTTCAAGATTCCACCTCCATAGCCAACTTGAACTCCAAAACTGGAAAAACAACACTAAGAAACACAAGATCAAGAAAGAACATTTATTCAAAAACAAACTTAAAAAGTACTAAAATAAAAAAAGAAAAGGAAAGGAAATTTTTTTGAACTGCTGCCTCCCAAGAGCCTGCCTGCAGCCCGTTGGGATTGTACCACCACGTGTATATGTTGGTGATTTTGGCCATTGTCTCTCTAAGAGACGATAATTGTTCTCAATCAGCAACTTGAGCACATATTCTTCCAAGATCATTATTTTTTGATTTTCTATTTTGATTTTTATTTTTTTGTTCACAATGGTGGCTTCCATTTCCTTAAACAACTTAATAGTGCACTCCTTTGTCTTAGGAATAGGGTTCGGCTTCTCATTTTTCAACTCTTCATGCATCTCCCCCCATGGAGCCATCTCCGTAATAGTCTTTACAACTTCATCATTTATCTTTTTTATGTGATTTGAGTAGTTGCTCATCTTCCTTAATAACCAAGGCTTCCAAATTTTTCGTGATCATTCTCCACTATTTGAAACTCTCAAGTTCTATTACTCTTAGTTGATTTCTTCATTGTAGCTCCTAGTTTTTCTTTCAGATTCACCCTACAAGAGTAGATGGTACTCTCATTGTCCTTTTAAAGGACATTGTAGTCATATTATCCCTCGTTTTTTCATATATTTTGTCGCTAGTTCTTCTATACTCATACTCTCCTCTCTTTAGGTTGTTCTTTCAAATGTGGTGCTGAGTACCGTATGGCCATTGGAGCCATCTCTTCTTTCAAGCTCTTGAATGGTGTAGGCTGAATTTGAATGCTAGCCCTTGTCAATTCCATGAATGGAACTTGAGATGTTGCACATTTATCATAAACTCTTTCCAATTCAGCCATGGCTGCCTCTAACTTTGTCATTCTCTCATGTGGAGGTTGACTTTTCTCATGGCGATTCAAGAAACCAGAAAGCAATCCCAACCCAGGCTGATCCAATCTCCCTCGGTCGATAAAACTAGAAAACTGAGATCAAAAATATGTGTGGACCAGCTGAGTTCTTCTTAATCATCCACGCTTCTTCTAGTCTTCGATCTTTGACTCAGGAGATTGAAGAGGTTATAGCTGTATTCCGGCTTAGCGTTTCGTGTGGTGGTGGCTCATCCTGTGTACCTGAAGATTGCTCTGGCAACATAGGGTACCTGCATTGAGCTATTACAATCCATTATTGGTATGGTGTTGCTGGGTACACTTGACCCCCTCACTTGAGTTGTCACTCTTTATGCTCCATCGACCAATTGTCGATCTTTAGTTTCAGCTTTAAGCAGAGCCAATGCATTTGTCAACTCGCTGATCGGATCCATTATGATTTTAACCTGAAAATTTATGCAAAAAGAAAACAATGGCAAAAACTTGATAGGTGTATTCGTGTTTTGCGGCTAAGAATGGCAAAAAAAAATACAAAAGAGTCGTTATTATTTCGGCGCAAGCATATGCTTATCATAATAAAGTACCTGTAAGACCACATCGAATCCACGTTTTCTTTTAAAATGCATGCTAAGTACCAAAATTAGAATATCAATATCCAAACTAACAATCAGATAGTAAAATAGAATTCATAAAAACTAAACTAATGAATTCAAATCTAACTTGTAATGAAGTTCGCAAACTAGGGTCACCAAGAGATGATAAATCTTGAGGTGGCACTGTTAACGGACAACCCTCTCTTAGATCTAAGTCAAATTCTACTCTATCAAGTTCATGAAAATGCTTTCCCGCGACTCTTGTCTAATTTAATTATACTTCGAGGCCTAATAACCTACCACCAACACTAGGTCTGCTTTTCTAACCCTAAGCATTAGAGATCCTTTAAGATCTAGTGTCCCACACGCTCCTAATTACTGAGCACTCATACTACAAAGTTAATTAGGTTGATTCATCATGTCTGCTCCTTTACTCCTTCTCAGTCTGCAAAGAACCACTCACTATATTGAGATTAGCTAGAAATCAATATGTAAATAGAACTGCTACGAATCAATAGATGGACAACTTATAGAGAAACAATAGAAAAGAAAATGATTTAATAAAGATAGTATCCATGTCCAAATCAACCAAAACCCTAGATCGGCAAAGTCAGGAACATAATAGAGGTTTTATTACATCACAAACTCAGATAAAACATGAGAAAAGAGGAAGGAAACTATAATGATCATAAATGATAGAGTCTTGATTTTCTTCCACAATCTTCATATCTTCTCCTGGTCTTTCAAAACAGCCCAACCCCTGGTCCTGTAAAGTGTGGACAAAGTCCCCTTTTCCGAGCCCTAGCCACCTCCATCTTTGTTTCCTTGGGGTTTGAGCTTTAAAACCCCAATTCTCAAATCAAAGTTTGCTGAAAATCGACCCAAAACCAACCCCGAACGTAACGACGTCGTTTAGCAACGTTGCGGCGTCAAGATGCTGCGTTTCTACAACTCTCTTAGAGAGTGTAGAATCTAGATATGGTAAGAAAGAATACTTTAGAAATGATGATAAGGATGTAAGTTACAAAATGCTCTAACTGGTCACTTTTGAGTTTCTTTTCTTCTTCCTTCAACTAACAAGAGTTATAACTTGGTTATTTGAAGTCCAAATGGAGTGAATAAGGTCTCTTTGGAAAGCTTGAGAAGTCTCTTATCATTCCATATAAACATTGTAGCCATTTGGGATCATCTTGAAGCTAAAAACATAAAAATAGTGAAGTTGCCGCATGTAGTTCATGATTTTTGGCGATTCTTTGTTTTTGCTCCATATTGGCTCATGGTTGACCTAACCACAAATTGAACATTTAGAGCATTAGATCACTTATTATATAATAAAATACTAATATAAGCAAAACATATCGATAAATGAGGTAAAGTATACCACTACTAACAGCCTACACATGATCTCCCACTAAGTACATCAATAAGTCAGCTAGGACTGCTACACTTGGATCTTATAGGGACCATGGATAAAAAAAACATTGAAAGGAAAATGGTCATCTATGCAGAAGCCATAAGGACAACAAGCCTCCATCTAGAATAGTCGTACCTATGCCCCATAAGTTACTCAAATCCGCATGTGATTGGAAATAGGAATTTTATCAAATCAAGGAATATAGGAACACCTTACAAAGAATGAATAGGTCAAAGAAGATGCATGCTTTCTAAGGAAGAAAGAATGCTTCACTGGGAGATCCAAAGGGGTCAAATAAGGAAAGAAAAACCCTCCTGATCCAACAGGAGTTCGGACTACCTCAAGAACTAGACATCCAGGCCTAAAGGTTATTCTACCCATGGGTGGAATATCTTAGGACATGAATAAACAAGACAATAAGCTTGTTGTGAGAAATGAAGAAAGCATGGTTGAAAATCAATGCTTCGTGACTACTAGACGCTAGAACGAATATGTGAAAGAATTTGCAAGACACCAATCAAACCACATAGTGAGTTACTCTCTAGTAACATAGATAGAAGGGACAACCACGGCTTGAGGATGCACACATGATGTGTGGATGAAGAGCTTGTTAAGGATTTTGGAGTTTCAAAGGAAGTCCTAACTCCACACTATAAGAACTAGGGAGGAATCAGGCTCTACAATCAAGAAGTGGATGCACTCGTGCATGTGTTTTCAAACTTTCTCGATAACTGCAATGAATTGCCCGTTTAAAAATGGATGCCGTGAAAGAAGGTGGGAATATAACGCCCCAAAAATACCCTAGAATTTTTATAATAATTTTATTATATATATTCTGGGTATGAATTGAGCCAAACTTGGGTTTTTCCAGGAAAATTGATAAATTGACAAATTGTGAAATGTAAATTTAAAGTGTGAGCATATGACGATTCTTATATACAAATTGAGAAATTGATTGAACCCGTAATCAGACCCAAGTGAAAAGGGAAAATGTGAAAAATTGTAAATGAGACCTAAGGGTCAAATGATAGCTAGTCAACGCTCACCTCCAGATAGTGCATGAAGCATGGAATCGTAGGGGCTATATGGATACCATGTCAGCATTGTGTATTAAGTTATAAAATGAAATGATAAATTTAGTAAACTAAATTTGGGCACTAGAACGAGGATAAAACTAATTACATAAGGGATATAAAATCATAAGGAGAAGATGGGCCATAATAGAAGAAACAAGTCGACGGTAAAAATTGTATATGGTTAATTTAATTGCAATATGGAGAATTATAGAGCAAAGGAGGTGGAGACAAACAAATTGTTTGTCTCATTTTTCAAGCTAGGGCAAAATAGTATGAGAGGAGAAGAAGGAGAAAATAAGATAAGTAAAGAGGGAAGAAGAAGGAGATGAGAGCAAGACCATAAACCAAGTATGCTTTGTCTTGAGCATGGTATTTTCAATTCGCTGCTTTCTGCCAGACAATATTCTTTGTTCAGTGGTTTTGTGGAAGAGATCAACAAACTCCTCTAGATTGTTGAGGTTATGTTGTTAAAAAACCCTGAATTTGCCAGAAACAAACATAATCATCATATTTATACAGTTTTGTAAGAATCAAGACCTCGGGTTAACATAAAAGTTCGATTTTCACCATATTTTAGGTAAGGAGGTTCAAATCACCACCAGTATTATGGAGTTGTTTTGACATTTCCATGCTGATTTTTGAAAGTTAAGGAACGGGAAGTTGTATAAAGAGAATTGGCACAAAAAGGCAAAGAAGCTGGCCTGGCAAATTCTCGAGGGTGTACTCTAAGACAGCACAAAAAGCTACACCCGCACAGGCCCACAGGCCAACTCAGATCGGTAATGTGTCCAGTCCAGACTGGCATACAATCAGAGCCAGTAACTCCAGAATTGCAGGTCCAGCAAAATTTACAAGTGTGCCCAAATTGCCCATGCTATGTAGCTTTTGCTATTCGAGCTCAATTCATACACTGCTAATATAGGAACCTTATTAAATGATTAAGAGGTTCAAACAATATTGAACTCGATTAAAACGTAGCTGCACCTCAACGCTGAGTGGAAGAGAATATTCGCTTAGTATGATTATTTGCCAACCAATTAAGAGTGAAGAATCAGATTTGACTAGGTGCGAGACGCACAACCCGACCTAGGATTGATATCCAGAAAGAAACGGAATCGATTATTGGCTTGTTCTACTCGACCCTCTATCTCCATTTCAAGTGTTCTAGAAAAGTACCAAATAGATTTTGAAATTATTTCAAAGTGCATATGGATTTGAAATACGTGATTATGACTCCACTATGAATTATTCATGAAATATATATATATATATATATATATATATATATATATATATATATATATATATATATATATATATATATATATATATATATATAAGTTATATATATATATATATATATAAGAATATATATATTGATTTGAATTATTGTTATCTTGAATGTTTGATCAAATATATGCATAAAAAGTGAATATTTTGAAATCATAAGTGAAGTATTATAAAAAGTAAAGTTGATTCAAATGTATTATTTGACACCAACATGACTCCGGGATTCACCAACCCACTGGCCATGAAGCAACCAGATCGATGGGAATCACATTGCTAATGAACGACAAATGCGGCACATTCACCAACTGGTCCGTCACGCCATTTCATAAACGCAGCTTTAAATTGCACATCGAATGGCCTCACATTGCCAACAATACGTGACACAGCTTCACTAACCGAACTGCCGTGGAATGTTGATTCTATAGTTGCGCGTGAAATCACAAACCGGTGCCGCTAAACATGTTATAAAAGTGTATTTATAAGTATCTTTACATTACGATATTATGGGGGCGTATTATTTTGATAAAATGCATGATATATATTGAACTCGAATGGAATAGAGAGAATCAGATAGAACCACTAAGCATGAAAATGCTTAGCTGGATGTTTTTATCACAAGAGGCAATTTCGAGTGATAGACAGTGAAGCAAGACCCAAGATCGAGGAGCTCAGTCATAGAGAAAGAATTGCGGAGTATGTCTACTATGGTATCTACCCATTTCTTTCTAACATTGATATTGCAGCCACCTCAACTCGAACTTATTTGTAAATGCATTTTGTTAAATGTAATGTTATGAGTCTTTGAAATTGTAAAATGTATATGGGCTTGCCCAAAATGAAATGTTTCCGCTTAATTAAAAGGTCTAAAATAGAATAACATAAAGAAAACAGTTTGAGATAATCTAAATGTCAGGTAACCGTCCAATCTGGATCCGCCAACCAGCCGAAAGCCAGATTCAGTCATGTTCTTTAAACAAACAACAAACGGCGTCCAAAGGATTTGATTAATGGCTTCGGCCAGTCCCTGCTTTTGGTTCGATCCAACAGACGGTCGCCTCCTGGCTCACAGAAATTCATATGGGGCAGGAAATACGCCTATCCGACTGCTGCACCATTTAGGATTGCGTGTGAGTTACCCGTGACGAAGATCTGCTGAACATCGCCATCTCTAGGTGTAAATAATCTCAAATTATGCCTTAATAGTTTTTTGTATGACATGTTTAGGTAGTATGGAGTCAAATTAGCTCTTCTGAATTTATTAGTTAAGTAAAATGATATAACCTAAATACATGAAAGAAGTCAAAGATGAAGGTAAATTTGTATAAATCGAAATTTATGACATTAAGATAAAAGGTTATACATTATTGTAATTGATAAGTCAGATCAATAAATCAATAAAGACGGAGGACTAAAGAGCAAAGGGAAAACTGAGCCAATCAGACAAGACAACAACTTGTTTTCTAGAAGGAAATTTTCCATTTTAGCTTAGATATGTTTGGAATCCGGTGGGGGGTTTAGGGAAGAACCCATTTTTTGGGTTTTCTCTCTCCCTTTTTGAGCTCTCCTTGTTCATGTAAAGAGGAGGAAAGGAAGGGAAGGAAGAAAAGAAGGAAAGGGGAAGAGTAGCTGTTAGCTCAAGTTTTCAAGACACTTAGTTAGGAAAAAAAATCCTAATTTTCCTTATTTGTGTTTTGTTGGTTTGAGTTGTTTGAGTTAGTTTCGATCTTGTTTGTTTGGGTTGGAATTGTCCGTGATATGACCAAAACGTAAAGAGACATGTAAGTATTTTGGGGAAGCGCTGGTCCAAATTTCCCTAAACTGTGTTTTTTTTTGCCATAACTCGCCCACACCTCCAATACCAAATAATAGTAACAAAGATTTAACCCCGCCAAAATCCTAAAATGAGTTTTACATTAAGATATCATTCTATTCCCTATTTAGTAGTTCATGTTGAGTTGGGACTATATTGATCATAATCATCCAAATGATGTGAATCAAAACCACCAAAACTAGACATGAGAGCAACTGAAGTGAAGAAAGTATGGTCAAGATGCGCCCTATTATTCCGTAAATTAGCCCAATTATAAACATAATATTGTCCTGAAACTTAGAAGTTAAATTAATGTTTTTGGTCATATCTCCCAATCTAAAGGTCAAAAAATCCAAGACAAGAGTAACATTTTGTTGTAAGATCACTGCCTGAAACCATTTATCGGGTTAAACGAGTAGTTAGAAATGATCTGGGATGCGCTAGTTAATATTCCAGTCATGACGCCATGACGATACTAGAAATGTGAATAGTGAACTGGGTAGCCCGTATACACGTTATTAATTCATTACATAGAACTTATGTATGAACATTTATGCATGAGGAAAATATAGTCATAAGAATTCATCAGAGCATGGTAATGTACAGACTGGTAAAATGCTCCAAAACACATATAAGTAATTGTATGCCTACGCAAGATTTTATAGCTAATAAATAGTGGATTTGGTGTTATCAACATCTTTACCAGGCACTACACCGCTTGTTCCGTGCTATCGTAATGTTCGGTCTGAAGTATTCAACATTGCTCATTACGCCATTAAGTGGACTTCGCTTTATGGTCAGCTTCCGCCTCAGATACACACCTAAGGGTATCTATTGTACCGTGTCCTTGTTATTCATTTTTACTGGTTTATGCATGCAAACATTTATAAATGTATCCATAATGAAATGGTACATGAAACATGTGCTAATCAACTCCATGCTGGGCATGGTTCCCTGTTATGTACACCCATAGGAGAGATAAATGATATGATATGTGGAAAGATTTGATATGATGCATGTATACTATAATTTTGGATCACCTATGGTCATATATGTTATTCTGCTCGTTGTTTAAGTTTAAACACGAGTGTTTCATCCTTTGTAGTTTCTCAAGAGGCATAGATTATTCTCAAGACACGCGGCGTCAACACAACATTAGAGTCCTCCTTATGGCGGTCCTTTACTTTTTTGAATAATAGAAATGTAAATAAATATTTGTTATAGAAAACTGAAGTAACACAAGTAGTTAGAGACTCAAGCATATATGAACATGACATTTTAAACACCACTATAGTGGTAGTTTTACAAGGTTATGATTTGTAGTTAAGAATTTTCATAATTCCGGCTTTTTGAAACAAATTTATGTCACTTATGAATCTATGCTTGAGATGGTCTCAAATAATGCCAAAAATAAAAGCACATCAGGACGCTTTTCGTATAGCCCTTCCACCGTAGTCGCAAATATGCATAGTATCAAAGCAAGGTTTAGGCGTTTCGGAAACTATTGGTTAAAACCACTATATAGTATTATGCTCGGGTCAACGCTAATGCTCGTTTGTATATTGACTAGAAATGGACCAATCCTAGAAGTCAGGAGGAAACAAATGAAGTGTTTGAACTCAAGGGACTCGATCCATTGCCCTCAGTCCCGTCTCAGCCCGCTAAAGGTGGGAATATGATGTTCGATCACCGCATGCTGATAAAAATTTCAAGATATGACAAGGGTCTGTGATCTGACGCACCACCCCTGAGTCTCGTCATTCTGGTAAGAAAGCACAGCCGAGGTTGAATTCCCAAGCAGATAAGTCCTCAGAGTTAGATAAGCCGAGTTTGCTTGAGAAACTACAAAGGGCTTTGGACGAAGTATATGTCCTCTGAGCAGACACAACATAAGATCTCACTTTGCATGGCAACTTATGATCAGGAAGTAGTTCTTAAGAAATCCATCGCTTCCGTAATCCACCATGAGACTTCTTTGTCCAAGACTTTCGCATCGAACATGTCACCGATGATTACAACAGGTCATGGAAACAATTCGATCCAAATGAATTCACAAAGGGTGGGAGTATAAGAAAGAGTTTAGCCGCCGCATATGCATAAGAACCGCCTAAGAAATGATCTCACGGCATACGATATTAATCTCTAAAGGAGTCTATAAAAAGGTACCTCATAGCTGTTACATCATTGTAAGTGGTGAATTTCTATCAGCTGGTGCAAGCGACTATGAAAATTGAGAAATATGAAATGATGAGTCAGGAAAGAAATCCAGAGAGGAAGTTCTCCAGAGGTGGTCCCTCCTCAGGTAAAAGAACTAGAGATGTAACACTCCGAAATATACCCTGGTCATTTTTAGCATGTTTAGGGTATTTTATAGGTATAAATTGAATTTTTTGTTATTTAAATGCAAAACATGAAATCTGAGAAACCTGGAAATAAGCAAGGGTAAATTTGTAATTATCAAACAAGCATAAAGTCATAAGATGAAGATGAGATGCAAAGTGGAATATGAATGACTGATTTGTGCACAGAGAGATGAGGGACCAAAGGTAATAAAAGGAAAGTGAGGTCAACAGATAAGACCAAGTTGGTCTCTCATTTTGGGAGAGCAAAATGTGAAGAAGAAGAGAGGAGAAGAGAAGAAGCAGAGGAACACATAAAGGTTAAGCAAACAGTTAAGAAGTGGAAAGGTATGGATCGCTATGATCTGCATGGAAACTATCGTGGCGACAAGTATGATTTCACATTTGTATGGATATTAGTTTGTTCCATTTCTAGGGTTTTGTTAGGAATTCATCCTAACCCTAGCTTTGCTGAAAGTCAGCTGGTAAAACCCTAGTTTGTAATAGATGAGTATGGAATCCTCCATTTGGGTATGGATTCTTGGTTTATGATGTATGGATACATGTTTGGGTGTTAGGAAGTTAACCTAACTTACAAGTATTTGAGTTTAGGTTTGGAAAAACCCTAATTATCCTGTTTGGTTTTGGTTGGTTAGAACATACTGGGAGTTAGTTTTTATACTTTTGATTATTTTGGGGTTTTTGGTTGGATTTCGAAAAGTGACTAACCAAAATCAGCAAATTCTCAGGTCTTACGTCAGAAGGTAGTGGATCCCATCGCAAGAGAATGTGAGGTCCAGCTTACTTCGCGTGGTCGAGAGAAGGCTTTGGATAAGCATCTGCACACGAGGTAGCAACGCCTTAACAACCCTATTCATGGAAAATTTTTGTGTTTTGTTTTGTTTTGTTTTTCCTACCCAAGGACTTGTTCGATGGACTACCGAGACCCTATATGTGTGAAAGGGTCCACTATAGTTTTGTAAGGTAAAAGGGAAAATGTAATCCATAGTTTTTAGTTCGATGTTGGCAAACTTAATGCCTCTATGATAAGATAGTAACTTTCTAAACACATATAATTGTAGGACTGCCTAAGATTGGATATTGAATGACACGACACCTCTATTACGTGGGTAGGCACGTATAGTACTTCTAAGATTTCCTCGATTAGCATGATAACACTCTCTCAACTGGTAAGGCTTCAGCACATTTAGTACTTCTATGATTCTCTAATTGAAGACTATTACTCTCTCTCATCATATTTAGTATTTCAAGATTTCGATTAAAGGACGACACTCTCGTTAGTGCTTTGGTACTCCCTCGTCACACTACACTCAAGATCAAAATCGCACCTTCGTACTTATCAGGTTTCGTGTCTTACTTCATTTACATTGTCGGTTCAAATAAAAAATTATATGATACAAGAGTTTGAATAATCGAATAAGAGTAAAGTAATGTACAATGTTTCCGTTTGAATGTACCTACGGGTACCTTCTAAGCATAAGTATAAGCCTCAGAGTACTCCACGGGTACCTCCGCACAAGTATAAGCCTGTCGATTCACTTCTCTGCATTCTCCGTACAAGTATAAGCTCTATAACTCTACTGATCCAATAAGTATAAGTCCGCTATATACAAGCATGTGTATAAGTTTGAGCATATGAATTCGCTGGAGGTTCCGATATTTTCTACTGTATGTCCTGTTATCACATACCATCCGAAAATGAGTATTAGTACAGAGCGAGGTCGAGAGTGTTTCTGACATATTATTTTAATACCTTGCTTTAACCGTAGGTACGAGGAGGACATCCGCTGGATTTCATAATGCCTATTGACACTTCAGAAAATTCCACCTTTCTTTGCAAGGCCCGATTATAAATGTAAATGTACAGCTTTTGTATATGTATATGTAAACGGACTATGGGATCAGACAGATCGACTATAAACACCACTACGGTAGTAGTTTTTTTTTTTTTGTATCTTTGTATATGATATTTCGATTCGGCTTATAAGAATCGGACCACCAATGCTCAAAAAAGCAAGTAAAGAGTCCCGCAGATAGTCTCGCACTCTTCATCTCGCTTCAGTTGGTCAGTGTGACAAGAGAGTCCTGGGTCAATCACTACATAGTTCCTCGCTTACTAAAGGTGGGAGCAAGGACCAAATGTAACGCCTCATCCCCTCCTAAGCTGCGACCACGGGGTGCCACGGACTCCAGACTCCCTTTACCTGATTCCTTTCATCAGCGGGCCCATTTTGAGCTATAAACCACATATCGTAATATAACTTCTAAAACTACCATCAGCAATGGTGTTTGAAAATGTCTCAGACAACATTTTCGAACCCATTTATCGTACTTTACACAAATTCTACTATTACAAAATATTACATTTACATTACAAACAAAGTCAAAATCTACATACGGTGGACTCATTGTCGTGTTGGCCCTAAATAATGCGAATGTCTCATGTCCACTTCAGCATCTACATGGATGAAATAATTGTGCAAACTATACCAAATGGGAAACAGATATACCATATATGACCATGTGAGCGGTCCTCACTGCGATACAAATTCAACAATTCAGAGATAAGAATTTTCATATCTCCCAGAAGAGCGAGAACATGCATTCCATATTTATGGTACCCGTAGGTACACTACAGAACATAACTGATTACTTGTGATTTCGTATAATTATTTCCATATATCACATTATTCAGATTCTTATCATATAAATGTTTGCTTGTATGGACCGGAAATAATGAATGAGAGGGACACATCACAATAGGTCCTCGAAGGTACGTACACACAACAGAGGTGCCAGCACAAAATGTGAGATGTGCCTACCATCGTAATGAAGTGCCGTAAAGATCAAGCGTGAGTGTCGAGCACCCTCATCGTAGATGTGCCTCTAATGCACTGTATGCCGTAGTACTATTGGGGAGTGTTGTAGCATTATCGAGGTCGTAAAGCACTTATCAATGTAGCTTCATTCATTCCTCTCGTTCTGGCCTTAAATGTGCATACAATTATATGTATTATTGAGCTTGATATATTATTCTTAAACACATTAGCAAATAAGAACAAGAAACAATGTATGCTTTGCCTCAGCGGCGAGGTTCAAAGCATTTTTCATATAACTTTTATACTTGTACTACCCTTTCATTCACTTGTTAGGATTCTCATTAATCCAATGGTTGGTTTCCAGAATTAACAAAAGATAGTAACAAAAATGGGCTTTTAAGTTCGCCTAGGCGAAGCAGAAACTGGAATTTTGAGGCCTTTGGGTTTGCCTAGGCGAAGACCTTCGCCTAGGTGAGCACTCCTTCACCTAGGCGAAGAGGTGTCGGGCAGAAAACATAAATGTCTAGATTTAGCCATTTTCATCGAGTGATCTCCAACCAAAACAACCTTAAAACTGAACTTAAACCAACCAAAAACACACCTTTATAATGAAAGTTAGGGTTTTTCCTAACCCAAACAAAGACAAACAGGGATTTGTGATAGTTTTCATACATAAAATGAGAGATTTTCAAACTTTCCATACTTTCCATACAAAAGTTCCATACTTTCTATACAAGAGTTCCATACCAAAGTTCCATACCTTGATCTTGAACACTTTACCTAGCTTCCTTTTCTTCCTTTCTTCTCTTTGCTTGAACCAAAATGAACCAAAACAATGGATTCTTCTTCTCCCCAAAATCGGATGCCCTAACTCCTAGCCAAAATGAACCTCTCATTCCAAGACCAGCTAGTCTTATCCTTCCTTTTGTTATAGCCATGTTTGGCTTTATCATATTTTGACTTAATTTCTCCTTTTACTTATTAGTCCACTTCATTCTCTATTTGGAAATCAATCCTATCCAATTTTGCAATAACATATCATCTTCTTGTGTTATGACCTTTGGGTCCTCATTTTACAAATTACCATTTTAACATTGACTTTTGTATTAATTCCGATTTTTATCTTTTTTCACTCTTAACATTTAAATTTCAGAAAAATGATAATTTTACTTATATTATACCCTAAATTGTATAAACTAATAAGATAATTTAAAGGTTACATACAATGACATCGAGTTCTAATAGGGGGGCAATTTCAACCTGTATATGTGAAAGATCAATGCCTGCACCGCAGTCAAATATCATTCTCGTACTCTGAAGGCGGATAATTGGGTAGTGCCTGATGGAAGCACAAACCGCTCTTTAGTAACTGTCTCACGTAGAACTGAACTTAGAGTCTCAAGGAAGTAGCAGAGGCGATCCGTAAAATATCTCCCATTGACTGTGATAGGGTAGAGGGCAGGTAGTTCAGTGCAGCATGTAAGAAGTATCAGATCGTAAACAATAAATCGCCTTACGCCGCAAATCCCACCGAAAGCCTATGCGAAGTCTTCATGGAAGATCAGATGCACCAGGGGTTATAGCGGGTAATTTCGCTATCTATAACATCAAATGTTTTAGTGTATCCAGTTCACACATTCTTATGTATGCATCGAACAATCAAATTGCCATCAAGAGAACCCCTGTGATACATACGCTGTTACCAACTTCCTAGTATAAGAGCGGAGTCAACCTAGTGCATAAAACCGTCCCAATGATCCAGGCGATAGAGAAAGCTGACGATCCTGATCGCTTGCATTTTCTTGAGTTTGATTTGATTTTCGTGATGGATTGGTTGACTAAACATCGGGTATAGTTGGATTGCGATAAGAAAACAAGACGTTAAATCGTTCAATTCGTTAAAGGAAGTTGTACATGGTATCCGATCTGGACCAGTGTCAAATGTAATTTCCTCTATGCAAGCCCCAATGCTTTCTTTGAAAAGGTCATGGAAGCCTTTCGCCTTAGTGTCGACTCCCCAAGAGGACGCATAAATCTAGAAGATATTTCGATGATAAAGGAATTCCCTGATGTGTTTCTCGAGGAATTACCAGGTCTACCACCTGAAAGAGAAGTAGATCTTGCTATTGAAGTTTTACATGGAACAACTCCTAGTTCTAAGGCACCCTATCGTATGGCTCCAATTGAACTAAAAGAGTTGAAGACTCAACTACAGGAGTTATTGGACAAGGAATTCGTCCCACCTAGTGTTTCGCTTCAGGGTGCATCGATTTTGTTTGTTAAAAAGAAAGATGGCACTTCGATGCGATCGATTATCAAAGAAATAAACAAGGTAACAAAGGAAATAAATATCCGTCGCCAGAATAGAATATCTTTTTGATCTGAAGAGCGAGCGTCTTTTCAAAGATAGACTTATGACAGGATATCAACTTCGGGTGAAAGATGTTGATGTCAAAATAGCCTTAGAACCTGATATGAAGTCATTATGAGTTTTTAGTAATGCCATTTGGGTTGACTAATGCATCGGCCGCATTCATGGACTTGATGAATAAGGCATTCCACCCTTATTTGGACCAGTTTGTAGTGGTATTCATAGATGACATCCTGGTGTATTCTAAGGATGCACAGGAACATGAACAACATTTGAAGATAATGTTGCAGACCTTGAGAGAAAAATAGTTGTTTGAAAAGTTAAGTAAGTGTGATTTTTGGCTTGGCATGTCATTCTAGGCAAGATCGGTCTCTAAGGCAGAGGGTATTAGAGTTGACCCTACTAAGATTGAAGCGATTGTAAGTTGGAAACCGCCTCGAAATGTAACAAACGTGAAAAGTTTCTTGGGTTTAGCTAGGTATTACCGACGGTTTGTAAATGGATTCTCTGTCATAGCCTCTACACTTACTAAGTTGCTCCAAAAAGGGGTGAAGTTTGAATGGGATGACAAATGTCAGTCGAGTTTTGATCAATTAAGAAAATCTTTGGTTGAAGCACGAGTGTGGGCTCTACTCCGGGTAGAATACACCATATATAATGATGCTTGAGAGTTGGTTTGGGATGTGTATTGATGCAGAGATGGAAAAGTGAGTGGCATATGCCTCGAGATAGATGAAACCATGTGAGAATTATCCCACACATGATGTCACGGAGTTGCGGCCGGTAGTGTTTGCTTGCCCAAGAAAATATGGCCGACACTACCCCCCTTATGAAGGTGAAAAAATGTAAAATATTATCATAAGAGTCTTAAGTATCTGTTAACTTAGAAGGAATTGAACTTTAGGCAACATCGGTGGCTAGAGTTGTTCAAAGACTATGATTGCATGTTGATTACCACCTAGGAAAAGCTAATGTGGTGGCGGACGCTTTAAGTAGAAAAACGATTTCCGTTTTGTCCCTGAAACACTTGTATATGGAGATTTGCATCTGATGGAGCCTTGTTAGCTCAATTAAGAGCTATGCCTGATTTGAGGCAAATGATGATTAATGCTCAGAAAAATGATGTCAAGTTACAACCGTAAGTATGATTAGTAAAAATAGAAAGAGACAAGATTGACTATTCTATAGAAGACGATGGAAGTTTATATTACAAGAATAGATTATGTGTACCGGATGTCTTGGAATTGAAAAAAAAGTTAATGTATGAAAGCCATGATACCGTATTCACCATGCATCCTGGAGGTAACAAGATGTACCAGGATTTGAAACAGTACTATTAGTGGCGAGGGATGAAAAAGGATATAACATAGTATGTATCCAAATGTTTGACTTGTCATCAAGTAAAAGCTAAACATTAGGCATCGTCTGATTTGTTAAATCCCATTCCAATTCCACAATGGAAGTGGGACAACATTACTATGAATTTTGTGTTCGGTTTTCCCCTCACCCAAAGGAAACATGATTTGGTTTGGGTAATCATCGACAAACTTACAAAGTTTGCTCACTTCTTACCAGTCCGACTTGACTATTCTATGGATTGGTCAGCGAAGCTATATGTGAGCGAGATTGTCTAGTTGCATGGGATACCATTGTCAATAGTGTTTGACCGTGATCCACAGTTTACGTCAAGGTTTTGGAAAGAATTACAGTTAGCCTTAAGTATTCGACTAAAATTTTGTACAACCTTCCTTCCACAAACAAATGGACAATATGAAAGAGTGATTCAAGTGTTAGAGGACATGCTTCGGGGTTGTGTGCTAGATTTTCCCGAAAGTTGGGATAGGTATATTCTCCTTATGGAATTTACCTATAACAATAGTTATCAGTCAAGTATTGGTATAGCCCCTTATGAAGCCTTGTATGATAGGAAATGTAGAACCCTTGTATGCTAGATAGGCCTGAACGAGCATAAAGTAATTGGTCTTGACATAGTGAAAGAGACAAAAGAAAAAGTTTGGGTCATTAAAAAAAGGTTAAAATCTGCTAGTGATAGACAAAAGTAGTATGTAGATCTGAAAAGAAAAGACATAGAGTACAAAGTCGGAGATAAAGTCTTCTTGAAAGTATCACTGTGGAGAAAGATACTTCGGTTTGGAAAGAAAGGAAAACTGAGTCAAAGGTTTATCGGACCTTATGAGATTTTAGAAAGAATTGGACCATTCAGCATTGTTGGCCCTCCTCCGGAGTTGTGGAATTATAATGTGTTCCATGTCTCCCGATGCTTAGAGGCTCCGTTATGATGAATCGCATATTTTTCCAATACAAGATATACAAGTGCAATCAGACTTCACTTATGATGAAGAACCAAAAGCCATTCTAGTCCGTGAAGTGAAATAATTGCGAAACAAACAAGTCCCTCTGGTAAAGGTACTTTGGCAACACCACGGTGAGGAAGCAACTTGGGAGCTAGAATCAACAATGAAGGCACAATACCCGCAACTCTTCAATTCAGGTATAAATTTTGAGGACAATATTCTTTTAAGGGGAGGAGAATTGTAACACCCCAAATTATACCCTAGTAGTTTTATGACATGTTTAGAGTATAAGGGAAGTCAAATTTATGTTTTTAGGAAATTTAATAGTTAAGTGTGAAAAGGATATAGCAAGAGAGGAAGTAAAGAAGTAAAAAGGATAATGGTAATTTGTCAATTTAAGGTCTTAAGGGACATTAAGATAAAATGTTATATGTTATTGTAGAATTTTGATAAGTTGATTGTCAAATTGAATAAAGATGGAGGACTAAAGAGCAAAGGGAAAAAGTTGAGCCCATTGCATGAAGACAACAACTTGTCTTCTAGAAGGAAATTCTCCACCATTTTAAAGCAGATATGTTTTGAAAACATCTGATGGGGGTTTTAGGAAGAACCGTTTTGGTTTGCTCTATCCCTTTTGAGCTCTCCTTGTTCATGTAAAGAGGAGGAAAGGAAGGGAAGGAAGAAAATAAGGAAAGGAAGAGAAGGAAAACTAGATTTGAAGTTTTCAAGACAATCCAGGTTAGGAAAAAAAAAATCTTAACTCTCCCCATATTTGTGTTTTTGTTGGTTTGAGTTGGGTTTGAGGTTGGCTTTGATCGTGTTTTGGTTTGGGTTGGAATTGTCCGGTGATAAGGACCAAAAACGTGTAAAGAGACATGTAGGTATTTTAGGGGAAGTGTTGTCCAAATTTCCCTAAAACCTGTGTTTTTGTTTTGGCTATAACTTGGCCCACAGACCTCCAATTTGGATGATTCCAGTTGGAGATGAAACTTAAGAGACATACCTACAAATTTTTAGAAGAGACCGAGATTTAAATTCTTCTCTAAAAACCCTGAAAATGAGTTTTACATTAAGATACTGATTTTGTCCCCTCTACGGAAGTAGTTCATGTTGTTTGGACCATATATTAGGTCATACTTATCCAAATGATGTGAATCAAAGTCATATTGAAACTAGACACCCAGGATAGTAACGTTTATAAAGAAAGTATGGTCACATTATGTTTCTATTGTTCCCAGTCGTCTAGTGAGAACACATCTTGTCCACTGAAACTATTTGGGCAATTCAGAATGTTTTGGCCATATCTCTTAATTTAAAAGGTCAATGTTGCATGACCTTGAAACTAGGCTGAGTGAACTATTTGTGGAAGAATATCAACTGTCTAAAAACCTCTGTTACTAGGTCCATTATGCGAAAATGGACTTGGGATGTGTTAATTAATATTCCAAAGTCGCCAAAAACTTGGGCAATACTGAGTAGATAAAAGGATCCGTATATGTATACAAGATACGTTATTAATTTACTACATGACATTAATGTGACATGAACATTCGGTATGCATGGGAAAATATAGTCATAAGAATTGAGTAAGAGTATAACATGAATGTTTTTACGACCAGTATAAAATGCTCCGAAACACCTATAATTGTATGTCTACTTAAGACCGGATAGTGAATAAATTGGGACTAGTGCTATTCAACACTTCTGTTCCGTGCTATTTAGCACGTCTGTTTAGTGCTATTCAGCACTCGTGTTTTTTTGGTGCCATTAAGTGGACTCCGTTTACGACCATTTCTGTTACATGCTTTGTCTACGGTACCTCACAGTATATTATGCTTGTGTCCTTGTTATTCAATTTTACTGGTTTATGTAGGCAAACATTTATATGAAATGTATCTGAATAATGAACAATATGAACACAAAAGTAATTAGCTCGGATGCTAAGACATACCTCTGTTCTATATTGTAGTGTACTTATGGGTACCTTCTGTTATGTACTTCTATGGGAGAGATGAATATATTGATATGTGAAATATTTATACATGCATGTATACTATAATTGAGGATCACTGTAAGTGGTCATATATGTTATTATATTTTTTCCGTTCGCTGGCTTAACACCCCGAGGTGTTCATCTGTGTAGGTTC
The DNA here is from genome assembly GCA_016808115.1 of Tetrastigma voinierianum. NCBI lineage: Eukaryota > Viridiplantae > Streptophyta > Magnoliopsida > Vitales > Vitaceae > Tetrastigma > Tetrastigma voinierianum. The sequence continues at coordinate 2,789,972 of JAEQBH010003196.1, forward strand.
TAAAGAGGTCGCGGGGACATCTCTACTGCATGAGCTGACCTGAAGCATTAGGAGTCTTCCTTATATAGTCCTTGATTTGTTTTGTAATAAATGTAAATGTAATATTTTGTTTATAGTAGAGCAGCCCATGAATACAAGTAGTTAGAGACTCAAGCATATATGAACATGACATTTTAAACACCACTATAGTGGTAGTTTTACAAGGTTATGATTTGTAGTTAAGAATTTTCATAATTTTTGCTTTTTGAAACAAATTTAGGTCACTTATGAATCTATGCTTGAGATGGTCTCAAATAATGCCAGAAAATCAGGTTAACGGTATCGGCTCGAGTGGTGTCCTTCACTGATCGGAGATGGGTGATCTGAGGAGTCATGGCCAGTGTAGTGCAGAAGATGGCTCAACTGACAAATCTTCAAGCAAAGTCTCAATTAAGAAACCATAAACATAATCTCAAAGAGATTTAGAAAATTTTGCTAAGTTTTGATTATTAAATAAATATAAATAATTGTGTACAAAGATACAGACAGTTAAGTATTTATAGATTCAAAGAAAGGGAATCCTTGCTAAATAAAATTACGCCTAAGCAAAACTAGAATACTAGATGGATAAGAAAAAGTAATTAATCCTAATTAATCAAATAAAACAATTAAAAGATAAAGACTCCTAATTAAAATAATTAATAGGAGTCCTCATCATTAAAGACTCTTAATAAATTAAAATAATTAATAGGAGCCCTCATCAGTCCTAATGCCGCTATTAAATAAGGAACCGTTACAGATAAGAAAACCTAGGGTTTCCAAATAGGCGATGGGGACCTCTATATAATGGAAAAAAACTGAAGGTAAAAAAGAAAACTGTTTTTCTGCATTCTCTCTCAAGATATGTCCAAAGGTCTGAACTTTCTATTCCTTTCACATTCTTTCTCAACTTCAAAGATGGTGATGACGAGATCCGGTGGGTCCAGTAAGAGGAGACTAGTGAAAGGAAGTTCCAGTAACAAATGAAAGATGTTTGATTAAGAAGGGTCAATCATGGACCCCATCATTGTGGAACCTCTAAGTTATAGACCGCCTGCCTCGCTTGTGCCTTACGGCACATCTGAAGATGAAGTTCTCACAACATATGCCCCTAGCCCAAAAGAAAACTCTCTGATTAGTAGTCAAGATGCCACAAGTCCGAACCTTGAAAACAATCCAATGCAAAATTCGTAAGAGACCCTAGTTCTCGACACCGAAACAACAACAGACCCATCTAAAGACTCTCGTCAAGAAACATGACTCCCAAGGCCCCAATCTTGTTGACATCATTGTTCGAACAACCTCAAAGACAGCACCGGGTGTAGGAGGGGAAGGGTAACATATACCACTTCAATGGGTAGGTTAGGTCAAACGAGACTCTGTGGTTGAGATTCCGAAATCTTAGACCAAGCGACACTGCCAATTGATTGATGAAAGTTTAGACTCAAAATGAGACGACTTAGAAAAGAAAGGAAATTGTTCTTCTTTTAGATGTATTGACCTCCTCATTCGAGGAAGTTTAGTGTTTATATCTACGATAAGAAGGCCTGATCAAAGAGGCTAACTTAACAAAAAGAAGCTAAAAAGTCCGGGACATCGACTAAAAATGAGGTAATGCATCCATCTATTTTCTTTACTAAATTTACCCACAAATACTTGAAGTTGTAGGGCTTCATGACAAAGAGGACCTCGTCGAGGAGCAGCTTGCATGCGATTTCATGGGTTCGAGGTGAGGGTGCTTGGAGACCAACCTGCTAGGCATTGTGCCAAAGTTGCCTCCTTTTGTGCCTCAAATTGTGGTTGAGTTCCATGTAAACCTGCCAAAGGACATGGGGGACCCATCCAATCCGAATTTCCAAAAGGCAACTTATGGGGATATAGGTTCGAGTTCTCTCCCAGCATAATCAATCAATATTAGGAGTGCAAAGATGTTTTGGATGATGAGATAAAGGTACCGGAGACAGACCCAATGGTCTCCATCATAACTAGAGGAAATGTTTGAACGTGGCCACAAAAGTACAATCTTCGGTCCTCTCACCTTACCTTAAGATACTTTATCTTGCATAAGATTGCTAAGAGCAATTGGTTGCTAATCACTCACCGTACAACAATAACAAAGAACTTATCTACACTGTTGTTTCAGATATGTATGAAGCAAAAATTCAATCTAGGAAAATTGGTGTTCGAACATGTTTTGGGTCATGTAGAGAATATAGCTTACAGAAAAGTGATTGGATATCCTGTATTTTTTGGGATTCTCAAAGCCCCGAAAACACTCATTAATGAACCCGCAGGATATCTTAGGGCCTCTGGCTCCGGATTGAGATCTTGCATCAACCTACCAAGTTATATGAAGGACATCACCTCTTGGATGTCCCTTCCGAGAAGAAGAAAGGATAATTGAAAGGAAAACTTCCTGAAACCCTTCTCGAGTCTAGCCGAGTCGCTGCTGCCAGAGACTAACCTTCTACTTCGATGACTAAGAAATTAGACCTTCTAAACAGGACCATCAGGTACAATGATAACATGTTGTTGAGAAATAACAACTGTTGGGTTGCTTCAAGAATGTAAAACAGGAAGAAATCTGTGATGGTCGAGGAAGCCGAAAAGATCAAGAAAAAGAGACTGTCTTCCATTTCTCCTCTTTTGAAAGGGAAGATATCGAGGGGAAGTACACAGATCCTATCCCATCTCCTAATTGGCTGCTAAGTCACAGGACTTGACCCAGAGTCGAAGGTGAGATTAGTGTCTCACATGCACGAAGAGACTAATTTGCGATAGGTGAACCCACACTTTTAGGAGCAAGATTAGCTCGTAACACCCTCAAATTATACCATAGTAGTTTACTACATGTTTAGGGTATAATATAAGTAAAATTTTCATTTTTCGGAAATTTAAATGCTAAGGGTAAAATGGTAATTATCAAAATTAAGGACTCAAAAGACATAAGGTAAGAAAGATTGTATGTTAAAGCGGGATTTTGATAAGTTAATGTACAAATAGAATGAAGAAGAAGGACTTAATAGCAAAGAAGAACTTAAGCGAAAATAAGTCAGAACCAAAGCATGGTCTTATGAGGAAATTTCTCATTTTGATTTGGGAACCCTAGGGTTCTGGTTGAGAGAAGAGCGAGGATTGGTTTGATTCTCTCAATTTCTTGGTTCTACTTGCTCAAGCAAAGAGAAGGAAGAAGAAAAGGTTTAAGTTTCAGAAATCAAGGTATGGAATACTTGTATGGAACCTATATGTATGGAAACTTGTTTAGGTTTGTGCATAGATTTGTTCGTTAGGAAACCCTCCTAACTCTCTCTTTGCCTATGTTTGAGTTAGATGAACCCTATCTCTGTATAAAAGTGATTTTTGTTGGTGTTATTTCAATTTTGTGATTGGTTTTGGGTTTTGGTTGGAAATTTCGGGTGAAAAGAGGTAAACATAAAAATATGGTGGTATTGATACTAAAGTTAGTCTTAGGTACTCAAAGTTATTTTAATTCTAGAGGATATTAGTCACCCAGTGCGAAGTTGAGAATCTTAGATACTCGAAATTGTTTTGGCTTTGGGGATGTTGAGTATCGGTCTTGAAAGTTGAGTCACAGATACTTTCAAGAAGTTGTTTTTTGGTCAGGAGGATATTAGTCACGATGCTTGAAAGTGATCTGCGTGGTTAAGGTCTAGGGGATGTTAAGTACCAGTACTCAAAGTTGTTTAAGGTTCGAGTATCGGTCCTACCACCCTGTTTTTGTTATGTTCTTCTGTTATTCCAAATGAAAGGTCAGTACATGTATATGAGTTGTATGAAAAATGCTGCATGCCTCGTCTCCTCGTGACGTAAGTAGCTTGATGATTACTTTGCGTATTTGCTAATGTGGTAAGAACAAAATAACAAGCTCAACACATATAATTGTGCACAGTCGGAGCGGATGAGTGAATAAATAGGCCGCGTTTGTCGGTGTGATGACACTCTTGCATTGTCATACGTCTCACACCTGTGCATTGGGGACACGCTCTTTGATCAGTGCTTCGGCACTCTGTTAGTATACGACACTTAGCATTGCGTGGGCGGCCGGGTCTCTGATCGTGCTGCGACACTCTGTAGTGCTCACGACATACATTCGTGGGCAAACACGTATTGTGTAGAGCACCTCTGTTCGATCTTGTCTGATGTCGAATTTTTATTGTGTTCGCGTTCCTGCTTATTCGTTGATTCTTTGAGAATCTATCTGAGAACCAGAAACATTTATATAGTAAGAATATGAATAATGAACAATAAGAAAGTATAAAGTAATCCTGAGTTCTACTATGTTACGTATTATACCTACGGGTACCCTTTTATGCAAGATCTGCGATACGAACTCCTACGGGAGATATGAAAACCGCATTATAAAGGTATGCCATATGAAAACTTCTGTTGTTATAAGAATTAGGTTATCGCGTAAACTCCGACATATGCATTATGTCACATATGTATTTGTAATTGTGGACCATTCAAGTGGTCATACTTATTATATCTACATTTCCATATTTAGGCTATAAAGGCGCGTAGGTCAATCTCCATCCCAGTGTAAGGCAGCGAGAGGGCGTTCGAGGCATTTCACGTCTGATAAGAGACTGACATAAAGTAAGGAGTCCACTAATGTAAGGTTTTGATTTTTTAGTTTTGAGAATGTAAATGTAAAAAGTTTTTGTAATAGTGGAATTTGTGTAAGAATACCGAAAGTAAATGGTTTCGGGCATGTATATACAAGACATTTTAAACACTGCTAGGTGGTCGTAGTACAAGTTGTATTCCGGTGAAATGGAGCGCGATGTTAGAAAAGCGAGGATTAAGGAGTCATAGGTCGAGACGTGTCCCTCTCTTTCTTTCAGAGCGAGGGCTGAGGGCGTGACATCGAGACCAACTTTGTCTTCACACCTTCGCCATCACCACTAAGGACTGCCCCTAGTGACCATCCAGTGTCCGAACACATCAATGAGCAAAGGGTGACACTGTGCCTCTGGACTTGCCATCTCCTAGATCCCCTAACTTCTAAGTCTTCATCAAAAAAAGAGGAGAAGTAGGAAAAGGAAGAATGAGAGGAGGAGGGATTATTTTGTACTTTCTAATTCCTTCCTAAAGATAGATGACTAGGTTTTACTCGAGGCATCTTGATAATGAAATGGAAATCTTCACCAATTGTCCAGTGCCTACCGTCTCTCTCTGTCCTTTGCACATTCTTGTTACATTCTTCAAGGGATATTTTTGACTAAGCCATAGACAAATAGGGAGAATGTTGGGTTTGAGATTGCCCATATCTTTGTCCTAAGGACTCTACAAGAAAAAGGTTGCTTCGAAGATTAGAATTGATGTAATCCGAACTAAGGTTGTCCCCTAGTGTAAGGACGTGCGAGTCTCGGTGAGTCCGGACTAGGGTCATAACTGACGTGGGACGCAAGTCAATTATGGAACCATGGAAGCCAAGGTACTTAGGGAGCAAGTAACCTATGGGCCAGAGATCATTTCAACAAGCGGATAAAAGTCAAATCAAGATCATTTAGGCAAGCGGATAAAGATCAAATCAAGAAGAGCAGATCATCTAAGTTATCAAACCAGAATTAGAAACACTCCAGGATTCTATTATGACGAGGATATTTGAGCAGCAAGTTTCCTATTTCTACTCGATAGCTTAAGGGAAATTTCGGATAATTCAAGGTATATATATATGTGTGTGTGTGTGTGTGTGTGTGTGTGTGTGTGTGTGTGTTCAACATGGAAGATGTTCAACTTGCTCGTTCCAAAAGCGAGGCTTGAAGATGAACAAAGCTAAGTTCGGATCAATGGCGAAGAGTGAAGTGCAGTCTTGATTGAGGTATTGCACGTTAAAAGCCTTCCACCTTTGATGAAAGATGTTGTTTATATTTTTCTTAATCTTATTTTGATGTATAGTGGGTTATGGGTGTGCGATGCTATAGAGATGAGAATGGAGGGAGTTCATTTTGAATCCCACTATGAGTGATTAGGTTTCAAGAAGGGCTGTTGGTAGAGAGGGAGTCTCGTATCACATAAGACTAATTGTAAACCTTAAATTAGATAAATGAAAATCCTTGCATATGGGCATAGCCTCTTGGACGTAGGCAGGTTGTCGAACCACGTAAAAATTTGTGTGTGCCTTTACTTTATTGTAAAATATATCACATTTGCTCTATACTCACTAAGTCCCATAAGGGAAGTTCGAATGTACTATATCATAGCCCGAACAACATCACAGTCCGCACATCAGGGACTATGACGTGGAACACACACTTATATTTGTCAAATTTCAATAACATGGAATGGATTGATTATAATAGGTCATGGAGAAAACATTGAGTGAATCATGATCTTGAATAAAGGTATAAGATAGTGGGGGGATTTTCAGAATTAGTTCTTAGTTAGTTTTTTTTGTAAATGATCTTACAGAATCTTTTGGGATACAAAGTTTGTTACGGAGCTTGAATTATTCTCTGACATATTTTATGTAGCACATGTTTAAAAAATGACAATGCACGAAATAATGCTAACAGCGGGATAACTAATGAGCGAGAAAGAAAGAGAACCTGATGAATTTAATGAGGTTGGTATAAATACCTCACGATTCTTGGCGCCATGAGAATAACTCACACTTCAAGAAGAATTACAAACTTTGAGTCACCAATCAATTTTTCTAAAGAGATTGAGCAAAAAGTAAATCACTGGAGTTAAGCGATCGCATAAATACTACTAAAATATAGATAGGAAAGAGGTGCAAATATTACAAAGCATCAAAAGCCCTTTTACAAGCTAGGAGGTGGAAGCAAATCCCACTTTTAACCGATGTGGGATTGCAAAATGAGACAAAATAAAACAAATCTCCACCTTGATGAATATGCCAATCCCACCTCGAAACTTCTCTTTTCTAAAAAAAGCTGCAACACCTCTAAATGCGCTCAACAACACAATCAAACTTTTGCAATGTTGATCAAGTTCGAACAATGATTGAACTTGATCGCTGTCACCTCCTTAGTCAACATATTTGCGGGATTTTCGGTTGTCCCAATCTTCTGAAGTAAGATTCATCCTTCATTAATAATCTTTCGCACAAAATGATAATGAACATCAATATGCTTCGTACGAACATGGAACACTAGATGCTTTGCTTAACAAATAGCACTTCGACTATTAGAATAAATAGAGATTTGCATCTAACCAACCCCTAATTCATCCAGTTGTCATCCTAACCAAATAGCCTCCTTTACAGCCTCGGTCAATGCCATGTACTCTACTTTACTAGTAGAGAAAGCAATTGTAGATTGTAAAGTAAACTTCCAATTTACTAGTGCTCCTACAAGAGTAAACACATAATCGGTTGTCGACTGCCGTTTATCCAAGTCACCAACATAATCTGAATCAACAAAGCCAATAACATATTGATCACATGTATCATCTCGCTCAAAGACTAAGCCAGCATCTACAATTTTCAATAAGTACCATAGAATCCATTTCACTGTCTGCCATTGTCCTTTATCAGGATCATGTATATACCTGCTCACTACTCTAACTGCATATGAAATGTCTGGTCTTGTGCACACCATAACATTCATCAGACTACCAACAACATTAGCATATGAAACTCGAGACATACATTCTCATTCCTCATCTAAACTAGGAGACAAAGATGCACTCTTGGTAGGTCCCTACCCATCTGAGTGAACATAGTTAAGAATAGCCTTGGTATTATGAATAGTAGTGCCAAATTTCACTCTCCTTTGCTTTTCCAGAACACAACGCTTATAAAATTCCAGCTCACAGGTCTTTGCACCTTTCAAAAAGCCTTGTTTCACCAAAGTGAGTATGGCTCTCTCACATGCATGCCCGAACGTCTATGCCACAAACTAGTAATCTCTTAATCTTTATCACTACTAGAAATCACGACCACTACTTCAATAACTGTACTAGCATTATAGAAATACAAGTTATTTCTTCTCGTGCCTTTCATAGCCAAAAGAGTGCCTGAAATTACTTTTAGAACTTTATCTCAAATAATCACGACAAGGTCTTTAGATTCTTGGGTCCCTAAAGAGATGAGATTCTTTTTCAACTTTGGTACATATTGAACATCTGATAGAACTCTAGTTGATCCATCATGATTCATCAATTAGATCGAACACATCCCAATGATATGGCTAACATCACTACTACCCATATAAACAGCTCGACCATCAACTTCTTCAAAATTGAAGAACCATTCCTTATGTGGACACAGATATGATAGGTACAACACATCCAAAACCCATTCATAAAATCAACAATATTTTGATGACCAACTAAACATAACTCAAAATCACCCTCATGCTCAATAACACATGCATCATAAATAACCCTTATCTTTCTTTTTCAACTTAGGACAATCTTTCTTCCAATGCCCCTTCTCATGACAAAAGGCACGCTTATCTTTTCCTAGTCTACTCTTTGATCTCACATTTCCCATTTTTCCCATTTCTTATTTTGACTATGTTCTCTCTCTATCAATGCTTCTACTAACTTATCTCAATGTTCCTTTTTATCTTTCTTTTGAATTTCATAATTCAACAACGTAGAACAAACTTCTTCAAAAGATAGTTTTTCCTTCCCATGGATAAGGGTAATACAAAGATGATTCAACTCAACAAGAAGATAACCAATCAATAACATAGCCTTACGTTCATCTTTGAAGGTCTCACCTAATTTTAATAAATCAACAATTAATTTATTAAACTCATTAATATGGGAACTAATGCTCATACCTGATTTTAATTGGAGACAAAATAATCTCTTCAATGAGTACAATCGATTCTCATTACTTTTCTTCATATATTTATTTTCCAGCGCCTTCCACAAACTATAGGTAGACGTCTTTTGTAGAAACGTATACCTATGCTCTTTAGCTAGTTAAGAATGAATCAACCCACAAGTTTTTATGTTGAGCCTTTCCCAATCACTCTCACAAGTATCATTTGGTTTTGTTTCTTTCAAAATTAGATCCAAATCTAGCATATACAATGCCCCCCATTATCACTCTGCCATAAGCCGAAATTATTCCGATCATCAAATTTCTCAGCATCTACTTTTGCATTTGTGATTGTCGTTTCTAACCCAGATTATGCCATCTTTCCACACAATCGTGCCTGCGAATGCTAGGATAGTTCCTAAGAAAGATTGAATTGATCACCACAGTCCCATTTAAGAACCAGTCTCCTTAGACAAAACAAAAGGTCTTAGGAAAGGCTGGATTTGTCCAAATTGTGTCAAAATACCAATCTCCTTAGATAGAACTTTTAAAGATATTCCAATCAATGGAGCTTATCTTGAACGAATTTCAACTTTCATGATTCGAGACAAATTTCTGATGGAATATTAAATTTCTGTCTGTCTGAGCATATAAATTAAGAACATAGCTTGTTAATTATTATGCAATGCAAATAATGTTAACAAGTAGAATGACTAAAGGCATAAAAGAAAGGGAATGCAAAGAATTTAACGAGGTTCTATATAAATACATATGTTTCGAGCGCCATAGAATAACTTCCACTAATAAAAGAGAATTACAAACTATGAGCCACAAATCAATTTCCTAAGAAATTGAGCAAAAAAGTAAATACCCAAGCAATTGAGCAATACTACAAATACCCTAAAGTAGATGGGAAGATGTGCAAATATTACAAAGCATCAAAGACCCTTTAATAAGCTAGGGGTGAAAGCAAATCCCACATTTAACCGATGTGGGATTGCAAAATGAGACAAAATATAACACATGTTTCTTCAAAAAAATTTTTTTAATAGTTTGTTTTGAGTCAATTTTTAATTTCTACTAAAAAAAGGTAAAAACAATTAAGAAAACATCATATTTTCAAGTATCAGCCTTATTTTTTTTTAGTTTTAAGAACAAAAAAATGTTGTTGGAAGCAATTACCAAACTGGCTTTGAAGTTCGTGTTCTGTCTAAAAACCCCCTTGGACAATAAGCCAAGAGTCTAATGGACATCATGTATGGAGCAATTAATACTTAATTGAGTAAGAAAGAAGTCTAAGAGGAATATTCCCAGGAAGATTCAGCTAGAAATCCAGCAACATGTTTTCAAGTTGACCTGGCTCAGTTGCTTAGTACTCATTTCCTGGTTGAAGAAACCACATGGATATGAGGCTAACAATAATAGACCAACATTCATGAACCCATCTATGTATATCTTGATTTTTTTTAATTTTTTTTTTTCTGATTATTAAATACTATGCAACAGAGAATCTGATGTTTGGGTCCATGTAAAATTTACCTAGATTGTAAATTTTGCTTTCCAAGTTTACCCAGATGGGAAAATTATCATTCATTAGAGACATGTCAGTTAAACAGCCAAAATTGAGACATTATATTCTGGAGTTTAGTGAAGCACAAAAAGCAGCAAAGGAGTTGGTTTTCTTTTCCTCCAATCATGCAAGTAAAATTCACTACAAAATTACACACTGGTATATATGATACACTATTTGCATGTGTTAAGGAGCTCTTCAAGTTGACCACAAAATCAAATCCTAAGCTTATCTCCATAGCACTGATTCTATGGCTTGGATTTTTCCTTTCCCTTTCTTTTTCTTGTCACAGTTCAAGAGAACTGGGAAGAACTGGGAAGGAACACATGCTATTTATTGGAAGACTTGACTTGGCCAGAAGCTCTTCCATATTGAGATTTCTTCCTTGTTACAGATCTTTCTGATTCCTCCATAAAATCCATCTACTTCATTTCCTTCTTCTTGATGTTTCTTTCTATTTATCACCACCCGCCTCCACTGTGAGCCTGGGGTATACTGGGTGAACTCCAGAATCAGCATGTCTGTCGTAATGAGTTCATAATGAGAAACTTAACTAACATTGTTGAAGTGATGAAGTATAGCATGGTGGGTGCTGTGATAAAAAAAAGGCTTGTTTTAAATGGTAAATTGGTTTAAAAAGGTTTGTTTAATTGGTAAGTTGAATGAAGTAAATTGGTACTTCTATGTCCGAGGCCGGAGCATGGAAATATAAGGGAGGAATGGGAATGGTGATTGTGTATAACACAAGACTGGAAGTGTAGGAAAGTGACGAAAAATCATGTGAAAGATGCTTATCTTCCATTGGTGACTAGAATTCTTGTCAACTTGTTATTCTAGAAATATGAAGAAAAAGAGAGCAAAACCAGTAAATTCCAGATCCAATTCCAGGCCATGGGTATCAGGTGGATCACATTTAAATGTACAGTTCATGACTTGACTGACGAGAATCATTCAGTCACATGGAGACAATCCCATGAAAAACATGTGGTCAATGAATCTCACTTTCAATATGCTCGAGGATAAAGACTTGAAAAAAATGAAATACGGAAGCAGATTTGGAGGAATCTTTGTGAAAGAAACAAACCCAAAGCATCTAAGATTAAATAACCGTTCAATTAATTCTGGAAACTAGTATAAGTGCAATACTCAATTGTGTTCAGAATGTAGCTCGTAAAGTTTAATTAAGGGTTAAACTTTAGTAATTTGAGAAGAGACTAAACTAATTCAAGAAATGAATATTTAAAGATTAGAATAAAAAATAAATATATATTCACCAGACCCAAAAAGTTACTTTCACTTCTGCTCTTCCATCACATGGGATTACTCATATGCATGTGTGTTGGGCAGCCCAACACTCAATTTTTTCTTCATATTCTTCAATTTCTAGGATAGCTCTGTCTTCCCTCATTAAATAGGGATGAAAAGGGAAAAAGAAATTGAAGCTATGCAACCTATTTATGGGATTTCATGCTTGAGAAATGCTTAATGAAGTACTTCTGAATGCATACATTGAATATGGTAACAAACATGAAAAAAAAAAAGTGCATTACCCAAATTTTCCTGTCAGAAACACTTTATTTTTTCATTCTGTTCATCTTTAGGCCCACTACAGTCTGTGGGCACTAACAAAAGCATCTCGGCCTGATATGGACACGATGTGTCTAACCAAGAAAGCCTCCAAAATAGACACTTGGAGGTAGAATACACATTTTTATGCAAAATATTCATACACAAAAAAATGTACATGCAAGGTATCTCATTTCAAGTTTGTTTGTCTGGGGAAATATAGAAAAATGCATTCAATTGTGAAGTTATAAAATATGCTTTGCTTCAGATTTGACCTTATAATCCTAGTCCCGAAGAATTAACTCATTAAAAATTGCAAGTTAATAAATAAAGTCATATGTTTGCAATAGGTCAATGGTAGAAAATGTATGCATAAACATGTTCCTTTATCTGAGAAATTTTGCATTTGAAGTAAAAGGTCAGCTCAACTTGTGCAAGATTCTAAATTGGAATGGAACATGTTAGGAAACCATCCATCATGTGGACAGTGTTTGACAAATCAAGCAGCAATGGCGAGAGAAAGTGACCTACACATCACACAGGCTGAGGAAGATGTCTAATCTCTACCACATTTTTTGTTAATTAGAAAATGAAAGGACAAAGGTTCCATTTATATCCTGTCCTGTACAGGAAACTTAAAAGAAGAAAGTTGAGATGAATGATGGAATATAGGGGGTACTTTACTCACCATTATTGTGACAGCAGCAGAGATTCTCGTTCCCATTACATGTTTCTAAGTGATTAATGACGCCATACCACCAACCTGCAAACATTTAGCACAAATAATTACCTTGATCATTCATAATCACAAGTAAACAGTGGCATACAGTAAATGTATTTGCTCTGTAGAAGATGATGTGGGCACAATTATCAAATAGCATATACAGAAGCTCTTTTTTAAAACAAGCCAAATGCAATGAACTCCAGGGATGCTATGATGGTTTGAGGACACACCGTAAGGCAACTCTTTGTTTTTCCTCCATTGAACCTCGATATGATCCCCTGGTCTCAAATCATTTAAACAGTCAGAGACATGAAGAACATGAGGAGGTACATCAATTGGGGGTGCCCTCAGCCTGTGCCATTGTATATTTTCCTCTACTGTCTGCCGCTCTTGTGGTAAGTACCTGCACGCAATACAGTTGCAAACTTGAATTTCAATACAGTTTATTCTGATCTAAGAATTTAATTTCAGACCTCATGGGAGTTCTTCTGTTTTTTCCCCCATTTCTCCCTCTTTGACATCAAAGTAAAGAAAAAATAATAATTTTACGAGTAAATTTTGAAATTGATTAAAATTCAATAGACCCAGAGTTCTGACTTCTGAGCTTTCTTGAGTACCTTGCTCGAAAGGTGTCTGTGCAGGAATCATAGCTAAGAAGGGCATCGTAACATGACATCACAAAACCAAGATGCCCATTCTGCACCCAGAAAGAAAAGGAAACTTCATTGATATGTCCAACAACAAGAGAAGTACAAAGAGGCTTATGATGAATATATATATATATATATAATTGAAGCTGATTACCTCACGGTTATGGACCTGAGCTGGGAACCAGAGCTTGCCGCTCTCAAGGGAAAGATACCAAGCCTTGATTGAATCAAGAGGTAATTTACACATGGGCTCACCACTACTTTCTAATTTTGATCTAATCCAAGAAAGAGAGCATACACTAAAAAGAGACCTGAAAAACCCTTTTTTATGGTTTGCCTTCAAGAGGCTTGGTCTCTTTCTTGAGGCAATATACCATTGCCATTCTCGGTAAGCAGCTGGACCGATCACTCTACCCCATTTTTGCTTCATGTGTTTCTCCCATAGGTGATCACTTCCACACCTATCCCTCAAAGAAGTACACACCCTAGCCATACTACATAACCCTGATGGAGAAAGCCGCTGAAGAATGCATTCCAAGGCCAGTTCAGGCAAGTCCAGAAGAGAAACATCCTCTTCCTCCTCTGCATTCACTGCTTTTGAGCTAATAGTTATCTTCTTCAATGGGAAGATGCCTAGTCTACCTTTCCGGATACATGTGACAAGAAAACTCCATGATTCTTTCAAGAACCAAGGTGACAACAATCTCATCTCACTCTCCCATGGCAGGAGCAGCCTGAGAGAGGAGTTGGATAGGAGAATGAAAGAGAAACAGGATATGAAGAATAGAAGCATTGGACTGGGTGAATTCACAAATGGGTTGATCAAGTTGGGCATTAAAGCAAAAGCAGACAAAACGATGTACCAATTGCAAACAAAAGAATGGTGATAACATCCATAAATATATGAAAAAAGAGAGAGCAATTTTCTCTCTTGATCCCAGAGAAAGGTGGGGGACGTTTCTACTGAGAAAGTCATGGAGTTCTTGAGTGGGCCTTGTTTTCAAAAAGAGGACATGTGTAAAAATCACGAAGACGGACAAGCTTTAAATGGTCTGCTTATGAGTTAGAGCGCCAGCCACAACAAATAACAAACACCAAGGCTGCTTCTTAAATGGTTTGGCATCCAGATACAGTGAATTTGCCCCCTGCCTTTTTCCGCCATTGGTGGGGAACCAAATTGTACGAACGGTGGGAGGCAGCTGTGAGCTAAAGAATTGGAATATTAGACGTGAAAAGAAGAATAAAATCTAAGAAACATGTTGTGCTAGATTTGAACTAATGGAACCAATGAAAGATATGACAATAAAAGGAGGAGCCCATATTTTCAAATCCACAGATTTCCAATAAAACGAACCAATTATCTCCTAAAATTAAACAAAAACAGATATGGGTTGGGTTGATAATGACTAATATTTTTGAGAAATTACATTTACCAAAGAATTTACCACATCTGTACATGTCATGTGGCCGTTTCTGTGCATCTATACAATAGGGTGTATAGAGAAATGGATGGAGTAATGATAAGATATATAACATGAATCATACGTCTGAAAATGTCAATCATAGCTCGAAAATGAAGAAGAAGGTGCGTGCTTTTAGAGCGATTAGATACCGCCACCTTAGTTCAGAATCAGAAGTCAATCCTTCCCTCCCACAAAAGTTCAAAAGAAAAGAAAATAAGATTTAGATTATTGGGCTTTCTAGGAGAGCGTAATGAATGAAGTACCGAGGACGGCTCTCCGATGATAAGCCTCAGGTGGGTGGAGTAGTCAAACCGATTTCGCCACCTGAACCTTCCTTTCTTTACCTAACTTCCACCCAACTCCTCCACCTCAGAGCAGACGACGCCATGAAAATTGCAAGAAAGTTTCTATGCGTCAAGAAATAGAAATGAGAAAATTTTGAAAATGCGATCAAGCAAAGAAAGTGTCGATGGTCACCAAGATTTAAACATTTTTTAAATTCTTCGTCAAAAAGGAGAGAATGCGAATGTGTGTGACACCGCCAATCACATTGTTCTATAACGATGAATCCCATGATCTCTCCTATATTTTTCTTTTGTTCTTTTTTTTACTTGTCAACAATGGAGTCTCCTCTGATCCCAACTGCCACCTCCCCCTTTATATTAATTATTTTATCATCAATACTTTATCTATTTTTCTGCGTAACAGTAGACTTTTTGTTTATTACGCGTCGTACGCAGGAAACCGATTCGTTCCTTGTGAGCAAGCAGTAAAGTTATTCTTGTTCCAATAAAAAGCGTTCCCATTGCTTTTTCTAAATATTTTTTCAACAACATGATTTGATATTATTACGGAAACAAAATTATATACATGTTTTAGGTGGTGTTTGTATTCATGATCAAATAGAAAAAAAAAACTCACATAATTATATTCACTAGGGAAAACTATGTTAAGGTGTATTAATTTGAAATTATTTGAAAAATGACCAAAAAAATCTTTTTTGAAACCTAATTTAGTATGTGACCAAATATTTGATAAAGAAGTTCAAATATTTAATAAAGAAAATTACACATTATCAAGATTTTTTTGTTCCAAGTCTCAGGTACAAGTCATGAAAACATTTAATATGACCATGATGTACTTTGGATATAACCCATGTAAACCTTAGATATAAATTGTAATAAATTTGGAGCAAGAAGGCAGTCGCCAATGCGTCTTTATCGAATATTTGGTGCGTCTTTGAGATTGAAGGCACAAACAAGACTTTTTTATTCTAATTTTTCAAATAGTTTAAAATTATTAATAGTATGTTAGGGATAAAGTGTACAAATATCCTCGAGTTTTGCGTGTATGCCGTTTTATTCGCGAACTTTTTTGTCTTAAAATGGTTGTAACGTTTCTTTCGTAGTCGGCGTAAACTTTTTTTTTTTTTTTTCTTGCCCAAGAATACTTTTGATGTTTCTAGCCTTTAGTCGCGCGTGTCGTCTCGTTAAAATCGCGATCGCTCGAGTCCCATCCGCGTTTGGTGTTTAGAGGTTTTGATAGCCTTTTATTGCATTTGTGATATTTTCTAACAATACACGAATGGTTAAGCTATGGAAGTAAATATATGTATCTATCTTGGTCAAAAAAAAGATATGTTCCAAGGAAAACCCTTGCAATAAGATATTTATGTCTTAAATTTGGGCAAAATAGGACATACTTACAAAACTCGAGGATATTTATGTACCTTATCTATGATATATAAGGTTAAATTATATAAATCATTGTCTACAAACTTAAAATTGTCTAATAATTTTAATTTAAAATTTAATCTAAAAAAATAAATTAATATATTTATCCTAGTTCAATATATTATAAAGAGGACAAATAATGTCGATTAATATGGATATTGTAAATTAGTAAAGGAGAGTGGAAGTGGCTAAAACAAATTGATTTCTTATTTTTATTTTAATTGTTAACGACCAACATTGTTAATGGAGTTGTACAAAAGCTCAAAATAAACGGCAAGCCAAAGAAACCCTTTCCAAAAGACAAAAGAAATTGTATGGTTCATTCTTACTTTTATTTGTTCTTCTTTTGAATTGGGTTGAAATCATATGCTTTTTCTAGACATTGAAAATGAAGTTTTAAGATATGATTTCTATTGGGTCAAGGGTTTTCCTTGCAATGTTTTTTTTTTGAAATTTTTTAACATGTATTCACTTTGTATATAAAATGTAATAACTTTTTTTTTTTTTAAATTGGTTTGGAATTTGGAACCTTTTTTTTTATAGACATTGAAAATGAAGTTGTAAAATTTAATTAATTAATTTTTTTTTAATTTTTATTAAAAATTAAGATTGTTTAAAATAAATTTAAAGAACATGAAGAGATGAAACCTTGAAGACTTATGAGATTTTAAAATTTTTGTAACATGAACTAGATTTATCTGATATTCAAATTCTATAAGGAGAATATGTCATGTACATTTTAGGATTAGTTTGATATTCAAGTACTTCTAATGCCTTCATTTCTACTGAATTGTGCTTTGAATATTTTAAGGATTAATTTGATATTCGAGTACTTCTAGTGCCTTATGTGTATGTGTGTTTATTCTGTCTTTTTTAATAAAATGGTTATTCTATAAAGATTAAAATCTTTTCTTATTTTTGGCATTGATATCGCCATCTAATTACTATATTTGATTTATCATCAATTTGTTACGATGTCATCTTATTATAGCATTTTATTTACCGTCTTGTTGTAGCGCTTCATCTGTATGAGATAATTCAAACAAGTAAAATGGATTCGATCAATCAAACATATCAGATTATGATAGTTAATATGTTGAAAAATTGAAATCGTAGATATTATAGTTACTATATTATCAAATTCGTAGAATTTAAACTGATTTATTATACTACTAACGTGAATATTGTTTCATCTTTTATATTTTTTAGTAATTTGTATTTTGGATCTAGCAAGTTTGAATCAATAAAATTATTTTTCTTTAAAAAAAAAATAGTATTTACCATTGAAACCTTAAAAGAAATCATTTTGAAGTTAAGGCTTTATTTGAAACCTGAAAAGTACCAAGGAAGAAAAATATAAATGAAAAAAAGAAAAAAGTGAACCCGAAAAGTACTAAGAAAAAATAGAATGGGAAAAATGAAGAAAATGAACCCGAACAAGGGAAAAGGGAGGAAAATGAACCCGAACAAGGGAGAAGGGAGGAAAATGAACCTTAAAAGTACTAAAGAAAAAAAAAATAAGAAGGAAGAAAAAGAGAAGAAAAATGGAAGAAAAGAGCTTTCCTGCATACGGGACGATCTAAGAGGCGGTGTTTGTTTTTACCTAACTTGTGTTGAATAAAATTTTTGAGCTTAATGTTGAATATCTTATGCATTAAGTATTAAAGTTATTTGTTTTTAAGCATGGGAGTAGTGAATAAGGATAATGACAGGGAAGATGACTCGGGTTCTCGTCACTGTTGTCATGCCGAGACGGGTTTGAAGTTTTTTACTTATGTCCGGGTTTTGCCGGGTTTGAGTTTATTTTCTCAAATCGAGGCGAGCAAATTGTTATTCTGTCTGCAGCCTGCGCCGCCCGACCTCGATTATATTTAAAAATAATTTTTTATTATTTTATTTTATCTTCAATATAAATAATAATAATAATTAGAGTGTTTTTTAATAAATAATTTATAAAATTCGTAATATTTTATTTTGTATGAAATATATTAATTTTAATATAATAAAAAAGGAAATATAGAAAAATAAAATAAAAATAAGCAATCGAATGTAGCATGATGGGTTTAGAAATTGAAAAGTTTAAAAGCGGCAGTCGGAATGAGACCTGATCCCATCCCAAACTTTTCAGTTATCGTCGCAGCTTGTGGTGGTGTTGTTGTCGTTTCGCTTTATTGGATATTGATAAAGTTTTTTTTTTTTTTTTTCTTTGTTTTGATGAAAGATGACTTTTAAGATAAAAAAAAAAAAACCCGAATGTTTCGGCACAACATTTTAAGATTATGATAAGTTTTTAAATTTGAAAATGAACACATAGGCACTAGGCGTGGCTATTGCAAAGCAAGCAGCCTCACAAAAGTATTTAGAAGGTCAGAAGGTATTAGCAAAGAAGGTTTTTGAAGAAGAAGTTCAACTGATCAAAGGAAACCTAGATCAAGTAAAATCAGCTGATAATTGTTAAAATCAATTGAGGATTGATTAATCATTTGGAGCTATCAATTCGAAACCATTTACTCTTCTTCAAGTGGAGGTGTACGATTAAATATTTGGTTTGAAATCTGTAGCAATGGAAATCACAAAAAAAATGGACACATAGATGAATCATTACAAATCACTATATATATATATATATATTATATATATATATATATATTACCCTCAGTGACCTTAGGGTAAGTCAAACAGGTGAGTCAGTGACCCACTCAATCCACTCCTTTTTCAGGTGTTAAATAACACATGCAAAAAAGAAACACATATAACATATTTGATTGCCAGATTTTTTTTTTCCTAGGAAAAATGGAGAAGGAAACACTTTCTAAATTTTAAAAACAACTGCAGAAACCATTTTCATGGTGTTTTTCTATGGTTTAAAAAATTTTAATTTAAAAAACAGGAACCAAAGTAAATATCTTAAATGTACTTTTCCCTTTCCTACTTAGGATGATCACCAACTTTCACAAGTACACTTGTACACCAACACCGCCCCTGTCATTGAAACAATTTTATCATTAACTACCAAACATCCATTTTTCATCGCATGTAAAAATGGTACCTCAGTAGTACAAATGTCAAAACTTCTCTAACAGATTATCTCAGTATTAAAATACATGAAAAAAAAAAAATTAAAAAAAAAAAAAAGAAAAAACAAAAAGCATACTTGACACATATATGATAGGTAGAGTAAGCGAAAACAAGACAAATATGAATAGAGCGAGGCCTATTTTTTTTTTTTTTCATACCTTGAACTTGAAGCACGTGAAGTAGGAAGGTAGAAAAGCAAATGAGGCAAGTGTTATGTTTTTGAGTGGGGGATGTCGGTGGTGGTGATCGTGATTAAATCATAAAATCAAGATGCCATTTGTCTGCACCTCTCCTTAATTTTTGAGTTTCTAGGGTTTCTGGAGAGTATGAGGAAGATGAAAAATGAAGCATTGAGAATAAATAAATAAATAAAATAAAATAAAAAAAGAAAAAGAAAAAGAAAAAGGAAAACGAAAGAGGGTGGTGAGGTGAGATAAGGTGCAGGTGCAAATGCAGAGAAATAAGTAACTTAGAGTTTTGCCTGAGACAAACCCACCCCTTCCCATCTTCCGTCATGGAGCAACTAAGTTTTTAGTTTTTAGTTTTAATATACAGAGAGGAGAGTCGGTTTCGCAAAGGCAGGCAGGCAGGCAGGCAAACAGGCTTATCTCTTAAGTAAGTAGACGGCACGAGACACGTGGGCGGGCTTTAGCTTAATAAATAAATTAAAGTAATCAATTTTTTTTTTAATTTTTTTAATTTACATCATTCGGAAACGTAAAAGTAAAACATATTTGAGATGATGGGGGTGATGGTTCTTCATTCTAGAAATGCACTAATAAGGCAGAGCGCATAAGAATTGAGGATGGAATCACAACCAACCCAATCTCTGTCTTTCACCAGTTTCAGCTTGTTTGTCTATTGTAATCATGGACCACCACCACCACCACCACCGCAAAGATTGGGTTGGACACCTTCCTCCCCTCCATCCCCACCGCCCACTAAATTTCCAAATTGCCCTCCAATCCCAAATATTAGCTTAGGTTCGAACATTTCTTCTATGGCCTTTGTAAGAAAGTTGGGCCGTCTCTCAAGCATTCTAAAACTCTACCCGATACGTCACCGATCACATGTTGATTAATATAAAATATAAAATATTATTTAAAGCAGAGATTCTCAAAAGCATAATCGGTGGCACTAAATTAGAAAGCTTTTTAGTGAGAACTTTAAATCTTATCGTTAATCTTTTCGTTGAGGTAGATGCATATGAGAAAGATTTCTTTCGATCACATGAAAGTGGATCGAAATGAATCTGCTTAAATTATGGCTTGCACAGAGATAGTATTATCCAGTGAACGTTCGATTTTTAAAAGAATATGAAATATCTGATTAAGTAATGATTCGAATAAAAATATGAAATAATTCTTAGACTTAAGATCCTTCCATCCATATGGCCGATTTTTTAGGATGGACTCTCCGAGACATGAGACCCTATCATTCCTATCACAATCCCAACACGATTCATTTAAAAACAGAGGCGGAAGATGGATGGGAGTTGACCACCAGCACCAAATTATGATTGTGGAGGTGTCTGTCTAATCAGTAATCACATCCCATTGACAGAAAAAAAAGACGTTATAAAGATGATGACGGTGACCGTGACCCCGCCAAACCACTCCATCATCTTCAATAAAACCGAGTGAAGGAATAGCGTGTTTATTTATACTGAAACCCAAACCGGGTTGACTATATATGGAACCAAATGGAAAACAAATGATTAAAATGTTGCCAATAGAGACTTGAGTATGTATCACATATAAGCACTACACTATGCAGCAATACAGGGGATCATCGTCCTAATGTTGATTTGATTCCATGATTCTGTCTGTATGCACTAAGACTACCTTCTCTCTCTCTCTCTCTCTCTCTCTCTCTCCCTCTTCTCTCTCCTTCTCCCTCTCTCTAAAGCAAATACAAATTAACGTATCCCACTCTCTATCCCTCTTCTCTCTCCTTCTCCCTCTCTCTAAAGCAAATACAAATAAACGTATCCCACTCTCTACTTTCTGCTACATTGGGATAAAAAAAATCGCCAAGATATAGGACTAAAACAATTACTGGACCGATCCATGGGTTTTATATGAAAAGCAGTGAAATTGCCAGAACCCTTCAAAGTAAAAGGGAATGGATCTTTTCGGTTTCCTTCAAATCAGGAAAAAACTATAGAGGTGAGTAAGATCTTAGAGGGCTACCCCCCCCCTCCCCAACCCCACTTGGGCAAAATATTTACTTTACACAATTTACAGATATGGCGATAATATTGGTGGGCCCGAATGAAGCTGGAAACTAGAGAGTGAGTTAGTGCTCATGCTTGATGCGTGCTTTTAATATTCCAGGCAGAGGTGGGGATGTTGGAGGCCTACCCAGTGTCAGTGTGCTTGACCGTGAGGAATGAGGGGGGGCTTGGGATGGGTACATGTCTGGCATACTGGATCCTTCACCTCCATCAGCAGGGAAATCATTCTGCATTGCATCATCATCACCATCACCCCCCGCTGGTCTTTCACAGAATTTCATTGCCTTGAGAACATAATTGTCATCATGGAGCTCAAAAGGGGTGCTGCGTGTCATTTCCAAATCCAAAGCAAAAGCAAAAGGTCATAAAAAGAGACTTGCAGGTTGTTAACTGAGAGAGTAGACTCTGAACGATAAACCATCTACCCTTCTTGTTTCAAGTTTGGTAAGAAAGCTTCCCAAATTGTTGCACAGCATTGATCAAATTATTCCATATTAGGAGAAAGTCAACAGCTTTTAAGGAAAAAAACAGTTCACAGGCATTTAACAGAAGACATTATCACTCCATAACCAGTAAGGGTATCAGAAAGATAATATGCTAACAGGATGCAATACCTGTTAAAGTCAAAATGCACCAGCTGCATATCTTCTGATATTTCCACCTCGACAGTCGCATGAGGACGTGTCTGCAATTTCCAAATGACAGGATCAGAGAGATTTAGACAAATGCAAACCACACTTCTAGTAAAGCTTCAAAACCAAAAAGTATGATTTACGGTAGACCTTTACACATCTTTCCAAAGATTGAAATGATACATACGATCTTGTAAAATATTAGAGCAAATTTGTATAACTTAATAATATAGTTCAGTAATGCATCTTAACATATTCTCATTTTCATTTCATGGAAAGAGTGACCTTTTGAGAATCCCTTGCAGCATATGTAAACAGGGAATTGGAGTACAACAATAGCCAAAACGCAACGATGGAGAGAAGATTAAAGAGAGAACCATACAAGAGAATTATAGGAAGCCTTCATACACAGGTAACATATATGACATATGCATAATATATTGGATGGCACTTGAGAAATGATCAATTAAATGAAAGCCTATAATACTTGTAACAAAAATCTAGCTATCTCACTGACCAGAGCACACTTCCAAGAAAATTCAACATATCTGAGTTAATGAGGCTGCAACATGCAAGCAATCAAATCCTGCTTCAGAATTTCTTCACATCAAAAGCCACATCTTTAGTTTAGTCATGATAATCTATCAATAATTCTACTACTCATGAAGCACCTTCAACTTATAACAATTTAAAGTCCATGTGCCATTTGCCATCTTTGGAAATTAAGGAAATATCTTAATTGACACGCATCTGCACTACATGATAGGGTTAATTTACACACACCTGCACTACATAATAGGGTTAATTGACACACACCTGCATTGCATAATGGGGTTATTTCTAAGTTATTCTATACATACCCAATTCACAATCTTATCTTCAACCCTTTATACCCATGCACTTCCATTTCCCCATTCTCTTCCTCCTACCCAAGATTTTGGTTCTTTGCTTTGTTCAGTTTCCTATTAGCTTGGGCAATCAAGAAGATAGAGAAAAAAGAGGGAAAGGAGATTGAGACTCGCATTAACGTGAAAGTGAAAAAGCAACATTTTATGGCCCTTTCAGATGCTACACAAACATACTTCAAGATGTGCACACATGTGTGCACATACTAAAACACAGAACAAATGTTCTTTGTATTTTGTGATGCATCTTATTGCACACGCCAGTGATAGTACGACGCTGCCAGGCTTATGTGTGGACATACTAAAACCTGAACAAAATGTTCTGTATGTATTTTTTTATGATGCATCTTGCACCACCTTGATGACAAGTCGACATGCCAAAATCTGTTTTTGTTTTTTATAAGTGCCAAAATCTGTTTTTATAATATATAATTGATAGAGTTTATTTTTCAGGAATATTCTGTTATATATATTGGGAATTTTAGGGACAGAAATTGAGTCTAGGTGTAAATTTCCACTCTTTTTTATTTGAGAGACGTGAGAGGAAGAGATAAAATTTCCACACTCCAATTGCTTGCTTCAAGAGTGAGGAGAGAAAATAAGGAAAACATGGAGGAAAAAAAGCAATTCAAAAATTTCCAAGCAAGGCAACCAAAATTTTCTCATTCCCACCCTCCTTTTCCCATCCTTTCTCTTAATATCCTGTTCTCCACTTAAACACAATGAACTGATGTAGTTTTACTATGTCTATTCTGCAGTGAGGAGCTTCAAACATGTCACAAGATCATCCCTTTCCCCAGAAAGACAGCAGCGACATCAAGGCTGTAGAAGAAGGGTTGCCACTAAGGGAGGGGGTATTTTTTTTTACGTTGCTTCTCTTCTAGTTGTGCCTTTTGTCAACAACTGTTGCAAGTGTGTACTTTAGTGTGCTATGTCTATTGTCACTTTTTATGTAATATACTCACTTTATTTTCCAATAAAAAAGCTACAAAAGAAGGGATTTTCCATATCCCATAATCAAATGCCTTAATGAAATATGTTCAAGTTTCTGGTGTATGCAGAAAACACTAGGACACTAGGAGGGAGTCAATGAAGAAATAGAAAGCTGAGCTGATGTTGAATTTGTGATCTTTCAGGGTTGGGTGCTCAAGCATTCTCAAACTGAAAAGGATGGGATTGATGCAAATTGATGGAGTGTTACGAATCTCGAGTTTAGCTCTATTTAAGACAATAAGTAACAGCGCCCAGGGTAAGGACGCAATATGAGAGTTATGCCAAATCGTTTGGAAACATGTCCGATTACAATGGAAATAGATTTGTCTATATTTGGAAACAGGTCCGATTACAATGGAAATAGATTTGTCTCTATTTCATGATTATCATCATTTTTATCAAAAGTTGGGACTATCTTGAGCTTTGTTTCTGGCTATAGTGCTTAAAAAATGGATTTTCTACAGGCACATTTGAGAAGCTGGGTACAATGTCTAAGCACAAACTTGTGGCAGGTTTAAAAGACTGAAGCAGTTCAACAGATGCAAACACAAGATTATAGCAAGCTTGGATCTGTAGACCATTCAAACCCTACTTGTGTTGGCAGACAAGATTCTGACATAATGGTGACAAGGACCACGATATGAAAACAGAGTACATCCCAAATAATCATGTAAATCTGAGATATAACATTCAAGTCATGCTTAGAAGTGATTTGTGTGGTGGAGACATGGGGAAAAGTAGTGCACCTAGCTGACTCATGTTAGAGATGTGATAAACCCAAAGGTGCAGCATCTTATGATATTTCAGGCAAGGGCCCAATGTTGCCATCTTTATCATAATTAGCTCATCATCATCATCATCACTAAGCAGAATATGGTTTTGCCCCCACCATATGGATCATCATCAATGAGATGTGTATCCAAAAGAGAACTATATCCATAAGGATTCCCTTGAAGCCTAAAATCAACTAGGTTCTGCCTCTAGAGCTGGGCCATCGAAAGGTTGCATGTGCATAGCCATTGTAAGTTTTCGGTCTCCAAGGATACCTGGTTTCTTTTTGTCGGATCAAGTAGGATTTTTCACATAAAATGGTCAAGAGCCCATGACGCTACAGCTAGGTTTATAGGAACAAATGAGGGTTAATGCTGCTTTCAATTCTATTGAAAACTCTACTATGTGATGACACCACATTTTCTGGGCACTTCAGGTGAAGGTTATGATGAAACCCCTTCTGGCATTATGGAGATGTAGCCAAATGGATTTAAGGAACTTAGCATCCGATTCTAAAGTCCTTTCCTAAACCACTTCCCGTTCAGTTTCTGAAAGAGATAAGCTTTATAAATGAGATTGAGTTCCACGAATATGCAGGCTAGAAAGATGCTATTTGCTGCTATTCCATCTATTTGTGCATCAAGTTCGAAGAAGATCTCAATCTATAATGAAGAAATGATAGTAGCTCGTTGTTTTATAGGATTTATCATATTAAGTCGGAAGAGTTTAGGTAAGACTTTCAAAGGAGTGTGTAGGAGCTGTCAAGGTGATAGCTACTTTGTCTTATGATTCAACTTTGCAGTTGAAGATGGATTTCTGGGAATAAAAAGACAAAAAATGAAGGATAATGTTTGAAGCCTTGAGGCTAAGGAATGCCCCATAAAGGAAGGCAGTGAGATATGTATAGATATATGAACAGAAGTTATAAAAGAGAGAAGAGGAGAGATCATTTGAGAGAACAAGAACGTAAAGTTGATGAATTGTACTGTTGAGAATAAAAGAATATTCGCTAGATATTCTTTGGTTTATCTCCTACATTTTTTGTACATTATCCTCCTTCGTTTTACATTTTATTTTGTTTCCTTTTTGTTCCATTAATTTGTATATATATAAGTGTCTCTATACTATGTAATTCATCCATTAAATAAAGAAAAGTATTCTTTTCTTCTCTCTTTTCTCATTGTATCAGAGCCATAGAAGGTTTCTGCCAGTTTGCCACTGATCAACCCTCACGACTCCATCTAGTGGTTGTATCGTGACCACCAATTCTACATTCATCTTTGCATCCTCCGCGTCACAGTCACCCCGCTGCTTTACAACATGACTTTTCCGACGACATTGCGTTTCCTATTTCACACACAATCTGAATCGCCTACCGATCCATCCGATGAAACATCCCGAGAAGCAACCACGATCCACAAGCATGTCATTTCTTATAGATCTCCCACGCGCCCAGCATCGTAAATCTGACTTCCCACTACCAGACTCACCATGCCTGGCGGTTTTCCTGTCGCTGAATCTTCGTGCTTCCAACACTCTACGACATATCTGGCCCGGAGTTGGCTGTTACCCGAAGTAACATTATTGACTCGGGTCAATTTTACATGATTCTCGTCTTTCACGGCCGCCAAAGGGAGCTCATCCACACCTCTAAGAGTTATTCTTACGCCCAACGAGTACAAGGAGTACCTTCACCTCACTCAAGCAGCCAAATTTGCATCCATTTTGTCTGTTGCCCAAACCAGTAATGCCTCTACTTGCCTTTCACATTCATCTGGACTTTGGATTCTTGATTTTAGAGCCTCTTATCATTTTTATGGTAATAAGAATTTTTTTTCTTCCCTTACTATACATCACATTTACCCATGATTACTTTAGCTAATGGATCTCAAACCATGGCTAAAGGAATCAGTTCGGCATGTCCTCTTCCTTCCATACCCCTTACTTTTGTCCTTTACATTCCTGATTCTCCTTTTAATTTGATTTCTATTAGTAAGTTGACTCGTGACCTTAATTGTTTGATTATCTTTTATGATAATTCTGTCACATTGCAAGACCGGAGCATAGGGAGAACGATTGACATAGGACATGAGTTTTAGGGCCTCTTTCATTTCAGCTCACCTTCATCTTCCATTGCTTGTACTTCCATGGATACTCCTCTCCTTATTCATAATTGCCTTGGTCATCCGAATATTTCCCAGTTTCGGGTAACGACTCATCGTTTTTCTAGTTTGTCCTCAATTGAGTGTGAGTTATGTCAGCTTGGGAAGCTTGTCTTTGGAAATTATCTCGTCCCAATGCTAGATCAGCGAGACCAGTCTCGCTTTCGAGGAGCATCACAACGATGTTTGGGGTCCTTCCCGGACTAAGTCTACCTCGGGGTTCCGGTACTTTGTTACTTTTATAGATGATTATTCTCATTGTACTTGGCTATTTTTCATGAAAACTTAAGCTGAGTTATTCTCTATTTTCCAAAAGTTCCATGTTGAAGTTAGAACTCAATTTAATACTTAAATTCATATCCTACGAAGTGATAAGGCCAAGGAATATCTTTTTGAACCATTCTCCTCTTTTTCGTCCTCACATGGGATTCTTCATCAGTCCTCTTGAGCTTACACTCCTCAACAAATGGAGTGGCTGAGCGCAAGAACTGTCATTTTGGTTGAAACCACTCGTACTCTCCTACTCCATCATAAGGTTCCTCAATGTTTTTGGGGAGATGCTACCTAAACCGCTTGTTATTTGATCAATCGTATGTCGTCATCCGTCTTACATGAAAAAATCCCTCATTCCATTCTTTTTCCAAACCAACATCTCTTCTGCCTTCCCCCTCATGTCTTTGGTTGTGTTTGTTTTATCCATATTCTTACTTCTGGACAAGACTAGCTTTCAACCAAAGCCACGAAGTTTGTCTTCCTCGGTTATTCCCATCTTCAACGAGGTTATCGTAGCTACTCTCCTAATACACATCGATACTTTATCTATACCGATGTCACATTTTTTGAGAACTCTTCTATGTTCCTTATCAACCACCCTCCTAGTTCTAATGTCATATCTCTACCCCTTCTATATCAGTCTATAGATACCTCACATAACTTTACACATGATATACCTCAACCATTTGCAGAGTTTATGCTGTGCAGGAAATCGCGACAGAACCTCCGGCCCGATTCATCTCTGAGGCACCACTCCCACCCCATGTGTCCCGGTCTTGCCGTCTTTCGCTGATTTTCACATTGCCATTCGGAAAGGTACTCATTCCTCTCATAACCCCTATCTTATTTATAATTTTCTGACTTATCATTGTTTATCTTCCCAATACTCTGCCTTTGTTTCCACCTTGTCTTCTGTTTTTGCAAAATGTGCATGAGGCTCTATCCCATCCGGACTAAAAACAGGCAATGGTTGAGGAAATGGATGTTCTACATTCTAGTGGCACTTAGGACCTGGTTACTTTACCTGTTGGATGTTGTTGGGTGTATACAGTGAAGATTGGCCCCGATAGTCGGGTGGATTGTCTTAAGGCTCGGTTAGTTGCAAAAGGGTACACTTAGGTCCATGGTTTCGACTACTATGATAACTTTTCCCCTGTCGCCAAGATTGCCTCTGTTCGTCTTCTCGTATCTTTGGTTGCTATGCAATCTTGGCCTTTGTATCAATTGAGCATAAAAAATGCCTTCGTACATTGATGCAAGAGTTTCTACAACAAACGTTGGGAATTCGATCAATGTTTACAAGTCGGAATTGCCCGATATCAACAATATCTTGCCTACATTCAATGTCAAGGATTTGAGGCCTTATCATGGTAGAGACTTGAAAGAGACAAGTCACTTTTCCTATTTATGAGGATTGATGGGAGTTTCCTACGACAAACATTAGATTTCGATCTTCATTACGAATTCGGTTCGGGAGGTTTTGAAACCTTGGAAACACTAGCAATATATTTCTATATCCCAAAGTATTTTTGAGTGTGCCATTTGAGTTTGGAGTTGTTTTATTATGAAAGATTTGTGCCTTGAGTCGGGTAGTAGTTTTATTTAATTTAGAAAGTTTGTCTTCTAATTAAAGTAAGAGTTGTTATTTCCTTTTAAGAAGAATTTGCTTTTAGGAGTTCTTTATTTTAATTAGAAGAGTCTTGTTTTAAAATTAAGCGTTCATTTCATTGTATCAAAACCCAAGCATGTGAATGACCTCTTATTTCATTTCATTGCTTTCCTTTTCAAACCTCTATAACCGCTTGTCAATACCTCGAAGCCTTAGATCAAGTGACCAGTGGTGGTCGACTTGCCAAAGTCCACATGGCCAATGACCACAATGTTGATGTGAACCTTTTCCTTACCCATTATGAATTTTTAGCAGAAAACTGAAATCTAGAAGAAGATGGAAGAAGAGAAAATCTCTCTCGCCTTAGGAGTTTCTTTATTTGAATTACAAAGTATGAGGCTATATATACCCCCCTTAATGTAGTATTTGACAATCAGTTCAAGTTTAATAATATTTTTAGATTTCTCTTTTTAAGAGTTATATAGCATTCTCTTATCTGTAGATGGATTAAAGCGGGTAAGTGAGATTCGTTTTGCTTCTTATCCTAGGTGGATTCCTTGGTGTGAAGTATATCTGGGTGGATTAAAGCGGGTGGCGAGTTCGCGAACATATCTTGGTGGATTCCTTGAGTGGAGAAGTATTTATACTTCTATAACCTCTACTCATCTCATCATCTTCTCTTTTTAACTTTCCGAATCCAATTCTCCAATCACAACCCAAAACTTTCCAAATCTTGTTCCATACTTCTAAACCCTTTCCATATACTTTGTTTCATCCTAGAAACCATAAATACCATCATCCCTAACCTTAGAGAAAACCCAAATTCGTGCATAGCCCTAGCCTACCTAAAAAAAACCCGAAAACTGCAAACTAGCTCAAAACAAGGCTCTTTTGCATCAAATCAAACCCGAACATTTCCAAACCTAAAATTCTTCATTCTAAACCTTTATTCCATCATATATAAACCCTAAACTGGCCATATAACCTTTGAGACTAAACATATTCCTTACCCATTAAAGTTCTACCTCATAACCCTAACTTACCTAAACCATTAAGTCATCCATCACGGTCCAGTCATACATCTACATGGCGTTAAGAAATGAGAGAAGAAGAAAATAATACTTTTCTTTATTGAATTAGTGAGTGAATTACATACTATAGAGACACCTATATATATACAAAATAATGGAACAAAAAAGGAAACAAAATAAAGTGTAAAATGAAGGAGGATAATGTACAAAAAAATGTAGGAGATAAATCAAAGAATATGTAGGGAATATTCTTTTATTCTCAACATTCCCCCTCAAATTAGAGCATATAGGTCATAAGTACTAAGCTTGTTACATATGTACCATCGGAGAGGGTTCGTCGAATAGGGTCCGTTGGAGAGGGTCCATCGAAGAGGGTTCGACGGAGAAGGTCCGTCGGAGAAGATTTGATGGAGAAGATTCGACTGAATCCGACAGAGAAGATCCGACTGAAGAGGTCCGAAGGAGGAGGTCTGTCGGAGAAGGTCCGCCGAAGAAGATGGCAACCGGAGAAGGTTCGAAAGAAAAGATTCAATGGAGAAGGTCCGTCGGAGAAGATGACTGCCTGAAAGGAGGGCTCACTCCATAACTAACCATGGCTCCGATACCATGTGAAATGAGAAGAAAATAATACTTTTATTTATTGAAATAGTGTGTGAATTACATAGTATAGAGACACCTATATATATGCAAAATAATGGAACAAAAAAGGAAACAAAATATAAGTGTAAAAGGAAGGATGATAATGAACAAAAAAAAGGTAGGAGATAAACTAAAGAATATCTAGGAAATATTCTTTGATTAATGATGGCGACTTAGCGGAGAGGTCTATCTGAACTGACCACAGGTTTGTAGCTCGGCCAGTCTGGATTGGTATCAGGACTAAGTCGCTCGATATATGGCACAGACAATCTCCTCCCGAAGCTTCATTTGGCGGTTTAGTTCCATGGTTCGAGTTAGGTATATTTCGGAATTACATGAGATCAACTCGGTTTTACATCATCATGAGTTCGGGCTGATTGCATTTATTTGATTGTTTATGTGGATGACATTGTTATCACGGGCAATGATTAGGATGGTATTCAAAGGCTGAAACAACATCTCTTTAGCCACTTTCAGACTAAGGACTTGGGGAAACTCAAGTATTTTCTGGGGATTGAGATAGCTCGTCCCAAATCAGAATGGTTATGAATGGAGTATACCTTGGAAATATTAGAAGAGGCAATTATGCTAATTTGAGCACAATGCACACTCTTATTGATCGAATGTCAGGCGCTCATTGCCAAAATAGGGAGCTGTATGCATGATCCGGGGAAGATGCTCCGACGACTTGTGAAAACTAAACTATCTCACCATCACTTTCGGTAGTACATTTCCTTTCAGGTGAGTGTTGTTAGCTGGATTCTTGCAATCCTGCATGTGATACCGCTAGGATGTTGTGGTGTATTGTCTTAGTTATATGGGAACACGAGCCAAGGGTGTTATATGAAAGCAGTCGGCGCAGTTGTCGGATATTGTGATGTAATTTGGGCGGAGTTCTACTGTCAGATGGGCGCTCCATACAGGTATTGTATATATTTATTGGTAGAAAACTAGTATCTTGGAAGAGTAAGAAACAGGATGTTGTAGCCATATCAAGTGCCGAAGCATATCTTAGAGCTATGGCAGGCGTGTGTGAGGCTCATATGGCAGACGTGTACTTTTCGGAAAACAAGATTTGGGAAGGATGAACAAATGAAACTAATATGTGATAATCAAGGTGCTCTCCACATCACATCTAACTCAGTCTTTCATGAGAGAACCAAGCATATTGAATCGGATTGTCACTTCATTAGAGAGAAGATCACATCAGGATGCATGACTACTAGTTTTGTCAACTCGAGTTATCAACTAGCAGATATGTTCAACCAATCTCTTAGAGGTCCTAGAATTAAGTACATTTGTAACAAGCTTGGTACATTTAACTTATATCCTCTAGCTTGAGGGGGAGTGTTGAGAATCAAAGAATATTCCTTAGACATTCTTTGGTTTATCTCCTACATTTTTTGTACATTATCCTCCTT
Organism: Tetrastigma voinierianum; assembly: GCA_016808115.1. Taxonomy (NCBI): domain Eukaryota; kingdom Viridiplantae; phylum Streptophyta; class Magnoliopsida; order Vitales; family Vitaceae; genus Tetrastigma; species Tetrastigma voinierianum. Next base: position 2,822,207 of record JAEQBH010003196.1, read on the forward strand.
CCTTCTACATTTTATTTTGTTTCCTTTTTGTTCCATTATTTTGGATATATATATATAGGTGTCTTTATACTATGTAATTCATCCATTCTTTAGTTAAATATTTTATGCTAGGATGGTGTAAAAGAGTTTTTGAGTCTTTCTGCATGGATCTTATTTGGAATTCAAGGGTTCATTAAAAGTGAGTTTTTTGTGTTTGCAAAGAAACTTGGAACGGGATTTTAATAGTAGACAACATGAAAAGTACAGGTTAGATGTTGGTGACAAATGTTTTTTATGGAAAGGCAAGGAGGAATCTAGTGGCCATATCCTTTGCCACTGTCCCTAAGTAGGTTCATTAAAGTAGGTGACCTTCTCCTGGTTTAGAGTGTTAAGGATGCAACACTTCTAAGTTTGCTGAATAATTTTGTTGGAAAGAAGGGAAAGAAGACATGATGTTGTTCCTCTTTGTTTGTTTGGAACCATTTGAAAAGAGAAACTATAAGGGTTTTTGAAAATACAGAGGTGTGGGATCAAACAGATGGTAATGGGAGTTGGAAGCTTAATTAATTGCCCAGTAGAAAGAAAGGGTCACCTCAGAGTTGGATAGAATCTCTTGGACAGGGGCGAGGGGTGACAGCATTTCAGTTCATGAAGCTTTTAGGATCTTTGAAGTCAGGGCTGACTCCTTGTTCATGACAAGGGCAATTTAGGTGCATCCCAACTTAATGTTTTTATGCGTGGGGAAGCAGTTTGGGGAAGGTTCACAGCTTTAGACGAAGTTACAAGAAGGGGTGTGACTTCCCGATAGATGCTATCTTTATGAGCGTCTGAGAGAATTAGTCCACCACATTTTCTTTGCATTGTTTGTGGTTACCTCTCTTTGCGCGGAGATCATTTCTCCACACAGTAGGAGTTGTGGGTTTTGAGACGGATAAGGAGAGGCTTTACTTAGCTAGAGGGGATCCTTTGTGGGTGTTATAGTATTGTAGAATTAGAAACTAGTTGGGAAAAGGAAACATGTATTCATGTAGAGTTAGGAAACTTCATATTCTTTCCTATTTGATTTGGGATTATCTTGTATATAAATAGGTTGTTTGTGATCAATGAATAAATACAATTGTTTCTTCAATTATCTCTAATTACATGGTATCAGAGCAAGGTTTTGAATTTGCTTTAGAAAAGGCAAAATTTTGAGGGATTTTTCAAAAGAGCATAGAAGAGCTATGGGGGTGTTTTTTGAAACACCAACTTTGAGGGTGCGTGGGGTGATATTGCCCACCTGAGGAGGAGCACCGTTCGCCTACGACCACTACCAGCAAGTCCAGTGGCTAGAAACCTAGCGCGTGAGCAGCATGCAACAATCTAGTGATTTTAGCCACTTTCACACGCGCACGAGGCCGCAAGTGGCTTCTCCATTTAGTCTCCGACGACTACAACAGTGCGCATCTTGGCCTCGGGAGTCTATTTATCTGGTTCGTGATGCCAAACTTCAACTATTTTTTGGTGTTTTAAGTGAAAAACCGTTGCAGGACCTAGGGTTTCTTCAAGGAATTTTCGATTCTTGACTCTAGGGTTCTCTCTTAGTTGTTCTAACGAGTGATATAGCTGAGAAGGAGTCTGTTGTGGTGTCGGAAGATAAGAAGCATGCTTTAGTGCCGAAAGTGGTTTCGATGATGTCCAAAATCACAGAACACAAACTAAATGGTCTCAATTATTTGGAGTGGAGTAAAACAATTCACATTTATGTAAGGAGCATTCATATGGCTGCTCATCTCAATAAGGACCTACCAACTAATGATTTGAAAGAACAGTGGACTGAGGAAGATGCCCGCCTTTATCTACAGATTCATAATTCCATTGACAGTGAGGTAATCGAGTTAATTAATCATTGTGAATTAGTTAAAGAATAAATCGATTACTTAGAGTTTTTGTATTCCGAGAAAGGGAATATCTCATGAATATTTGAGGTGTGCAAGGCTTTTCATCAACTTGAAAAACAGGTCAGGTCTCTTACTGCCCACTTCATGGAATTCAAGAAAACTTATGAGGAATGCCAAATCTCATATTCTCTTAGGTCCTGAGATTTCCTCGCTACAAGAAACTTTCAACCGGTTGTTACGTACAAAGACAATCCCCATATTTAGATGAGTAATACATTGGTTAGTAAAAATAGTAATTATGAGACGGTGCTTCAAAGCAGCAAACTAAGAGCAATGGATCGAGTATTGAGCCTCAGGGTTAACCCTCAGGGGACGTGGTATGTTATTATTATCATAAGTCAGAACATACAAGTTGGGAGTGTAGGAAGCTGCTAAATCAAAATTGAAGATTTCAATCTACTCACGTTGCGTTTGCAAGTAATACCTTAGAGCAGTTATGCCAAGTTATTAAAGCCTGCTTCTACTCCCCCTCATTGCACTTGCTGAGTCATATAAACCCAACGCATGCCTTATGCCCTCCTCCTCCAAATGGGTCATTATTTCTACCATAGCCACCGACCACATAGCGAATTGAATTCTAGTTTATTTACCACGTTCGGTCCACATCCTCTATACTGTTGTCACCACATGAGATGGGTCTAAATCATGTGCTCTTGTGTTAGGCACAAATAATCCTACTCCTTTCATCCCTTTGACCTTTGTTCTAAGTTTACCACATTTTTTCTTTAATTTAATTTTTGTGAGTAAACTTACTCGAACATTTAATTACAGTATTTCGTTCTTTCCTGGTTATTGTTTGTTTCAGGATCTTTTGACGAAGCGGATTATTGGTAAAGGACAAGAGTCTGGGGGCCTCTACATTCTTGATCTAGAGTTGCCAAAGCCTATTGCTTGTTATAGGATTGCCAACCCGCACGAAGTTCATTATCGCTTGTATCATCCGTCTCTTTCTCTGTTGAAGAAGTTATTTCCTAGTTTTCTAGTCTTTCCTCATCGAATTGTGAGTCGTGTCAATATACTAAGCTTCATCGCGTGCATTTCAGTCCTATAGTCAATAAACGAGCTTCCACTCCTTTTGAGTTAATTCATTCCGATGTTCGGGGTCCTTGTCAAATTATGTCTCCCACTGGGTTTAAATATTTTGTTACTTTCGTTGATGATTTCTCCTGTGTGACTTGGCTTTATTTAATGAAAATTTGTTCTGAGTTATTTTCTCATTTTCCTGCCTTTTGTGTTGAAATTAAAACACAATTTCATACACTAGTTCAATATTAATGAGTAACTCACCCGAATATCGCTTATTCAGTAAGTGTGTTGAGTCGGTATATGTCATCTCCCACAGTCAATCATTGGGTAGTTGTAGAACATTTCCTATACTACTTGAAAGAAGACCTTGGACGTGGAATATTGTATAAGAAGCATGGACATACCATAATTGAGTGGTTTTCAGACGCAGACTGAGCAAATCTAAGGAAGATAGGAGATCCACATCAAAATATTGTGTCTTTGTTGGAGAAAATCCGATCTCATAAAAAAGTAAGAAGCAAAGTGTTGTCTCGCGGTCTAGTGTGGAGTCAAAGTATAGAGCAATGGCAAAGTCTGTATGTGAGATCATGTGGATATATTAATTGTTGATGGAAGTGGGCATCGAAACTTCAGTACCAGCAAAGCTTTGGTGTGATAACTAAGCTCTCATGCATATAGCATCTAACCCGGTATTTCATGAACGGACCAAACATATTGAGATAGATAGTCATTTTGTCTATGAGAATATCCAATTGGGGTTGATCTCTATAGGATATGTAAAGACTAGAGAACAGTTAGGAGATATTTTCACAAAACCTTTGAGTGAGAATCGAGTTAGTTATCTTTGTATCAAGTTAGGCATGAATAACATCTATACTCCAACTTGAGGATGAGTGTTATAATATTGTAGAAATGGAAACTAGATGGGAAAAGGAAACATGTATTCATGTAGAGATAGGAAACTTCATATTCTTTCCTATTTGATTTGAGATTGTCTTGTATATAAATAGGTTGTTTGTGATCAATGAATAAATACAATTCTTCCTTCAATTGTCTCTAATTACAGTGGGCAAGAAGAGAAAAAAGATTTGGAAGTCTGTTCCTCTACATATTTGGAAAGTTTGGAAGGAGAGACTGAATAGCTTTTAGAGATGGGTCCTTAGTTGTTTAGAGATTAAAGCTTACTTTTGTATATAATTTGTGGAGCTAGAATAAATTGTACTTAGGTGAAAATATAAAGGTCGAAATATAAAATCAAGAAAATGAACCTGTATTACTAAGAATATGAACAGTAGCTGCCACAGTACTTAATATAGTTCCTTAACAGAGTTCCTACTAAATAGCTCACAAAAATTTTCAATGATTAAAAGCAGAACATGCAAGAAGGACAATGATCCTTCCTAATTAACATGCAAGATGGTTTTACGGAGCAGTTTTAGGAAGCTCTCAATTTAGCATATGATTGGCCATTATAGGTGGTCATGTTTCGAGTCAAAAGGAACCTATCCAAATAAATAAATAAATAAAGTTTCGAATAAAAAGGATTGTTTGGGTCCCTTGAGCAGGATGCATCGGAGGCAAAAGGGGATTGTCCAAATAATATGACTTGATCAAGATAGATAGTAGTTCACAGAGCTACCCAATCCTATATACCAATTAAAATTATTTCGGTAAAAGGCAATATCTTGATAAAAAAAAGGATTGAAGGCGACTACAAAGTATACTGGAGGTATACGAAAGGGAAGCCAACAGGAAACAAGCAAGGGAACAAAAAACCTACCAACCATCCCTCACACATAACCCTTTTACTCACCTGCTCCCCAACCAAGACAAAAAATATATCAAAAAGTTTTAGCCAAAGACCTTAAAATGGTCAAAAAAGAAACTTTCATTCTTTGAATAGAGGGGACTTCGTTCTCAAAGCCAACCATGTTCCTTTCCCACCATCAGCCTTGGCTTTTTTCAATAAAAGCTTATCCTTTTGGGATGTGCAGATTTTCCTTCTAAAAAGAATAAGAAGGAATCTTTCCACTTCCTCCATCTTCCAATCATTAAGAGCCCTTAAAAAAGTTGGGAGCCAACCCCCTCTAACCCTGAGCTATGCCACATCTCAACCATCCTAGCGTCTTTGTGAGCAACCAAACTATACAACGAAGGGAAAGAAAGGCTAAAAGCCTCCTCACCGCACCAAGGTTCCTTCTAGAAGCTTATCCTTCTCCCATCCCCAAGAGAAAAAGCAGCATTTTGGAAAAAGGAGTTCCATTCTTTTCTGATTTCTTTCCTAACGAATGTACTGAACCCTCCCCTAAGATCACAAGTGCTCCAGCCCCTTCAACCTCCTCAAATTTTCTGTTGATCACAGATCTCCACAGAGTGTCTCTCATTGGCAAACCACTAGCTTTATATACAAAACAAAGCCTTATTCAATAGTAAGAGACTTCTCACCCCAAGGCCCCCTTTCTTTTTCTTAATGTAGACAGTCTTCCAATTAACAAGGTGTGGTTCTTTCTCTTAATTCTCTCCAATCTTTCGCAAACCACCTTCAAAAGCGGAACAGAGATAAGTAGTAGACTGGGAGGCTAGAAAGGGTGCTATGAATCAAAGTAGTTCTCCCATCCTTGGATATATGCTGCCTCTTCCAAGAGGTAAGTCTTTTATGAAACCTTTCCTCGATGGAGATCCCACCAACTACGGATGTGAGGGCCCCGAGAGGAAGGCCCAGTACGTAGTAGGGAAGAACAAACTCTGCGAAGCCAAGCCCTCACGTTAACCTTACAGGGATAAATTTTACTCTTGGATAGATTAACCTTCAACCTTGAAACAACTTCAAACCACATTAGTGTCCAGCCTAGATACATCAACTGCTCTTGATTTGCCTAACAAAAAAAAAACAGTATCGTCTGTGTATAGAAGGTGAGAGATGCTCAGTACGTCACCTCCTCTTGCCCTGAGCTTACAACCCGGATAAAATTTGCCTTCAAGCGCTGCTTGTAAAGACCGCTCTCAATACCTCCATGCAATGACAAGAGATACAGGAGGGAGGATCTCCCTATCTGGAAACTAGAACTCAGAAAAAAAACCCGTTGGGGTGCCATTATAAAGGACTGAAAAAGAGCCTATAGACATAAACCATTTAACCCATTCCAACCACTTTAAACCAAATCCCATTCTCACCGAGACTTGATAAACAAACTCCCAGCTGATGTGATCTTAAGCTTTTTCTATATCTAGTTTGCACAGTAGACTACAACCTTTGTTTTCTTAAAATAGAGTCCATTGCCTCGTTGGCAATCAAAGCGGCATCAAGAATCTGTCTCCCCTCCACAAAGGCGTTCTGAGAAAGAGAAATGATTGATCCCAAGACCCTTTTGATCCTGTTGGCAAGCACTTTAGATAGAATCTTATAAAGACCTCCCACTAGGCTAATAGGTCTTAAATCCTTTATGTCCTCAATAGTGCTCTTCTTTGGGATCAGGACTAAAATTATACAAAAGAAGTGAGGTTTTGTTCTCATTGGAAATAAGTGCATTCACAAAGGAGGCTGAAGCTTTGCGCTAAGAGTTGTTTCAAACCTCCTCTTCACACCAAGTTCCAATTGAATTGATTAACACTAAGGAAAGTGTCCTCGAACTTTAAAGTTGTTGAGGCCAAAAAAGAGGAATATAAATAAATTAAGTAAAGGGTAGATGACTGGGCTGTAAAAAGCATTGCAGATACTACGATGAGTGAAAAAATATTTGATCATGGAAAGGCCAATATTTCAATCTATGCTTCTACATATCACATCAAACTTCACTAGCAGGATGGTTATTAAGGTCATTACACAGTTTTTTTTTGATAAAAAAAGGTAGATATCATTAAGAGAGAAGGGCTGAAAACTCAACCCCAAGGGATGTATACAGGGAGTATACAGAAAGAGCCACAGAGCTACAAAAAAAAATAGCAAAAAATCTCACCATTTCCCAAAGCTACAATCTAGCCATACTGACCAGCTTACTAACTACATAGGAGTTACGATTTACAAACAAACTTGACCAGGAACAGAGAGAAAACACAAAAGCTCTTTTCAATCTGATAAGAAAAAACTCTTCATTTTCAAAAAATAATCTATTCCTCTCCCTCCAAATTGCCCAGAAAAGGCAGAGGGGCAGTCCTCCAAACCTTCATCTCGTCCTTTCTAACAGGGATCCTTTTCCAACCAATAATCGGATCTTTAACTAGCAATGATTTTTTTTTATCGGTATCTTCTTTAACTAGCAATGATCACATTAAAGTCATGAGATACCCTTATTTTTATGAAGATGAATAGTCCACTGGAACATGTAATATAAGTCAAATGGCACTTTCTTCATATCTCTGGATACTAAAAAATAAATTTAACTAGCAAATGCCTTATTTTGAATAAGGATGTTCTCCCTTCATTAAAATAGTGGATATCTAAAATAAGTGGCCTTTATCAAAATACTTGTGTCATAAATGGTCAAATATAAATATTCTGAAACAAGTCAGAAAACATCAAACTAGATATCAACAAAATCTTAAGAAAACTTATAATAATGATCATTGCAGGAACAGGATTCAACCAGAAAAATAGTCAAGAAACTCCACCTGGACCAAAATAAAGGGCAAAGCCACACCCCCACTGGGAGCATTTCCTGAACTGTATAATTGCTCATTACGCTGTATCAGGTTCTGAAGACCTACAAACTTGATAGAAGCAGAGAAAAAGTCAGTGAATAAACATTGTTTAACCAACATAACTCAAAAAAAAGAAGACGTCCTTGATCCAGATTTATAATAGGAAATCAACATCATGCCAGAATTCTGAAATATAATCCAAATGGGGAATATAATCAAATTGTTAATTTTTACTTGTTCCTCTAGTTCTCGCAAATAGGCAGCTTTCTTCTCAATCCTACCCCTCAGTCCAATGCGCTCTGTCTGCAGTAATTACATTCAAGAAGTTAGATGAACTCATATTACACTAACAACTAAAAGTAAAATCTATTACCAAACATTACCAAATAATAGCTACATCTAAACCTTTAATTCTTCAATGTCATTTAGACTAGTGCGAGGCAGACCCTTCCATTGTATTTCCTTTTTGTCCTTTGATATAATATCCATAGCCATTAGTACATTCAGGGCATCATATACTCTCCTCCTTATGTTTTTCTCATCGTATTGTTGCTGCCATTTCAAAACCATAAAAAGGAATAACTTAGTACATTGAAGATCAGAGATATTGAACTAAGAAGGAAAATAAGATTTTGATCATCCAGACTGCAGATTGTGGAACCTGATCTGGAGATGCAAGACTATTGCTAGGATCTGCAAATTCAGCTACCAGTTCATCAGCGACCTGAAAAAAGCTTCAAGTTCTCAGTCAGGCATGCAACAGTTAGATGATAGATAAAACCATAAGTGATATAATATATGAAATATTCTAACTATAACACCATAAGTGATATAATACATAAGAAATCCAAGGACAAGCCAGTGAAAATGGGCAAGGGGCTTGTCCTTGGATTGTGGCAAAAGGCTTAAGGCTCAATTAGTGGCAAGGGGCTTGAGTCAATCCTATGGTGTCGATTACCAAGAGACTTTTGCTCCAGTTTCAAAGCTTAAAACCATTTGAATACTTCTCTCAATAGCAGCAAACTTGGACTGGCCAATTCATCAGCTTGATATAAAGAACACCTTTCTTAATGGAGATCTTGAAGAGGAAGTCTACATGGAAATTCTTTCAGGTCTACAAATAAGCAATGACAATGATAAGGTATACAAATTATTGAAGTCGTTGTATGGACTTAAACAATCTCCTCGAGTGTGGTTTGGCAAGTTCTCACAATCAATAAAGGAACATGGATTTATTCAATGTCAAGCAGATCATACACTCTTTGTGAAGCGCTCCCAAAAATAAATTAGCCATCCACATTGTGTATGTTGATGACATCATTCTAACTAGAGATTATGAGGAAGGGTTATTGAAGATTAAACGATCCTTGGCAAAAGAATTTGAAGTAAAAGACCTTGGTCCTCTACGCTATTTTCTTGGCATGGAAGTGGCTCAATCACAAAGGGGAATATTTGTCTCTCAACGCAAATATACTCTAGATTTACTCAAAGAGACTGGTATGCTAGGGTGTAAACCTACAAGCACCCCTATGGACTCTAAAAGGAAGTTAGGGCATGAAGAGGAAGGAGTTCCAGTAGACAAAGGACGGTATCAACGTTTAGTTGGGAAATTCATTTATCTCGCCCATACTCGACCTGACATTGGCTTTGCAGTGAGTGTCGTAAGTCAGTTTATGAACCACCCAATGGAGGAGCACATGGAAGCTATGCATCGAATTCTTAGGTATCTAAAGATGACTCTAGGAAGAGGGTTATTGTTCATGAAGAATGAGTGTAGAGATATAGTTCTATACTTTGATGCAGACTAGGCAAGAAGTCAGATAGACATAAGGTCAACCACAGGGTATTGCTCATTAGTCAGGGGAAATTTTGTAACATGGAGGAGTAAAAAACAATCTGTAGTTTCTAGAAGCAGTGCCGAGGTAGAACTAAGAGCCTTAGCAATAGCAATTTGTGAAGGAATATGGAACATACGAGTTTTGATTGAGTTAGGAATGAAGTTTGAGAAGTCAATAAAGCTTAAGTGCGATAATCAAGTCACTATTAGCATTGCAAAGGATCTAGTTCATCATGACAAAACTAAACATGTGGAGATCGATTGACATTTTATAGCAGAGAAGATTGAGAACTCAGAGGTGCAATTGGTCTATACTCCCACTCAAAAGCAACTTGCGGACATCCTGACAAAGGCTTTGGACTGAACTTTGAGCAACTATGTAACAAGTTGGGCATGCTGCTGGACATATCAGCCGACTTGAGGGGAGTGTTGATTTTCACTAATAGTTACGTTATTTATAATTTATTCTATGTTTATTTATGTAAGGAAATAAGGGGGGTAAGAGAATCCAAATTTTCCTAATTGGAGAATCCAGATTTTCCTAATCCTGTTTTTCCGATATGGTTGTCATGATTCTCTGATTTTTCCTTCCTTGTTTGTTACCATTTTTGTCATGAAGATCATGTATATAAGGATGTAATATTCTTCAACTGATTCAATGAAATATGAAGATTATTCTTCCTCAAAATCTTCAGTTGTCATATTAAAACTTTATTGGCATAGAAAGGTCGTCTCTATACATGGAATCCTTGCATAGCACATGACCAACACAAGTAATGGATAGACAAAATGTAAACTGGCTATGATTTTAATAACATATACAATGTCACTATTCCATTTGGTAGAATTTTACCACATCGCCTAACATGCCATCTTTGTGTCCAATGACTTACTATAAGACAAACTAGTTTGTGTTTTCCATGTCATCTTATTGCACCAATATGGATGATTTGAGCACCACATTGGCAGAAAAACAATTTTGTAGAGCTATGGAACCTGAACCATAGCTCGAGAAAAGTACCACATTTTTCATTCTTGGCTCCCCTTGAAAGAAAACCAAATAGAATGCAATTGAAAAAAGGTAGATGTTGTTTCTATTCATAATCTATATAAAGATTAAGTAAACAGTTGTCATGAGTCTAATTTGACAAAGATGAACTACATTATGCAATGGCTAATCCAGAAAAGGAGAAGAGTACACCTATATTCACCAAAAGAAGGAAAAAAATGCAGCTGAGGCAGGAAAAGTAATATACATGTTCCAAAACTATTCCATGTAATTGATTTGTTAAATTGTTGGTTCTAATTGGGTTTTCCCTCGATCAGTGAGGCAAACTCTCCTCTCTTGGCAAGGAGCTAATGTGGGAAAGAAACACAAGAAGATTTGGTTGGCTGCCCCTCTTTGCCTTTTCTGGATTCTTTGGCGGGAAAGGGATAGGGTGGCCTTTGAGAACGAAGCTCCCTCTGTTCATAAGATGCAATCTAATTTTTTGAGCATTTTATGGTCTTGGGAAAATTTGTATAGTGTTGATAACGCTAGTTCTTTGTTAGACTTTTTGGCTTGATTGGGGTATAGGTGAGTTTGAGGCTTGTATATGGGGATCAGGTTTTTGTTTTCTGTTTCCTTTTCTCCCTGTTGTTTCCCTTTTGGCCCCTTTTTGTATACCTCTAGTATACTTTTTGGTTGACTTTGAGTCATTTTTTTTTTATCAATATTCTGTTTTTTACCAATTAAAAAAAATGTAATTGATTTGTTAAAAAGTTCTCCACAAAGAAACAAAATGCTTTGCCCCTTATTTAGCTTTCTAGGCCACAGCTGGAAGAGCTGTGCATGAGAACTTCGACTTATTTATAAAAATATTTCCAGAGTAAATGCTCAAAAATGGCTAGTTGGTGGGTCTCAGATTATTTTGATGAGTTAAGTTTAGTAAGTTCAAGATCATCATTTTTTAATGTCTCATATTTCTCTTAGGCTAAGTTTTTTATTATCATCTATAAAATTGACAGTTTTGATGTTTAAGGAAGAAGGTTGTAATATGAGGTCTAGTTCTTCTAGTCTTTCAATTAGACCTTTGATCATCCCATCATTTGTTTTGATAATTTTAAACTCTGGTCTCCTCTTTTTATTTGTTTAAAAAAATTGGACAATTTTCATCAATAGTTTTAGAGAATTTGAGGTATAGCAATCTAACTAGTCTAGGAAGTTCAACTTTTGATGCTACCCTATTAAGTTGAGAGGATATTGTTTTTGGAATTTAATTAGTAAAATAATTTATGGTTGAAGACTTCTACAATCTTTTTATAGAGCATTTCTATTTGATTCTCTTTCAAATGGTAAAGCATTTACTTCTGTGTTTTGGATTTTGACTATTATTTCTTCTAAAGGGGGATGATTTGATACTACTATTTTATTTGAAGTAGAATTCCAATTTTTAGATTTTTGTTGAAACGTATTGGTTTCCGAAAAGGAAAATTCAATATTGTTTTGAGAAGCATAAATATCAAAATAAGCAAATATTGGAATGTTAATTCCACGCTTTTCCATATATATTACCAATCTTCCCAGAAAGTCTTCACTAACTTTGTTTGCCTTGCTCTTTTTTGTACAGGCCTTTGGGTCGCCTTTGTATACTCCTTGTATACGTTTGGGATGCCTCTTTGGCTCTCTTTTTGAGATCAATGATATTTTTTCCTTTACTTATCAAAAAAACAAGAATCTTCCCTACAATCTTCACTAACTTCTTTCACATGTTCAAATAAAAACCATTTCATTTTTTAATTATTTTTTTGAAGTTTAACTTCTTAAGTACTCTTCGTTTATTTAAGAAGGTTAACTGATAATAAGAAGTTGCTTTGGTTCTTCATTCACCATTTGTGAATGTATTGGAGAAGAGGCAAGTGATCCCTAGCTAGTATTACAACAATCTAGGAATATTTTTTTTGATAGGCAAACAAACCAAAATATTAGAATGGGGAAGGCCAAAACGGGCACCCGAAACGAGTACACTAGAAGTATACAAAGGGTTGGCTTGTAGGAGAATTTAAGACAAAAAAAACCTACCAACCCACCACTAAGCTACATAGAACACAACAAGCCTCTTATAAAGGAAGGTTCATCGGGGAATCATAGTTGCCCACAGACCTTAAAAAAGGACTTGACCTATCAAACAAAAAAGCGCATGTCCTCAAGCACAACCGTTCCTCTCAGTCGGATTGCCCACAACAAGCACAAAGGCTGCATACGGCTTTCTTCTTTTCTTGAGAGGAAGCCAAACCCAGCCCATTATTAGCTCTTTAACTAGGTAGGGACAAACCCATCCACCTTCTGATGGAGAAAACAAGGTAGTCCACAAGTCCCAAATCTTAGGGCAGTGGATAAAAAGATGCTCCAAAACTTCTTCCGTTTGCCCATGCAAGGACACTGCGAGGAGAAACCAGTTTTAAGGCGATCCATAGTCAAAATCTTCCCCCACCACACCTTCCACACAAAAAACCCCACCTTTGTAGGCACAAGAGGATTCCAAATCATCTTGACAGGCACTAGCTACTGCCTCCCACCTTCCAAAAGGTCATAACAATCTAGGAATATCTTAAACAGAGTAGAAATGCGTGGGGTTCCACTCAAAAGAGGACCTTGAACAAGAAATTTGACTACTTGAGCTTGTTCCTTTTTTAAATTCATTGATATATAAAGATTTTGGAAGTTCTATTGGTTTATGTATAATTAATTGTTGGGAATCTCAAATCTTTGACTACAATAATGATTCCCAAGGTAAGATCAAGGAAGTTCTATTGGTTTAAGTACAATTTGTTTTCCATCATACAATCCAAATCAAAGTGAGGTATGCAATTTAGTCAAAGAGCTGTCATTAATATTTATGCTCCCTAAACCTCTTGAAAGGGTCATCATGTCACTTATGCTCCTAGAAGGAACCCAATCAAGTTTGACTAGCCTAAATAAAATGTGCCAAAGCATCGAAGTCAACAAATAGTGTAAGAAAAAGATTATCAATCAAATTCATCACTTCTCATGCACATTGCAACAATTAAGATTGCAAACTTTATAAGGTCTCCTTATACCATAACTGTAGCTTTTTTAATTAAGTTTTAAAATTGAGTAAAAGAAACTTACCAAAAAAGCCAATACTATGGTATGATGAGAAGACCTTACAAGCCCATAGTGGCTCAACAACATCAAAGTTTAATTTTATTGAACTTCTAAAAGGAATAAGATTAGGAAAACTTTCCCATCTCATTTCTTGCAATAGCAAACAAGAAATATGGTCATTAGTAACAAAGGTCCATAGATGAAAAGGGGTAAACTAAATCTCAAATAGTTGCTAATGACCACTGTATTTCGTCAAAAAGTCCTAGTTATTTTTTCCCCACTAGATTAACCAAATCATTAGCACTAGAACTTTGGCAAAGGTTATTCACTCTTTTTTCTAATAGGTAAATAATCTTATTTTAACAATGCCTAATCAAAAGAAGGTACACCAAAGCACATAGGGAGTATTAAAGGAACCAAAAATAAATAAATAAATCTCACCTATCAAAAATACCCAAACAATCAACAAAAATATAAAATAAACACAAATGCTCCATTTGAAGATTTTCTAACCTAAAGCAAGAAAAAGCATAAAAAAAAATTTTGAGAGCTTAATCCATTTGCTCTAAATTGACTTTTTTTTTTTTTTTTTTTTTGATCGGCAAACAGAAAACAGAGATATATTAAAAAAAAAGGGCAGGCAAACAGCAAACAGAAATATATTCAAAAAATGGGCAAGCCCAAACAGAATATAGGCAGCATACAAGGGCCTAAAAAAGAGGGCAACAAGGAAGAAGAGAAAACTGTACCAGCCCCACAAAAACTGAAACTAAACAAAAAAACTATACCAGCCCCTATACAACGCCCAACATGTTTAAATCCTCAATAATATCAGAACCCTAATATTAAGAACGAACACTTGTCCAGGACCACAGAAGAGCATAAACAAAAGAATTCTTCATCTTTTGAGTTGAGGGCACCCCTTCATCAAAAACTGCTCCATTCGTCTCCCTCCAGATGCTCCAAAACAGGACAATGGGAAGCCATCCAATTTTTCTTTGCATTTTTTCTTCCAAAAGGTCTTCTCCAACCTGCCATCATCTCTTGAACAGAGCTAGGGAGAACCCAGTTGATGCCAAAGATAGCAAATAAAAGGGCCCGAAGATCTTGCACCAAATCATAACAAAGGAGAAGGTGATCTATGTTCTCTTCCTCGCTTTTACACAAGGGGCATCTGTTGGCAAGAGGTATGCCCCTCTTTCTTAACTGGTCCAAAGTCAGCACCTTACCCACCAAGCTTCCCGGACGAAAAAACTTACTTTCGTGAGGATGCATGAATTCCAAATATTATATGATTCCTCTCATTCTTATTTCTTTTTTTTTTTTTATAAGTAGATAAGAAGTATGTTACGGAAAGGCGCTAAAGTCGCAACTTAAAACAATACAAAGGAAGAAGAAACACACACCCCCTTCTATACAACATAGAAACTCAACCTATACAAAAAAACAACCTCACCCTCACTTACACCCTAACCAATCATAAAACCCACCACTAAGGTTGAACGACCATTAACTAACCACAACTTAGTCTTTCACCAAAGAAAAAAATAAAAGAAGCTTTGAGTTTCGAGTGATCAATACGTCATTCCTAAAAGCAATCATATTCCTAAATCTTCCAAACTATCCAAAACAAACAAGGTGGTCCCACTTGTTACACCTTCCTCCGCTTCTTACCAACCAAATAATTGCTCCAACTCAAGAGAGTATCCTTCACTGACCCTGAGATCAACCATGTGGTGCCAAATAAAGAAAACAATAACTCACACAACAATCTCGTCTTTGCACAATGGAGAAGAAGGTGATCCATAGACTCTACACACTCAAGCCAAAGGTAACATCTATTGGAAAAAGCAATACCCCTTCTCTGAAGCTAATCAAGAGTCAATATCTTGCCCCAAGCTGCTTCCCATGTGAAGAAACTTATCTTTGGTTGCACACAAGACCTCCACACAATGTGCCAACTGCCAAGGGAACGAAAGAGTAGGGCCCTATTATAAAGCATGATACATCTATCTAGCTGAGAAAACCCTATCTCTAGTCAACTTCTGACTTACTTTATCCTCAATTTCAGCATTCAAAACATACCGTCCAAGTCCAAGTAACTACCTCTCTGCATCCTCCACTTCCCAATCATTAAAAGGTTTGATGAATAAAGCAAACCACCCTTCTCCCTCCTTAAGACCATTTCAACACTTCCTCATCCACTGCTTTGAGTTAGCCAAGGTAAGCAGGGAAAAGAAGCATACAATGGTGTATCTCCATACCACACATCCCTCCAAAATTTCACCCTATGTCCATTTCCAACCACAAATGAAAGTTTACCCTTCCCTCACCTTATTCAAACACTAACTCCCTTATTGTTCACTTTACTTTCCTCTAATTACATCATTCCAAAAAGCTCCTCTCTCAACAAAAAATTAAGTATAAAGGGGCAATCCTCCATATCTTTCTACAATTATCCCTCACAAAGTTCTTCTACTAACTAGATAAAGTTTCTCTGCTTTTAGAATGCAACACTACTAAACTTTAAACAATGAGAATAATAAGAACCATATAATTTCTGTTCTAGTACAACGAAGAACATGAACAATTGATATGTTCTCAACTTAATAAAAATCATGGTTATTCACCAAAATTCATCCCATACTTATTAACTAATTTAAAGTAAAAATTCTCCCCCAAATTACAATCTAAGTAAAAATAAAGCCTACTTTTGTTGACATCTAAGTGTTTTTTTTTTTTTGATAAGCTACATCTAAGTGTTTTGATAGGGCCTCAAGCCCAATCGAAAAGCCCTACCCAAAAAACCGGCCTAGTAGGTGGGGGAACCTCGCTTGGCACCACCTCAACAACCTTGTGTGGAGCCACCGCGAGATCAGATCATTCCATACCCTCGAGGTCGACGTCCGCACAAAATTCACTGTCGCCACACTCCGCTAGCATTCACTCCGAACCCACCTTTGGGGCATCGTGTAGCCATCTTCCAGGTAGGCCTTTCCCAAATAGCCTTCTCCCACTATGTACCGACTCTTAATGAAAGCACCAATGATAGGGCCTTAAGCCCAATCCAAAAGACCGGCCGAGTAGGTGGGAGAACCTCTCAAGCTTAAGTACCACTCAACAACCTTGTGTGGAGTCGATGTGAGATCGTATCATGTTCCATACCACCTTTACAATAAAATGTTCCCTCTCTTTCTGACTTTAAGAAGCGGTTAAAGGCTTTGACAAAGAACAACCGGCCTTTTTATTCCTTTTATACCAATTTGTCTTTTTGTACCCCTCCAAGATGAATACTTTTCTGGTTTTTTAAGAAACACCTCGACATTTTTTAGCTCCCCATTAAACTATCTAGAGAAGCAAGGACTCTAGTCTCCTCCCTCTCCACTAACTCCTACCATATTTGTGCAACTTATACACCTTTGAGGTGGCTACGGGAAGCAATGAAGGGAAAAAAAAACTTAATGTTTGACAGCACACCAAGTGTCCTTCTAGGTGTTGTCCCTCGAGAATCTCTCTCCTTCCATTTCCCAACTCAAAGCAAGTTCTACTTTTAAAATTCCCCCACCCCTTCATATTTCTTTCCAAATCCTAAACCCATGCCATCCTTTACCTCATAAGTCCCACCCCCTTGGTTTTCCCATACTTCCCATCAATCGACCCGCTTCCATAGGGGCTCTTTGAAGCTTACCTTATTTGGTTTCTTTCACATGTGTGGTAGATGTCTTTTATTTATTTATTTTTTATAAGTAAATGTTTGTCCCCTTAGGGATTTGAACCAAGAACTGAGGTAGATATGTTAACCATCTTATCTGAGGACTTTGACAATTTATCTTAGAGGTATGGTCCTTTAATATGTGCCTATCATACCTGTCATGTTTTCTTATTTGTTAAAAGACAAAGTAAGAAGCATGCACGAGAAGGCATAAAAGCAATTGGGAAGGGTACAATAAGTTGACCACGTTTTCTTAACAAGGTTTAAGGGCCCTTTTAGGCTTGAAAATAAACTTGGAAAAGAGTGAGCTTATCTCGCTTGGAAGAGTGGGGGATATGGAGGCACCTGCTCCCAAGCTTGACTGTAAGGTGGGAAGTTTATCTTCTTCCTACCTAGGTCTACCAATGGGAACTCGTTACAAGTCAATGAGAGCTTGGGATGGTGTTGAGGAGCGATTCGAAAGCAGATCTGTCATGTGGAAGAGACAATGCATATCTAAAGGTGGGTGTGCAACTTTTATCAAGAGCACTTTGTCAAGTCTACCTATATATTTCTTGTCTCTACTTCACCATCCTAGGAAGGTGAGACTGACACTTGATCAAATTTAGAGGGAACTTTTTTGTGGGAGGGGGAAAGTTTGAAAAAAAGCCTCATAATTAATTGGAAGTGGAGACTTAGGGGTGAAGAATCTAGACTGTCTCAACAAGGCTTTAGTCTCGAAGTGGTGTTGGTGGTTTGTAGTGGAGAGGGGGACCTTGTGGGAAGAGGTGATCAGTGTGCTCTTGCAGTGAGGGGAGGCTTCAGGGTGGGGGTTTGGAAGACAATTCAAAGATGTTGGCCTCTTGTTCGAAACAAGTTGTCCTTTGTGGTTGGAAATAAGCAGAGAATTAAATTTTGGAAAGACACTTGGCTTGGGGCTACCTCTTTATATGTCTCTTCACTCATTTGTTTGCTTTCGCTGCTTCAAAGGAGGCGTGGGTGAGGGATTCATGGAGCGGCCCTATTGATGGAGGTGGTTGGAACCCTGTTTTCACTAAACCTTTCAATGATTAAGAAGTGGAGGAGGCGGAAATGCTTTTTTGTGGGCTTGGGAGGTATGTGTTGGTTGATGAGGCTGAAGATGAGGTCGTATGGATGATGACAAAAAATGGGGTCTTCGAACATGTTCAAGGCTCTTCAATTAAGCCTGAGTGAGCCTTTTCCTTCGCAGACGGTGTGGAGATCCTATGTGCAACCAAAAATTAGATTCTTCATTTGGGAGGCAGTTTGAGGAAAATTTCAACCCTATTAAACGACCAACTCTCCTAAAAGCTTAAGCTTGTAGGATTTTGATTTAATATGAATATCATGTCTTTAACACCTTCCCTCACATGCAACCTCATACTTGCACATGGAGAGTTAAACAAATCCAAACAGAATTCTTCACTGACTTTCAAATCAAAGAATGGAATAAATTACAAGAGAGATGGTTCAACCTGCACCCTCCTACCAAATCATGCTCTAATACCATGTTAAACAACCAACTCTCCTAAAAGCTCAAGCTTGTAGGATTTGAATTTAATATGAATATCATACCTTTAACAAACCCTTGATCAACACCAAAGAAGAGGAATTAATCTAGCCAATAGATGTTACTTATGCCATCAGTGTGGAGAGTATGTGGACCACAACCTTCTCCATTGTATTAAGATGAGATTGCTATGGGAGTTATTATTTTCCCTTTTTGGTACCACTTCGGTGATGTTAGGTTTAGTGCAAGAATTGTTTTTGAGTTGGAAGGTGCCTTTGTTGGCAAAAGAAGAACGAAAGTGTGGCAAGCAGCTCCTTGCTTGTTTTGGACGATGTGGAAGGCTGTGAATAGAATTGTGTTCCACAATGCTTTTTGTAGATATAGAAACTCAAATCAATGTTTATTTTTTTGTTTTCGGTAAGAGATCAAGTTGTCTAAAGAAAATGGTTCTTTGACGTTAGTTGATTTCATTGATTGGATGGGATGTTAAGTGATTGAGGGGTTGCGTTCTATAGCGTGGTTTTAATTTTTGTGCAAGTTGAGAGGGGTGAGTCTTTCTCCTACTTGTATTCCCTTAGGGCACAACTTTAGCACCTTGTTTTAATATACTTCCTTTTACCTATCATAAAAATAAGTTGACCACATTTAAGGATATTTAAAAGAATATATATTATAGTTTCTCAAAGATAGGTCTATTTTAGAGTTTGTGGCCCAAACAATAATGCATTTAGTTGTGCCTCCAAAAATAGGATTTTTCGTTTGGGAAGTTAATTGGGGTAAAGTGCTCATGTTGGATCAACTTAAACGTCGTGGATGGGCTTTTGCAAACAGATGTTTTTTATGTGAGGACGACAAGGAGACCATAGACCATTTGTTGATTCACTGTAAAAGAGCCAAGACGCTGTGGAACCTTTTTTTGTCGATTGTAGGGACTAGCTGGATTTTCCCACGTTCGATCCTTCATACACTTTTAGCTTGGCAAGGAACTGCAGTGGGTAAAAAGCGCAAAAAAATATGGATGGCAGCACCTTTGTGTTTGTTTTGAACTCTATGGCGCGAAAGAAATAGGGTGTTGCTCAAGAATGAGGTCACCTCTGTTCAAAGAATTAAAGCTAACTTCGTAACCAATTTGTGGACTTGGGCTAACCTGTATAGTGTTGATAATAAGAACTCTGTTTTGGATTTTCTGACTTTGATGAGGAGTAGGTAGGGTTTTTGGGATTGTTTCTGGGTAGGTTGTTCTTTTTTGTTTCCTGCTTGCGGCTATCGTGCTTAATTTTTTTGGTCCCCTTTTGTTCACGTCCTGTGTACTTTTGGGAACTTCTGGCCCTTTTTGTTCTTTATAATATTTGTTTTTTACTGATAAAAAAAATTTTTTATAACCATACAACTACAACAGGGAGCTGTGTGAACAACTAGAGATAGACTAGAAACAACATCCCTTATGCCAATGACACCAAAGGGATATTAAATGAATGGAATTGGGATATGGATGAAATATAATGAAATAGAACCACTTTGAGGTTCCCTATGAAATGAGGCATGAAACGAAGCCACTACGAAGAAGTTTTGGGTGTTATGAAGGAAACTTCGAGCTCATATTGATCATGGGTTAAGAACAGGAATTAAACTTTATGAGATCTAATCTCTCGTTGTTCCTTAGTAGCTTAGTGGTAGAGCGGTCGGTTGTTAACTGACCGGTCATAGGTTCGAATCCTACTTGGGGAGATTTGATTCATTCTAAATTAAACAACATGTGAGTTACTGGAAACTAGACCAATGTAGCATGTTGATTACTAGAAGACTACGTCTATTCATGGTTATAGCAATTTCAAGTGAGTAGAAAAACCTTACAGCTCCTCAAGGACAAAAATTTGGAACATGTAAGAGTTGTTTCAACTGAGGGGAGTGCCAAAACCACATACTAAATGCATAGTAAAGCGCTCTTGTCAAGCAAGAAGAAGAAGAACCACCATGTTCCACTATGGGAATCCATCAAATATAACACCACTCATTTAAATTCAGATTTTGAGTCTTTTTCAAAGTGAATAAGCACAATGACAAACACACAGCATACAAGTAAGAAAAAATAACCATGCAGTCATCTACAAAAAGAGGAAATCAACATTCAAATAATGAGCACAAAATACTAAATAGAAACATTAAGCATGAATCTTATAAACCATCTGACCTCGTTGTAAGTGGTCCTTCCCTTGCTTTCCACTTTCTCACAAACTAGACACAACAAAAACAGCACAAACATCAAATTAGGATTTTCCGGACACCAAGGCCCATCTCAGCAAAGGTAGTCAAGCTCTAACAACATCAGAGAACTAATTTTAGTATGAAAGACATAGGTATCAAGCCTCAAAAGAACATATGAATTGGAGATGTGTGTGAAACAAACACCTTTCATGCTGAATTGACGAAGTCCCCTACCACTCTTATCTCCCCCAACCGCTCGTTGACCTCTTTTCTTCTTCTTATTACTGTTGAGAACTTATGGTCATTTAAAATGCTAGAGAAAAACAAACCAGAAACTTTTCAAGAAACAAGCAGAAACACATAGGCATTAGCATAACATGAAGGATTTTAAAGTCAACTACTCAAAACAAAGAAAATTGTATATGGTGAAACGGACTAAGAATTCCACGTATAAGAATTCTAGGGCATGCCAACTATCAGTAGCATGCCTAATTCGAGTGCACATGATATAAATGTAAGACCCTATCAATGCAATGCTCACATTTATAATCAAAACCAACTCAATAAAAACATAAACATTTCACGATTTGCAGAAGCAATATCTTCGTTTCTGGACACCACAACTTTAAGAAACAAACTAATACCAAACAAGCCACCGATTTCAGCAATTTTTCCAATTACAACAAAAAACACAATTTCATCGGGTTTCAGCAAACAGGGCAAAGCCCTCAAAACTGAAAATCCCCACCCACGAACAATTCATCTTCACATGAATTAAAGAAAAGATCGAAAGTGGTGAAGAGAACAAAAGACTTACCCAACGTCCGCTTGAGATCCGGCATCATCACCTGGAACTTCAAGATGGCTTAACCTAAGCAAAGTGTTATCGCTCGCCGGCGTTGCCAATGCGGCCTCGCTCCGGCTCGACGGCGACCCCACGCTCCCACTTGTCGACACTGACTGTCCCGAAACCGTGGTGCCCCATGACCTCGTACCTCCTCCCCTAGAAACGGCACCACACCCCATCACACCCGATGGACCCCCTGCCCATCACTGCGCCCCGTAAACGATCCGCTCTCAAAACACCAACGTCCATCGGGTGACAACAATCTCGACTGAGTAGTGATCGAATGAGACCCGCCGATAGATTCATTTTAGAACCGAGAGGTCATTACGACAGAGGTTATTAACATCGCGATAAAATCCCACTGGCGCCAACAAACACCTGCGTCGTGAGGCTACACGATACCCGCGACACCGGCGAACGATGCAACGATTTGACCTAACGCAGTGAGCGAGAGGCAGAACGAAGCACCACCACCCCGGCGGAGTGTATCCAGAGGTTGAACCAATCATTTAGAACGAACTGCAATTGAACAGGTGGGAGTGGGAGTGGGAGTGGGAGAGATCGAGACGACGTCGTCTCGTCTCGATGGCTTGCCTGAATCTGAACGATGGAACAGGCGGGTGTTCCAAAACGAAACGGCGTCGTCTTTTACCTTTTCAGGAATCAGGATGATGGAGGCATGGATCATGGATGGCGTGAGTCCCGTCGTGACAACTCCTCGGGTCCAATGTAAATCTGGCCTAGACCCGACCCGACCCAACCCAACTCATAACCCAATAAATTGGCCCATTAAGCTTATCAACCCCGCTAGTAGACAATTTAGGTTATTGCGCTGCGGGTGCATATAAAAATATAAATATACTATAAAATAAAATAATTAAAAATTAAATTTCTTATAGTCTTATAATAATTACTAATTGGTAATATAAACACGACTAAATAAAAGATTCCTTAACAATGAAAGAAAAAAACTAAACTCGTTAATGTAATAGAATTAAAGATTAAGAGATGTTTGAGTTTTTCTTATATTTTTTACGTTTTCTATATTAGAAAAAAAAAGTACATTAAATAGATTACCTAAAATTATTTTTAAATATAAAAAATTTTGAAAGTTTATATGTTATGGTATTAATTCTAAATATTTTGGATAAAATTTAAAAATATTTAAATTGTATATTGATATGGTTATTAATGTATTTTCTTTAAGTGGGAGGAAGGTAATTGTCCAATAGATCCTACATGAACTTTTCATCTCTTTATACTCCCAAGGTAAAATATATATATATATATATATATATATATATATATAATCTTGTTGTGTCTCTTGAGTTTATTTTAGTAAGTTAATAACAAAAGAAATCTTATTAATGATGCTTTTTTTTTTTTATATTCAATATAATACAAACTTTATATCATAATACATATTCTTACGTTGCCTATAAGATGAGACAATATTGTTAACTATTTAAAGGGCTTTTAGAAAGAAAACATTACTTTTTTTTTTTGAACGGAGGAATGAAACATTACATTTAAATATCTAAGCTTTTAGGTTTTTTAAATGGTAAATGGTAGTGAAATGATTTCTTGTACTCCTTTTATCTTTATTGGATGCTCTTTTGTGTTTAACGCTTCTTCTTTGTTTCCTATTATTGCACAACGAGAGACTTTAGACTTTTCATATTTGAGGTTCTAAGTTTTGTTTGCTTATCGTAAGTTCACAAGTGTTAACTGTTGATCATATATTATGGTAAATATTGTATATTTGGTTTTATTTATTCATTTCTTTGCTTTTTTACTAGTTGTTTTTGTAATAATTTTCTTTTTGAAGGAACCACATGTAAGATAATACTCGATCTTAAGTAAATTGGTTGTTCAATCGTTCTCTGGAGTTTCATCGATTATCCCATTTTTCATGTATTTACTGCTAAGTATTCATGGCAGATGAGTTTGTATTTACCTATGAAATAATCTCACTTTTGTTAGGTTTGGGTGATCTCAAGGTGTTTTGCTTTTATTCTTGGTCATTAAATCCATGTTGTGCTCCATAGGTTTGACAATAGAACCTATGAAGATCATGTTGCATCCTCTAATTTCATGTATGTAGCACTATCTCTAATAATGCTCTATTGAATTGTGGTTTGACTCCACTCAAGATGTAGGAACTCAACATTCATCATATATTCATAATTCTTGAGTACTTGTATAATCTAATCTGAATTTAGGTTTGCAGATGAAATTTAACTTATGAGGAAGTTTTTCCTCTTGGTTTGACACTCGATCAATTTAATTGGCCAACGGTTTCTAGACTACTAATAAAGAAGTGATTCACAATAATGTTATTTCTTTTTTAACACTAGGAATGTGATTCTAAACAATTTCCAAGAGTTTTCTTTCGATAAATTTAGATTTCCATTTGATAAATCATGCTCATTTTGTGGCATATGTCCATGCAGACAAGTTGAATAGCTATCAACAAAGAGTTTTGACAAACTCAACTTCGTTTTCCATCTTATAAAACTGACAAGCTTCACCTCTTGCTACTTTTTTGTTTTTTGTTTTTTTTTGACATCACCCCTTGCTACTTATTGTTGCTTGCTTGAAGTTTAATTTGGAGCATCCAACACTTTCTCACACATAATAGTTAATACAATCTTCTTCATAAGGATGTGACCTTCATTATTATAGGCCTTATGAGATCATTAGTGATCAACAATTCACTCAGCTATGTCAATCTGAAGATCATTTACGAGAAAGAAAAAACATGATGAAAGAGAGAATAGGTGAGATAAGGGCATTTTGACACAAAATAACAATCGTAAATCACTCATCATGTGATATGGATAGGGATGGCAACGGGATGGGTTCCATGACCCCTAATAGGCCAGGTATTATTTAAGTGTAATTGAAATTTTATCAAGACGGATAAGAGAAACTATTTAAATAAACAAGACAAATAAGAAAAATGATTTAAATAAACAAGACAGGGTTTAAATGAGGCGATACTATTCTGAACCCATCCCATTGTCATCATCCCAACATGTGGTCTGCTTTTACGGAATTGATTTTAATTGATTGTATGGTAAACCTTGATCAAGATTCCAACAACTTAGTTTCTAGAATGAGTTCCTTTAATTTATCATTGTCAGACAAGACAACTAAGCCAGTGTTTCTTCACAAGAAACATGGAAATGGGCATTCATGATCTTAAACCCAACAGGAACCTTTTCCGAAGTCATCTCATTCAGCCGTTCTTCATGATCATATTCTTACTGAGAGAAACGAATGAAAAAAAAAAAAAAGATAAAAAAAAAGAGAACATATTAATCCTCATTCCTTATTTTTTTCATATGCCAAACAATAGTGTAAACTCAGAGAAGAATAACCTGCACAAGAAATTAAGTCTTAAAAAATACTGTAATTTTATAAAAATACGAAAATTTGGTAGGATAATAATCCCAACATCGATTAAAGTATCAGACTTACATAGACCTAAAAGAAAAACCGGGAAAGAGTTTTCAAAGACAAATTTTCTTTAATAATTTGAAATCTCTTCATTTTTCTTTAGAACCATCATTCATAATTTTATTACCAAATATAAAAAGTGAATTCAGAGAAAGAGAGATGATAAATCCAATTTTGCAGCCATAAGTGGATGAAGACTTGACTGCTATATTGTTGTCTGGCTGACAGTAGATTTAAGGATGACCGGTGTTTAAAATGTTGCTAAATATGGACTATTACTGCTATATTGTTGCCTGGCTGACAGTAGATTTAAGGATGACTAGTGTTTAAAATGTCGCGATATATTGACAATATTTCGGATGTCGATTCATCCCGATAAGATTATCGGCTCACCTCGACACGATTATCGACTAACAATAGTTGATTGGGGAAAATCGAATAAAATCGAACAATATCGCTGATATATCGACGATATAACCGTAATATATCAATATATCTGTAATATATCGATATATCGACGATACTGTCAACCGGAATCAGTGCGTGAAACGACGCACATGTCGCATTTGAAATTTTTACATTATCATCGATATATCGGCAAATATCGAGAAAAATCGAAAATATATCATGAATATATCGATGGCATATGGACAGTTGAGATTCTTTTTTATCCAACGGCTGAGATTCTATCCGCTTTTTGAAAAAGCCCCAACGGCTACCTGCAGGATCTCACGGCCAAAAGTGAGCTTGTGTTGACCCAACAGTCAGGATTCAATCTAACAATTTTTTTAAGTTCCAACGCTCAAGTTTTTTATCTGACGATAGATTTTGAATATGTGACTTGATCCAACGGCCAAAAATTATTTCTAACCGTCAGATTTGATCCAAAATCAAATCCAACAACCATAATTCATTGTTAATGCATTTTTTACCAAAAAATAGCTAGTTTGACTCAAAAAATTCGATAAAATAGCCTAAAATCAATAGTTTTTCATATCAAACTCATTCATTCTATAAACGGCTAATATTTTTTTTAATTTTCGATATACATTTATGTAAAAATATCCACCGATAGATCTCCGATATATTCATAAAATTCAAGTATCGATATATCCATCGAAACCAATATTTTTAACCTTACTACTTACCATCGAATGGAAAGTGTCGACAAAAATGAAATGAGGCACTAGGACCAGCCGACCAGGGAGCATATTCTTCGGTAGGAACAAGTCATCTAGATTGTTTTTATTCACCATTCCAGCTGCATACCAGATCATAAATTCCTCAACATTCTTATTATCAGGAGGTGAGTTTTAAAAGCTAGTAGGGCCTATGTGGCACATTTACACTAACAGGGCTGACACGTGGGACTTTCTAATGTAACAACTCACCTCCTGATAGCCAGATGCCTGTTTCAGGCTTCTAACAGCTTTAGATTATGAAAACAACTAAAGAATGTTTTTAAGGTAGCAACATATCAAATTTTGAAATAGACTTCTAATCTACAAAACAACCAAAAGAAAGAATATTTTTAAGTTTCCAAATAGATTTTTAGTTTATAAAATACCTGAAAACAACTTTAAAAAAAAATTAAGGGCATGTTTGTTTACAAATTTTGAAAACAATTTAAAAAAAATAAAAAAATAAAGAAAACACAAAAAACATGTTTGGTTCCCAATTTTTTTTTTTTTTTTTTTTGGTTCTAAAAAACACAGATAACACTAATTTCATAAAACAATAACAGTTTTCAGATTTTGTATTTTTTGTGTTTTCAAAAACTATTCTCAAAAACGGTTTTAAAAAACAGGAACTAAACATACCCTAACTCTCAACCTATTTTCGCAATTGTTCGAAAACAGTTTCCAATCCGAGCCCATGCGGTCCCCCTTCATTGACTCTACAAGCATCAATTCAAGTTTTAGACCCAAATAATGCATCTGAAAAAAAAAAATGATGAAGTTAGTTTGGATCTTAGCTGTGCCAAAAATGTCGTGATCTTGTTGTCAATTAAAAACATTAAATCTGCTATCCATTACAGCGACGATTGGAATTAATAAAGCGAATCTGCTTGTCCCATGACAACGGCAATTGGAGCTATATAATTCGACTGTTAGGGTTTCTTCTCCTCCTCTCCGCTCCTCCTCCCCTTTGCTCCTCTCCAGCTGCTCCAACCAACGACAATTATTGGAAGAAATTTTGGAAGTGATGAAAATGAGAGAAACCAACACTTCCAAACACAAATTTTCCACGTCCAAGCCGAACCTCCACTCAATATGCAAATCCACTACTCAACCTCAAATCTCACTTCACTAATTTCTTCCTCGTTTCTACCTCAATGTGCTATAAGATTCCACAGAAATTTTCATTAACAATGGAAAAGACAGGCTGTTGATGCTCTTGATTTCTTTACCCATGACAAAATCAAATAACAAATAACAAAACCAGGCTTGATCCTCATCCTTGCTCTCAGTTTTCCTGCCGACCAACTCACCGAACGAAAAAGGAGAGGAAAATTAGTCATGTGAAGAATGGAGGAATTCTTTTAGAGGAAACCGGAGGAGAAAGTGATCTTACTTGCTTGCGGAGAGAGTGAATCGGGATTGAGTGAAGCGACGAATTGAAGGAATCTTGAAAAGAAAAATAGTTGAACATTTGCTGAATAACGCGATTCATGAAGCAGTGCTTGTGGCGTTAGAAGAATTTGTTCGATTGCACGTTGTTATAGGCAATGACATTTGAATACTCCAGTGCCAGGAAACCTTGACAGAAAAAACAATAATAATAATATATATGTATTATGTATGTATGTATGTGTATAAAATTAAATCAATTGCCGCTGTCATGGACAGCGTTTATTCTGCATCAGTTTATTAATATTACTCCCTTCAGGCATTTGGTATTTTTTAAAACAAATTATTTCCGTCTCAAACTCCATCAATTCAGGCCAAACCTAACAATAAAAAAAGTCACCAGTATCGAACAAAACCATGCCTGCTAGCATCAAACCAAAGACATACGGTCTCTTCATTTAATAACACCACTGAGCAAAAATCCATACCAAGTTGAAAAACAATTTTGCTACACACTCTGCCTGCTAGCATCAAACTAAAGACATTCAATGATCCTGTTCATCAACAATGCAAGAAATGTTCCTATTTCAATAATGAAAAAGCTACAGCCTATCAAGCAACATTCTGTCTGTTAGAATTATCATAGAAAACATGCAATAGTTTGCATTTAATGATGCATCTAAGCAGCAAGCGAGATTAAACTCAGCAACAAAAATGCTTCCAAGAATCATTCATTAGCATGTAATGAATGCAGCAAACTACAAAATATGATGATGTGACCTCAGTGCAACAATCAGTAGAGATAAAACTGAAACAATATTGTTTTCAAACTGCCCATGAACTCAAGAGGACAAAAAACTGTGGTTATTAATGTTGTAAAACAGAGTAATAGAACAAGTCCTCAATTTACTATTGTCACATCAGCTAGACTAGGAAAGGTGAATTGTACCTGATTGCAAATATCTTCAACAAACATTCCTATAAACTAGAATAGATTCTAATTTATGAAAAGATTCTCTACAAAGTCGCTTATAATAAAGAAAAGCTTATGTAAGAAAGTTTAGTTACATTTAATGTGATTGTATTTTATATGACCAATGTTGATGCATCTATCATATTGACCAAACAATATCCTGATAATGCGATCATTGTGATTCAACAATGCTTTAAAAATAATATTAGCACTGCAAGAAGGTGACGGCGACAATGACATTCAATTTTGGATTCATGTCAAAGATGTTCTCTCTTTCTCTTTTTTTTTAATATGAAGAAATTCATGTAAAAGATATTCCTTAGAAAGGTAAACCTTCCAGTTACATTTAACCACGTATTTTTCAAGCAACATAATGTAGAATAATCCAACTTATCCCATTTACAATTTTGATAGTCATTTAGAATTTCCTTTCCATCTTGAACAGAAGTTGTTTCTACATTTAATATGAGAACACAATTTGCAGTAAGTTCTATATTTATGACATCTCCAAGTACATTTAATGTTGAATGTCAAAATTTTATATAAGGTGCAATCTTGTCCTAGCTGTTGAGATGTGCTTAATGGAAATGATGGTTGCTCCATATACGAAGTAAAATAATCAAATTGTTGAAACAAGATTAATTTTTAAAAGAACAATATAGTGGAAGAAAAGCCATTGATGATCAATGACGATAATGTGAGAAAACAAGAATATTCTCTTTTTCTTTCCGTATCCAGAAGTTTAGGAGGAGAAACTATTGTTTGTGCCTCTATGCATCTAGAACTAAACAGTTTCAGAATGAAATGCAATCGTTTTATTGAATGGCAGTCAACTAAATTATTATCCTTCAGACAGAAGTACCTTTATGATAAAACCATGGACCAACAGGAGATGCCATGAGAATTTCATCTATACCATTAGTATAGAGTCTACACTATGTGCAAAAGTTTTACTTATCAAAAAAGCAAAAAAACACCATGTGCAAAAGTATCACAAACGACATAAATCAGCTGGTGCAAGCTATCCTTTTTTGTGTACGAAACTAATATCCCATTCGTGAACAATGAAGTCAAATATGATACACAATAACAATGGTTTTTATTTTGGTTTTGATTTTGATTTTTTTTGCTATTGTTTTTCAAATAAATACAATAAAAGAGTGTAGAGAGGCAGAGAAGGAACGGAAAAAGCAATAAAAATAGTTAAAAAAAAAAAAAAACATGCAGGAATATTTTACAGCCTCATCTCTTCTAAAATTAGTTGGACAAATTTCTAAATTATATTCTCACGCTAATCATAAGAGAATGAAATATAGATCATTAAGTACTTCCATGAATTTCTATGTAGCAAATCAAAACTACTGACTTGAACCAAAAAATCAGAGCATTTGATCACCAATCATTGCATGGTTAAAAAATTAATCCAACACCTAGATATTACATGAATGATAATAACCTGAAATTTGACCATAAAATCTTCCCACAAAGAAAATTGGGGTTAATTAAATATGCTAAGTAGGTGAGATAAAGGTTCAAGCTACTATCTCACAGAAAGAGAGCTCATATAAACAACATTAATCATCAGTGTAATCTCAAAGAAAAGAAAAAAAAAACCGTTAAGTAAGAAACTATACATAATTTTGTTGCCGACCCAGTAGTGATGCACTAATCATAATTCAGCAACAAATTCATTGAAAAGGAAACGAGGATTTTGATTACATGACAATGTTTATTCCATCATTCAATACGCATTCACACAAATAAATATTGTTTGCGGTTTACACAAGTCCAAAAAATATATGTTCTTTTTTGCATGAGATACGTAAGTGAATTCTATTTTAGGGATTTGATTTGGAAACTCATTAGTTATTCATTTTCAAATTGATTAGCTGTGAAAGTATCACATTATCTCTAATTTTGCTATTATTTTCATTACTTCAAACTCAGCCAAGCCTTAATTTGTAGTTCAATTTGATTTCCTTTCACTTCTTTTGCAAAAATCATTTAAAAGAGGTCAAAACATAAATATAATTACACCACTTAATAGTATATTTTTAATAAATTTGCAATGTAAGTAGATTGGTATACATATTTATTTCCTTTTTCATGCAATTGAAGAAAAAACAAGGACAAATAAATGGAGAAAGGCAAAATATTCGGATGCTAAACAAAAAACAAGAAATAACCGCATCAATTCGGTTTGTATGTATTTGCGAGATTGCTTTTTCTCGCTGGACTCCAGTCTCAGAACTAGCAAAATAAGGCAAGTTGCCCAATTTAAGTCTATCCACATAAGGGACAGAGAGATACTAACTATGATTCTTTAACAATGCAGAGTAAAACTTCTTAGCACATTGTCGGCAAGAAAAGCCAGATATCCGGCCAGCACACTTATACGTTGCAGCACCCCAGCTTGCATGTCTACCGTGTGTCTATCAATATCAACACTCTCAACTTGACCGTTCATTCATCGTACTACATTCTTCCACCTAAACCCAAAGTCTACATCCCCATTGTCTCTTTACTTTGCACCATTCTATTTAAGGCATAGCTTGCATCCCACAATACAGCACCCACTTGGTAGCTGTTGTCCTCAACTCCCATTGTTTTGAGTTGCTATCTTCTCAGGTTCAGGTTTTGATAATCATTCTTTGGCATAACTACAAAACCTAGTAACTATGAGAAATTTAGTTCTTCAAGAGCCTGAGGTGAGAGTGACTAATGATGCTACAAGCAGTTTGAGTTATGCCTGGCAGTGCATACGAGTTCCAGTCATTGCACCACTTCTCTGGTTTGCAATTTTCGTGTGTGCAGCAATGTCTATTATGCTTTTCATCGAGCGGGTTTATATGGCAATTATAATCATATGTGTGAAGGTGATGAGGAAGAAAAGATACACCAAATATAAGTTGGATGCCATGAAAGAAGACCTAGAGCTTAAAAAAACCTACCCCAAGGTGTTGATCCAAATTCCTATGTACAACGAAAAGGAGGTATGCCTAACTTTCCCTGAACATTTATCGTTGCTAGTTGTACACAGACTGTACACAAAACTTGTAGGGTTATATATAGAAAACACAAATTATCACAACCTTCCATCCAAAAACTCCACATGCATCTGACTTTTGGAGCAATAAATAAAACGATCATTCAGTTATAACAAAACATTGGTCAATATCCAAATTTTCAAATCAGAGATGTTGTTCTATATTGAACAATAAATATCAAGAAATTTCCTATTTATTGTCTGCATGTCAAATCTTATTCTTATTTAATACAGAGCAAGAACTTTCTTGCTCATAAATATTCATACATGCATATATTTGTACATAAGGGATGCACTGCAAGCAAATATGGCAGCAAATAAAGAATAAAGATGAAGAACAATTCGGGTAACAAATCTAACATAGTTGGATAAGATTTCTAATTCTGCAAGCTGGAAATCAATAAGATTTAGTAAGCTGCAAATAAATATTAACTTATGCATATGTATGGATTACACGTCTACAAATTTTTTTGTTGTTACTCCTAATTGTTTTCCAAATGATAATTCCACCTTGTTCACTTTAGATTTTATTGTTTTTCATGCCGCACGCAGCCAGCCCCACCACCCCCAGTCCCCACCCCCCCTCCCTTTTTTTTTGACACATTATGAGAATTAAACCCCCAATAATCCCTCTCCACCCCCACACCTCTTTCACTTATAAAGACATACCATACACAAATTATAGTTCACTTCAAACTTTTTGTTGAGATTGAGGATAGTAATTTATCTTATTTTAATCTTAAACTTAGTTGTACATGTGTTTATAGAACATATGGATTATACACTTGCACTGTTTTTCTCTTGAATTTCCAAACCTAGGCTACCTTTATAAACATTAATTGCACCCCATCTTGATCACGCCCACTAGCAGGTAGATTCCTTTACATACGCTCTGATCTAAATTGTCCCCTTCCAATCTTTAGCTCTAGATACAAACATATGTATATAAGCACTATCAATGCACCAACAAACAAAAACGAAAACATTAGTGCACCTGAATGAGACGCAACCATTTTGATCTTTATCACAGCTTACCAACAGAGGTAAGCAAAAGACCAGTCGGTGCTGGGACTTTTCTTACTGATGCCATCAAGACTTGCAGATTCCATGTTTGGAAAATCACGTGGGGCTAACCTAATGGGACTTAGTATTATTTTAATAACATGATTATGTTTGCAGTTGTGGCATAACAGATACATCCTCTTCTCCTTCCCTAGGTTTACAAGCTTTCAATTGGAGCAGCAAGCAGTATTTCATGGCCTTCTGACCGGTTCATCATTCAGGTTCTTGATGACTCCACCAATGAAGCCTTGAGGGTATTTTTCAAACTCAAAATAGCCTTGACTATCAACAGTTTTAAAGTGTGAATCCACAATAACCATAAGAGTGTTGTGTGTGTGTGTGTATTATATGTATGTATGTATATGTATGTATGCATGTGTAGGTAATGGTCGAGTTGGAGTGTCGGAAATGGACAGACAAAGGAGTGAATGTGAAATATGAGACTAGAAACAACAGGAATGGCTACAAAGCTGGTGCTCTTCGGGAAGGTTTACAGAAGCAATATGTTGAAGATTGTGAGTTTGTAGCAATCTTTGATGCAGATTTTCAGCCAGAGAAGAATTTTCTTTGGAGGACCATTCCTTACCTTCTAGAGAATCCAGGGTTAGGCTTGGTTCAGGCTAGATGGAAATTTGGTAAGGAGGTTAAATAAGATAATAACTACTTAGATACTTGATGGGTGCTGAAAATTAATGTTCTTTGTTGATGATCATTTGATGAAATTAATTATTTGATGGCCATTTAGACCCATGCATCATCATTATGCATGAGATGCTTAGTCAAAGCATTTCACATTCAAAGAGATGTTGCCAAGCTGTTTCTTTGTTTACTTGTTTTTAATGCTTCAGCAGTTAACACTCCACTGAAAGAGCTGTTGTTGCTCAAGTGTAGCTTTTGGTCTTGTTCATTAGGTATCAAACAACACATATGGTCAGGTTCACCTGCTAAGCTCAACCAAAGCCTGTTTCCATGACTCTATAGATTAAGATACAAGGTGCCCTCAGCCTAAGCTGTCCTTATCAAGAAAGTCAAATACTAAGTTTTTTACAAGCAATTTTAGAAGTTCAAGGTTTTTAACTGTCAATTTTGACATAAATCTATGCTTTTATTTTGATCTGGGACATGATAATGAGAACTCAGAGTCATTGTTTCTAGTATTTTATCCTTGTACTGTTTTATGTTTGTTGTCATTTTATTGAAACCACCAAAACAAACTGCTATGCTATTGTCTGTGTGAACTCACCATCATGTAGCATTAACTTTTTCAAAGATTTCCCTTGTTTTGAGCATTCTTACTGTAGTTCATTATTGCCTGTTATTCTCCACTAACAGAAATATTAGCCTGAATATTTTCTCATTATTTCATGAACAGAAAAATCTGCTCAAAACTTTCTACCCATTATTTCATGATATTCCCCTAATTAAGCTACTTTGACATTGCTATTTTACAAGATTCATCTAAAACTTCTGATGTTTTAGCATATGATGAAGTTCAAGTTTTGAAGTTACTTCCTTCAGGCTGGGCTTCACCCTAGAAGCCTGACCCCTGGCTTCCTTACCCAAAGAGCCCAGTATCTACTAATTGTTCTTTTTCCCATTTTACTATTGATTGTGTGATTCCTTAAGGTAATCAATATTGATTTTCTCTCCATAGTGAATGCGGATGAATGTCTAATGACCCGACTCCAGGAGATGTCATTAGATTATCACTTCAGCATTGAGCAGGAAGTGGGCTCGTCAACATGTTCCTTCTTTGGGTTCAATGGTAATCTAAAATAAAACTAAGCTTATGATGAAGATCCATATTTTTATAGCTTACAAGAAAAACACCAACTAAGCTTCTAGTGTTTATGTTCATAGGTACTGCTGGTGTTTGGCGGATTCAAGCAATAAACGATGCAGGTGGGTGGAAAGATCGAACCACAGTGGAAGACATGGATCTTGCAGTCAGGGCCAGCCTTAAGGGTTGGAAATTTCTCTTTGTGGGGGATTTATCAGTAAGTTTTTCAAGTTCACTTTTTAATCTGCTGCAGCTGTAAATATCTTTTAAGCATCAATATGACATTAACCTCTCAACACTCACACTCTTCCTAGGTGAAAAATGAACTTCCCAGTACCTTCAAGGCATATCGATATCAGCAGCATCGCTGGTCTTGTGGCCCAGCAAACCTTTTCAGGAAAATGACCAAGGAAATCATTCTCTGTGAGGCAAGTGAACCCATAACTTTGGCAATAAAACATCTAATTTTAGGTTAATCCTTCTATAATAACTTTTAGATTGTTTTCAAGAATCCGTCAAAGTGGAAGAATCACATAGAACCTATTATTTTCTGCAGAGGGTATCAACCTGGAAGAAATTTCATGTCATCTATGCATTCTTCTTTGTGAGGAAGATAATCGCGCACTGGGTCACTTTTTTCTTTTACTGTGTGGTTATCCCATTAAGTGTTTTAGTTCCTGAAGTTGCTCTCCCAAAGCCAATAGCCATTTATATTCCGGCGACCATTACATTTCTAAATGCAATCTGCACTCCCAGGTAAAATAATTTTTTCCTTAAGAACACATCCAAACACAAGATATAAATCATTTTCCCCTTCCCATATTTCCTCAATTTGTCAATAATTCTCAACACAGGTCTTTGCATCTGGTTGTCTTTTGGATCCTGTTTGAGAATGTCATGTCACTTCATCGAACTAAGGCGGCAATCATAGGACTTCTAGAAGCCAATCGTGTCAATGAATGGGTTGTGACTGAGAAGCTTGGCAACCTAATGAAACAAAAGAATGCCAAAGCATCAAAGAAATCACGATCTCAAATAGGAGAAAGGTATTTATTTTATTTTTGTTTTTTATACTTCAGTATACTTCAAGGAAGTTTCCCAGCCACAAAGATGACAGGTAGACCAGTTAACTTATGGAACCTTGCACTCTCATGACACAAATCATGATCACTAACACCTAGTTTTAATTTCTAACTTTGTGATGTTACAAAACAGGATCCATGTATTGGAGCTGATAATGGGGATGTTTATGCTACACTGTGCAATCTACAATCTTCTATTTAGAGAAGACCATTTCTTCATATATCTCTTACTGCAAGCTGGAGCATTCTTCATAATGGGATTTGGATATGTGGGGACATTCGTATCCAACTAGAGCACAAAACAACCTGGGCCAAGCCTTGGACGGTATAAAAGCATAGAGGCAGCCAGATCTGTTCTTTAGATGTTTAAGTTTATCACTGAAGCGGAGAAAATGGCTAAATATACCTATTAGAGTATTAGTGTACAAGAGAATGGTTCAATCTACCTAATAGAGCATTAGTATATGCATGTCTAGAATATATTGCATAGTTCCTGTTGTTATATTCCCACATGAGATGTAATAGGATGACAACTGAAGATAATGTTGTGAGTAAATGTGTTGCTTAGTTTGTTCTTGAGGAGAAATTTCTTCCATATATGTGTTGTTGCATTAGTAAATGACTATTATTATATATGAACCAATGAAGAAACCTGAAAGAATGCATATAAACATTTCTCTCTTGGGAATTTCCTCTAGCCCATTGTTTGACAATTTGAAGTTTTTCAAAGAATAACAATCAGTAAAACTCAACAACTTCCAACAGATTGCAAATCACTAAGGATATCTTAATTTCCAGAAGACCCCAAAAATAAGGCATCCTCCTCCTTCGCTGATCCATCAAATGCCTGTGAGAAAGAAGACTCCAAGTTCCAAAGGATACCCAGCAAGTCAAGCCCTTTTGAACGTTAAGGGGCATATGGCTTCTTTTTCACCAAAACCTTCTCAGTAAGAGGATTGGAGAATAAAAGGGAGACGTATGTGACGACCGTGAAGGATGAGATAATAATTTTGTTGGTGGAGAAAAGTCTTTTGAGCTTTGACGTGGCCCTCTTAGCTAAGGTAACAAGGTTTTCAGGTTCTATTCCTTTCCCTAATACTTTTTTGGGGATGGGAGCTTCTCTTTTCTCTTCTTTCTCTAAGGATTGTTAGGCTCTTAAGGGTCATGAGGGGATCTCTAATGTAGTTTCACACGATAGTGGTAACAGCCTGCTAAGGACGGTTTTGGTGGATGAAGAAACTAAGAGAAGAAGAGTTGGAGGAATGAATTCCTTGTGTATTTTCATTGAGTCATCATACATATATATACAAGAAGGTTAGGCTATACATTAGGTAAGATGATCTATTCTACCTAAATGGTTACAACCCTATAAGTAAAGTATCCTAATAAGATACAAATCAATATGTTAATATATGATACATACTATAACCAATATGTTAACGTATGATACATACTATAACACTCCCCCTCAAGTTGGAGCATAGATGTTAGTCATGCCCAACTTGTTACATAGGTAACTAACCCGATCTCCACTTAGAGTCTTTATGAAGATTATCACCTAATTGTTCTCCAATCTTCACGTATCCTATAGAAAGCAAACTGAGTTGTATTTTCTCACGAACGAAATAGCAATCTATCTCTATGTGTTTAGTTCGTTCATGGAAAACAGGATTAGAGTCAATACGAAGAGTAGCCTGGTTGTTACACCAGAGTTTTGCTGGAACTGAGGTTTTAATATTGAATTCATCCAAAAGTTGATGGAGCCACATAATCTTGCATGCAAATTGCGCCATTGCTCAATACTCAGATTCTGCACTAGATCGAGTGATAACGCTATGTTTCTTACTCTTCCATGAAACTAGATTCCCTCCAACAAAGGCATAGTAACCTAAAGTGGACCTTCTGTCTTCCTCAGATCCTGCCCAATTGGCATCCATGAAACACTCAAGTCGATTATGCCCATGATTACTGTATAAAATACCACGTCCCAGGGCTCCTTTCAAGTAACATAGAATATGTTCTACAGCCACCCAATGATCAACTGTTGGAGAAGACATGTATTGATAACACTAGCAGTATGCAATATCGGGCGTGTTGCGCTGAGGTGGATGCATCAACAACCTTCTATATCTCTCAAGGTCTTCAAATAATTCGCCTTCTCTAGTAAGATGTTAGCATTGTGCCATAGGGGACTGGCGTGGCTTTGCCGCCAATTTTCCTGTTTCAGATAATAGATCCAGCACATATTTC
Source organism: Tetrastigma voinierianum (assembly GCA_016808115.1). NCBI lineage: Eukaryota > Viridiplantae > Streptophyta > Magnoliopsida > Vitales > Vitaceae > Tetrastigma > Tetrastigma voinierianum. The sequence goes on from JAEQBH010003196.1 coordinate 2,860,234, forward strand.
CTTTGAGATAAGAAGATTCCACATTTGCTCCTCATAACATCAACACCTAAAAAGTATTTTATAATGCCTAAGTCCTTTGTGTGAAATTGGCCATGAAGAAAGGACTTTAGTGAAGACATACCTGCCATATCATTCCCAGTAATGATAATATCATCAACATACACAACTAACAAGATGATACACCTTGAGAATTTACGTAAAGACGAGATGATCGGATTTGCTCTTACCGCATTACCCAAATTTCATTAACTATAAATTTGTCAAACCATGCTTAGGGACTCTGTTTTAAGCCATATAATGATTTTCGGAGACAACAAACTCTACCAATCTTCCCCATAATAACAAACCAGGAGGTTGCTCCATATAAACTTCTTCTGCAAGATCCCTATGAAAAAAGACATTTTTAATATCAAGTTAATGGAGGCCCCATCCATGAGTGGCTGCCAGAGATACAAATAGCCGAATATAAATCAACTTGGCAACTGGGGAGAAAGTATCAGAATAATCCACTCCATAGGTCTAGACATACTCTTTAGCAACAAGATGGACCTTCAACTTAGCAATCAATCCATCGGGATTAACCTTTGCAAGTAAAGACCCGCCAGCGGTAATGGTTTCTTCCAATGAGTAAGCATTACCATGCACGAGTAAAATGCAATGGTCGAGGCATCCATATCCTACATCATGTATACCCGACTAGGGTGAGCTAGTGCTTGAAACCTGTAGTAGGCAAGTAGAGTCCAAGGATGCAATAAACGAACAAGAATGGGATGACAAATGGTTATAAGAGCAAAAGAAGGAAATTAGATGAGTACACTGACGTTTACCTTTACAGAGAGCAATATGAAGATCATCATTGAGAACCGGATTCGATGTCGAAGCAGCTAGTGGAGGGCTCGAGACTGGAGGGTGTTGGCACCAAGCATAGACTTGAGTGATAGGCTTTGTCAGAAGAGGAACAAAAGCACGAGCTGGCGAGGCAATAGTATAAATGAGCAAATCATCATCCCCCCCTAACTAGTGTGGATTGGGTCTTGAGAAAAAGAAGTATTCTCAAGAAAGGTGACATCAACAAAAATCGGGTATCTACGAAGACTAGGAGATTAACACTTATACCCCTTCTGAACTCGAGAGGAACCAAGGAAGATACACTTCAATGACTTAGAATCGAGTTTAGACACATGAGAATGAACATCCCGAACAAAACAAGTACACCTATACACGAAATTCATTTGGGAAACAAGATTTATGGGGAAGAAGAGGGTTTGAAACGAAGTAGCTTGATTAAGACAGGAGAAAGCATCAATTAATCAAAAGCAGTCGTGGAAAGCGACATCGGCCCACATAAATGGCAGGCACGCACATGTTTTGAAACAATAGAGTCCGAGTGGTTTCAAGAGGTGCTATTTTTTCCTTGACAACTCCATTTTGAGAATATCGGCCTAAGATATCTAATGAAGGATGTCATTACGAAGCATGAATGGCGAAATTATTAACAGATCAACAGTACTGTTGTCGCTTTCTTAAATTTTGAACATAAACATAAAATTGAGTGTGAATTTCAGCACAAAAGGCACGAAAGTGAGAAAATAACTCCGAACGGTTTTTCATTAAATATAACCAAGTTGTTTGTGAATAATCATGTCGGCAAAACATAACCCGTCTTGAAACCAGGTTAAGGACACAATTGAGCGATGGACCCACACATCTGAATGGACTAACTCAAAAGAAGCACTAACTCGTTTATTGACTGGGCGAGACTAGACGATGATGTTTCACAAAATTGACAAGACTCACAATCAAAGATGGCCAGCGCCTTGGCGGGATAGTTTATCAAATACGGAGAGGATGGCTGATCTCGATGAGTCTCAAATGGTGTAGTAACCACAAGCGGGCAGCGGATCTCGATCTGCGGGATCAGAATGTAGAGACCCACAGACTACGATCACGAATTCCTATTTTGATGGAAGATTAGTCGATAACAGAGAAATATTTACGAAGCTTTAATGGAGTTTACATTGCATTTTAGATTATGATAAGAGCATTTACAAGAAGACCAGAGTCCTCTTGGCTCTCCTAACAAAATCTGTCTGCCAAAACAAGAATCTGATACCCTCCATACTTCACACACAATATTTAAAGCGCAATTAAGAAAGTACACATGTCCTAAGTGATAGATAAGCATAACAACTTGTATAACTAACCTGTAGTCCCCCTTAAGCTAACTTGCTGCTCACTCCCTCCCTTTTTTTTTCTGCCTTCATCTTGTATATGTAATGTGGATAAGGAGCTTAACATTACCCACTACCCACAGTTGAACCTTGACCTCGAGGTTAGAAGCTGGGAACTATTGTTGGATTGTGTCAAAGGATTCCCATGAGTCCTCAAATGTGGGCAAAACCTTCCAACGGATAAGTACGTCTGTGTCTGTCTTTCCTGGCTATGTGGTTAGTCGCACTCCACAGACCTCTAATGGTTCAACAAGCAATTCTAGGTCTGACGTTAAGTGGTAGGGAATAGTAAGATATCTCTCATGGGAGTTGGTAGCTTGTTTAAGTTGCGATACATGGAATACGCCATGAATGCGGGTACCTTGGGGAAGCTTCAACTGATAAGCAACCTTTCCAACCTGGCGTAGCACTTCAAAAGGGCCAAAGTATCATGGAGACAACTTCTCATTCAGTCGGTTGCACAGTGATTGTTGACGATAGGGTCGGAGCTTCACAAATATGTCGCCTATGTTATAGCTAACATCACGGCGATGAAGGTTGTGGAATACTACATGCGTTGTTGAGTATGCGTAAATGGTGTTGAGCTCCGTATAATAGCATGCCGGGGAAATCCAGCAGCTTTCAGCTCGCATTAGCTCACGAGACCAGGTTCATAGCGAACTAGTGGTGGTGGATGGGCGCCACGTAAAGAGCAGGAAGGAGTCATCGGCGTGAATGGAAGGCAATGTTATAATGAAACTTTGCCCATGCTAACCAAGAGATCCAACTAGATGGTTTCTCGTATGCAAAGCAATGTAGATACGTTTCTAGCCCTCTATTGACCACTTCTGGCGGACCACCTGTTTGGGGATGGTAAGCGGAGCTTCTGTGAAGTTCAGACCCTTGTAGGGAGAATAATTCTCACCAGAACAAGCTCATAAAAATTGGGTCACAATCTGATACAATGGACTTTGGTATGCCATGCAAACAGACCACTTCTTAAACAAAAATTCCAGCCACTACCACTGCTGTGAAGGGATGCTTAATAGTAATAAAATGTGCATACTTGGTCAATCTGTCCACTACTACCAGAATAGTGTTGTAGACCTTCAATAAAATCCATAGTAATGTCTTCCCACACTTTGTCAGGAACGGGAAGGGGTTGTATGAGGCCGGCAGGAGTGGATGTATCATGCTTATTTCTCTAGCCTTTTTTTTTTTTTTTGTCTCTGACTTGAACAAGTACTGCACCATTTTCTTCATGCCTTTCCAATAAAATTCTGCAGCCAAACGATTATACGCTCGCCGAATACCAGCATGTCCCCCCACTGCACTGTTGTGAAACGCCCTTAGTAAAATATGAACATATGGTCATTCAGTCAGTATTGCTAACTTTCCATGGTAGTGAAGATGTCCCTCCACCAGTGAGTAACCCGGGGGGGATGAAGAGTTTTGTTGTACAGCCTGCTGAATGTTATCTAGGAAAGGGTCCGCGGCCACCATCTCTTTTAACTCCTCGAAATCCTGGATAATTGAGACTGACAGCATGGAGAGGCTACAGCTGAATTCCCCAGGAACTCTAGATAATGAGTCTATTGCTGAATTGGTGCTACCAGGTTTATACTGTATTGTGAAATTGAAAGGTGACACGAAATATGGGATGAAAAGTGATAATTTTCTGTATTTTAAATTGACTATACACCTTGTTTATATAGGGGATTACAAGAGAAGGAAAAAGGAAACAAGAGACATAAAAAGGAAACTAACTTATTCCTAAAACTGAGAAAAGAGAGCTTCATGAGAATCCCTCGATTTAAGGGATTACGAAATATCTCTATTCTAACACAACTCAACATTCTATTTACAGTTGAACACTCCCCCTCAAACTGAGGAATAGATGTCTTCCATTCCCAGCTTGAATACAAGATCGTGAAACATTGAACTATTCAACCCTTTTGTTAGAATATCAGCTGATTGATGTTCTAATAGAACATAGGACATACACACTACTCCTTCCTCTAATTTTTCTTTGATGAAGTAATCTATCGACCTCAATGTTGTCTATCGTGTTGTATGGGGTTATGAGCAATATTGATAGCGATTATTTGTCACAGTAAAGCTTCACTGAGGTCATCCCACTTGATTCTCAAATCATCTAGAATATTCTTCAACAGTAGTTCCTGCCACGAGGCAATGGCCTGAAGCTACGATTCTACAAAAACGACCTTGCTACCACATTGCGCACTACTTCTCCATGTTACGAGATTCTCCAAGAAAATTACAATACCTTGTAGTTGATCTTGATCTACTATGGAACACATAGTCGGCGCTGAGTGAATGTAGAGTATCGTTCTTCTTGAACAAAATTCCTTTCCCGGGGTTGCCTTTCAAGTAATACAGCACCTTGTAAGTAGCTTGATGATGAGGTTCTCCTGGATCATGACTGATCATGCTCACCGAGTAGGCGATGTTTGGCCGAGTGTCAACAAAGTATATGAGCCTACCAACTAGCCTCTAGTACATTCTTTTATCCACCATTGGTTCTTCTTTAGCCTCTCCTAACTTGTGGTTTGGATCTATTGGTGTAGAGACTGGTTTACACTCAATCTTCCCTGTTTCTACCAATAAATCAATCACATACTTTTGTTGAGACATGAAGATCCCTTATGTAGAATATGCCACCTCAATACCAAGGAAGTACTTCAGTTTCCCAAGTTCCTTTATCTCAAACTTTTTGCTAATCTCTGTTTCACTTTATGCTTCTGTCTCTCATCATTTCCAGTCACTATGATGTCGTCAACATATACTAGAAGAGCAATTACTCCCCCTGCAGCAGAGTGCTTAATGAAGAGAGCGTGGTCACCTTGGCTTTGTTTGTACCCAAACTATTTCATGACTTTTACAAATCTCCCAAACCAAGTCCTAGGATATTGTTTAAGTCCATAAAGGGCCTTTTTCAGCTTGCACTCCTTGTTACTTGTGTTCCCCTCAAATCCCGGTGGGATGTTCATGTAAATCTCTTCATCTAAATCACCATGAAGAAATGCATTCTTAACATCATCTTGTTGGGTTACCAGTTGTAGTGGGCAGCCAATGACAGCAGGATTCTTCACGATTATTCATTTTACTAGCTGACAAAATTTTCTTGATAATCAACTCCATAGTTTGAGTGTACCCTTTAGTACATGAAAATCTTGCTTTGCTCTCAGGAATCCATCTGACCTTATATTTGATTAAAATTCCACTTTGCGATCCAGCAATGTTTTCCCTTTCGGTCTTTCAACGATCTCCCATGTTTTATTCTTTTCTAATGCACTCATCTCCTCTCTCATAGCATCCTTCCATTCCCTTTTTGTCAATGCCTCAGAAACAATGTTAGGGATGATAGTGGTGTTTAAACTCACAATGAAATTCTTGTGGGTTGGTGATAGATGTAAGAATCACGTAGTGTGATAGTGGATAAAGTGGTGGTTAGTGCATTCTCGATTACCTTTTAAACTGACAATGGGAAGGTTTAAGGTCTCGGTTGTTTGTTGAGTCAATGGAAGTTTCACCGGGTTATTAATATCTTAGTGGGTATGATTTTGCAGTGATTTCATTCGAGTGCAGTCGATTCTTGGACACGGTTGGAATGGCCTTTCCGCGAGTACACCTTAGGAAACTATGGAAAATTGGTGACAGAATTTGAACGGGGGATGCACGAGTTCGGTGGTAAGTGGGTGGCCTTCAGGTTCTTCATCATCATGGGTTGAGACATGAGGAAGATTAAGAGGTTCAAATGACTCATACGGACCATCTTCCATCATTGAAATATTCCCCTGAAGAGAGGACTTAGGGAAAAAATGTTTGTTTTCGTTGAAGGTGACATCTAGAGGGATGTAAAATTTTCTGGTTGAGGGGTTGTAACAAATGTAACCTTTTTGAGTGGATGAGTAACCAAGGAAGACACATTTTATGGCTCGGGGGTCTAGTTTATCTCTATGTTGGCTGTGGACATGAACAAATGCAATGTACCTAAAAACCCTAGGAGTGAGCCCGTTTGAGGTTCTGAAGTGTGGATAGAAACTCTTAAGTACCTCTGAGACTTTGTTGTCGGAGCACTCGTGGGGAATTCTATTTATCGTGCGTGCGATGGAAACGACTTCCCCAATAGCACTTAGGAGCATTCCCTTGAAAGAGTAAGACTCAGGTTGTGTTAAGTAAATGCCCATTTTTCCTCTTAGCTACCCCATTTTGTTGGGGTGTGTTAACACATGATGAGTCATGAAGAATGCCCTGTGATTGATAATAGGGTGACAACTGGCATTATGCGTCTAAGCTTTTTTATTTGAACTTCAATTGGTTTTGAACCATTGAGTGTATTAGGAATATGATACTAACATCAGATTTTTGTTTAAGAAGAAAGATCCATGTAACCTGTGTGCAATCATCAATTAAGGATACACAAACCAATGAGCCACAGCTTATAGGTATAGTCGGACCTTAAGTGCTATGAATTAAATGAAAAAGGATGAGAACTTCTTTTATTGCTAATAGGAAAAGATACCTGAAGTATGTTTTGTCAATTCACGGGTTGCTGTAATGAAACTGAGAAATACTCTCGATCCTTGGGCAAATAAGAGAGGAGAGGGGGAAGGCTTAAAACCTTATTTAAACCTAAAAAGATGGATGACCTAGACGTAGGTGATACAACCAAATGGTATCTTTATTTGAGGAACTCAGAAAAGACAGACAAATCATTACTAGTTTTCTTTGATAATTCAAGTGGTAAAGACTGTTCCTTTCCTTAGCAAGTCCAATCCTCTTCCTAGAACCCTGTTCCTAAAAAACACAATAGGAAGGAGAAAAAATAGCATAACATTTAAGATCATTAGTAAGCTTTTGAATGGAAACAAGGTTGACCGACAATTTTGGTACATGGAGGACATTTTTAAGGATAAGAGTAGGTGTGATATATATGTCCGACACAGCTGATGATACAAGAGCCATTTGCCCTCTGATTTCTTGTTCCTTTGGCTTAGGTATAGGTATAAGAAAAGTTGAGATTTTGGTGTCACTTGTAGTGCATGGCTGCCGAGGTCATTACCCAAATAATCATCATAAACCTTGTTTAAGGCATTTATGCGAAAAGATAATGAAGGTGTGCTGAAAAAGAGCCAAGGAACAAGCTCAGTAGGTTTGTCGAGGATCCCCAGCTTCTTAGGCTTCTCCGTTTCTTTGTATTGAACCCACCTATTGCTGAATTTTCCCTCGGTTTAGGTTGTTCTGCCATGTGTGCTTGACGCCTTTGCTACCCTCCATGGTTTCCCCACTCTCGACTTGGTGGCTTACCATTCAACTTCCAACACTTCTCTTTTGTGTGCCTTGGTTTCTTGTAATAGGTGCACCAAAGATTGTCCATGTTCTCCTTCCACTGATTGTCTTTACCTAAGTGTTTAGGCAGATCATTTTTTCCTTTCTCTAGATATTCTATTTTTGCTACTAGTAGGTCCATCTCGAGGTTTGTGGATTCCGACATAACACTCCTTCCGCTTTCCTCTCCTCGAATCAGGGCCACCACCTCATTAAAGCACGAAACCTCCTGCTTTCCAAGAATCTAGATTCACACTCGATCAAATTCTAGGTTAAGCCTAATAAGAAAATCATAGACTTTATCTTGCTCAAAGAAATCCTTTAGAACAACGGCATCCTCAGGATATTTGGTTTTTATCACCCTATAATAATCAAGTTCTTGCCACAAAATTTTCAATTGAATGGCATATTTAGTAACTGTTTACTTCTATTTTGCGTGATCATCTACCTTGACCTCGTATGCTTGGCGCATCTCTAGCTTTTGAATACGTTTGTTGGATTGCATCGAATATCCTTAAGCGGTAGCAGAACATACATGTCGCTAATCATAGGTCATGTAAAATTCCACCAATACATGTAATCATAAGTCTCTTCTTCATCCACATGCCGTGAAAATGGGGTTTGACCACATTACCCATAAGATGACCCTAATCTTCCCTTTCCTTTTCAGCACAATGCGAACAAGTTGAGACCATTTAAGGTAATTTTTCCATCCGACCTATATGCGGCCTGAATATTTCACGATTCCCGGGTTCTTTGAGGGTTGAACAATCTCAGCCGATTGTGTTTAGTAGTTGTCTCTGCAACCTGTCAGGCATCTTTCACGAAAAAAACCTAATGTGAAATGCTGTTTGCCTTTAAAAATCGAGAGCCAAAGCGAGGCAGAGAAAGAAAAATGTGAAGAAAGAAGCAAAAAAATCCAGCTATGAAGGCGGGAAAAAATGGCCGTGAGGCGAAAATGATGCGGGTTTAAAACCTACATTTCGATATGACACGAAATATGGGATGAAAAGTGATAATTTTACGTATTTTAGATTGCTATACACCTGTTTATATAAAGATTACAAAGAGAAAAAGGAAACAAAAAGAGAGACATAAAGGAAACTAACTAATTCACAAAAAAAACCGAGAAAAAGGAAACTAAATGAATCCCTGATTTAAGGGATTATAAAATAATTCTCTATTCTGTTATGGCTCGACAAAAGACATGAGCTTGACACCCCATTTCTAGTGTAACCCCTGACCACCCTCTGTTCGATTAAAGCGAAGGCTATCTTTGGTGCAATTCGAACCACGCAGTGCTTCCCCGATATGTAGCGCCATTTTTAATACTTAAAGACAATAGCCATGAGTTCTTGTTTATATACAAACCTGGTACGAGCAGTAGGACTGAATGTTTGGTTATAGAAAGCAACAGGTCGTTCCACTTTGCATTAATGTACTTTACCCAGTAAACGAGGCATCGAGTCTATCCTGAACTCATTTGAAAAATCTAGCAAGGCAAAGGTGGTAAAGCTGATCATGGTGCACTGACTTTAGGAGGCCTTATCAACCTGCGCATCCCGATGAAAGGCGTCCTTTTGAATTTGGGTAAGCAGCGAGTGATGAGTTGTGGTCTGCAGCACAAAACTTCCTATAGTAGCCCGGTCGAACCACAAGAAATCCCCATAGTCCTCGTATATTGGAGGGATTTGGCCAATCCAACATCACTTGAATTTTAGAGGAATCAGCTGAAACACCTTGTGCATCAGTAACCTTGTGCAGTGTTCAATTGAGTTTGCCCAGACACGCTTCTTGAGGTTGGCAACCAGTTGATGAGAGCAAAGAGTTGCCCAGACAAGCTATAAATGTTCCACATGAGCTGCAGTGGTGGCACTATATATGAGGATATCGTTAAAGAAAACTAAAACAAATTCCCTGAGAAACTTTCGGAAAATATCATTCATTAATGATTGAAATGTTGACGGAGCGTTGGTTAAACCAAAAGGCATAACTAAAAACTCATAGTGATCTGTGTGCGTCCAAAAAGCAGTTTCTAGAACATTTTCAGTCTTATACGAATATGATGATACCCCGATTTGAGGTCAATTTTGCTAAAAATAGTAGCCCCATGAAGCTCGTCTAATTATTCTTCCATAATAGGAATTGGAAATTTACCTGGCACTTTGGCTTGGTTGAGAGATCGATAATCAACACAAAATCTCCAGCTTCCATCTTTTTTCTTCACTAATAGGACTAGGCTTGAGAAGGGACTGTTGTTGGGTTGAATGATCCCTACAACAAGCATCTCAACAATTAACTGTTCGATCTCATCTTTCAATACCTGGGGATAAAGATATGGCCGAACAGAAATTGGTGAAGTCCCCTCTTTAAGCACAATAGTGTGATCTCTTTCACGTATTGGCGGCAATCCTGAAAGATTTGCAAATAGTTCTGAAAATTCGTCTAACAACTAGGTGACTACCGGTGAAATGGGTGTGATTTCCTTGATCTGAATATCTTCATTGGCTAGTTGGAGAGTAAGTTGCCCAAAATCCAGAAGAATTCCTTTCCCCTCAAGCTGAATCGTACGCATCATAGAGCGGAAGGAGACTTGGGTCTTGCACAAGGATGGGTACCCTTGGAGTTGTACCCTTGTTTCCCCCACCTTGAATTTCATAGTCATAGCCCCCCGGTTCATATGGGACTCCCCCAAAGATGCCAACCATTGGTACCCCAAAATTACGTCCGAAATTCCTAGTGGAATAAAAAAGAAATCCAACATTATTTATAATTCCGCAAGGTAAAAATTTACCTGCTGACATATCCCAGTAGCTTTAATCTCGTCTTTGGTGCCCAAAACCACTCCAAAATCCTTGGTTGATGCTAGTGGCAATCCCAACTCCTTTACCAATGCATCAGTGATGAAATTGTGCAAGGCTCATGAGTCAATGAGTACCACCACCTCCCGATCTCCTATTCGGCCTCGGATCTTCAACGAATGGGGAGCCAACAACCCTACCATGGAAGAAAAGGACAACGAGAGAGGGGGAAAGTCATCTACTAGATCTGTAGCGTTGTCGGACATGGGCGTCTGATCTGCTACGGACAGGTGATGAGTCAAAAACTCATTGAATTTTTAGTCCATTTTTCTGATTGTTCTTACAATTTAATTGCTTGTTTTTATGCAGAAATATATACTATTTACCAAATTTCTATTTTGCAGAAATTATTGGCATAAATGAAATTCGACAAGGATCGTAAGTGAAAATAATAGTCATGGCGGAGTGAGTCGTGACGAAGAATCGAGGTCACAACCCAGGAAGTCGGTATGCTAAATGAAAAGTTATTTGCGATAAAGGAGAAGTTGTTGGGAGCCGGAAAAGGGGCTTGATAAGGATTCTATGTCGCAACAACTTTGTTTTGAGGTCGCGACACAAAAGAAAGGCAGTTATGGTTCTGCAATGATTATGGATGTCGCAACAAAGTAATTGATATACAGCCCAGTTTTAAAATCACGACGAGGAAGAATTGAGTCCGACTAGAAGTGATAACAAGCCCGACAAAAGTTGTTCTCGGCTTGATAGAAAGCTGGCTGAAACAAGATAGAAGGAACTTTAAGGAGATTATGTCGTGACATCGTTTGAGGTCGCGACCATAGCGTTTATTGTTAGTATGACGAAGAATTGATGTTGCGGCCCAGGGAAGAATCTTGAAAGACTGGAGTCCACTACTTAGGCAATTTAAGGTTGCGACAACAATATAAGTTGGAGACTCCAATCGAGGTTGCGACCAGGATTTTATGTCGCGACATAAAAATGGTAAACGATTAAACATGTTGCGACTAAGTATGAGTTACTCTGTGGCTAAGTAAGAAGGGCCACTACTCAGTCGCGACACACTTTCTAGGTTGCGACCAGAAAAAGAAGATGAATTGATGAAGTGTTGTAAAAGTCAAAGAGAAGTGGGGAGTTGCGGCAGGGATGGGAGAATTGATGTGTGACATGCTTTTAAGATCGTGACATAAATTTCCTTGAGAGAAGAAACAATTGATATGGCAGCCTAAATCCCGTATCGCGAAACCAGAGACAATGAAAGACAAACAATTTAAGTACTTAGCATGAAAAAGGGAGCTGTGACCAAGAATCAGTTGCTAACAAAAGAAATGATGTCGCGACATCAAATCGAGATCGCGACATATATTTCAGCAAAGGAAAGAACAGTCAGGTCGCAACATACTTTTGAGGTCGCGATAGGAATTGCACTAATTAAAGAAACTATTTGGTCGCGACCTGATGACCACGTCGCGACAAGAAAATAAGCAGACCAGCAAAGATGAGTCGTGACCTGCTTGAAGGTTCAAGACAAGCGAGATGACATGTGACATGAAAGAGGAGCGGTGACGGAGAAGCAAAGAAGATGATGAAATGAGGTCGCGACACGAGAAATCTGATAAAAAGCGAGGAGAAGAGAGAGAATTGAAATTCGCGACGATCTGGAAACGAGAAAAATGAGGTGCGCTTGAGTTCTCACTCACGACAACTAACATAGTCACGTGAAGAATTCATGTCGCGACCGCTGAATCTAATTACTGATAGAAGAAACAAGTCGCCTTGAGAAAACATCATGTGTGCTGCAATTGCAAGTACAAGTGAAAGAGTCGCGACCGGTTTCACGAGGAGTCACGGCCAGGCTGACAAACCAAACCAGGATTTTACGTGCCTTGACAAGTTTACGAATTCGTGACTCAAAGCGAGTGGTGGGCCATTGAATTTAGGGAAATCCACTTGGAGCCTTGGAATCAGGCCCAATTTTTGAAGGTTATAAATAGGCGTACAGAGTATTGTTAGTTACAGAGAATGTTTTTTATCAATATTCCATTATAGATTGTGATTACATGGTGAAACCTGACTTCATAGGTGAATTATTATTGAATTCTGATCTTTTGCATGAATTAGAGAGAGAATCACCTGGATTGGAATTTATTTGGTTGATGTGTTATTGAATGGATTTGTTCCCAATAGTAGTATCGAATACCCTCCCCAAGGTGTATCCTGCTGCGGTTTTAGGAAGCCCTGCAGGTGACACAAGATGGAATTCAAAGAATTTGGAGACATTCATTTGGTGGGTATGTTGAAACTACCCAATTTGAAGAAGCTATTGAGCTGCGAGAGTTCGGCAGATAAATTCCCGATTCCTCATAATTGATGTTGGAGAATATTTATCAATTTAAATAATCGAATATTTCACCTTAATCACATTGGAAAGCTCTTGAACTTTTGTGTTAGGAGTCTAATCGAGGAATGAAAATATCGATAGATTTAAAGGATGATCATCAATCGAGTTGTAGAAATTTTTGCAACAACCTTTACTTAGGAAACAAGAAATGCGTAGTCTGAAATGGGTATGAAGTATTGAAAGAAAAATACCCAAATCTTGTTGGGTCATGTAAAGCACAGTAATTGATTAGACCCTTGTCTTAGAGAAGAAGCGGGGACCTCCCGAATCGATGAATTATGGAGAAATCCAACCGCATTGTTAGGCATCTTGGACAATTCCAAATCCAACACAAAACAGAGTAACAATGCATGATGGTGCAGAAATTGACTCTTTCACAATACTTCTTTGATAGTGTTCATTTCTTACAAAGAATTGATTTAGTCCAGTATATTTTGTTTTGTTGCTTTATATTCATAAATTCAACTTTCTTTTACTTTTAGATGTATTCTCTAGAACAATTACTTTTCTAGTTAAGCTGAGAAACTGTCACATAGAGATCCAGATAGTATGGATCTTGGGTAGTTAAAATTAGTTGAACACAAATTCTTAATCGATCTTTATTGGGAATGATATACGGACTTACATCGATTTTACTACTTGAATGACGTACTTGCGGTCATCATAAACTAAATTCATTATTAATTCCGAACATCATCAGTTTATTCATTTTCAGTCAACTCTATTCAACTTTGACATAAATACTGGAGAATTGTAAGGCTCCTGTATAAGTGTTAATTTGAGTAGTTTAGTCTATATCTTCACAGACAAACAATGGGCTAGTTGTTTCTCTACCCCCATTTAGCTCCTCGTCGTCTAAAACCCAAATTACGCCATTCCTTCCGCTTGCGACAATTCTTTGGGTCGAACTTCTGCATCCTGTGGAAGCCACGATTCCTTACTCGCTATCATCTCGGCAGGTCATTGGCGCGAGATTGGAAGTGTTGTTGGTTGGGGATTTTGAGTCGAGGGATATCAGGAATTTTGGTTGAGGAAACTCTTTTACATCCTGTTGTGGGGAAGGTTAAGCGTGTATGGTGCGAGTTGTGGAGGAGAACCCAAAGGATGTAGGCTTGCCTATGGATGGGGAGAGCCCAAATCATTGGGCTTGAATTGCTGCATTATTATCCTCAATTTCTTTAGGCTAGGCAGCATCATTGGGGTAAACCCACCAAGACTGAGAGTCTTAATTGACCTTAATATCTTCCACAGGCCATTAATAAAAGCACTCTCCAAAAGCATTACCATCCCTTAATGGCGCGAATAAACTTCAGATTACCCAGCGAAAGTCTTGAATTGAGGAGTTTGAAGAGGCGAATAGTTTGATCAGGTTCCATTTGTGGGAGTGCGAGCGTTCGATGAGTAGTTCAGAATCGACCATCTGCAAAATCCTATTCTTCCATCCTCATAGTAGTACCATGAGAGTGCCTCGCCCTCCAAGCCCATTAATAGAGCTCGAAATCCTCTACTCCGGCCACCCATCTGGATTGCCCCCATCAAATATCGGCAACTCCAATTTTTGCGGAAATAATTCTCGGTCAGCTAGGGCAAAATTTACAGTCGAAGTGGCCTCTCGATCCCCCATCTTCTCCTTCTCCTTGTTACTTTTGAAAGCTTCAATTTCTGGGTGTGGTTCTTTCGTTACGTCCTTCCCCAGTGCTGATACAGAAGGTGTTGATCTTAAAGTTCCTGCCTCTAGATGTCAGATCAAAGAAAGTAAGCTCTCCTCCACCTTATTGATCGTTTCCGCCATTATTGTTCGTGATGACCATCGCGGTCGATGATCCGTCTTGAGCAATGCGGTTCGGTTCGATACGAAAGAAGTAAATGCGACCCTCAATCTCGTCCATCCACATCTCGATTTTCTTCAACTGCTGCGCCTTGAGGCTCCATTCTCTGATACCAATGATACGAATTCCTTTGATAGAAGATTGGTCAGGTAACAAAGAAATATTTCTAAAGCTTTAACGGAGTTTGAATTGCATTTGAATTATCAATAAGGGCATTTACAAGGAACTTCGAGAGTCCACTGGCTCACCTAACATAATACAATTTGCAAAACAAGAATCATGATACCCTCTCACCCCACGCACCGATATTTAAAGAAAACGGTAAGAAGAAAGGACACGTAATGGTAAGTGACAGTAAGGCATAACAGCTTGCATAACTAACTGCAGTCCCCTTAAGCTAACTTGCTACCTCCTCCTCCCCCTTTTTTTTTCTACCTTCGTCTTGTATATGTAATGTGGATAGGGGGCTTAACAAACTCATATTCTCTACCAATAATCTGCTCCATCATTGACAAAAATGAAAGAGAATTTCTGAAATATTTTGTCTGCTCAATTCATTAAGAGAATTAAAATATATAGACATCAAGAATGATCAAATCCCTTGATTCTAGCCCTAGTTTAGGAAGGAAATACGTGATCTGACAATAAATACGAGTAAGAATGAAAATCTTAGAGGGTAATCCAAGGATATCTGACTATAAAGACTAAATAAGGAGAGGTAGTGAGGATGACCACAAATTTTGTAATGAAGACTAAATAAGGAAAAAAGAAATTGACAATCATAAGATCCTAGAAAAGACAAAAATCAGGAAAGAATGAGACACAACACTTAAAGAGCTGAAGTTAGTTTGCTCATAGATGCCAAATTAAAAGAAAAATTAGGTAAACTCAAGACAGATGATAAAGGAATAGAAGAAGTGGGAAAAATGGTGCTTGAACCAAGAACATAGGATTATGATCCATCTGCCAAAGTGACTGTGGAAGTTGAAGGTTGTGACTAACATGTAGAAAATAGGCTGGAA
This sequence comes from Tetrastigma voinierianum, assembly GCA_016808115.1. Classification (NCBI taxonomy): domain Eukaryota; kingdom Viridiplantae; phylum Streptophyta; class Magnoliopsida; order Vitales; family Vitaceae; genus Tetrastigma; species Tetrastigma voinierianum. Next base: position 2,875,864 of record JAEQBH010003196.1, read on the forward strand.
TTACCTGTCATGTGATTTGTGGTTCTAGAATCAATGACCCATTCGGAGGACGAAGAAGAGACAAGACATGTGTTTGGGTTATTTTACTCGCGATAGGCGCTGCTTAGAAATAGATGGAGACTTGATGATTTTAGTCTGAGTGGAGACACAGCAGGTTATTCTGCGAAGAAGCGAATCGGCGATCAAATGCCTCATTAGAGGCTATGAATGACAATCTCGATTAGGTTACGCAACCCAGCAGTCTCATATCACATGTCGAAGGCTTACGTAATAACACCGCAAACTCATCGAGCCGGGCCCTCTGGTATTTATCTGAGCCTTATTTTACATGCTTGTGGCTTTGACTCGCCAATGTTTCAACCAACAAGAGCACTGCTCATATTGGTAGATGGAAGAGCAGGTGAGGATATTTCTCTGTGGAGTATTCTACTGAACGTTTCTTGGAAAGAAAAATTTTCATTGCTGGACATAATTTGCACCTTAACAAAATCATATTTAGAAGGGAGTAATTTGGGAAGCCATCACCGCCATCTTTTCATTGGTCTTGCGGACATAACATCTCGACTAAAAAGTATGCTTACATTCGGAGTTCCTCATATGTCTTTTCATAGTCCATGACAAATTCCGTAAGCCACCAATCTTGTTTCTTAGAGTGATAAAAGGCTCGACACACATCAAATATGCAAGTCCTTTCCAAAATACACAAATTCTAAATAATACATTAGCTCCTTAACAAACTCACAGTGATTAATGAGAGTAAGTACTTTACCGTCAATAAAATTACGAATTTGGAGAAAGAGACGGGCATCATCCTCCGGTCATCGTTCCTTCAAATCATCAGTATGAAAGTCCTTATCAAGATGACTAGTCATACGAATACTCCTCAAGTAGAGCGATTGTTTGCTTGATCGATAGTGAGACTGAAATAGTTTGTATTCCATTGATTTAAAACATCATCGGACCATTTCGGGAGCCGAAACATGCTTCTTATCCGTTGAAGCACTCATTAGGAATCCAAGGAAAGTAGATCAAGGCCAAAGAGTACCTCCATAAGCCAGAGACTCAAAAAATCTCACAGAAACCCTAGGTAAAGAGGTTGTGGGACCTGAAACCACGAAAACAACGGATCAGGAATTACCCGAACAAGCCAAGTGGACCAGGAGGTCTGTCGATTGAGACCGGCTGCAAGTAGGAAAGAGACGGCCGGGCTGAGTCCCATGCGCTCACACGCGACAGCGTGTGGAATTTGACTGGCTCTTGCGATGTGCCCATGAGCTCACGCTCGTGTTTTGTATCAAATTTTTCTAGCGACGATTGAAGCTCCTTAAGTGGCGTGGTCCTCTCCTCGAAATAGGTGTTTAAAAAAACAATCCTCAAAGCTCTCTTGAGCACTCCGAAAAACTGCTTAAAAACAATCGAAAACTCTCCCAATTTGAGCCCTAAGCTCTAATACCATGTAGAAACCAAGAAAAAAGTTGGAGGAATGAATTCCTTATGTTTTCCATTGATTCATCATAAATGGTTAGACTATATATTAGGTAAGTCAATCTACTCTTCCTAAATGGTTACAACCCTATAAGTAAAGTATCCTAGATACAAACCAATATGTAAAGTATGAAACATACTATAACATAATTAAAGACGCTTGAGTGCTTTGCAAAGTATAAGGATTTTGTTTGTCGAAGGAGCCAAGGATAAGGATGAGAAAAAATTGTAGCTACTTATTACAACTGAAAGAAACGGACCTAGTTTGCTTCTAGTGTGTTTTAAGGAATTAAAGGTTCCTTTGTTGTTCAGCCAAATGCCCAGGGGCCCTGGAGTAGGAAGATTCTTAGGGTTCAAGTTTAGAGAAGCCAAGACAATGCATCAGGGGGCTTTCTATTTTACTAGGTCATTAAGGCATTGGTTTTGCGTCAAGTGGTGATTGTTGTTGCTCTTTTCCTTTTGCTTGACTTTTAACATTATTTGTATACCTTGATTGTACTTCGGTGCACCTTTCTATTTTTTGATAAGTACACTATTAAGGATTAGTTTCCTAATCCATTTAGAAATCCTTTATTTCTTTCTTTTTCTCTTTAACCAAAATAATTTATTATTATATTTACCAAAATAATAAGACATGAATAGAAATTTTATTTTAAAATTTGTGATTTAAAGAAATAAAATAGAAGTAAATTTTTTAATGATTATTATACTTAAAAAATAAATTACAATTTTTGAAATATGTTAATATATATTTTTTCTAACATATAATAAAATAGTTATATTTTTTTTAAATATAATTTACAATTAATTATAAATTATTGTTCTTATTTTACAAAAATAATTTATTACTATATTTTTAAAAACAAATTACCAAAAATCTTAATTTTTATAGAATATTAAAAAATGTTTTGAATACTAAAAAAATTGTAAGATTGAGTTCACAAAGAATATTGTATGATTTTTACCAAATAAATCTTAATATTAAAATGAGTAAATTAGGAAACGGAGAGTTGTGGGAAATAGGATAAGAAAAAGGCAGGAAATAGGATAAAAAAAAAAAAAAAAAGTTTGCCGTCGGATGGAGTAGAGGAATAAGGGAAAAGGAAACAGTGGAAATACGATTCAAAAATACAAGTCTCCGCCGTCAGGAGGGAGAAGTGGAAACAGGGAGGGAGATGAGGAAATAAGGGGAAAGCTTTGAGATTTCTCACCGAGATTGAAGATGATATCAAGAGAAGGAGTCGTAGCCGCCTTGGCGAAATATTCAGTGCTGAGGCTTGTCGAAGAGATGGGTTTTTCTGAGTTGTTCCCAAATGGAGTTACAGGTTTTAGGGAGGATTGTACTTTTTAAAAAATTTTAAGGCCAGATCAGCCTCGCAAAAGGCGTTCGCATCTAATTGTGACGCATAAAAGGCATACGCCTATACGCTTCTCTAACGCCTCAACAAAGAAGGCTTACACCTTCTAAGTATAACGTTTTTCTTGGGACACCTTGAGGCTTTTTTAGGGCACCTCGCCTTGAGGCATGCCTGAAAAACTCCTAAAACACTTATCTTAACAATGCATACACTTAAGAACTAGATGACTCTGACATCAAGCACCTAAAAGCAAAAGGTCGTATTCAGGTTCACATTATCAATGCAAATGATAACTTTTTCCTAGTCCGAAAGATCACTTCTACTCCAAATTATTCTCCATTAGTAATATCTTACCCAACCATCATACTGCATGAATGTCACAACTCACAAATGCTTTCTAAGGAATGAATCTCTAAAGTTTCATAAACATCTCCTGCTACTCAAGAATCACACCATGAGTCTATAGTATTTTGTCCTTTATGATTCTAATATCCAAACAACCAATCACACTTGGTTTGACAAACTCATATAAGCTATATGAAACTGGTTTCTTCTAATTCATGCATCACTTACCTTTGTCCCCAATAGAGTTGAGAAATAGTACCCTTAGGTTTTGACTTGAGTGGTAAAGGGATGGGGAGGACTTGTGAGAGGCTCTAGGTAAAAAATTTGCCTATGAAAAAGGTGTGGAGAAATTGTCTTGTTCTTGTATTTTGATCATACAATATCAAGGAAATAATATCATTCATGTTGTTTAAGCCTGTAGCAAATAATCATGAAGAATTGAAGAAAAACGAAGAAGAATGTACACATATTTTACATGGTTCAACAAGATGCCTACGCCTACGAGAACGAGGTTGAAATCTATCCACTATATAAAATTAGGCATAGCAAGGTATTTATACTAACCTTAGGTATTACAAAATTTCAAAAATACCCATGTATCGTTCTGCAAGGGCGAAGCCCCTGCATCCCCCAACTTATCATTTGTCCCAAACAAAAAATATACAAACCTAAATAGCAAATGCCATTGTTACGCTCCGTTCCATGCCCCACACTCCACTCCGCTTCACTCTAGTAATTGCCCCTTTTTTCTCCATAGATGTGTTTCTCTTAATATGAGTCACATGCTACAACAATTCACATATACAAATTAAATAATAAACTTCATATTCAATTTCAAAGGAAGATAAGGGGAAAGCAAGGTCAAGCTTGAGAGATCTGTTAGTGCTTAATAAGGTTGTTCTTGGAAAGTGATTGCATAGATTTTTGAAGAATATCTTCTTGTGGGAAAGAGCTATTATAGCTAAGCTTAGGAAGGTGAAAGAAGGTTGGTGTTCCAAAATAGGGGATAAGGGTATATACCATATGTGAATATGAAATATATTAGAAAGGGATAAGAAACATTTTATCCCATAACAGACTACATTCCCAAGAGTTAGTTTTAAGTAAAGTGTTGTATAGGGATTCTCAAACTAGAAAAGACCTATTTGATTTCATTCAACAAGGCTAACTAGAATATTTGGGCGGCAGGTCTATGAGTAGAGAGGATGAGTCAAGGTAACCAAGGCGCTTATATCTTTAGGATTTATCATAGCGAAAAATTGGAGATGACCAAGTTGTTCCTTCAACATGCTTTGTCAACAGTTTTAGGCAGGGAAAGGGATTTGGAGGACAAATTAACATGGGTGAATTTTTTTCAATTAGGTCCCTCAAATAAATATTACAAAGCAATCCCTATTAGATATTTAGATCCAAACGAAAGATTGAGGGATTCACGAGCTTTATGGATGGTTGATTTCTCTGCTCAAAAAACATCATGGGAGAAGATTCTAACAACTACTAACCTATTAGCAAGGGTGGTCTCTAGTTGAGTTGTGTTGCCTATGAAAACAAGGGAAGGAATCTGCATATCTTTTGACACCTTTTGGTCTTGTTTAGCCCACCTTAGGTCTTTTTCTTTCTTTGATGAGTAAGGTTTTTTTTTCTTTTTTCATTTTTTTGTCCCCATTGGGATTCGAACCTAGAACCTCCCCTAACCCCATCCCAACCCTTAACCACTTGAGCCAGGCCTCAAGGGCTTAGCCTCCCTTAGGTGCTTCAGCAAATAACAAGGGAAATGCTTTTATGGTGCCATGGGAGATTTATAGCCAAAAGATGAGAGACTATGTGAGGAACGGCCTCATGATGCTTGTTTTGGAGTGTTTGGAAATAGCATAAACGAGGAAATTTGATAGTTTGGAGTGTTCTAATTGGGATTTCAAAGAACCTTTTCCTAACATCCTTGTTTAAGAGGTATGGTGAAGCCTTTGGGATTGGCAGCATCCTTTGTTGGGATTTATTGAACATATCTAGTTTAGACCATGATTTGGCTTTCTTCATAATGCTTTTGTTTCTGCAAATGGGTGTTCTATCCAGACTTACCATGCATTATGATACTTCCTATGCATTATAATTGTGCCCCCTTGATGGAGACAAGTGGCAACCTTATTTAAAAGTTTATCACAAAGGCAAAGGAGTTGGCTCCCAAAGTGGCAAAGCCCAAACCATTTTGGCACTCTTTGGATGATAAGGGTTCTGGTTAGGATCTCATATAAATGGGTTATTTAACAATTATCATAAGTTTGTATCATTTTCCAATGGTTGTGATTTTCCAAGGGTTGTCATTTTCTATAATTGTCATTTTCCAATAGTATTTATAAGGTCCTAGAAGTCAAGTCAAAGTTGTTAGTTTCAAGTTCATTTACCAGATGGTAGTTCCAAGAGTAATGAGTCCCTAGAATCACCTATATATATGGTTGTATTCAGTCTTGGTGAATCAATGAATGAATGAATAAAGAATTTCCAGCAAATACAAGTGTCTTTGTGTGATGCAAAGATCCCTATGGTGTGATGCCTAGGGTTCCTATGAGTGAATCGTAGGGTTATTTCAATCTCTTTGTGTGATACAAAGAGCCTTTGGTGTGAAGCCTCAGGTTTTTAGAAGTGATTCCTAGAGCTATTCAATCATACTCTATCCTTCTAGCATTTTACTTTTGGTGCTGCATCACCCCTCTTTCTCAGGTGCCAATTTACATGTTCATAATTTAGTGCCTGTTTTTATATATTTGTAACCGTCCTACCATGAAAAGGATACTCAATGGGCATCAAATTGCTCACTCCAAAAAGGTTACTACATGTTGGACAAATAGGCTTCGTTAACCTATTGTGCAGCTGCACGGAAAAAATATATTTAAAAAAATTAACCTCTTCACAATCGAATCATTGATTCTCCTCCTTTGATTACAGTCAGTACCATATATTACTCACGTTCATAAAGTAGTTAATCATAAGAATATTTGGCAGCATGTAAATTTTCAAAGTTGTACAGAAAATTCAAAGACAAAAAAAAAAGGCTAACCTGATCTCTAATCTCCTCGCCAGCTTTTCTAATAAACAGGGCCTCCGAATCAAGCACTGGAAAATCAACTTCTTCGAACCCAAACAACCGCGAAACCTAACATTCCAAGAACTGATTACTCTTCAATCCTCCATTTCCTTGCTTAAAGAGATAACAAAGTAAAAGAAAAGGTAAAACCTAAACAAGAAAAAAGGAAAATAAGAAAATCAATAGGAAATACTTCGTGCACTTCGCATATGGCACTTTGGGATGACTAAAATATGCATCAAGAGAACTTGTAATGGTTGCAATTAGAGGTGGATAATTACAACTTGGATTGGGACGTCGTCTTCCTCCAGTCTCTCGGGATGCGTGAAGATGAGAGAAACGGAAACTGGTTCACAGTTGAGTCAAAATCTTTCGAGTTTACGATGGAAGGTGAAGGGAAAAAGACAAAAATTTTCATCATAGAACGGAGTATAGTCATAGCATCGCGGATCCGTTTTGGAGTAGAGGGGATGAATAATCTTTTGATGGGTGTTGAAGAGTGCTATAAGGTCTCTGTCCCTGCTAAAAGGTCCTTTGTCTGGAGGGAGAATGGAAGATTTGTTAGGCTGGAGTGCAGGGAAAACAATGCTGGGAGGTTCCTTCTTTGCTCTGCTACTGATGTTGAAGGTAAAAAGCATAGGTTGTTTTTTCCGGAAGGAAGGGGCTTTTTGAATGGTTGGGCTTTGTTGGTAGAGAAAATTAGAGGGCTGGGCCTTAAACCTCTGCAGGAGAAAAAACCCATGAGGAATACTACAGCAGAGCCGACAAAGGAGGAAGGGAAGGAAAATAAACACCTCAGTAAAAATACAGTTCTATCTGGGGGACATCCTGATGTTAAGGCAGTGGATGAAGGAGGCAGCAGTGTGGAAAATGCGATTTGGTTGGATGCTGGTGACTGTGTCTCTGGGAAGGCGCTAGGGATCCTGCAGTTTTGTTTGATCGGGAAGTGGAAGACAAAACCGGAGCCTATTCCTGCAGCAAAGGAGGTGGAGGCTTGGGTTAGAGAAGCCTGAAGGTTAAACGGGGGTGTGATGCTAGCCATCCTAAATGAAGATCTTTTGTTTTTGGAGTTCGACTCGCCAGAGGAGGCAAAAAGGGTCCTTGAATCGGGGAGAAGAAGCTTCAAAGGAGGAGCCTTACAGCTAGAGCGATGGAGCCCAGAATCTAGATGTATAAGGCGTAAAGGCTCGGTGCAAGAAGCTTGGATCAGAGTGGTAGGGCTCCCACTTCACTGTGGATTTTGAGATCCCCAAGAAGGCCTGGAGATGCAGCGGAGGATTTATGGCCCTAGACAAAGTTACAGCGTTGAGAACGGAGGTGAAGTGGGCCAGAATGCTGATAAATTCGATAGGAAAGTCTAGGCCAACTGCTGTCAACATCTTAGAAGTTCAAGATCGTTCGAACTTCAGATCTGGTGGGAGATCCCTCCATAGTTAGCCGATGTCTACCCTGTTTGTTCCAGTGCTGAAGCAAAAAATCCAAAGGAAGAAGAAGATGGTGGGGCACGCGCGGCTTTGCGAGTGGGGGTCTCTCTTCCAAGAAGCAATGATGTTGGGCAGAAGGGGCAAGACTGTGTGTCAAAAAATGGGAGACGTTTGGGTCTTGTCGGGGCAAAAAAATTTAATTCAAAGTCAGAGGAAGTAATGAAGTTCAGAGGTGGGGCCCATGCAGACTGTTGGGGGAATAAAAACGCTGGTTCTAGCCTTTTGGTAAGTGGGTTGAACTAGCAGGCTGGTTCCTTTTATGGCCCAATAGATAGGGCTGTCGATTTTCTAGGCTAAATGAGCTTGAACGTCTTAGGCCAAAGTCTGGATCTATTAGAAGTCGAAGCCCAGGCTAATAATTGGTGAAAGAGTTTAAAGACAATGGCTGGTTCCTTCAATAACTAGGATGGGGCTGCGATTTTTATGGGCTGAATGGGCCTGAATTGCTTGGGACAAAGCAGTCTGGTTCTTTTAAAAATCCAAGAGCCCAAAAGCAAGGCCAAAGGGGTAACAGGGGGCTGAAAAAGGGTTTAAAAGAGGCTTCCTTAGGCCCAAAGGGAGTTAAATCTTGCTCTAAAAAAGAAATGAGGCTTGATGATAGGGACTTAAGCCCTAGTGAAGAGGGCTTACCTTCTACGGACCCTTTGGAAGATCCTGCTTGGATTTGTGTGCGGGGTCCCCTACTGGATGCCCATGAAAATAGGACTGGCCTGTTGGGGAATTATAGCTTTGAGAGCTTTTGGGAAGAGGGGCTGTGGGATGTGTCTTCACTGCCCACTAATGGGATATTCTCGCCAAGGTCTCGGAGAAGAAGGATATGCGGCTGGTCGATCTTTGGCCCTAGTGGAATCAGTTCTTAGGGCTCCCGAGGAGGAAGCCACACGAATGCTCGGGTGTAAGAGCGCTCTCTCGGATGGTATCTCCTCCCCTTTTCTGTTTTGGCCGGCCCTACTTCTGCAGGGACTCTTGGGCTGGGGATTTCCATGGGTATGAGGCTACGGGGGATATGGAACCGCTGAGGGTGGTTGCAAATGATGGAAGAGAGTGGGGGGAGGTGACAGCTGATGCTCTTATGGAAGTTGATCAAGAAACAGTGGGTTTCGGGCCTCAGAGCGAGGAGCTCCCCTACGTACGTCTAGAGTGTCTGGGATACAAAAATTGGGAAGATAGTTGCCTGATCAAATTTAGTGAATTTCTAGGAGTCCCAACGGTGAGTTTTGAAGAGGAGATTTTGGAGCTGATGCGAAAAATGGAGTCTGTGACAGATAAAAGGAAGGGGGAACCACGAGTCTAGATCTTGCGAGAGGGAGTTAAGGAAGTTGGAATGCACTATAAACTACAATGGGAAGGGCCAAAATAGAGGAGGAAGAGACAGGGGGAATTTTTTGTTAAAGTTAAAATGAAGATAAAGCTTTTCTCGTGGAATGTAAGAGGAGCGAACAATCCGGACAAGAGGGATGTCATTAGAAATTTTATTAGGTCTCGGAGGGTGGATTTGGTATGCTTGCAAGAAACCAAGATTCAAGAGATGTCCTCGGCATGTGCTCACAGTTTTGGGGTGGGTAGATTTTCTGAGTGGAAGGTTGTGGAGGTAGAGGGAACTGCGGGGGGTATCTTTATGTTTTGGGATAAAAGAAAATTGGAATTAGTGGAGGTTGGAACATGCCTTTTTTCTATTACTTGCATGTTTAAAAACGTGGAGGATTGTTTTCAGTGGGCCTTCGTAGGTGTCTATGGCCCGGTTGAGAAGTGCAAAAGGGAAATGTTTTAGGAAGAATTGGGGGCGTTGAAAGGCTTGTGGGAGGGCACCAGTGTGGAGACTTCAATATGGTCCTCCCGATGAAAGGAACAGTGGGTAGGCTCTCCCGTTTTATGAAGGCGATTTTGTATAAGTTCTTAATAGTTGTTGCCCAGACATCCCTCTTCGAGGGGGTCCTCTTACCTGGAGAGACCTGCTTGACCATTCTATGTCCGAGTCTTGTGATTTTGGTAGCAGGTGACTAAGAAAGTCAATTTAGCAATGTGGTTCAAAGTACTCTCCCGAGACCAGTGTCTAATCATTGCCCCGTTATGTTAGACAATGAAGGGATTAAATCTGGGCCTTCGCCCTTCCGCTTTGAGAACATGTGGCTGAAGTTTGAAGGCTTCAAGGACCTCCTTAGAGTTTGGTGGCAAAGCCTTCACTTTTCTAGGTCCTTTAGCTTTATTTTGGCCTCCAAATTAAAAGCCCTGAAATGAATTTTGAGGGCTTGGAACAAAGAGGTTTTTGGTAGAGTTGAGTTAAAAAGGAAGATGGCTTTATGCAGGATCTCTTTTTGGGATGACTTGGAAAAGGAAAAGGAGTTGTCCTTGGAAGAAGCCGAGGAGAGGGAGAAGGCTATTGAATACACAAAAGAGCAATATTTATATCGGATTTTAGTGCCTTCAGCTCATATTTTGCTCTCATTTTGTATAAGAATAGGTGCCTTTGATCGTTCTCGTGTTTTTGGACTTGTGCAGGTTTTTCAGGTTCCGTGCATAATTATTCTGAGGGGTTCGTGTCAGGCTAGAATGTGGATCATTGCGGGATGATGGCGGCCCATTTGTTGTGAGTCTTGGGAAGTGCAATGGTGTTGAACAATTGCGAGGCGCGATGCCGGTACCCCCAGCGAAATTCACCGGTAGTCAAGTGGTCACCGGTACCGGGCAAGCCGTCTTTAGTACTGACGAAAATCACCGGTGGCAAAGTGGTAGGTGCCACACTTGCGGTATCTGGGGTACCAACATGTAATTTTGCGGGATTTGACGAATTCAGTTGGTGCAAGGGTATGTTAGATCCTTGACCCTGATTCGAGATCACAAAGGAAAAGGGTATAAAAGCCAAAGGAAATGTGGAGAGGAGGAGCTTTTTGATTCTAGGGTTTTGGTATCATAGAAAGAGAGGTTTTTCTCATAGTTTTGCTAGGGTTCATAGAGTAGAGTAAAATACTTAACTTTTCTTCAGATTCTGGATTTCAATTAAGTGTAATCTTTCAGTTAGATCACACAATTCGGTTTTCTCTTGATACATTGCTTTGATTATCGATCTTGCAATTGAAGTGTGATTTTCTCAAGTTTCGTTTATGAGTAGTTTCGTATCAATGTATTTCGATTTCTAGTTTCAATGAAGTTCTAAACTCTTACGTGGGGTTCTAATGGTGGAAACTACGCCTCAACCAAAGTAATAACCCTCAAATTCCTCTTTTGTGCTTCAATGGGATTGTCTGATACAGCACTTGTAGAAAATCTTATAAAACCTTAGTTTGGCATCTTCTTGACAATGTGTGAGCAAATCCTCGGTACATGTTGTGCTGATCATGTCACAAGCTAAAGTCTAAGCAATCGTTTGAACAAGTGTTTGTCATTGCTCAATCATCCTTCATTTTAAAAGAGCTTTTAATGTAAAATTGTTAAATGAAGACCAGATGTCAATAAATACAGATGAGTTGCGAATAAGAGGTGGGTAATACTTGTTCGGTGAGTGGAAACCTAAGAATCCTATCTTTCTTCTTGCTTTAAAAACAATTAATTTAATGATGCTCAATCGATCAATCACAATCCCGAATTTTACCTTTATACATTCTTTGGAAGTGCTCTAAGGATCACCTAGGAAAACCACTTTCCTGTGGAAATGACACATGGACTGCAGTGGTATAGCTCTTGGCGACCTTAGTTCCCTCATGGGAATAAATTCAACATGAATAAGGCGAAGCAAGGCTGAAAACCAGATTATAAGAAGTGGGTTGATATGGAAGATCTCTGACAATCCAAGAAATCGGACGAAAGAAGGGATAGAAAACATAGTTTTTCATAATGTGATTCTCATAGGAGGAACTCTATTAGACATCGGTATTGTGTGTGGAGAGTTTGTGAAGGCTGAGATTAAAGAAGATACGAGTGGCGCCTTCCAAAGTCTTCTCGACCTCGAATGTTAGTGCCGCCTTTCTGATCTCCCATTCAATTTGATTGGCAAGATCATTGCTAAAATTTGGAAGAAATGTTCACAAGGGAGGAAATCACAGCTGGCAGTCTCGAGGGCTTGTGATAAAGCCCAGACCCCGGATGGTTTCAATGGCCTTGAGTGCTGGTGGGGATTTCGGTGAGATGAGTTATGGGCTTCTTTGGGGAATTCTTTGAGCATATGGTTTTGTTAAAAGTCCCGAATCTTACAATTCTTTGGTTTTGATTAGAAGTCTTTGTTGAATCTGAGACTCAGACCCATCAGTTTAGTGGGAAGCCCAGCTTTACAAAATCTTAATACAAAAGTGTTGGCTAACGGAATCCAAGAGGAGTTATAGGGTTGATTATCTCGATCTCGGAATCGTTCGTAGAAGGAGGCAATTCTTGATGCGGTGCTAATAACTAATGAGAGCGTGGACTACATTCTAGAAGGAAGAGGATTCTTTGTAGTGGGACCTTGAAAGACTTAGTCTTCCAGTGGGATTTTCTATTCTTGAGATTTTGGAGAAGATGAGTTCGGCTCAAAATGGATTAGTTGGATTAATTGGTGCATCTCCATAACTTCTTTTTTTGTTTTGTTTAATGGTTCTCCTACAGGGTTCTTCCAGAGTTCCAGAGGCTTGAGACAAGGGGATCCTCTCTCACCCTATCTTTTTGTTATCGGTATGGAAGCCTTGAGTTGTTTGCTAAAGCGCGTGGTGGAAGGCAATTTCATTTACATTGGGTTTCGAGGAGTAGAGATGGAGGAAAACATCATTCTCACTATTTTATATCGCGATGATACTATCCTTTTTGAAGCCAATTACGGCAGTTGATGTACTTAAGATGGACCTTAATGTGGTTTGAAGTCTTCTCAGGATTTGAAAATTAACTTGAAGCAGAGTGAAAATTATCAGGTAAGGTGAATGATGTGGAGTTAGCGTCTGAGCTTGGTTGTGGTGTTGGTTCCCTTCCCACTACGTACTTGGGCCTTCCCCTTGGGGCTCCTCACAGGGCTATGGGGGTTTGGGATTCCATTGAAGAAAGATTTAGAAAAAGATTGTCATCCTGGAAAAAACAATATATCTCAAAGGGTGGGAGGCTCACTCTCATTCGAGTATAGCTAATACAACCTTAAGTTATGCTCTCTCTGTTTAAGAATCTTACGAAGCATGTGATTACAGGTAAAGAAGATCGGAGAGACTTTCTGCAGGGTGGTGGTGTCCCCAGGCGAAATGCGTCTTTGTCATTAGAAACGGTATGTTGAGAAAAGTAGGGTTTAGGAATTGACCTCTCGAGAGATGAGATAAAGCGTTGCTTTGTAAAGTGGTGTTGTGGGTTGCTAATGAGGAGGGTCCAGCTTTGGAGATTGGTGATCGGCCTGAAATTTAGGGGAGGAGGATGGGGATTTGGGAACACCGGCGACATTAGGGAAGGTATGCCTTTGGTTTTATGGAAGACATCGAAAGAATGGCTCACCTTTTCTCAAAGCACTACTTCATCATAGGAAATGGAAGAAGACTAGGTTTTTTGAAGGACTCTTGGTGCGGTGAGGCGTATTTGTGCGTCATTCCAGCTCTGTTCGATTGGCGACACAAGGCCAAGGGTAAGCGAATGTTTAGGATTCTCAAGGAAAGGGGTTGGCCCCCGATCTTAACTAAGACCTTTTAATGATTGGGAGATGGAAGAGGTTGAAAGGTTCCTTCATTTCCTTCACAATAAGAAAATTAGGTCCTTTCAAGAGGATCGGTTGTTATCAAAGGAGACTATGACTAATGGATTCTCTGTGAGACTCATGTAAATGGCGATGCATTCTCCTCTCTGATTTGTATGATAAAGTCTGAGCCGATTGTTCCCCCTGGTGGGTTTTTTCTTGGGAAACATCACAGGGACGAGTGCACATGACCTGGCTAAAGAGGAGAGGGATCGCCAGCAAGCAGTGTTTTTATGTGAAGATGATAAGGAAACAATAGACCATTTGCTTGTCCATTGTTCGAGAGTTAAGATGTTGTGGGATCTTTTTTTGGCCATTCGATTCAATTGGTGTTCCACATTGGTTGATTTCTCACTAACTTATGAGTGTCATCGGGTAAAAAACGTAAGAGAGTTTGGATGATAGCCCTCTGTTTATTATGCCGGACAGCTTTGGAAGAAAAAATGGAGTTTTTGAGAATAGAGTCCTCTACTCACGAGGATGAAATCTCTTTTGTTTCTGTATTGCTCGTGGTAGGATTGTATAGTGTTGATAAGTTAGATTCTTTGGTGGAGTTTTTGACTTGACTGGGGTATAGGTGAGCGTGAGCTTTTTTTTTTTGGGTCTCCCTTTTTGTACTCCTCTTGTGTACTCTTTGGGAGTCTTGTGCTCATTTTTTCATCTATATATTGCTCTTACCGATGAAAAAAAAAAAAAAAGGAAATACTTCGTGGAATCATGTCGAGTGTTTGTTGGTCTGCGAATGTCAAAATTGCGTTCACCTTCTTTTCCTATCAAGGTATTCAAGACAAAGATGGAAAAAAACATCTCGATTAAGTAAAATAGAGACCCTAACCTCTCTAAAATGGTGAAAAAGCCAATTGCGTAGACGGATATCCTCGGGAGGGAAATCTCGGGTTCCTCTGGGAGGATTGACATCAAACTTCTGTATAGTATCCTCAATCGGCGGAGGAGATATAGCCCCGAACCTAACGCCGCCGGCATTGTCACCGGAGCTTGAAACGGGAGAGTGCGTGGGGGATGATGATGCAGAGAAGAAAGAGAGGTTTCCAGGTTTTGGAAAAGGCCGAAAGTGTAGAAGTGGGAGGAGCGCAGAGGAGGGGGGAGAGCGGAGAAAAGTAGTGGATGGGGAGGGCTTCGTGCGCAAGCATTGCTGCTGCAACCTGTTTACACCAGGAACTCTGTGAGCAAAATTCAAATAGCAGAAGGGAAAATAAAAATAAAAGTAAATTTTATAAAATAAAAATAAAATTAGAAATTATGAAAATAAAACATGGTAGTAATTGCTGTGCGTTTCAATAGATACATTGTATAATATAAAAAAACTAATTACTATTTTATTGTAAATATTAAAATTATTTTATTTTAACACTTTTATAAATATTAGGAAATTGGTAGGTAAGTAATAGTAAATTTTGTTGTATGTAATTTAGTTTTAATTATCTATTTATACTTTTTATACAATTATCCATTTATACTTAATTAAATGATTAAACTAACATGTCAAATTATATTAGGAAAATAAAATTCTAGTTTTATTTATTAATAGGACAATTTACAAAAATAGCCTCACCTTTATCTCATCTTCTTTAATTGATCTCGTCTTTCGATTAACAGTGAATAATCTTATCTTTGGAGGGTCCCTTCTCATTATAGTCTCGATCGACAGGTAATTTACTAAAGGAGTAAAAAAAAAAAAAAATCTTACATGACACTATTTCCTCCAAAAACACATTAATGCCCTAACAGTTACCCCATGACTCTTCTTCTTCCCTCACTTCACCTATTGTGTTATTCTTCCACCCCTTATGTAGCTCTCGTCTCTCTTCTTCCCTGACGTTGTCTCACTTTTTCTCTGATCATCTCAACATTGTATCTCTCATCTCTCTTCTTCCCTCACCCCATCTTTGAATCTTCTTCTTTCATTCCCTTACCTCTATACTAAAGGTACGTTTTGGTCTCGACCAACTGTCTCTCTTTGATGCCATCATGGTGTCACTAAGGAAGGGGAGTCATTTCAAAGTGGAAAACATTATTATAGGTAAGGCAAACTACATTAATATGGAAAAAGTTGCAATTTTTACTTTCATTTGGTTGTTGTTTGTTGTTTTTTCTTACATTAAGTTGTAAAATTTTAGTAGTCCGAATGTTGTGTTGAGAATTGATTAAGCTGTGAATTTTTTAATAATCTGAATGTTGAGAAGTGTGCAACAATTTTCCTTTCTTATTGATTTATAGTAGATAGGATGTGTTTGAATGTTGCTCATTTATGAATTTAAGCAATGTTTTTTGGTTAAGAGTAGTGATTTACAATAGTTAGATTGTGTGTGAATGCTATTCAATTTTGAATTTAAGTTGTGATGTATTGTTAATAGTTGGGATTTATAGTTGTTATGATGATGTTAATAGGTTTTTTTGTTCAATTTAGGTTATTCTTTAAGAAATGGAAGAAATTACTTTACAATTTTGGCATGGTGGATTGTTTTAAGAATAATTTAAATGAGTTGCAGTATTTTGGAGGTAAAGGGAGGACCTTTCATGTTGATCCTGATAAATTGTGTTGGTTCTAGCTTGAAGAATTAGCCAAAGAGTGTGGGTTATACATGAAAATTGATGAGATATATTACTTGATTATAGGTAAAAGTCTAGATGAGGGATTAAGGAAGGTTTATAATGACAAGGAGGTCTTTGAAATGACTAATATTGTTGTAGCAAATAGGTTCATTGACTTGTATATGGTACATAGAGTTGATGAACCTAAATTTGCTCTACCCCATTGTGCATCGAGCTGGCTCCCAAAATAGACTAACAGCCTTATAGGAAACTAACACCTAGGAAGGCCTGCATCTAAAGCCACATTACTCGAAGCAAAGAGCAAATACAAGAAAGAATTCATCGACTAAAAGACCAGAAAACCCTAACTCTGAGGAGCCTAACAACCCTTCTCCACTTGGTACCCTTGAAAACCCTTAGAGAAAAGCAACTAGGTCCCCATTCAACTACATCAGAAAACCAACCAATCCCACAATAAAATCAATCCACTCTACCTGAAACCCAATATCAACTAACTCTCAATGAACCAAATCAACTTGAAAGCCAAAATGACAATCAACCTTCAAAATATTATGACTGGTATGATTGTACACCAGAGAGTCCTCTAAGGTGGGATGATCTAGTTTGTGAGGTCTCTTCAGATGATGATAATGATCCAATTTGTCAGCATGTTGTTGAAGCTGAAGAGAATGTTGAGAGTGATGTAGATCTTGATGATTTGGTGGTAGAAGATGATGTAGCTTTTTCGGATCTTCATAAGGATGTTAAAGCTCAAGGTTTTGACTACACATTAGAGGTTGATGAAGCTGATACAAGTGATGAGGAGTATAGGACAACAAGAGACAGAGTCAGGGAGTGCAATACCAAATTGAATGAGTTAGCACAACAGTTATAGAAGGAGGCAGTTGAGGGTATATTAAGGCATTAGAATAAACCTAGCACTTCTAGATCTGAGTAGGTGGGAACAACAACTACTAACGCTTCTAATCATTGTGCAAGTGATTATGAAGAGAGTGATGATGAAATTCACACTCCATGTGACAGTGAATAAGAAGACATAAGTAAGAGAACAAGGAGGAGTAAAGGGTAGGTTGTGAATGAGAACACAAACTTCTCAACATTTAAGTGGAAAGTAGGATTGAGATTTCCAAATAGAGATGCATTTAAGAGGGCAGTTACTAAGTTTGCGATAACTCAAGGTAGGAATTTGATCTAAGTTTGCTAAGTTTCCAAATGAGAACCAACAACTTATTGTTGGTTTGTATATTATAACTAGATGTAACCATCATCTAGCATACAAATGAACATTATAACATTATAGAGCATTAAAACATAAAGATGAACAATTGATTGCAAAATGGGATCTTATTTCATTCAATTAGGATTTCATATGTACATAATCCATGACAAACTTATAGTTTAATGCCATGCCACAGTCAACACATCTTACAACCAAAAAGCACCATTTTGCTAACATATGTAACCTAATTCCCAACCATTACAACAATTGCAAAGATAAGCCAGAACATAACAACTGCAAGTTGAGCATACTTCTCCTCTCTTGCATACTTGCACAATGCACCATGTAATTGACACAACTCATTTATCATGTCTTTCATAACCTCATCCATTATGCGTTTCTTCATTTTCAACTTCTTAACTTTTTCACCCAAAATTTTCTTCTCTGCTTCCAACTCAGCAATAATTTTCTCATTTTCTAACAACTTCCCTTGAATTTATTCCAAATCAGTCAAGAAATTAGCTTTCCCAACATCTTCTATACATCTAAAAAAATCGCAATCTGCATTGTTTACAACAAAGAGAAACAAAATCAGAGGTGAAATTGATAAATTTGCTTATAATAGTCGTATTTAAATTTACCCAATTTAATTTTGCCCTAATTTTACCTTAAATATGCATTAAGAATACTCGATCCCTAATTTTACCCATAATTTTGCCCTAAAAATCCCCAATTTCATTTTGTCCTAATTTTGTATAATGAATCCCCAATTCCTAATTTTTCCATAAATATCCCCAATTCTATTTTGCCTTAATTTTGTAATAAAAATCCCCAATCCCTAACCTTGATTCATTTGCCCTAATTTTACCCTAATGTTGCACTAAGACCGAATCTTCCAACATATATTTGCTCTAATTTTGATCACTTATAGGCCATAATGGACACTCATAAAACTTCTTCTCCAAGTTAAACCGGTTCTAGTCATTCTCATATATGAATCAAGCTTGTGGTTGCACTTCACTTCAACTTCGCTAATAGTAGTAAATGACCCAGACCCAAACAGATTTGACATGTTGTCCACCATTTGCACCTCTCATCTTCCATTTGCAGATGCTGAATCAAATGAAAGGAAGCCAAATATGATGATTAGTGGATAAATTTGTAGGTGTTGGATCAATCGAAAAAGGTTAACACTATAAGAAATTAATAGTTTACCTACTAAACATTGTCGTAGGTAATAACTTAAATTTTGTAGGTAATTCAGTTTACCTACTGATTTCCTACAGACACAGTTGTAGGTAATATCTCAGTTGGTAAAAAAAAAAATTACCTACAAAACGTGAAATAGTAGGTAATTTACCTACAGACCCATTGTAGGTAAGTAGGAAATTTGTCATGCCATATTTTGTTGGGAAAATGACTTACCTACTGTTTTTGTTGTTGGTAATTTTGTAGGTAAATTTAGTGAGTACTGTATTGTCGGTAAATTTTGTAAGTAAATTAAAGGCTTTTGTCGTTAATCTGTAGGTAAGGTGATTGCTTTAACTTGCAAATTTAGTAGGAAATATGTAGGTAAGTTGGATGTCTAACACGATTTAGTGAATAAATGCGCGCCCCAATTCAGGGGTCTCGTTGACCACCGTCAACTTTACTTGGAAAACCTATATGTCTCATATCCATGGGATTGCCGCATAGTAAATGGCCACATTGGCCTACACATCATACTCACCAAAATATATCAACCAACTATGTGCAATGGTTCAAGAGTTAATTTCACTCTTAATACAAATATATATTAAAATTAAGAATTTGTACATGTTATACAAAAATATCAAAGCCCTTGATCAAGCTTTCTTCTTAAGCGGCCTCTAGTGGCTTGAGTCTTCGGAAACACTTCTATTACTGAAATAATGTTCCTTCGACGGAGCAATGCCCATTAGTGATAATCTCTTACATGAGTTACTCCCACTGAAATGCACACGTAATGACAATAAACATTCAAGCAAATGGCAGTCCTACTTGAATGTCTACATGCCTAATCCTATGTCTGAGTCCTCACCGACTCCCTCACACATGCCTAAGCCATGTATGAAAATCATTTTTTTTCAAAACAAAATATTTGTTTTAATTGAGGACAACCCTCCGATATAATACGTTGGACAATCCTTTGAGGTGAATTTGTTGGGTAACTCTTCGAAACAATTCATAGGCCCCTCCGACGTGAATTGTTAGACAATTTTCCTAACACAATTCTTCGGACAACTTTCCAATAAAATTATTATTTTCAATAATTTTACAAAATAATTCATCGTTTGGACAACCCTCTGATTTTATTTGTCATGCACTCACACCTACCATTCTAGGGTGCCCCGGTGCATATGGAATGCATTATGCCATTTATAACAATTCATGTTAACATATATAAAACATGCATATCTGCTGAAATTAACTCACAACATCATCTTTATTCAATTCATAGCAATAACACCAAGTGCTTCATGGAGTTGTCAGCAATTCAAGCAATTCATTTGAATCACAGAGCAACACCTGAAATCACACCTGAAATCACGTGAACAGTAAAACCCTAGGTCTTGACACTATTCATGGCCACATTAGGGATTTTCTTCACTCGGTTCAAATATTTTGGGACCGAAAACATGGTCATCCAGGCCTTAACAAATTTCTATCCATTAAAATGGCTCTTAGCCAAATAATAAATCAAGTAGGAGAGGACCCCTACCTTTTGGAGTTGTTGAAACTCTACAAAATCGATTGTCCTTGCCATGTATATGGCGATAGATCAACTTTCTTGCAGTGATGAGAATTGATGGTCCGAAAGCCGGGAAATTTAGAGAGAAGTTGGACTTTCTCTCTCTAAAACCAGTTTTTCTCCCCTCACTACACGTTCCAGCAAAATGGAGAAAAAGAGGATGTCTTTATTTTTTTCTTTTCAATTAATTCCCACTTTGTCCCTTAGTTTGACTTTTAAGGGTTCTTTGACACTTGGTTTAATCTAAGTCATTTATCTATATCTTCTCACTAATCATGCAACATAATGTCGCTATTAAGGTACATATAATGGAAATTAACGTTTGTCACATCCATACCTCTCATAGGCGTAATATGGCTGACACACAGTCCTCGAAAGACGTGAAATTTCGACTGTCTCAGAATTCCACAAAATTCGACGTGGTAGCTAGATTTCGCAAAACGATTCTAACGGTGAAGTCTGTTTCATCATCCGAGATCTAGAAAAATTCCGGTTTTTGACCAAAATGACAATTTTACCCTTTTTCAGAAAATTAGAATTTTCTCGGGTTTTACAAATTTGTAGGTAAATTAGTTGTCTAACTTGCCAATTTAGTAGGTAATCTGTAAGTAAGTTAGCTAGCTAACTTACCAATTTAATAAGTAATCTGTAGGTAAGTTGACTGCCTAACTTGCCAATTTAGTAAGTAATCTATAGGTAAGTTGGCTGCCTAACTTGCCAATTTAGTAGGTAATTGTTGGTAATTATATATATTTTTATAAATTTAATTTAATTATAATCCCGATAAAAACATAATAAATTTACAAAAAAATTATATTGATATATGACTGAGAATGCTAATAAAATCCCAACAATAGTGCAATCAAACTATTCAAATTACATAAAACCTATCTAGAAAGTGAAACTAAAGTATAGTCTTACATAAACTATAAAAGTGACAATAATAAAAAGTCACAAAACTTGCTCATAAAGTATAACATGATAAAATGAAATCATCAAACAACAATGGATACTACTTTGAAATTGCATTGTTGTTGTCGTCATCATCTGTATAATCATCATCATGAATAGGGTCAAAATCAAGGCGAGTAGGCGCTAGGGGTGGTCATTCTTGACATTTCATCAACACGTTGTAATAAGCGTTTTGTTAGTATTCGCAAATCATTGATCATCTTTTCTTACTGAGTAATCTTCTGTCTCAGGTTTTGAATTTCGTTTACATTGTGTTGAGGAGAAGGAGATATAGTTGAAGTTGAAGCAACATTAGTCCCGTAGTACTCACTAGCTTGGGACCCAAGAACATAAATTATACTCTTTTGTTTTCCAATCACAATATTGAAAAATAAGTCATTTTCATATATTGTTTCACTGGATTGTATTAACTCCTCTCTTTTAGACTGAAGAGCATCTTGGTAAAAATTTAAAACAACTAGAATATCATAATAAGGTAAGTTCAAGAAAGGCACACATTAATCAAATTAATTACTTTCCTTTGACAGATTTTGATTTCTTATCAATAAAAGTCTTCCCATCACCTTTTTTAGTGTGTGTGTGTGTATAGAAATAACTCTGTTGCAGTGGTATGACGTTTGAGTTTCTGAGCCCAAATATACATAAATATAACAACAACAACATAAGTATCATTCAGATGAAGGAAGTGAAGGTACGTGTAATCTTCCTCAATATTAAAAAAAATGTAAAGCCTTATTGAAAGATGAAGGCAAACAAATATTGATTTCTTAAGACAACTAAACACTTTGTTACAATATAGTAAATTGTCCAATTTGAAAAGCAGAAGAGAAAAAAATAAATTAAATATAACTTACAAGTCATCTTCCATGGTCATAATGAGTAGTAGTCCCTCTAGTGTGAGTTGAAGGTCTAATCTTGCCTGCTGCCTTTGACATTTTGTTATTGGAGTACGTTTCATGAATCTTTTTTGCTTTTGATGTGTTCTAATAACACTACCATCTTTCCCACAAATTTGGATCAATGAAGTTTGACTTCTTCCATTTTCTTTTTATCTCCAATATCATGTCTTGATATCGACTAGACACTTTTGCATCCCATACTATTTTGACTAGTGCGGTTTTCCATTTCAGTCCATTTGTCATTTGAGGATCCATATTTTCTTCAAAAGTCTTCCTAATTATGCGAGAGATTATTCCAAACGAGTCCATTCTATAAAATAATAGTCACTTTAAATATTATTTACAATTACCAAAATATAAGACTTTAAAATATCAATATTAAAAATATACATGTAAATACTTAAAATTAAATATGATTGCTAATGAAAATAAGTTGAAATTATAGTTGAACTCAAAACATTATTAGTTTTTATAATAAACTACTTACACGTCATTTTGTAAACGTCCAAGTGTGCGATTTTGATATGTCATAGATTCAAAAGTATGTGTTGAAACGCTTGTAGGTGCATGTGCATGTGTAGGTATTGGTGAAGTTGTAAGTAGAGGATCAACAAATTGGAGTGGTGTTGGTGCATCTGAATGCAAAGCAGCAATAGCTTAGGTTGCATCTCATGACTCTATATGCGGAGAAGGAGCTAGGAGAACTACTGGTGGGGGCGTTGCTCTTAACTTTGTATGCAATGGAGCACGCAGAGGTGAGGGTGGGGATGGTGCCCGTGGCTGTGACACTAATAGAATTAGTTAATTAGATGGTTGTGATTGTGCAATCCTTCTTTTTTTAGCTGCTACAGATTTACACATGTCTTCAATAAACCTGTAAATAAATAAAAATTGAAATGTGAGCAAATTATGGTAATCTTCAAGAAAAACAAACAATAATTACTTATTTATCGTAACAATATCAATATCAACAACAAACAATATCAATCAGAATTCTACAAACAGTCGATCAATCAGAATTCCACAAACAACATAATATGATATAAATAACAACCAAACAATCATTAAGATTTCCACAAACATCATAATCAAAATTCATAATGGTGTACAAGGTTGTCCACAAAACAATATAGTATGATATTAAATACAAAACTATTTTTCATTATTATATCTTTTGCATTAAACTTAGACCTAGTTGCATTAAAATCAGGCCCAGCTGCATCGGAAATCAGTTGTTAGTATGGATGACTAGATTCTGTATCTCCCTCTTCATGAATATTACATTCATAATTTGTAGAGGTAGCATGCACATGTTCTTCATGCCGATCCCAAACATAATAATGTGGAATAAATCTTTTTCTAAATAAATGTAACTTCACTTCATCCAAGGTATGAAACTTTTGATTTTGACACTTCCTACAATGACACTTTATCTCTGCCACATTCGTCACTCCCAGTTGATCACAAGCAAAAGTAATAAAATTTCAACCTTTCCTATGATTCTTTGGTAAGATCTCAAAACTAATATGTAAATGATATGTTTTTGGCTTAATCGGGGAACCTCATGTGCTTTGAGAATCATGAGTTCTTCAATTTGATTCTCTCTCTTTTTTTTTCTCTTTTCTTGCAGGTTTTTTTATTTGGTTGGTGTCTATTTTCTACTACAAGAACATTTGGATGAATTTGGCTAGGGTTTTTTCCTCCATTTATTTCCTTCTTGTGTTTCTGAGATGGGTATGGGGTTGTGTTGATGATGTGTTTGTGTTTTTGAGGCTTATGAATCTGATTATTGGTTGGTTGAGTTACAGATCTGATTGCAATTTGCATCATCTTGATGTTATAGGAGGATTATGTGGTTTGGTATTTATTTTAATGTGTAAGCTTTAAACAATGTGTTTCAGACTTATTATTTATGTATGTATCTAAGGAAATTAATTTATCTTTAATTTTGCCCAATGTCGGCATTTGATGTATTTTTAGTAACCCAATTCCCTGTATTATTTCATTTGCCTACATTTGGGGATTCTATTCTATGAATTGGCAAAGGATTAAATGATAATAGTATTGAGAGTTATAACTTGGTAAGGCCTAAAACTCTCCAAAGGGATGTATGAGTAGTGAGTACTCTAAAATGCAGCAAGTTGTAGACATTGTCCTAGAAAAAGTACAATGTTGATTTTTGGGCTGGTCTTCATTTTTCCTCATTTTCTGGGAATATCAGAATAGCAACTAACAAGTTTTCATGGATTCATTTTGCAGGTAACAAGTTTTCGTGGATTCATGGACGAGTGCTCCTCTGTTGATGACCACGTAGGAAGATATGAAAAGCTTATGTCACCAACACATTCAAATTTCAATGATGTTCAAAGACATTTGGATGATGAAAAATTAATTTTTAAGTAAAATGATGACTGCTTGTAGTTTTTTTTGGCCTTTTTTAGGCTTTTAGCAGACAAATAAATATTGTTGGTGATAAAAAAAATCTATATATACATATTTTAGGCATGTTTTAGCATTTTTAATATTTTAGCATGTTTTGACCCATAACTCACACAACACTGGGTTGGGCTTGCTAATAATACTTGGCTCGAATAGAAATGCGCCGAAATGGCTTGGCCCATTTTATCCGGTGGCCCGAGTGGGCCGAGCCAATATGGGCCGGGTCAGCTCGTTTCCCACCTCTAATGTGAATCATGTTAGCATTTTTAGTATATTTTTATGTATTTTATACAACTTTAATGCTATATTCACACTAATATCTATAAAGAATGCACTAATCCCTTTTTTGCTGGTGTTTTGCAGATTTTGAATGAAAACCAAGCAAAATAATGGAAAGTATTAAAGAAAAGAAGGAGAGGTTGAATGCTGCAGATTGGTTCATTGCGATGAAGGAAGCATTCGTCGTGACGAATCAAGGATCCTCAAAAGAAGACCTCTACCGAGCATCACCCTTGTTGCGACGAAGGTGTTCGTTGCAACAAACTGTGAGGATTGAGCAAAAAAGAAAAGAAAAAAGAAGACTCCAACTACTCTTACTACTATTTCGATCCCCTAAGTCAACGAATCCACCCCAGAAAAATCCAACAACTGGAACTTTACTAAACCCAACAATCAAAGATCAAAATTCAGCAAAAAAAAGAAAAAAAGAACTGGACCCAAGAATTGAAACAAACACAACTTAGAAAGCCAAATTCCTGAAACTCCAAAACCCGAAAAAGTAAGAAGACTCCAGACTCAAAACTTCATCACCCAGGTCAACAAAGAAATGGAGCTCAATTGAGCAGTCATTTTTTTTGTAACAATCGAAACAACAAAGAAAACGGTTAGCACAAGTGGGGGTTTTGAGAGAAACGATAAGGGGAGTGAATCAAGGATTAGGGTTTGGGAATTGGCGGAAATTGAGAAGAGGCGAAGGTGGAAGAATGGAAAGGGAAAAGGTTTGAAAGGAAAAAGGCGAGGCAGAAGAGGAATAGCGTTGGGAGGTTTTGAGGATGTTTGAGGAAGGCGTCGCAGGTTTGTGTTTTTTATCCCAAAACGAGAAGTTTTGAGGATCTCAATGTGTCTGGCCGCACAAACCTGAAGATTAAACAGACGCCGGCTATGAGTTCAGCTGATATATATATATATATATATATATATATATATATATATATATATATATATATATATATATATATATTCTATTTACCTTATATATATGTCTATTTACCTACAAACTGTAGCAGTAGGTAAATTAATGATAAGTAATAATAAATATTTTTTTACCTACTGAATAGTTTTATAGGTAAATAATAGTAGGTAAGTTGTCTTTAATATCTTCCACAAAAAATTGGCGTTGTATTTATCGATTGAATAGTTTTGTAGGTAAATAATAGTAGGTAAGTTGTCGCTAATATCTCCAGTAAAAAATTGGCGTCGTATTTACCGACTGAATAGTTTTGTAGGTAAATTGTAGGTAAGTTGTCGTTAATATCTCCCGCTAAAAATTGGCACCGTATTTATCGACTAAATAGTTTTATAGGTAAATTGTAGGTAAACTGTTGAAAATTAGTTCTTACCAATTCATTAGGTAATTTGTCGATAAACCCTTATTTTTACCTACAAAATTGTATCAATAGGTAAATTTAGTGGATAAACTGTCAAATTTTTGTAGTGTGGAAAAGATGATGGACGAGAAGAGCTCTAAAGGTTGAAAAAGAAGGCGATCATAAGAGAGAAGAGAAATTTTTTTTAGGGAAATGGGAAATCAATTGAGTGACCGGTTGGGACCAGAATGAGAAGGAACCACCCAAAGGTTAAGAAGGAACCACCCAAAGGTAGGATTATTCCTAGTTAATCGAAAGGCGAGACTAATTAAAGAAGATAGAACAAAGGTGGGATTATTCTTGTCAATTATCTCTTTATTAATTGAGAAAACAATATGTAAGATTATAATCCAATGATTTACCATTTATATCAAGATTGAAAATTAATTTTATTATACAATGATGTATTCTTGCTTTCTTTTCTGTAATTTTGTGTTATTTTTACTATTCAAATAAAAAATTGAAAGGAAAATATTTTTATTAATTCAAACCTGTAATAGATCGATAGATCCAAAATATAAATTTCTAAAAATCATAAATGATGAAACAATATTTAAGTTAACAACATAATAAATAAGCATAAAGTTTACAAATTTGATAATATAGTGACTAAATATCTACACTCTGTAATGGATAATAATTTTAACTATAAGTATTCATCTAGAGAGAGCGACAGATGCTTAAAAATAGGAAGGGAAGTTATCAATCTAGTGTCGTTGTCGCCCTCAAAAATTGTCTTAATTCAAAGTCAGGGTTTTCATTATGGTCTATTGACGAGATTAATTGATGATTGAAGAGCAGATTGTTAGAGGAGTTTGATAAGAGGCTTGAATACTGCAGTTTGGCTGTGGCTTTGGGCCCACGATCATTGCTACACCGTCGGTTCGCTATACAGTAACTCCATATGGATAGAGACTGTGAGTTTTAGGGTTTTTTTGGTTGTGATCCGGTTGTTTTGGTTGATTTTTCTCTTAAGGATAGGTGGTTTTTTGTCATTCTTGGTCTAAAATCACCCCCTCTACATTTTTTTCCCACTTTTTATCAATCAAGTAGTCGTTCCACATAGATCTCTGTTTTTTTTTGTTTTTTTTTTTGTGTTTTCAGCAATGTCTTATTATGACGTGTTGTTTGTGTTGGCTTTCGTCGACTTGTTACGACGGGTACTAATGTTTTGGGCGATTCAAAGCATATCTGATTAGACATAGACATAAATTTTGACCAAGGTCATCAATGCTGCAGAACTGGAGTCTTATGAATTATAGTAATTTTTATAGAAATTTCAAATGTAAAGGCTTTGCACTGAGTCATTTTATTAGTGCTATTTAGCTTGATGTTACGCCATCCTTTATTGTTTTTAGCGAATTTGATTGTGTGTCTCAATTGGATGTATTGTTAATTTGAATAAATGAAATTTATATTTCAAAAAAATAAATCTACGACTTAAGTTCTTCAACAAATTGACGACCATAATCTAATATATTTGATTGATCGGATCTGTTTTGCCTATTTGAATTGTCCCCACACAAATAAAAGGTTGTAATAAAACAACGAAAAACACTACAATATATCAAAGCGACGACAAACCAAAGGTCACAATAAGGTGGCAACTACACGAAAACAAGAAAATACCTACATTTTTGTGAAATAACCATTTTATTAAAAGATAAACCGAAAAAAAAAGGTACATATGGATGATTTCAAGCCAAAATGACCTAAAATATCCCTCATTGTTTAAGGAAGATGAGTGGATAGAGAAGAAAGAATGGCAAGTGGTGTAACACCCCAAAGATACCCTAGAATTTTTATAATAAAAAATTATATATTCCTGCATAATCGAAATAACTCGGGTATTTTTCTGGAAATTTTAGATGAATAATTGATTAAATGATTATTGAATCCATAAGTAAACCCAAGTGAAAAAGAGAAAATATGGAAATTGTAAAGTGGGACCCAAGGGTTAATTGTAAGTAAGTTTATATGTCTAAGTGAAATTAGGAGAAATAAATAAGTAAGGGGAAAATAATAGGAGACTTAAATGAAGAATAATAGAGAAATAGAGGGACCTAATACAAATATAAATAAAGAAAAAAATCAAGGAAATGACATGTGGCATGTAGGAAAGAGGGAGGAAGCTTCCTCCTTTTTAAAATACGATTTAGAGTGATCCATAAGAAAAGGAAAATAGAGAAAAGTGGAGACATTTCTTGCAGTTGAGAAGCCTCACTTCTCTAGATTTCCCAACCATCTAGACCATAGGTCCCAAAGTGCCAAGAGGGAAAGTTCTTCCTCGTGACAAGAGCTGCAAGTAGAGACCGGAATAGGGAAGTTTCGACAAACTCCAAGAGGTAGGTCTTCTCCTACTTGGCCATTTTCTACCCTAAGGAATGTCAAGGTTATTCCCCACTTTAGTGGAATGTTCGCTGCATTTTAAAACCATGGGAAGTCGCGACATTGTGGTGGAAGGCAAATTAGTCAACCAGCGATTTTAAAATAAGTAGTGAAATTGGTAGTGGAGTCTTCTAGTAATACAGGTCCACATCAAAGAAATGATACAGATTTAATTTCATCAGACTTAGAATGTCATGGTCTTTATCAATACCAAATGGGTGAGAGGTCACCATAGAGAGGTCGTCCAAATAGAGGTCGGGCAGAGGACTCATGCATCAGGAGGTCAATAGACGTGACCTCATGCACTGAGGCCCGAAGACCATCCTCAGAGGTCGGTGGACCTCGTCCCCAGAGGAGGCCGGCTACAGTCTCGTGAGCTTAAATTTCATCCAACCCGATGTCCCGTCAGATTGGACGGCGTATGACCTCCAACTTTGGAAGGTCATAACTCCTCCGTCCGAACTCCGATTTGATTGTTCTTGGACTCTATGGAAAGCCCATTGAGTCAAGAATCCATCCATATGATTGAGGAAGATATTAGATGTCGAACCAAGGTGATAGATAGAGCTCGTCCAGGTCAAGTCAGCTCGTCAATTCAGGTCAGCTCGTCTGGGTTGACTACGTATGACCTCCAATTTCGGAAGGTCATAACTCCTCCATCCGAACTCCGATTTGAGTGTTCTTAGACTTAATGGAAAGCCCATTGAGTCAAGAATACATTCATATGCCTGAGGAGGATATTAGATGTCAGACCAAGGTGTTAGATCAAGCTCGTCCAGGTCAGGTCAGCTCGTCACCAGCCGCCGTCTGGTCGACTACGCATGACCTCCAACTCGAAGGTCATATCTCCTGCTCGAACCTCGACGGTGTTCTGACTCTATGGAAAGCCCATTGAGTCAAGAATACATTCATATGTCGGAGGAGGATATTAGATATCAGACCGAGGTGTTAGATCGAGCTTGTCCAGGTCAAGTCAGCTCGTCGGGCCAGTCACTGTCCGGTTGACTACGCATGACCTCCAACTCGAAAAGGTCATATCTCCTTCGCTCGAACTCCGACTGGGTGTTCTCGACTCTATGAAATCCCATTGAGTCAAGAATACATTCATATGCCTGAGGAGGGATAGAAGAATTTGACTTGTTGGTGATAGATCGAGCCTGTCCAGTCGCCGCCTCGTCACTCAGATTTGATCGTGTATGACCTCCAACTTCGGAAGGTCATAACTCCTTCGTTCGAACTCCGATTTGGGTTTTCTTTGACTCTATGGAAAGCCCATTGAGTCAAGAATCCATCTATATATATCTTGTTGAAATTGGAACTCATATTAAACTCAGAAAATCAATCCTAACCAAAACTAATAGTACACACGAATAATATTGTTCTTTAATGGTTTTGGAATAGGGACTAACGAGGAGGAAAAGCCAAACTGAGATTGAGATTCCAAGGATTGGAATCAGCAAAGATTTTTGGCTGGTTCTACCGACTCTATTCCTCGCTTTCAAGTTTCGCATGTTTGTTCTAAAAGCATAATAATTGATTTAATTGATTTGAGAAAAGTGATCGTGAAATGTTTACATATAAAAATTGCATGATTATTGAAAATAAACTGGTTACACAAGCGTATATATTGTACTATATTTTGCCATAAAGGATTTGAACGCCCTTAATAGAATGTTAAACCGCTTATTTCGTGATTATGATAGATTGCATACCAATGTGGTCAAATAGCAAAGATCGCTAACTATTGTATTGATGTGTCACCCGATCAAAGAAATTTCGTAGGGACCGTATCTAGAAGTTGTTCGACTATTTGATTGTTTATAACCAAATGTTCTCAATGAACTGCATCAGGTTATAAAACCATTTAATACCGGGCCGTAGCTCAAATGCAGACTGTGCCTTTGGACTCTATATCCGTATATCAAGACATAGGTTAAATTGCTAAGGGTATAATCAATTGATTTGCATAATTGAATTGATTTGCATAATTGAATTGATTTGCACAACTGAATTGGATTCGCATAACTCGAATTGGATCTACACAATCGAATTGGAATTTTAGAACCGAATTGAATTAATCGAATCAATTTGTGAGCATAATCGAATTGATTTGAGATTAAGTAAATAGTGAATATGAAAGGGTATTTTAGGGACGATCAATAGAACCATGACTAATTGTATATAAAACAAGCATATGTATCGTATTTATATCGGGACATCCAATGACTTGCGTTTGAATTGTTAAATGTATAATGTGCTTTAAACTAAATCGAGGAATGATTTGTATAGAACCACTACATGAAAATGCTTAGCGTATTGTTTACCATAATGCGCTAGTGTACCGAAAGGATAGATGTTGATCGATAATAATTCAAGATCGAGGAGCGCTTCAGTCATAAAGAAGGAAATCTCGAAATATGCTCCTATTACGTGCATTCATTCCACGCTTCGATATTGATATTTTGTAAAAACAATTTGAACTCGAACATCTATTTTTGTAAATCATTTTGAAAGGCTTCAATGCCTACATTGTAAATGTATTTTGTTAAAGTTAAATGTATTCGTTAAACGCCTACGCTTGCCTGATTTTGTAAATCGCCCGTAGGATATGATTTGAGTGATCGAGTGATTTTAAGTGGCACTGACTTGGCTCGATCCGCCAAAACGGTCGGGCCGGAAAGGGCCACAACATTTATCAGTATCAAAGCCCAGGTTTAGTATGCCTTACCAAAATGATTTTGGAAATTGTTTGTAAACGATTTTGAATTGTGTTTAACATGCATTTCATTTGCATATAAAGGACGATATGACTCGACGCCGGATCTTGGTCGGTCTTAATAGGATAAGCATGGACGGCTCGCCCCTTAGGTCGAGGATGACCGTGGACTACCAAACAATCTCGCGAGTGCGGAAGGTGGGCAAGCATACCATGCCCCACCAATGAGTGAACTAGAACAAGTAGCAGGAGGTAGTATCCTCCAGTAGCTGGCTCAGGCATTGCAAAGAGCCGGGCAACCAGCTGCAATTGTCGAAAGCCGATCACCATCGAGAGAATACAAGGGCAATCAACTTAGATTTTACGGGAAGAAAGAGGATGAGCCTCTATGGCAGAAAATTGCTCTGAGTGAACTGAAGGAATGCTTGTGCAAATGCATTGCACAACCGAAGAGAAGCTGGAACGCAACTTCACATTAGTGATGATGCTGACTGGTGGGTTTCCGTGACCCTGAATTCACCATCAGAGAGCGGCATGTGTTCTTCTCTTGGATGAGTCTGCTAGCACTATGTGGGTCGATTTATCTCAACAACATGAGACGGAGCTCGCTAATCCGAAGCAAAGACAGATGAGGACCGAATATCAAAGAGAATTACGATTTGCTGATGCATACCCGAGATACTTGGGAGTGAGTGTGCCAGGTGCGTCGAGGCTCAAGATCGACCTTAATGACCATTCGAGCCCATGTCACAAAGATTTGCCATGAGGATTTCTCTCCAAAATTGTGACATGTGCATTGAATGTGGAAAGAGCAAAGAAAGAGGAAAGAGAGAGGGTGGATAAAGGCTGTGGAAAGAAAATCCCATTACCCAAGCCAGAACAACAAAGAAGGAAGAAACTAGGGACCACAAGGTTCAGCCATCCTACACCAAAGCTACCCAGAGGAATACTCACTACCAAAGACCATCGCCTGCGAGCACACCTGTGAAGTCCTTCTAGAGGACAGATCAAGCCCCCATTGCTCCCATTGTGGAGAAATCATGTGAGGAGAATGTTGGAGACTTATTGTGTGCTTGTTTGATTTGCGGATCCAAAGAGCATGTGAGCAAGAGATTGTCTCAGAGCCTGCCCATCACAAAGAGACTCCTCAGACTGGGGTACAACTTTAGTGGTACAAAAGGCACAAGAGTGTTAGATCACCGAGTGTTCCGAGACAAGGGACACACAAAAGTTAGGCAAGATGGTTGTGTCTGTGCCTAGAGCATATGCAATGAAAGCAAGGAAGATATCGACGCCCGTATGTGATAAAATTCCTGGCAGAATTTCCAAATCTGATAATATCACAGATATGCATTGATTGACCCCGGGTCAACCCACTCATATTTGCACCGACATACCCAACTTGGGTAAATTACTGAGGAGTGAAAACCGAATATGACATCTTGGTGACGAACCTCGCTCTACTTAGTGTTATTGTGGAATGTGAGTGTATAGAGATTGTCCCATCAAAATACGAGTATGAATTTTTAGAGATTTGATTGAGTTATCATACAAAGAGTTTGATGTGATATCGGGATGGACTAGTTGTCCCGACATCGCTAAATAGTCGATTGTAGAATGAAAAGAGTAACCTTAAGAACACCGAATGAAGATGAAGTAACTTTCATCAGTGAGAGGTCAAATCACCTATCTAATGTGATATCCGCCGCCACTGCTAGAACAATGGTGCGGAAAGGATGTGAAGCCTACTGCTTATGATTGATACGCAAAGGCAATGCCTAGTGTATCCGATATCCCATCAAGTAGCGACTTTCCTGGACGCAGCCTCCCAAGAGTTACCGTGATCGCCTCCCCACATAGGGAGATTGAAGCCTGCTATTGACGCTGTGATCAGCTACACCGACATCCATTACATCAGACAGAATGGCTCCACTTAGAGCTAAAAGAAATTGAAATTTGAATTGCAAGAACTACTAGAAAAGGGCGTTTATTCGACTAAGTGTAATACCATGTGAGCCCCGCTTTTTGTTAAAAGAAAGATGGTACACTTCGCTATGTATTGATTGGCGCATAACGAAATGTTAACGGTAAAGAATAAGTATCCGTTACCTTAATTACGATTTGTTTGACCAATTAAAAGGTGCAAGCATCTTTTCGAAGATTGACTTGCGATCTGGGTACCATCAGTTGAGAATTAAAGATGTCGATGTGCATAAGAATACGTTTAGGAAGCGATATGGACATTATGAGTTCCTTGTAATGCCGTTTGGATTGACAAATGCTTCAGCTGCTTTCATGGACCTAATGAATCGTGTTTTCCGACCGTATGTGGATCGGGCCGGTCGAAAGTTTATAGACGACATATTCTGTGTATTCAAGATCGGGAAAGTCATGATAATACACCTTCAAGTAGTGTTAGAGACCTTGAGAAAAGAGCAGTTGTATGCGAAACTGAGCAAGTGTGAGTTTTGGAAGAACGGCGTCCTTTCTGGGCACATAGTATCAAAGAAGGAACTGAGTAGATCCAGAAAATAGGAAGCATAGCTGGAATGGAAGTCACCTAGAAATGTACATAGGCAGCGTAGTTTCGAATCAGCAGATACTACAAGATTCGCTAAGGGGTTTTCTATGATCGTACTCGATGACGGCATTTGTTAGGAAAAATGTAAAGTATGAATGGAGGAAATGTCAAAGAAGTTTTGATAAGTTGAAAAGCATTCTAACCGAGGCTCCTGCTTCACTCAACCGACCGGTGGTAGAGAAAATGCATTTTAGTGATGCGTCGCTAAATGGATTTGGATGTGTCCTAATGCAAGAGGGTAAAGTGGTAGCCTATGCTTCAAGACAGTTGAAGCCGCATGAAAAGAACTACCCCACGCATGATTTGGAATTAGCCGCAATTGTATTCACACTGAAAATTTGGAGACATTATTTGTATGGAGAGAAGTGTTTCATCTACATTGATCATAAGAGTCTTAAGTATTTGCCCTCACAAATGAGCTTAACTCGAGACAATCCGAGATGGATGGAACTGATAAAGATTATGACTGATTGATATCACACGAAAAAGGCCAATGTAGTGGCCGACGCTTGAGTAGAAAGCTTCAATACAAACACTTCGAAATGTTGAATGCCCATTGTCATTATCGACGATGGTACTGTGAGTGGCGTAATCTGATAGCTAGACCGAAGCTTGTTGAACCGAAAAGCAGAGGCACAAAGAAAGATGAGAAAATTCTTCCACAATAAATCGATTGGAAATGGTAAAGAAATTGAGTTCACAAGGAATCAAAATGGAGTTTTCAGATATAAGGACGGTTTGTGTACCCGACCGTAATGATTTGAGGAAATCCATACTTGAAGAGGCACATAGGATCTACTATCCATCCCTGTGAGCAATAAAGATGTATCGAGATTTAAAAAATGTCATTCTCGTGGTCCGGATGAAAGTGAGATGTGTGTCGAATTTGTAACCAAGTGTTTGGTGTGTCAAAGAGTAAAGGCAGAGCATCAAGTTCCTTCGGAATTATTGCAGCCTATCAGACACCGGAGTGGAAATGATCAATCACCATGGATTTGTGGTCATACCATTGACAAGGAGAAGGCATGACTCGGGCCTGGTCGTAGTAGATCGACACCAAGTCACCCACTCCTACTAGTGAGAACCGACTTTCACCACTCATTGCCAGCGTAGGTCGTATATTGAGGAAATAGTTAGGTTACATGGGACTCAGATTCATTATTTCAGATCGAGATCCGAGGTTTACTTCAGATTTTGGGGAAAATTGTAAGGGGGCTCAGGCACTGATCAATTTCTTTGAGCACCGCTCCCCACAAACCGATGGACAATCCGAGAGAGCATCCAGATTCGAAGATATGTTAAGGAGTTGTGCATCGACCGAGGGTAGTCGGGATCGACACATTGCTTTAGTTGAATTTGTGTACAAACAGTCAGCCTAATCAAGTATTGGAATGGCGCCTTTATGAGGCTTTATATGGGAGAAAATGTAGAACACCGTCACATGGACTCGAATTTATGAAAAGAAAGTAATTGGTCCCGACTCGACACGCAGACCAAAGAAAAGTGAAAATGATAAGAGAAAGATCAAGGTGGCTAACAAGGATGTGAATCATATGCCGACATGAAAAGAAAAGATATTCGATATGAGATCTACGAAAAGTGTTTTTTGAAAGCACGCCTTGGAAGAAGGCGATGAGATTTGGGAAAGGGCAAGTTGAGCCCTAGATTTATCGCCCCTGCGGAAGTGATTGAAAAAGCGGTCCAAAGGGCTTATAGATTAGCATTACCCTGGACGGAAAAGATCCAGATGTATTTCATGTGTCCATGCTACTGAGGTGACCGATCGACCACATGTGGTCTCTTCTCTGAGACAATCGAGTCGGCGCCAGATTCGACGACGGTTAAGAAATTCGTGAGATTTTGGTCGTGAAGTGAAAGAATTACTTAATAAGAAGATTCCGCTTAGTCAAAGTGTCGTGAGAAACCACAAGACTGGGGTTAGCTTCGGGAAAGTGAAGAAACGATGCAGCCAGATCCACAACCTGCTTAACTAAGGTAATTTGATACCTAAATTTTTTATTAAGTGGGGATTAACGCCTAAAGACAATTCTAGAATTTTTATAATAAAATTATTATATATTCCGTATAATTGAGCCAATCGGGTATTTTTCTGAAATTTTAGATGAATAATTGATTAAATGATTATCAATCCATAAGTAAACCTATGAAAAGAGAAAATATGGAAATTGTAAAGTGGGACCCAAGGGTTAATTGTAAGTAAGTTTATATGTCTAAGTGAAATTAGGAGAAATAAATAAGGGGAAAATAATAGGAGACTTAAATGAAGAATAATAGAGAAATAGAGGGACCTAATACAAATAGAAATAAAGAAAAAAAATCAAGGAAAGGACATGTGACATGTAGGAAAGAGGGAGGAAGCTTCCTCCTTTTTAAAATACGATTTAGAGTGATCCATAAGAAAAGGAAAACAGAGAAAAGTGGAGATATTTTAGAGTGAGAAGCTCTCACTTCTAGATTTTCAACAACTGAACATAGGTCCCAAAGTAAGAAGAGAAAGTCTTCCGACAAGAGCTGCAAGTAGAGACCGGAATCGGGGAGTTTCGACAAACTCCAAGAGGTAGGTCTTCTCCTACTTGGCCATTTTCTACCCTAAGGAATGTTGGGTGGTTATCTTGCCTTAGGGGAATGTTTGGTTGCATTTTAAACCATGGGAAGCTGCCACATTGTGGTAGTGCGCAGCTAGCCGAACCTTAGAGCTGATTTTTGGGTACGAAGTGAAGGGAATTTGGTAGTGATTCCTTCTAGTAAATTGTAGCCATATCAATGAAATTGATGTTAGGCTTTTGAATTTCTCAATTTGGACCTCTGTAGACCAAGTTATGGTCTTTTTACTATGAACAGTCAAATGGGTGAGAGGTCACGCATGTGAGGTGTCGTCCAACAGAGGTCGGGCCAGACTATGCAGCAGAGGTCGCAGGACTTATGCATCAAAGGTCAGCAACTCCATGTAACCGAGGTCAGCAGATTCTCATCCTGTAGAGGTCAGCGCACTTTCCCGTAGGCCGGCCAGTCTTGTAGAGCTCCACTGTCCAGCCTCGATAAGCCCCCAGATTTGACTATGTATGACCTCCAACTTTGGAAGGTCATAACTCCTCCGTCCGAACTCCGATTTGAGTGTTCTTGGACTCTATGGAAAGCCCATTGAGTCAAGAATCCATCCATATGCTTGAGGAAGATATTAGATGTTAGACCAAGGTGATAGATAGAGCTCGTCCAGGTCAGGTCAGCCTGTCGGGCTCAGTCGGCCTGTCTGGTTGACTACGTATGACCTCCAACTTCGGAAGGTCATAACTCCTCCATCCGAACTCCGATTTGAGTGTTCTTGGACTCTATGGAAAGCCCATTGAGTCAAGAATACATTCATATGCCTGAGGAGGATATTATATGTCAGACCAAGGTGTTAGATCGAGCTCGTCCAGGTCAAGTCATCATTACCAGTCGCCGTCTGGCTGACTACGCATGACCTCCAACTTCGGAAGGTCATATCTCCTTCGTTCGAACTCCGATTTAGGTGTTCTTGGACTCTATGGAAGCCCATTGAGTCAAAAATACATTCATATGCCTGAGGAGGATAGAAGATGTTTGACCGAGGTGATAGATCGAGCTCGCCCTGCGTCGCCGCCTCGTCGCCTGTGGATTTGACCGTGATGACCCTCCAATCCCTGGAGGTCATAACTCCTTCGTTCGAACTCCGATTCGGGTGTTCTTTGACTCTATGGAAAGCCCATTGAGTAAAGAATCCATCTATATATATCTTGTTGAAATTAGAACTCATATTAAACTCAGAAAATCAATCCTAACCAAAACTACAAGTACACACGAATAATATTGTTCTTTAATGGTTTTGACAGACCGACTTGCGATAAAAGCCAAACCGAGATTGAGATTCCAAGGATTGGAACTAAAGGCAAAGATTGGGTTTAGTTCACTAATTCCTATTCCTCAAGCTTCAAGTTTTTGCATGTTTGTTCTAAAAGCATATTGAATCTTCATTTTAATCGATTTGAGAAAAGATTGTGAAATGTCGTGATATAAAATTGCATGATTATTGAAAATAAACTCATTTATACAGCGCATATATTTTACTATATTTTGCTATAAAGGATTTGAACGCCTTAATAGAATGTTAACCGCTTATTTCGTGATTAAGGATAGATTGGTATACCAATAGGGTCAAATAAAGCAGATCATGAACTGCTTTATTGATGTGTCATCCGATCGCCAGCCTAACGGATCAGATCGGTGAGGGTGTTTACTATTTGATTGTTTATAACCAACAGCGTACCCCAATCCGGGACCGCATCGCGGTTATAGTCCGCTGATACCTACCGCAGCTTCACGGACTGCGTCGGACTCGATATCCCGTATATCAAGACATAGGTTAAATTGCTAAGGGCATAACCGAATTGATTCGCATAACCGAATTGATTTGGTATAATTGAATTGATTTGCACAATCGAATTGATTCGCATAACTCGAATTGATCTCGCATTAAATCAATTGGAATTTTGTGAACTGAATTGAATTGCATAACTGAACTGAATTTGTGAGCATAATTGAATTGATTTGAGATTGCGAAATAGTGAATATGAAAGTGTATTTTTGGGATGATCAATGAACCATGACTAATTGTATATAAAACAAGTATATGTATCGATTTATAGCTGATCATCCATACGATTTGAAAGTTTTGAATTGTTAAATTGCATAATGTGCTTTAACTTAAATCGAGAATGGATTTATGAGAACCACTAAGCATGAAAAATGCTTAATGTATCGCTTTACCAACGCAGTACCGAAAGGATAGAGTAGTGATCGAGAAGCGGACCCAAGATCGAGGAGCCGCCGAAATATAAAGAAGGAAATCTCGAGTATAACCACATGTGCATTCATTCCACGTTTTCTTTTGGATATTGATATTTTGTAAAAACAATTTGAACTTCCGAACATCTATTTTGTAAATCATTTTGAAAGGTTTAATGCCTACATTGTAAATGTATTTTGTTAAAGAATGTATTTTGTTAAATGTCTATGGGCTTGCCTGATTTTGTAAATCGCCTGCAAAGATAAGGATTTGAGGATTGAGTGATTTTAGTGGCATCCCGACTTTGCCGATCCGTCAAAACCCGGCTACGGAAAGGCGCCACAAGTGGAGAGAAAAAGGAGGCTATACAATATTTAAATCTTATAAAATAAAAATAAAAATAAATTTATTTTATGTATTTGTTTGTTTTTCCTACATAATAAATATAAAAAAAATTACATGTTTCTAAATCCTAACTCATTTTCACTAAATTACATGTTTTTAGAAAAGTTACACGTTTGTGAAATAAACAAAATATCTAACTCTTATAAAATCTTAGCTTATTTTTACTAAACTTTTCAATAGTAAAAAAAAGTTATCGAGTACTTATTTTATTATGATATTTGATGATGCTTTTCAACCTAATCGGGCCGAGCGTGCTAGATTTGTCGGGCCGTCCACTGCCTCGCGTTTGACCTCTCTCAGAAAAACAAGAACAAAAAGGATCGGCAAGCCTCGCCCTGTTGATGCCTAAGCCGGGCTTCTTTCCCGTGGGAAGAGAATATCAACTGCTTAGGGAATGAAGTTTTATGCATATGTCTGCGTACCTTTCACTTATGGGGTGACCTGGTTTTTATAACAGATGATCATGACAACTTTCCTAATTGGATTATGATACTGAATAGTATGTTTCCTAGTTGGATGATGACACTGAATAGTATGTTTCGGCTGGATGATGACATCAGACAGTATGTTTTTGTTTGAGGATGATACAATATTTCTCCCATCGTAGGAGATTTTCTTCTTTATCGTAAATCGACATTGGCGATAATCACGGTAATAATCGGGAAATATCTTACTTTCGATTGGTGGAGATTGGGTGTTTTCCTAAATATGGATTCGGGTCACAAATTTTTAAAGTGCGAATTCGCCCTGTTTCAAATTTTTATATTCGTGATGTCGCGGCCTATCATAGTACTAGCCCGCTTTTAACTCAAGCGCCATGGCTCTGGCCTCGCGCAGGATGAGCTTAAAAGTAATCTATATTTTAGTCCATTTTTCTCGCTCGACTATCTAGAAATGAATAATTAATATACGAAATATGAAGAAACCTACCAAATTTTTATTAGCAGAAGAGAGAAAGAAAGTAGAAAAATACGCACAGCGGAGGAAAGGTGCAACAATGGCGAGCGTAAATGAAAAGAACCGGCTGAGCCATTGATGCGCTTTTGGGGTTTACACGGGGCCCAATGGCGAGGTCGCGACATCGAAATTGGAAGGAAATCGATTCAGTCGCGACATGGATAACAAAATATTGAGGTCACTTACTCAGACTCCGCTTCTCGAGAAAGCCGCAAGGAGCTGATTGACGCCGCGACGTGAGAGTGAAGTCGTGGATATCAAGAGCAACTACCGAAGCCCCAGAGAAGGCGTCGATGTCGCTGACGTGAGATTGATGTCATGACATCGATGATGTCACGACAAGAGGTCAAGTCACGCATCAAAACCATCAAGAGAAAACGCGTTATGTCGATGTCGCCATGATCGGCGTCGCGATACCGCACTAGCCGCTTGAAGGGTGAGGCTTCGCGAAGTGAGGTCGCGACAAGATATTGACGCCGCGATCGTGAGCGACCAATGGGGCTTCACGATTTTTAAGATGATGTCGCGACAAGATACGTTGATGTCGCAAGATCCAAGACATCGCTGAAGACCGCAGATGACTTCGAGCCGAGGTCGCGACAGCGATATCGATCGCCGCGACATCGAGAGAACAATTGAAACCTCGCCAAGACGCGGAGAAGATGTCGCGACAAGATGGGGTGATGTCGCGACATCAAGAATGACCAAATCAAGGCTACATAGAGTGTTGATGTCGCTGACGCGGATTGATGTCGCGACATCGGCGATGTCACGATAAGGAAAACTCAAGTCGCGACTTGAATGTGACTGGGCCCGATACCTAAAACTACAGTTGCCATCGATTTCAGGGCCCAATTGAGAACCCTATAAATACGCAACTATCCAACTCGCGAAAACAGCCATACTACGCATTCCAGAGGTCCGATAAATAAAAGCTCATTTTTATTTTCTTTTCTTTTTTTTTCTTCATTTTTTATTCACGCTTTATTGCATTATGTTCTCGTATTTTTATTTTTTTCGGCCAGATTTTCTTCGATCCGATGTTATCAAGCTGAAATGTTTCGAATGCGTATCTGGATGATTTTCAAATTACTACCCGAATGTTTGAAGTTCGCACAAATTTCGAATTCGATTGTTTCCGCTTCAAATTGCGCTATTCTTATGATCGTGAGGAATACGTCAGACGTATCAAGAATTGAGGAATCCAGCCTTCATTAAGTGAACATGATAGTTAGAATTTATCTTTCCCGTAGTTGCTTACAAAGAGTCTTTTGTTAATTCTCGTTAATGAATTTACTGTTTGGGTTTATTGTCTGGGATCCTCAAAATCAGCTCTTATACCCGTTAAGATTAAGGCTATCAAGCCTGGAGTTTCAAGGAGGCCTCTCGAGTGACACAGGGAAGCATTCTCAGAGTAATGTGTTTCCTTTGAAGGTATACTAACCTGCTATTAGGATCTTGAGCTTTGTAAGTTCACTTAGATAAATCCTCTCTCACTTGAAATCAAGAACGAAGTTGAATGAGTTATCTATTTAAACAAGCAAAGAGTCACCCCTAACGGGATACAGGCCAATCCCGTGTTAGCCGAGATCTAATCAAGGAAAGGTTGATCTATTCTAATTTCGAGGAGGAGCAACTGGAAGTTGTGGCTATCCTTGTTTACCGATAACTCGGGAGCTAAGGTTTACAAATTCATAAACGGGTATGAAGTATTGCAAAAGAAAATATCCGTAATTAGGAAGTCCCCGTTAAAAGTAGTTATCTAATTCCCGTATTCGAGAGAATCAGCCGATATTAGATAATGAAATGTGGAGGTGGAGAGATCCACCGCACTACAACGCCGGGACAGATTTTGAAACCCGAAGATAATCAAGAAATTTTATCGAGTAACTACAGGAATCGATCGCTCACTATCACTGCTTCTATCGACAGTCCCTCGAGGATAACTATTCAAGATTCAGCTTCTTTTATTAGAAATTCATTATTCTTATTCTTATCTTATGTTGGATAGTTCGGGCTTATTTTCCTTTTGTTCAAGAATTTTCCAAAGACCTTAATGTCGATCCTATTATCATTTTGTGGTCCAAATAGGAAATTAAGTAGTCGTAGAAGATTTAAAATTTCAGATCTCTCGCGGATCGATATCTCGACTTAAATCCATTTTATTATTTGTCTAATTCGCACTTGCACATCGACCAAAACCAAACTTTGAAAATGATTTACTTTAAGAGATTGGTGGTTTATATAGTATAGGATCAACAAGTTTTATGGCGCCGTTGCCGGGGATTAGTTAATAGTCCTTTGGTAATAGTGACATAAATTTGTATGTGTTCTTTGGTTCGCTTACAAGTTTTGCATGCCATGTCGTGATTAGTTAATAGTCCTTTCGTAATAGTAATAAGTAAATTTGTATATGTGTTTCGGGTCTTCTATGAATAAGTTTTATGGCGCTGCTGTCGGATTAGTTAATAGTCCTTTCGTAATAGTGTCATAAATTTGTATATGTGTGTTTTGGTTCGGTTAACAAGTTTTATGATACAAGTGTCGGATCGAAAAGAATTTAAGTAAATCAAGATTCGATGAAAGAAAGAAAATACTAATTTTGGACATTTTTTAAAAGAAAAGAACAAAAACAATATTTCAAGCAAAGGACTCTCAGAGGCCACTCGACCTTAACAACCCATATTGAATATTTTATGATTGACTAATCCTATTAATGGAGTATGTTTTGCTTTAAAAACTTGATGCATAGGAAACAACATCGGGACCCGATTCCAAATCGATTACCTGGAATAGAAGGACGCCTTGGGGCTTCGAGAAAGACCAAGAAGGCGTAAAAACTCAACCATGGCAGATGAAAGGCAGATCAGGTTGAAATACATATAGAAGCTAGGCCTCCGTACCACCGATACAATGGAGGATTTCGAGACCAATTATACAGAAGAATATTCAAATGATCGTGAATGTACCGCAGATGCTAATAATTTTTAATTAGCCAAAGATCGACATAATGGTCCAAAGAAGCACTGGCCATCGGGTCATCCCACCGAAGATCCAAACAGCACCCTGAAGATTCCTCAGATGGCCAATACTGTCGA
Source organism: Tetrastigma voinierianum (assembly GCA_016808115.1). NCBI lineage: Eukaryota > Viridiplantae > Streptophyta > Magnoliopsida > Vitales > Vitaceae > Tetrastigma > Tetrastigma voinierianum. Next base: position 2,918,778 of record JAEQBH010003196.1, read on the forward strand.
ATGGGGTGAGACCAGGTCATAAACTCCGCATCTATTCCCGCTCTCTCTAAGAGATACAACAAATTACATGGTATGAATCTTACCATATGGTTCCGTTGATACTGGGAGGAATTAGTAGAGGCCTACTTAGGTAGATTCTTTCCCACTCTCACCACAGAAGAAGGAGGGAATCATTCTGGGTTCCAAACAGGGGGAAGATGAAAGCCCTCGTATGTAGCTTCGGGAAAGATTCAAACGGTTGCCGAGAAGATGTCCAATGTATGGGATAGGATCTCAAGACTCGATGGACATTGTATATCATGCCAAGGAATGATATATCAAAAGGATCATCGATGCTTCATGCCGAAAGCATTCAAACGAAAAGTGCTGAAGAGGCAAAGAGCTGATTGAAGATCCGGGCTAAATGTAATACGAAAACTCCTTTGAGCTTTCAAGAGAACAAAGAGAGGAAAGGGGATCGCGAGCCGGAGCAAGATGACGTACCATGGAGGCCAAGTTGGATGCCACAAAATAGCGTTAGACAAGCAAGAAAGAAAGACACACACCCATGAAATAGGAGCAATTGAAAGGGAGTTAATGAAGGGAGGCCAAAGAGAATCAAGGACTTTTATGATGTCAAGAGGTTAATTATCTGGGTGAGCCAAGAGCTTACTATTTCAAACCTAATCCTAACCTTTCCAAAGACATTATCACCCAAAGACTCAGAACCATGAGAACTTCTCGCATGGTGAGGCTTCTCAAGGCTAGCGCGTGACGTAACCTCATCAAGGGTATCAAGAAATCACCAAGGTTCCAGCAGCGCAGCAAATAGCGAAATGAGCACAAAACGACATCGTGGTCGAGGAGAGCCCTCACTGGCGAACGTATGCCGCAGCTTTTACTGGGGATAATAAAAAGTCATTAACCTCCAAGCTCGGGAGAATCGGGCTGTACTACCACCCTCACCCCTTTTTCTCGTAACACTACCAATGCATCCCCGAAGAACCCGAGACACAAGTAGGGTACCGCCCTAACCCCCGTGAAAGTCGAGAGGAAAGATACCTTCCCAAGTGACACAAGGAAGAACCCAAAAGACCGCATGGTCAGGCAAACCAGGAGGGAAGGAGCAGAAGAGAGGAAAGAAAAAGTGACAAAGAACAAAGAAGTAAAGAAGACCGTAAAGGAAGAGACAATCGGAGAATGACAAAGAAGGAGAGAAAGAAGAACATCCAAGGAACACAACAAATCCCATTTCCACAAAGACTCCAGAATCAAAGACGGAGGAGCATTTGGTAAGGTTCTGCGAAACTTTCCGTGTCGGAGATCGCATGCCTTTAACAAGTGGTGACTCGGGATGCCATCGTATGCAAAATTTCCAAGGACACATCGAGCAAGAAAAGAAAAATAAGAGAAGAAGGAATAGTTGAATCTCACCACTGCAAAGGCAAAGAATCGTAAAAGAACTACCAAGAGCGACGGCGACCCTGCAAAGTTTCACAATTCGCATTGTCGAGGAATGGAATTCCATGAAGCCTGTGACTCAAGAGCTAGCATTTGTCTGATGCCTCTTCACGCTAAGAAATTAAGCTCGGGGGGGAGCTAATCCTACAACCGTTACTCTTCAAATGGCGTATTGACGATGGTGAAACCCAGGTCATTAAGATGGTTGTCATCAAGGAAGTTTGTATTCCCAAAGATTTCATCATTCTGACATGGAAGAAGATTCACAAGTACCCTACTATTAGAAAGACCATTCCTTTGGGCCATCGGAGTGTACTTTGATCGGGACATGCAAAAAGGAGTTCTCATCTTAAGGGTCAGAGAAGAAGCCGAAGGTGTTTAACTTGATTAAAAGTATGCAAAATATGCATTGTGGAAAAGGAAGAAATGTAGCTGATTTGTCTCTATTCCCAACCCGGCGTTAACAATGAATGTGTAACACTCGCTTTTATCACGAAAAGAGATGAATTCCCAAGATAATCAAGATGTCTATTCGAATTTCCATGCAAAGAAGCTGATGCTATAGAAACTGTGGTTGAGCTCGCTGAAACAGAAAAGATAATGGGGAAGATAAGAGTGGAAAGAGGGAAATTCATCAAGAGACCGCATGTAAGGTCTAGTTTTGAAAGAGTTGCTACGTCATTTAAAGTATGCCTACTTAGAATTACCAAAGAAAAACCAGTGGATCATTTCAAACTGCATTAAGTGAGAATGAGGAACAAAGATTGCCGGAAATATTAAGGAAGCATAAGGACCTTAGCTTGGTCCATCAAGAACCGGGGGGCGGGTATCAGTCCATCAATTTGCATGCATAAGATTCTGCTAGAAGAGACTTCAAAACCATTCAGAGAACACCGCAGGAGGTCGAATCCAGCTGACGGCGAAGCAGTCGTAGAAGGAGGTGCTCAAATTAGTTAAATGCCGGTTTTATCTATATTCTGCATACCTGCGAGCCTGGTCATGTGGTTCCAAGAAAGGGCTATCGCGGGATCGAAATGAAAAATGAATTGATTCCAACAAGAACAAAGGATTGTGGACGTGAGGGTATGTATCGACATGGGAAATTGAATACAAGAACTTAAAAGATCATTTTCCTTTGCCTTTCATTGATCGATGTTGGATAAAGTTAGCAGACACCCTCACTTTTGTTTTCTCTCGATGGATACTGTGGATATAATCAGATTGCTATTGCACTGCAGGATCAAGAGAAGACCACGCTCACGCCCTTATGGTACCTTGCCTTCGTGGCGATGCCGTTTGGGTTATGCTCCGTACCTACATTCCGCAGGTGCAGGATGTCTATATTCTCGCATTTGGCTGAAGTTAAGTGATGGAAATTTTTCACGGATGATTTTACCGTATGGATCCGCTTTGATCAATGTTTAAACAACTGAAACAGTACTTCAAAGATGCGCACAAACAAATTTAGCACCGAATTGGGAAATGCCATTTATGCAATAAGGTATTGTTTCGGGCATAAAACTTCAAATGACTAGAAGTCGACGTCTAAAGTATCCATTATCAAGACTTTGCAACACCTACCACAAGAAAAGGAGTAAGAAGTTTTTCGGGGCATGCGCCGGATTTTACAGAGATTCATCAAAGACTTTTCAAAATAGCCGCACTACTATGACATCGAAAAAGATACAAGGTTCAATTCGATGACTCGCCAGATGCTTTATGAAATCATGACTGGGATCGTATTGCACCTATAATGGCCGCACTGCATCGGAATCGTGGATTTGAAATAATGTGTGATGCCAAGGATTTTGCTATGGGAAATGGTTGGGCAAAGAAAGAGAAAGGCTCAGTATTATATACTATGCTAGTAAGACCTTCAATGAAGCACAGAACTACTCAACAACTGGCACGATGCTAGCCATAGTAGTTTGCTTTCAGAAAAATGACAATACATTTTAGGATCCCATGTGGTAATTACACTCCATCATGCAACAATCAAGCACCGATATCGGTGTACAGCTGGTCGATTGATAAGGTGGGTGTCATTGCCAGAAGAGTTTAATTTGGAAATAAAGGACAAAAAGGGATGTGACAATGTGATAGCCGACCACTTGTCAAGAGTAGAAAGAAGCAAAGGATGAAGAAGAAAATGCGCGCTAATGCAGAACTTCCCGTATGAGCAATTATTCAAGGTTTCCCTTCCAACTTCCATGGTATGCCGATATTGTGAATTTATCCGCCAGGGAGTAATGCCTTCGTAATCCCGGCCTACCAACAAAAGAGGAAAACTCGTGAACCGACAGCCAGATATTATATTTGGGATGACCAACTATTCAAGAGAGGTGTCGACATGATAATAAGAAGATGTAGCGTAAGGTGAACAAGGCAACATTTAGCTGAACGCAAGCATCACCATATGGAGGATGATTCAAGGGAAAGAACAGCTCTCACAAGATACTCCAATCAGGGCCCTATTGGCCCAATTATCTCAGAGATTGTGCAGAGTGGGTGAAATCAGTGATCGATGCCAAAGGATTGAAATATCGCCATAGAATGAACGCCCTAAAAGGTATTATGGTGATACAAATTCATGTTCGGGGAATATTTCTGAAGGACCTTTTCCCACCATCATTTGGAAACCTACATACTGCTAGCAGTAGAGACATGCCTCCAAATGGGTGGAAGTAAAGATCTTGTCCGAGGAATGATACTATCACGCCAGAGTTTCTGGGCAAAGAATATTTGAGCAATGGAACCCCCGTAACTACTCATTAGTGATGGGGGAACCCATTTTGCAAAACAAAATATCTGCAGAAACTCATGAGCATAAGGGATCAAGCATGTAATGAGTTTAGCCTATCATCCCCGCATTCAATGGGACAAGCGTAAATTTCCAACAGAGATCAAAAGTACTTGAAAAGATCGTGAGCTCAAGCAGAAGGACTCCGGTCTTCCAAACTCGATGATGCACTTCGCTTACAGACTGCATACAAGACCCCATTGGAATGTCCCCATACAGAGTTGTTTTTGGTAAACCATGTCATCTACCTCGAATTAAATACAAGGCAATGTGGGCTATTGCAAAGTTAAACTTCGATTTCAAGGTCGCAAGGGAAGAAAGATTGCTCCAACCGGGTTCGAATTGGAAGAATCGAGAAATGAAGCTCTTATGATAATGCTAGAATATACAAAGACATGACAAAGAAATGGCATGATCGTAAAATCCCGAGGAAAGAGTTCGTAACAAAGCAATTGTGTGTGTCGTTTAATTCTGGGGATCAAGTTGTTTCAGTGGAAATTAAAATCCAATTGAGTGGGCTATACACAAAGGGTATCAAGTACTACATTTGGAGCAAAGAACACTTAAGACTGATAATGGGGAAGAATTCAAGGTCAATGGACAAAGGTTAAAGCATTATCTCTAACAGTGGAAGAGGAAAGTGAAGAACCTAACTAATTTCGAGGAAAAAGAAGAAGAACTAATAAATGCAAGTCTATAAATAAAGACTCAACCTGAAAGTGTTTAATGGAGGCAACCTACGAGGATTTAAATTCTGGAATTTAAATTTCAGTATTTCTTTTCTTTTAGTTGCCGATAAATTAGGGCTCGCATTTGTTTTCTAGAAGGATAGATTTAATTTTAGAAATAAATTGTAGTTTAATTAGAATTTTCGACATTGGATCTTCGAATCAAGTTAAAGACATGAATAGCAAGGCAACTACAGAGAATTCCAGCAACTTGCAGAGGAGTCACATGAGAAAGGGAGTAACTTTCTCCTAACCCAATCAGATATATTTGAATTAATTGTTAAATCTGCTTAAAATATAGCTCAAGAGATGTCTAAACTGTTAGGAACAATAAGAGAATTCAAAGTTTTGAAATCATCAATTAGTAGTTATCACACAAGAAGGTTATGTCGTGACAAAGTCTGGCCCTACAAAACATCATGTCGTGGGACTAAGAAAAGAAAGAACAATTGAGTATGGAGGAAGGGAGATACATGTCGCGACATAAAAGTGTGACATGTGCCAACCACTCACTTCAAAAAGCCCTAAATTTAATGACCTCAAATAAAAAGTGGCGGAATCAAGTCGCGACACCCCAAGTGAAGCATTAATTAGCTCCACAAACATTGATTGAATTGCAACGCTTGGAAACTATTTCATCTACTCCAACCCACATAACCATTCACTGCCTTCCTCCCCGACCTCAACCTCCGAAACCCTAGCATCCCCAAACTTTCCGAAAAGCTCTCTGTCTCCCACAATAAATTCCCACCCCGGTCCCTAACCTAGACGAGATTACGAGGGAACACGAACAATCGAAGAAGAAGAAACTTGCCAAGGAGAATGTAGCTAGGGATGAGATTCGCTCTGGAAGAGCAAGCGTGGAGAGATGCCATCAAAAACACCCGGTCTGACAACTTCTCAAGACAGAGCGAAAAGCGGGAAAGGGAAAGAGGAGAAGAAGAAGAAGAAGATTTCATATCCGATGAAGCTTATTCCCTATGCTAACAAAGGTTTGCCATAAAGAGGAGATCTAAAAACCCCGTGATTCTTCTACAGATGATGTGAGCGAGAGGATGGGAGAGTCTCGCGCACATCAAAAGGTGGTATACAAAGACTAGTGAGAGTTTATTCCAATATGGTAGGAAGGAAGGATGAGCCGTTTATGTTAGAGAGTCCGGGTCTCATATCGGCCAAGGCCATCAATGAGCCCATGGGATGACAATACACAAGCATGGCTCCAAATTCAAGAAAATTTTGAAAACCGACTTAGAAAGATTGTCGAAGCTCACTGATGGAAGGGGGCAAGGACTAAGGAGAAGGAAAGCCAAGAACTCGAATGTGGGAAGCCTCTACCGAGGAAGCGAAGGTATGGTTTTACTTCTTGCGCCTCGTTTTGGTTCCAACAAACATTTATGCACAAAGTGGAGAGAACAAGAAGTCAGATCACGCATGCCATACTCAAGGGGTACAAGATCAATATAGGAGTTATCATGAGGTATCATGAAGGGAACAAAAGAGGTCTGCTTCCCCACCCAGGAACAATCACGCCTCTATGTCAAGGCCTGGCGGAAAGGAATTTCGGGAGTAAGAAGAAGAAGTCCCTGTGAGCTTCACCCACCCTTTCCGGCTGTGAGCTAGCAAGGCCAAGAAACCAGAGGAAAAGGAGCGCCAGAAGAATGCAAGCAGCCTAAGTCAAGGACTGTAAAAGGAGACCTGTGAGAGGGCCACCGATCAAGGAGCAAAGCACCCCGTGAACTCACCACAAACAATGATTACATGTTCAGATAATGAAGGGCAGATTTAAGACAAATTTCAATAGATTCTCCATCCCTTCGCGCTCCTCCCGTGCAATGTAACTCCAACCGAGAAAGTTCAAAGGAGCACAAGAGAACAATGCAGATTGGAAGCTCTATGCCCCGCAAGAGAATGTATGAAAGAGAGTGCTGACTGGAAAATTCCTGACAAATAGGAATTGGTGAGAGTATTTATGAAAAAGAATTGAAGAGAAGAGACCAGCAATGGGGAGGAAGAGCTAAAGAAAGAAAGGGAGCAAGGAGGTGGAGATCCAAAGAAGAGAACAACAAAGGGAGAAGAACTGAACGTAAAAGAGGAAACGTATGGGAAAAATGTCGGGCTAAAAGAAGGAGAAGAGTTCAAGAAAGAAATGAAGGAAAGAGATCACGATCTCATCAAACTCAACCGAGCCATGAAGCTTTATAACAAGCAGCTGATCGAGATTCTCAACCTCCGCATTGTTAGAGAAAAGAGATAAAGAGTATGACACCAAATTTGGGGAGCAGATAAAGGGCTCTAAAGCACAAATCTCTACAGAGGGAGCCGGGAAAACAAATTGAACGATAGAGACAAAAAGCAATGGGAGGTCAAGCCTACAGTGTATGAATGGCTGAAAATTTAGATTTGATTAACAACAATCTTTCTAAATTTCGAAGTCATGATCAAAATGGAGAGCACAAGAATGGCTTGGGAAGAGGTGATGAACTGAATAAGAAAGTTGATCTCTTAATGAGATTGTCATTGAAGAACAAATGAGTGAGGGAAACCAAGAAGAGAAAGGAAAGAAGGGAAATGAAATTCCTTCATTCCCAAATTTCATTTGAACACTTTAGGACCTGGACCCTGATATTTTGCCACCTCTCTCTAAAAAGAAAAATAGACCTTCTCCTTGCCTAACCATTCTACCCATCCTTATCCATTACCGTATCCAACAAGCTTGCAAATGAATCAGAATAAAAAATAAAAAAATTTAAATCAATTGTTGTGTGCTATTTTGCATTTGATTGTTCAATGTTATAAGAGCCAGGTTGCATGATTAGGGAAATCAAGGTAGGAAATAGTTCAAGAATAAAATCGAGAGGACACATTCCACTGAATGAAGCAGTTAGAGTAGGAGTAAGCTGAAATGAGGAAAAATTGCAGAATAAGGACAAAATGCATATCGTTTAATTGAAACACAAGGTAAAAAAAAAAAAAAAAAATACTTATATTTAACTGATAAGTCCAGATTAGAGGAAGGTAATACAACAGAAGGAACAAAACATATTTTTTGAGTTTGTATGAACAGAAGTCAAGGAACTCAAGGAATATCAATTAACTTAACTACTCATAAATAAAAAATATCAAGGTACTCCCTATGGTTAGTCATTAATCGCTCAACCAAATTTAGAATTTATAGATTATTGGTCGAGGCGAAATCTTAGTGATACAAAATGACAAGAGATGATGCGTGCCATTCGACGCTGGTTGCCTACCATCCCTATTCATATGTCGATGCATATGTGAGTTCCGCAAATTGAGCCAATAAGCCTTATTCTTCAAAAATAGACCAATGGAAACCCCAACTCATCCTAAGACATCAATCCTTCAGTAAAGAACCTATGATTACCCAGGAATTCAAAGAGGAAGAAATAAATGAAGTTTGGGGGAGTATATATTTTGGAGGAACTCAAAAAGGGAATGAAAAGAAAAAGGCAAAGAGCAGAAAATGCAACAGAAAAGAAGGCTTCTAGGGATAAGTTTTATCTTGTGGCCTAAACCTTCAACAATTAAGTTCTGGGGGTGTTTCAACACCTAGTACCCTAATGCCATCTCTATGGAGCATAACCCAAAGTCCGCTAAGAGTGTTAGAAAGCCTAAAAAGTTAAAACATTGCACTATCCCTGAATGGTGACAAATTCATGAAATTCCTCATTGAAATTACAAGTGAGAAATAGGCATTCAAGCTCAATCAAGAAGTCAAAGAGATATCCCAAACATGAAGTTTGTGGGAGTTTATTATAGAAACTACAAGAATGAAGTATTAAGAGGAGAGAAAAGGTTCAGGTAATCTTAACCTTAAAATTCCTTCCATCCTACCCATTACCCAAAGCCTAAACAATAAAAGCCCAAAAGACCCGATTGATCTTGAAGGTCGAAATCATCTACATTAGTGGGAGATCAATATGAAAAACAAGCCTATGGAATTTGGGAAGAAAGGAAACAATCAAAATTATAAAGAACTTTAGGAGTTAAATGACTAAAGATGAAATGGAGAAAGGAAAAACAATTCATTATTCAATAGATCCAATGAGTATATTGTTTGTAAAACAATTTCAACATGTTAGTTTGTATAGCATAAAGAGTAGAGACCAACCTTGAACTGACTTGAAGCTAGATGTACGTAAGATTTTGCATACCTTGCATTTCAATTAAATTGAATGCCATCGCACAAAACGTAAAATGTCCTTCTCTTGCTTCAGGACAACAATTCTTTCTTTTTCTCGCTGGCGACAAGCAAAATTTAAGTTCGGGGAGCTTGATGAGCTTAAAAGTCATCTATTTTTAGTCCATTTCTGCTCTCGATTTTCATCTAGAAATGAATAATTAATATGCTTAAATATGAAGAAACTCACCAAATTTTTATTAGCAGGAAAGAGAGAAAGAAAGTAGAAAAATACAATAATAAGTGGAGGAAAGGTGCAATAATGGCGAGCGTAAATGAAAAGAATCGGGCCGAAATATTGATGCAGTTTTGGGGTTTACACAGTCAAATTCTGAGGTCGCGACATCAGGAAATTGAAGGAAATCTGATTCATGTCGCGACATGGATAACCAGATATTGAGGTCACGACTTGAGAATGCTCTTGAGAAAGCTGCAAGGAAATGAGCTGACGTCGCAACGTGAGAGTGAAGTCGCGACATCAAGAGCAAACTACCGAAAAGCCCTGTGAGAACTAAGTTGATGTCGCGACGCGGGAGATTGATGTCGCGACATCGATGATGTCACGACAAGAGGCTGAAGTCACGTACATCAAACCATCAAGAGAAAATCGCAGTTATATCGACGTCGCGACATGAGATCGTGTCGCGACACCGCATCAGTCATTGAAGGGTGAGGTTTACGGCGAGGTCGCTGATAAGATATCGACGCTATGGCACTCGAGCGGTATCAAATGAAGCCTACGTTTTAAGATGATGTCGCGACAAGAGATTGATGTCGTGATATCCGAAGACACGCTTGAAGACCGCGATGACTCGAAATGAGGTCGCGATAAGATATCGACGCCGACATCAGAGAGAACAATTGAAACCCGCTAAGACGTGGAGAAGATGTCGCGATGAGATAGTGATGTCGCGACATCAAGAATGACCAAATCAAGGCTACATAGAGTAAGTCGGGATGTCGCTGACGCGTGAGATTGATGTCGCTGACATCAATGATGTCACGACAAGGAAATCAAGTCGCGACTTCGGAATAAAGGATCAGTCTGATACTCTAAAATCCACAGCAGTTACATTGGGATTAGGCTTCACCAGGAACCCTATAAATACGCAACTATCCAACCTATGAAAGCAGCCTTGGCGCTTCGCTGCACGTGAGGTCCGGATAGTCAAAGCTCACGCTTATTTTATTTCTTTTCTTCTTATTTTTTTATTTCCGCCGCTTTTGCATGTATTATGCCTCGTGATTTTTATTTTTTTCACTGCATTTTCGGATCCGATATATCGTTGAGCCAAAGTCAATGCGTACCCGATTTATTTTCAAATTACTACCGAATGTTTGAAGTTCGCATACTCGAATTACTGCTTCGGCTTCAAATCAAGTAGCTTATTCTATGATCGAGGAATGTCAGACGTAATTCAAGAATCGAGGAATCCAAATTTTCCATTGTGAACATGATAGTCGAATTTATCTTTCCCGAAAGCGTTTACAACAAATTTTGTTAATTGCTAATGAATTTACTTTATGGTTTCGGGTTTATTTGGCCTCGGGATCCAATATCGCCTTATATACCCAAGATTTCGCCATTGCTCCGATTTCAAGGAGGTCCTCTCGAAAGGACACAGGGAAGACATTCCCGAGAGTAATGTACATTTCTTTGAAGGTATACTAACCCGCTATTAGGGATCTTTGAGCTTGTAAGTTCACTTAGATAAATCCTCTTCTCACTTGAATCAAGAACGAGTTGAATGAGTTATCTATTTAAACAAGCAAAGAGTTCACCTCAATTCGGATAGTGAGGCCAATCCCGTGTTAGCTGAGATCTAATCAAGGAAAGGTTGATCTATTCTAATGTCGAGGAGGAGCAAATCTAGAAGTTGGGAGAACTTGCTTGACCGATAACTGGGAGCTAAGGTTTACAAATTCATAAAATGGGTAGCGAAGTATTGCAAGTAAAAATATCCAGACTAGGAAGTCCCCGTTAAAAGTAGTTATCTAATTCCCAGATTCGAGAGAATCGTAATGATATTAGATAATGAAATGTGGAGTGTGGAGGAGATCCACCGCACTACAACGCCTTGACAAGATTTTGAACCGGAGATAATCAAGAAATTTTAGTCAGAGAGGTCTACAGAACTCATAGTCACCACACTCGCTTTCGCTGATGTGTCCTCCGAGGATAACTATTCAGTATTCAGCTTCTTTATTAGAAATTCACATTTTTTTATTCTTTATCTTTCGCATGTTGGATAGTTCAGCTTATTTTCCTTTGTTCGCGAATTTTCCAAAGACCTTAATGTCGGATCCTATTATCATTTTCAGGGTCCAAATAGTATGGAAACTAGAGCAGTCGCAGAGTTGTTTAAAATTCCCGAGATTCCTCGTGACTATATTTAATTTAAATCCATATTTTATTACTTGTCGACCGCACTTGCATCGACCAAAACCAAACTTTGAAAATGATTTACTTTAAGAGATCGTGGCTTATATAAGATAAATCAACATGTTTTCGCGCCGCTGCTGTGATTAGTTAATAGTCCTTTGGTAATAGTGACATAAATTTGTATGTGTTCTTTGGTTTGGTTTACAAGTTTTATGGCGCCGTTGCCGGGGATTAGTTAATAGTCCTTTGGTAATAGTGTCATAAATTTGTATATGTGTGTTGGTTCTAAGTAACAAGTTTTATGGCTGCTGTTTGGGGATTAGTTAATAGTCCTTTCGTAATAGTGTCATAAATTTGTATATGTGTGTTTTGGTTCGGCACAAATAAGACCTATTATTTCAAAACCCCATCACAATTTCAAATTTCGACTGTCGTAGCTGTAGTAAGTAATTGTGACGCTCTGATCAGCGTGAGGTCCACGTGCATGTTTAGGAAGGGTTTGATTAGTTTTATCGCTTTTTTTATTGTCTTGACAATTTGAGCTGCTTGGTTTCTGGGATGTTGCGCCTTCTAAACTAAGCTACTTGGCTCCTAGACTATTCTACCTTTTTAGGCGGTTTATGCTCTTTTGAATTGAGCTATTTGCTCCCTTGAAACTGAGATGCAAGGCTCTTTTAAAACTGAGCTACATGGCTCCTTGGCTACTTTACCTTCTGAAACTGAGCTACATGGCTCCTTGGAAAGCAGTGCAAGGCTCTCACGAAGCAATTTCTGTGAGGCTCTCTGAACCTAAGCTACATGGCACCTTGAAATTGAGCTATATGGCTCCTTGGCTACTTGGCCTCCTTGAGCAGTTGTGCTCACATGTCCCCGAGCCTCTTGGGCTCCACAAGTTACATGGCTCCATGGCTCTTGGCCTTCTTGAAATGTATGCTCTGTAGGCCCAGTTACTAGGCTCTGAGCTACATGTCCGTGGGTTGCCTTTGTTACTTGTTAAGCTCTGCAAACTAAGCTACATGGCTCCGTGTCTACTTGGCCTTTTTGAGCTATTAAGCTCTGAAAAACTGAGTTGTTGGCTCCTGGGCTATTGTGCCTTTTTGAGCAATTATGCTCTGAAAAATTGAGTTGTTGACTCTTAGGCTGTTGTGCCTTTTTGAGTAGTTAAGCTCTGAAAACTGAGCTGCTTGGCTCCTGGGCTATTCTACCTTTTGAACATAGATACTTGGCTCCTGTGCTATTACCTCCATTGTTTATGCTCTTTTAGGCGTGATTTATTCGCTCCCCAAGTTGTTGAGCGTGCCTTTTGGGTGGCCAGGCTGTGAGATGCCGCTCAGGCTATTTGCCTTTTAGTTGAGCTGTCGCTCTTGGGGCATTGTGCCTTTTGACCCGTAGAGCTGAGCGAGTTTTGCTTGGCTCCTCCCCTCACAAGGCGTGCGCCTGCTGACTGAGCTACTGGCTCTTGGGCTATTCTGCCTCCCAGTATTTATGCTCTTGGTGACTATTCGCTCCTGAAGGCGCCTGACTACTGTTTGTTAAGCTCTATGGCCAATTTCTTGATTCCCAGATGCTTTGAGGCCTTTCTAAGTTGTTAAGCTGCAAAGCGAGGCTGGCAGGCTCTGGCCCCGAGGCCTTCACGAGTTGTTAAGCTTTGCAAGTGGCTTGATTAGATATGAAGTTGAGCGCTCTGGCTGATAAGCTTTGTAAAGCCCCGGCGGTAGGCTCGCGTAACCTTGGTTCACAGGCGAGGCCTTCTGAGTTGTTAAGCTCGCAAAGCGTGAGCTACCTAGGCTCCCTAGGCGGCGGGAGCCTTCTGGCGGTAAGCTGCGCAAATTGAGTTATTGGGCCACAGGCGTTGAGGCAGCTACGGCTGTTAAGCTACAAAAGCGAAGCTAACTACAGGCTCTGGCGAGGCCTTCTACTGAGTTGTTAAGCTCTCCATTCCTTTTGTAACTTGGTATTTGGGCTCTTTGAAACTATTTGGAGCCTTCTGACTAGCTACATAAGTAACTTGATTGGGCTCTGGCGAGCCTTCCTAAGTTGTTAAGCGCTGCAAAGCCAAATTATCTTGGGCTCTTAAACGTGAGGCCTTCTGGCTGATAAGCTGCGTAGCTTAGTAAATTTGGGCTTACGGGTCTTGAGGCCTTCTGAGTTGTTAAGCTCTACAAGCAGAAACTGGCTGGGCTCTGGGCGCTAAGGCCTTCTGATGTTAAGCTCTGTAGTAATTTCTTGTGCTCTGGCCCCGAGACCTTCTTAGCCCCTATTAAGCTTCTGTGTTATTCTCTTGGCCTTCAAGGCCTTTGGCTGATGCTCTATGTGGCTCTTGAGCTCCACAGGCACTTGAGGCCTTCCGGCTGTTAAGCTCTGGCGAAATCTGACTACATGGCTCGTGGCTACTTGACCCTGGTTTGTTCGCTCACCGCAAATTGAGATTTAAGGCTCCACAGAGCTACTTGGCTTAAGTAGCTGTGTTTGTTTGAGCTGTGTCTGGTCTGGCCCGAGCTCTTAGTCCCCGAGCTGCCAGCTCAGGTGGCTACATGGCTGTTTGAGGCTGGTATTCACTGCAGCTGCGGGCCGGCAGGGCCACCTAGGCCTCCCCCCGAGCTTCTTGGCTCAGGTGGCTCATGGCTGTTTGAGGCTGTTCGCTCTGCTGACCCAGATCTCGGGTTCCTATGCAGCTCAGTGGCTGCCTTAGCTGTTTGGTTGCTCTGGGTGTTGGAGCTCTGGGCTCCTGAACTATAGCTCGTAGCTATAGTTGGCTATTCTTTACCTCCTGACTAAACTCCCCGAATACTTTCCAGCTCCTTAGGCTACACATAGCTGTTTGGCACATTGCGCTCTGCTCCACAGCGACTATTGGGCTCCTGTTTTGCTCAAACAGTTTTCTGCTGTTTGAAATTTGTTGTGCTCTGTGGCCCGAGCTATTGGGCTCCTGGTAGCTCAGTGATGGTTACACATGGCTGTTGGTAATTTGCGCTACTGCTGACCCAGGCTCTCTGCAGGCTCCACAGTACCCCTTCACGATGGCTGTCTTTGTTGTTTGTTGCGCTCTACGATTATTTCTTGGGCTCACGAGCCTTCCACGTGGCTACATGGCTGTTTGGCACATTACGCTCCGCCTCACACAAACCCTCCAGAGATTACATGGATTTCTTCTAAAGGCGGTTGATGATGAACGGGGGTTGGCTGTGAGGTGGTTGTGGGCTGAACTACGCTCAGCCATACGAGGCCACGTATCATGTAAGATGTCCACATTGGTGTATTCCAATTCCTTGTTTAGATGGATCATACGCTTTCGGTATCCATGGTCCTTGTGGAACTCATAGTATTTAGTGTCGTCTCTTCTCGCGGGGTCTGACTTCATCTGGGATGGCCACCTCAGGAACCTTTCATGTTGCACTTCACGTGGATGACCTTTGAGGGTCGGAGGGGTGTATTGCGAGGTGAATACCGGCTGCTGCCTTTCAGGTGGTGGCCCCCTCACGGCGTTCCCTCGTCTTGTCGGGGACCTCTCTGCTCTCACCCCTTACCTTGCTCCTCATGTAGGGATTGTCCACGCATCTTGGGGCTTGTTCTCTTTGTCGCCCCTACTCTTTTCTTTTATAAAGAGGCTTCTACTTTGCTTAGAGGAGAGTGCCAGTTGATATACTTCTCTGTTTGGCGAGGACCTCGCCATGCGCGGTTCTTTGAGATGGAGAACATTAGATCTTCGGTGCACCCCCGGCCTGCAATGAAAGCGATAGCGAACTCATCCGGGATATCCGCCGGTGACTGTGTTAAACCGCCTTGCCCGAACATATGACTACCGGGCTTTCTTGGGAGGGCTGTTTTACCAGTGAAGAAGGGTGATAACTAAATCCTTGCTCCGATAAAATTAGAATATGATGGAAGTTAAGCCTTGAAATGGGACGGAGGAAGACGGCGGGAGTCACATTAAGCGGGGCAAATCTTTTGGGCCCTTTAGTGTGATACTCGCGAAGGCTTTGCATCATACGAGTCTGATATCCATGTAGTTGTCGATTCTTGTGCGTGGGGTGGTCGATGGGGTCTTTTGTCAGACGTCTCGATCACGGTATTCCTAAACTTTCTTAGGAAGGGATGCCAGACGGTGAATGGAGAGATCGGAATTTGTTGTACGAAGCTCCATGGAGACTAGACTCGTACTACCGCGCTACCTTCTTGTATGGGCGATTTCTGTTGTCCTGAACCTTTGCTCCCACGGCCTCTCCTCGTTGCGATCCTCAGGGGTTGGTGAGGATCGTATCCACACAGTGTGGCTAGTTTCCCCATCTCTATCCTTCGGCAATTCGAGGTGTTGTTCTCCTCCGTGCTGAGGTTTTGGGTTTGTCGAACTGTCGTGTGTCTCATTAAATCATGTTGCCTGAGTGAGTTGTTTTTAACTCTTTCGGCCCAAGTGTTGGTTGGTGCGGGCGCGCCTCTCCACCCCTCATTTGTGTTGGCACACTCTCTAACGCGCCTCGTCAGTGTCACGTCACCTCATTTGGTCTTGCATCCTTGGAGGATTGGCGTTGCTCCTGCTTGTGTTTCGGGTTGATGCTGCGTTGTGGTCATTTGAGAGGTCGCATCTTTATTTGTAAAGAATCTCGTTCTCACGAGACGGCGCCTGATGTTTTTCAGCAGACTGGTAGGCGATGCTACCAGAGGTCTAAGGCGGTTGTGGCTTTAAGCGTTGGACTCCTCTGCCAGAAACAAAAAGGATCGGCGGGGGCTGGAAGGCATTTAGCTCCGATTCCTAAATCGATTCTTTCTGTGATATCTGGCGGGAGATGAAGTTTTGTTCATATGTTTGCGTACTGCCTTTCATATGCGTGACTGGTATTTATCTTTGGATGATCATGACAACTTTCTAATTGGATTATGTAAATCTTGAATAAGTATGTTTCTAGTTGGATGATGACTTTTGAATAGTATGTTTCTTGTTGGATGATGACTACTGAATAGTATGTTTCCTTATTTGGAGGATGATCTGATATTTCTCTCCCATTGGTAGAGTCTTTCGTTATTGTAAATGTCGATTAATAAAGAGATAATTGATGGGGCAGCGATGGTGGAAATATCTTACTTTCAGGTGGAGATTGGGTGTTTTTCCCCAAATATGGATTCATAGTACGCCTTCTTTTAAAAAAAAGTGAATTGGGCGCTTGTTTGCGGAAACATATTTGAGGATGTCGTGAGAAACATCTTTGATGCTGAGCGTTTTAATCCCATTTGGAGGAGAAAACTACCGTCTTGGTCTGGCGCACCTATTTTAAACCCCATCAATATTTAGAGAATTATAGTTAATCTTATTGAATAATAAATGTAATGACCACATATTTTCAGGGAACAAAAAATCAATTTTATTGGGCAATATTACTCCTTCTCGCCCGTGTGGATAACGTTATTGATATGATTTTGGTTCTGCGAAAGTTGATTGGCGAAAATGCGAGGATATTATAAAATATCCTCGATATTTGGGCTAAATATCGGAAAATGTCGATGTTTCGGCGAATTATCGAGCGTGTAGTGCACGCGCGTTTGAGCAGGAGAATATGGAAAAATTGTGAAAAAATCGATCGTGTTTTTAACCTTTTGACCAACGATCTGACGGTTCAGATTAGTTATGTCTATGATCCAATGGTCCAGATTTCGTCTGTTTTTTTAAAAGCATCAAACGATTATATTTTTTATCTTATAGTTAATTTCAAATCTGAAACCTGATCTAACAGTCAGAATGATTTCCAACATATATATGATGATCCAACAGTTAGATTTGAACCATAGTCAAATCCAACGACTAAAATTTAATCACAACAGTTTTTTGACAATCCAATAACTATTTTGAATCCAAAAAATTCTATAAATTTCCCTAAAATCATACAATTTAATTACAAACTCATTCAAGCACATCCAAACTCCATTTGACTCTCAAATTATTTTTTCTTTGCGATTTATCTCAATATTTTGAAGATCTTGGATTTGAAGGTTTCAATTATAACAAATACATGATTAATTAAGGTATGTTTGTTTGTGAATTTATTTTGTGTTTAAACATATTTTATTTTTAATGTATTTTAGTTTTATTTGGTATTGAAGTATTTTATAACAAATATTTTATCCTATTTTAGTTTAATTTGGACTATTAATTAAATTAGATATAATTTTTGAAACTTAATCTTATACATCATACTATTAAACAATTATAATAATTTCATGTTAGAAACTTAGATTTGTTAGATATCATAATAATATTATGTAATAATTTACTAACTAATATAATTTAATTTAATTATAGTAGTTATTTAATTAATAAATGTACACATATGAACTTACATTGATTTAGAAATTGTTTAATAATATGATTTTATAATATTTTAATTTATTAATACTTATGCAATTTAGATATCATAATATTAAATGATTATATTGATATTATGTTAGTCTAAAGTTTAAATTAAGTTATATATTATGTTAGAAACTAAGATCTTAAATATCATATCATTAAACATATTACTTATATACTATAGTAAATCATAGAAACTAAGATCTTAGATATCATATCATTAAACATATTAGTTATGTATCATAGTTAATCATATAAACTAAGAACTTAGATATCATATTATTAAACATATTAGTTATGTATCATAGTTAATCATAGAAACTAAGATCTTAGATATCATGTTGAAAAGAAATTAGCTTACATATTAATTAATAATATTAGTTTCATATTAAAAAAACATTAAATTTGAAATATTTTTATACTATAGTTTTATTTTAGTTTAATTTGATAATATTAAATTAAGTTAGATATAATGTTTGAAACTTATATCTTTGACATCATACTATTAAACAATTATAATTATTTAATGTTAGAAACTTAGATTTTTTTTTTTTTTTTTTGAGATAACTTGGGTCTTCTTAGATATCATAATAATATTATTTTAGTTAATAACATTACTAACTAATTTAATTTTAGTTAATTATAGTAGTTATTTAGTTAATAGTATTACTTTTATATGATTGCTTTAAAAATTCATTAATATTTGTAAAACTTGGGAAAATTAGAAATTTTTAGGAAAATGGCAAAAAAAAAAAAAAAATTGCCAAAATAGTCCAGGGAAGCCTGAAAAATTCTCTAGATCTCAGATGATGAAACAGACTTCACCATTGGATTCCTCTCGCGAAATCTAGTTACCCAGAAAATTTTCGTTGAATTAGAGATAATTGATTTTTCATGATTTTTCGGGGAGTAACATCGTCCTGATGACTCGGGATGAGATTTTTATGAGAATCTGAGAGTTAGAAAATAACTTCGAGTTAAGTTCATTTAAAATAAATTGAACTTGAACTAGAGCAGAAAATAAGACTGTTTAGGTAGGAACGGATCAGACGAGGAGTGTCGTGACATGTGGCGCTTTAAGTCATTTCATTAACTTAATCGGAATAGGCAAGGAGATAAAAAAAAGGGGAAAAGCTCATTTTTAGGGCTTGTATCAAGCGGTGAGAGGAGAAGAGGGTGTGAGGCTCAGCCTCTGCACATGATCTCTGTCGGGTGGTTGTCTTCGATGGAGCCAAGGTTTAAAATCGGGTGCTCGGCGAGGGGCTGCGCGGAATACTAGAAACTCCAAGTTTGCAAAGGTTTTAGCATGGAAGGTTCGAGTCGAGCTTCGGGTTAGAAGTGTTTGTGGAACTTCCTCGAATTAGTTCTTTACGTAACTTTTAAATTATGTGAGTTTATAGCATGTTTAGGGTATAATAATAGTAAATGTATATTTTTTCGGAATAAACTAATGTTAAAAATAAAATGAGCAAAACCCAAAATTTATATAAAAGACAAGGGTAAATTGGTCATTTACCAATTTAAGACTTAAGGGTCATAATCTCATAAGATTGTATGCCAAAGTAGAGTATAGTATAAGTTGAATTGTAAATAAATGAAGATAAGGAGACCTATGTGAAATAAGGAAATTAAGTATAAAAAGGAGGAGAGACAAAAAATATCTCATTTTTGGTCTCCAAAGAAACTCATCGATTGGGAGAAGAAGAGAGAAGAAGAAAGAAAAGAAAGAAAAGAAAGAAAGAGAAGAGAAGAAGAAAGAGCGAAAGGTATGGAATTCTAAAGTTTTGTATGGATTTCCATGAAATTGTATGGATTTCCATGGAATTGTATGGATAGTAGCTTGTCCCCGAACCTAGGGTTTTGTTAGGATTTCATCCAAACCCTAGATTTTGAAAGTAAGTTGGTAAAACCTAAATAATTTGCAAAATTATGGCTCTCCGTTGAGGTTGGATTCATGGTTTAATTAGGTAATGGGTTGGGTTTAGAACAAGCCTAACTAATCTTTATGTTTGGTTTATGTATGGGTTATGAACCCGTATTAGAGTTGTTTGGGAGTAATTCGCGAAAGGTTTTTGAAAAGTAGATAAGTATTGGAAGATGATTTGAGTAAAATAGAGGTTCTGAAAAGATGAATGAGTGTAGTTTTGATGTGTGTGTATTGAGTATGGAGTTGGTTTGGGTGGAAATATGGGAAAAATGGGAAAAACATATCATTTACACGGGCATTACAATTTGGTACGGTACCACATGTGTTACAGTCAGTAGTCGCGTCTGAACAAGAAAGTCGGTATCGGTACCCAATGTTCTATTTGGACCGAAGATTAGTGTTTACCATAACGTGGTCATTTCTTGTCAATTAGGTGATTCAAGTTCTGAAAGTGAAGCCAGACTTGAGAGAGCTTGATCTGTGAAATGAGTATCTTCCAGAATTCGACCCATTTGGCCCAGAAAGTCACTCAAAGTGGGGCTATGTTTAAGCCAATTTCTTGTTATGTTTTGAACATAGAGTAGTCCAGGTTGTTTAGGACATATCTTGAGTTTCAGTGCTCCGATTTAGGTGATTCCAGTTGGAGAAGAAACCTTAGCACCTTAGCTTCAAATGAGTACAAAGAACCAGTGTCATGTATGGAGTTAAGACCCCTGAAAATGAGTATTTCAGACTGTCCCTAGTGTAATATGTGGGCAAGGCGACTAGTTTGGCATGAAATGCCATAACTTGGAGGTTTGGATGATTCAATTGGAATGATTCCAATTTCTAAGTAAAAATAGATTCATAGAGGAACAAATACATGTGAATGATGTGTGAATCGTAGGTGTTGTGTGATTATTTTAAAAATTTTATTTTAAGCCTATATCGGATCAGGTTTTGTAAGTGCTTTTGCGCACTAATCATATCAATTAACTATATACCAATTGAAGTGTTTCAGGTGTTTAGTATCGCTTGTACCGTTTAGAGTTATTTTGGCAGTTTGTTTTGCGGGTTTTTGCGCACTTTGGGAGTTCAATATCGATGTAAGTGATGAACCGCAGAAGATTGAACTCAATTGTCGGCTCATCGAACATGCAAAATCAAAGTGAGGCAAAGTGATGGAAATCAATGCGAGAAGAGTAGTAGGCAATGCGGTGAAGATCAGCAATTCGAGAATTTTAAGCTACGGATTGAAAATTTAGCTGGGATTGCGAAAATTTCACTGTCCTTAGCGAAATTTACATGATCTAAGCGAAACAATATTCTCTAGGCCCGAGTTTCGCTCTGCTTGTTCTGGCGAAAAATCGGAGTTTAAGCTATCACCTAAAATTTAAATCAGCTAGCGGGGAATTTCGCTATTAGCAATTACCAATGCTAAGCGAGGAATTTTCTGATTCGCTATATCTCTTGGTGATTTCGCTACCTAGCGAAATTTTAGCTAACTAGCGAAATTTTGCTCTATGTGGCCACATTCTAAATTCCTTTGCCTTGTCATACTTTTGTAATTAATCTTGAGCCGACTTCATTTTGGTGTATTACTCCCTTGTCCCTAATTTTAGCCAAAATGTTGGAAAACTTTATTGTAGTTTCACATAATTGGGTAGCTATATAAACCCCCATAGTTTTTGTAACTTCATGTGAGAAATTGGGGAAATCTTTTGGCACATTTTCATTTTTATCCTTGGCATCTATCTGCCGTATCTCAGTTAGGGTTTTGCTTTTCTCTCTTCTCTCTCCTCTTTCTCTCTCATTTCCTAGCGACTTCTAAACAACCCTCTTGAGGATGACAACTCAAGAGATGCTTGGCTAAGCCTCTTTTCTTTGAAGAGGAAGGTAACTAGCTTGGTTGTGGGGCAGTTACAGGTTGTCCTCATGTGTTGAATGCTACAGGTACTGTATTTATGGCTCCCATCTTCTCAAATTAGGGTTGAATATCATTTAATGTCATTAATTTGGCGATACCCTACCCAATGCTTTGGGATACGTGTATACTTATTGCTAGTGCCTTGTGGTTTTTAGATGGTCTTTACGAGTACTTTGAAGTGATGTTGAATGTTGAGGTTTCAAACTAAAAGGCTATAGATGCATGTTTCCTGTGTTGACTCAAATAAGTTTCTAGGGTTGGGTTTGCTAGTTAAATAAGGAAGATCAGGTTATGGCTTGGACTATAGGTTGCTTGTCATGTCTGCGAGGATAAAACCACTAGGATACTTGTTTGCTATGTTATCAAGTTAGTGACCTAAATCTTCAAGATACTTTCACACATCACTTTCAGTCTTCTGAGTTGTCGGTTTCAAAAAATACTCCTGCTTTGTTTTGAAACAAATCCAAAAATCCAAATAGAAAG
Organism: Tetrastigma voinierianum; assembly: GCA_016808115.1. NCBI lineage: Eukaryota > Viridiplantae > Streptophyta > Magnoliopsida > Vitales > Vitaceae > Tetrastigma > Tetrastigma voinierianum. Next base: position 2,940,986 of record JAEQBH010003196.1, read on the forward strand.
CCTTACCTTTTCACGCTTATACGAATCATTCCTAGAGATGAAAACCATCCCAGTGTTCGACCCTAGACCACTATCTTGGTAGCTTGACTACGACGATGCAGGAAAGAACAGGATATAAATTTTATTCTAAGCTCCCTCATGTACGAATCTGCATCTTTATTACAAGAAATATGAGAAATGCCATATAGCAGCGTAAGCTTAAGGAAAGAAAAATATAGGAAATGTAATATGTATAGATGTGTTCATGAAACATGAATATGATATGAAACATGAACATGAACATGAAAGGCAATATGTCATGAACACATAATGTGGTTAAGAATGCCCTAATTATTCTATATGAATAAAAATAGATTATATATGATTATTATCACATATAACCAGCAAAGATAACAAATGATATGTTCAAAACATGAACAAGCATATAATAAGTTGATATATGAACAAGTACAATTAAATACAGTTAATGAATATCTCATAAGTATACATGATAACAGTAGTTATTCATGTATATGAGATATGTTGTTATAATACATGAAAGATTATTAATAAGCGGGTTGTTTGCTTATATTTGGTAGATGGATAGATAGTTCAGTCATATAGGGACACAGCTGCGGCATCTGAATCTGAGGCCCCATTTGGGTCGATGACATAGATCAATTTGGATCACTATAGTAGCTAGATTTAGGTCATCTGAGAGATCATTGTCTCATATAGTGATAGTACCTTGAATTTATACGAGATAGAGATCAACGTCTCTCGTGCGGTGAAAGTACCTTCTACAGTACACTTAAAATGAAAACGATGATAGTACCTTCGGGTATATCTGAGTTCTCTCCGTATTCACTGTATGTAGCCATTCTGACATGAACATAAAAAGAAAATGAAAGTATATGTAAAGGAATGTATTATATTGATATGATATGATATGAGAAGCATAGCTTTGCTATACGATGATAATCTCTGATTATAAGAACGAAATCTGATATAAAAATGACACAAAAAGTATATGAAATATGATAAGAAAAGCATATTATGAGAAAAGAAAGTAGGCCTTGAGAAATGGATAAATATATATACATGTTATATATAATGTAAAGATATGCATGCGTTTAAAGTGGGATGACTGCTTGTTAGAGGTCGTATAGTAAATTCAGGCTATAAACAGCACGGGTGTTTATGCGTGGCCCAGGTGCAGAGAAGAGGAGAGCCAGGACGGGACGATCCACATTAGCGGCGAGCAACACACAACTAGGGGGTCCAAGCGGATATTTTGGTATAATGTAGTAACTTTTGTTTCTTTGGTAAACAATGTAATTAATGTAAATGTGGAACACTTCTATATATGAAGTACATATGTATATTTTGGTAATTCGTTGCTACAAAATATAGTAAAAGTTAAATGTTTATATGGATATGAGAAACTAAAGTTATAGTAAATAAAGGTTATGGCTTCATAAGCTTAAAGGTCACGAGTTTAAGTGCTCCAGGCCCATTTGGGGGCATCACAAGTTGTTGGCTTCGGTTTGAGTTTGGACCGTGTCAGGTCGGACTGAAAGGGTGTCACAGTTGCTCACGCTTCAAGAGGTAGAGATTCTTCCTACTTTGGTTTATTTTCCATTTAGGGGCTGTTTGGTTGAGTTTCAATATACCCAGGGGTACAATTTAGTAAGGTGTGGGTTATGGGAATAGTGTCTGTTTGGCCAATATGATGTCAATTTTGGAGCTAAATTTTCGGTTAAAGAGAGAATTTGGACTAGCATCCTTCAAAGTGTAACCCTATGTAAGGGGCTTGATGTTAAACTTTTGAATCCCTCACCCAAATTGGATATCTATAACCCAAAGTTATGGTCATTTAGAATTTACCCACAAGTTTCATACTGTTTTTTGGCTGACTAATGTCCATATTTTTTGGACTGATTTTTGGTTGGGAAAAAGTGAGAATTTGGACTAGTGTCCTTCAAGGAAATTGTAGATCTATATGAGAACTTGATGTTAGGTTTTTGAATCACCAAAATCGGACCTCTATAACTCAAGTTATGGTCCATTTTTCGGGACTGCTATAGCTTAGGCTGTTTAATGATTTGTGTCCAGATTTTGCCACAATTGGTATATGATTGTAGTATATCATTGCTTGAATTGAGTGATATACTTGGTTGAAATGGTGTCGAAGTCAAATTGTGTGTTCTAATGGTTTGACTTGTGATGTGTTTGTGTATGAACAAGGCCATTGCATGGCTTTGTTGTAGGCTATTTGTGGACATGATGTCACAATTAAGCCTAGAGTATAATGTAAGTCATTGCTTGATTAGTGATGTGTCGCACCCCTTCCCGGTCCAACCCGATTGGCGGGTCCGAACCGGATCCGGGATGTTTGTACCATTAACTTTTATTTACTATAATTTAGACCTTTAAGCTCATTCATATAATGTTAAACATTTAACTTGTATTATATTCTGTAGCAGTGGATTACAAAATATATATACAAGCTCCATATATGGAAGTGTTCAGCATTTACAATGTTTACATTCTTTACAAAAGAAACAAAATACATATACATTATACAAAATAGACCAAATATGGTCCTTCTAGTAGATTTTAGTGATGTCTTGATTGGTATTAACGTGTGGATTATCACCTATGGGTTTCCTCTTCCTCTGTACCTACGGATGAAACACCCGTGCTAGCATAACTAGTGAGAATTCATATAGATGACCTCTAAAAATAACTCATGCATATCTTTATGACACATATATCATGTACATATATTTATCCATTTCTAATGTCTACTTTATTTTTTCATAACATGTTTACTTTCTTATCATATTTCATATACTTTTCGTGTCATATTATACTGTATTTCTTGTTCTTATAACTATATACTATCATCGCATAGCAGTGCTATGCTTCTCATATCATATCATATACTTTATACATTTCCTTTACATATACTTTTCATTTTCTTTTATGTTCATTTTCTAATACCACAAAAGTGGATCTGAGAGAAGCGTATGTACTAGAAGGTACCATCATTGTTCTCTATTTATATCTTTCGAAGGTACTATCACTATGCGGGCGGTGATCTCTATCTGCTCGAAGAATCTTGTCATTGTTTCTCTATCTATATGTGCGAAGGTACTATCCTTTACATGCGAACGGTGATCTCTATACTGTATGTACACACGAGAGGTACTATCCTTTGCCAGAGACGGTGATCTGCGCCTTGACGAGGTCGGCTATAGTGATCAAATGGGATCTGTCATCAGCCAAATGGGGCCCTCGATATGCGTATGCGTATTGCTGCAACACTATGTCCACATAGGCACTATCCCTATCCAGCTACACAGGTCTTAAGCATCAGAATAATTTTTATTATGTTTTCTTAACAATCTTTCATGTTTTGGAAAAGATATCTCATATACATGAATAAGTATACTTATTAGATATTCCTTATCAAATAAGTTCTGATAAACATTTAACTGTACTTTTTCTTATACAAAATTATGTGTATTCTTTTTAGCTTTCATAGATCAAACATATAATTATACTTGTACTTATAGCAACTCATACTCATTCAGGAACTTACTATTTGTCCACACTAAACTCGTCGAGGCGGTGAGGTACAGTGCGTTTTCAACTTAGTGTCATTCATATTTGAACCCTCGTTATTCATTTATTAGGGTTCCTATACTATCAGTGTATGAATTTAGGCCTTATGTAAAAATACAAGAAACTAGAGTACGCGAAAAAGTAGTGCGTAGTGTCGCTTGCCCGGTACGGTACCATTCATGTTACAGTGTGAGGTATGTTTTGGTACCACTTGCTGGATAGTACCAGTACCATTTGGTCTCTACATTGTTAGTGGCAGGTACCACCTGATTACGAAATGCGATACCAGTCGAAGCTTTCAATGGCATATTTTCCCTATTTCTCACTTTTCTTCCATACTCTTCCTCTATTCCACATCTTACTTAAAAACCACTATCATGCCTCCCAAAACAACTCTCTAATAGGTCATAACGCCATAAACCAAACATAAAAGGTGCTGTTTGAGTTTGTTTTTAAGCCGAACTCAAATACTTACAAATAAACCATGAATCCAACCTAGGGATTCCATACTCTTTCTTGCTAATTTAGGGTTTTACCATCTCTACTTTCAGACATCTAGGAGTTACGGGATTGATCCTTACAAAACCCTAATTGCATTTCACAACGCCACTGCGGGGACATCGCATTATACAGATTAACGTGTACATGGTCATAATCATATACTATTCTTGGTAGTGGGTGGTGAGCTCGGTGGCACGGACTCCTACGTCCAACGGAGTCTCACGGGTGCATTTCATAGCTTTGAATAAAGCTGTTTATCGGAGATTGTTCAATGCTTTTGAATAAAGCGGTTTATTAGAGACTGTCAAATGCTTTTGATTAAAGTAGTTTATCAGAGATTGTCTAGTGCTTTTTAATAAAACGGTTTATTGGAGACTGTCCAATGCTTTTGGAAAAAAAACTATTTATTGGAGATTGTTTAATGGCTTTGAATAAAGCGGTTTATCGGAGGATGTCTAATAAGTTTTAAAAACAACAAGATTTTGTTTTGGATAAAAGGGTCATTGGGTGAAACACCAATGACAAGTTTTTACACTTGGCATAAGCATGTGAGGGTCGGACTTGTGTTAAAGGCATGGTGAGTGACACATCATTCATGACATGTAGGCATTCCAGAGTAGAAACTGCATTTTACTTGGAATGTTTGATTGTGTGAACTTGACATTGCATGTGCACTTAGGTGGGTATTAGCTCTTGAAGGAGTTTACCCTACTGAGCATTGCTCACCTGATCGTGGGTTCCTTTTCATGTGCAGCCAGGTGTATGCAGGTGGATAGCGGATCCTTTCGGTATGATTATGAAGAAAGCAAGATTGTGGCTTATGAGTGAAAATTTTTGTAAGCTTGGAACAAACTAGTTTGCAGCTTGTATTTTGTGTAAAAGAATTGTAAAAAGACTTTGGAACAACCTTGTTCTAATTTGTGATATTTGTAAGAGTGTTGTAATTAAACTCTTAAGGACTACGGTAATTAGTCCTGTATATTCTGTAGTGTGGATGAGTGGGCCCGGTTAGACCATCTTCACTCATAATTGGACCCAATAAGGTCATTGTATTATATTGGGTCATGTTGCTAGGTTTTTTGTAAATGTTGTAATTTGGGTAGAGCTCCCAGGTACAAAGGGAACTACATTGATTTTCGTTAAATCACGGGTCCCGGAAAAGGGGACACGGTGGTGTGGTGTCGGGTTACCCAACATCCACGAGTCTTCCGTGGGTTGACGGGTTGTCAACGTACCCTCAGGTTTTGGGGCATCACAATATTAGTTTAATTCATTAATATTTATGCAATTTAGATATCATAATATTAAATAACTATAATCGATTTATATTATAATAGGCGGATTAACGTATTACTTTTATGTTAACCATTAATTTGAAATTGTTTAATAATATGATTTTATGTAAATTTAATTTATTAATATTTATGCATGTTAAAAATAAGGTTTCAATTAACTTAGATATCATAATATTAAATGATTGTATTGAAATCATGTTAGTTTAAAGTTTAAATTAAGTTAGATATCATGTTAGAAACTTAGATCTTACTTTTATATTAACTTACATTTATATAATGTTATTATAATGATATCATATTATATTATCACATTGATTTCAATTTCATTTTCAATAAAATCATATATGTTTATAAGATGACTAGTGGAAGTGGAAGCAATATCGTAGGGTGAGATCATGCATGGAGATATTGCACACATGTAGAGGGGAATAAAAATGGAACAATATGAAATCATTATGGTTTGACGATAAAAAGTGATGGAATTACTCGCTTCAAATTTCACCTATCATATACGATCCCCATTCAAATACAAAGAAGTGCCCAAATGTGTCTTCGAAAGTGAAACAAGAAACGAAACAACTTTTAGAGCAAAAAAGTAAAGCAAAAGCGAAAAAAGTTACGGATATGGAAGAAATTTGAGTAGAATTACGAGGTACAATGGGAGGAATATGTAACACCCCAAATTATACCCTGACAGTTTTATAACATGTTTTGGCTATAATAAAAGTAAATGTATATTTTTCCGGAATAAAATAATGCTAAAAAGAAAATAAGCAAATATCCGAAATTTATACAAGAGTTAAGAGTAAATTAGTAATTTACCAATTCAGGACCTAAGTGCCTGATAAGAAAGATTATATGCCAATATAGAAATATTGAGAAATTAGTGCAATTAGAATAAAAAGGAAGGACTAATAGCAAAATGGGGTGATGTGCCTCCAGAATTTTGGATAAAGCCAAACATAGCCTTGTAGTATCTCACATTTTTTGGTATAGGAAGTTGGGCATTTAGATAGAGAGAGAAGAAAGAGAAGAGAAGAGAAGATAAGAGAAAGAGAAGAAGAAGGAGCAAGAAAGGAAGAAGAGAAGAAGAAGAGAAGTTCAAGAAACCAGGTATTGAAACTATAGTATGAATTTGTATGGATTTGTATAGATTTGTTTGGATTACTAGTATGGAAATCCTACTTTGTCCTCACATTAGGGAAAGAAGAAAATCCTATTGATATTGTTGGTGGAACAGATTATGAGTTTATGGTTTATAAATGTGTTTTTGGTTGAGTTGGTTGTACTTTAGAAGGAAATTTCCAGTGAAAAGGGCCAAATTTGGCCATTTCTGCATTCAGCCCGACACCCCGATGCCTAGGCGTAGGAGTGCACACCTAGGAGTAGAGCTCCTCCTAGGCGGAGACACCTTCGCTAGGCGAACTCGAGCCCAAGTTTTCTGAATTTTTTGGTCCGCCTAGGCGAACCTCTCCACCTAGGCGTAGCATTACTTTGCCTAGGTGTACCTGTAAGTCCTATTTTGGTTCATCTCTTCCGTTAATTCTAACAATTATCCATTGGATTAATGAGGGCCCTAATAAGTGAATGAAAGGGTTCGTAAAAGTATAAAAGTTATATGAAAAATGTTTTGTACCTCACCGCCTCAGCGAAGAGCATTATTTCTTACCCTCATTTGCTAATGTGTTTAAATGTAGTGTTATTCCTTGGTTAAGGGATGACTTATTAAATGATAATTCGTACACCCATACATATTGGATTGACTTAAATGTTCAAATAATGCATAAGTAAACATATACAAATGTCTAAATGATTCATGGGTAAATATGCATGCGTAAATCATAAATATCGCATATGATTACCGGATAACAATAGTTATTCGGGGATATGAGATATGTAATGAAAATGAAATAAAAATGGATTCTGCTTAGAACCTGGTAGAGGGATAGATGGACATGCCTATTAGGGAGAAAATACTGCAGCATTACTGATCAGTTGGTCCCGTTTGCCTTCGAGCCCTTATAGATGGTCATTGTCTCGTACAATGATAACAGCGCCTGCGAGACCTTATAGATGGTCATTGTCTCGTAGAATGATAACAACTCATTTGGGCTCTTATAGATGGTCATTGTCTCGTACAATGATAACAACACCTTCAGGTCCTTATAGTTCATCGTCTCGTACAATGATTATAGCACCTTCGGGTCTTTATAGTTCCCGTATGTACTTCTAAGGTATTTGCAGGCATGAAACATAAGATAAATGACAAGAATATGGAAATGACATGACATGATATGAGAAGCATAACATTACTATGTGATGATACGTATACAGTGATAAGTATAAGAAGCAAAAATGTAAATGAAAGATGATATGTAATGAAACATGATAAGACGAATAAGTATGATATATGTAGAAGCATATCTATAAATGATATGTTCAAAACATGAATAAACATGTGTATATGTGAATGAATGTTAAAAGGGTATATCTCAGTTGTCTAAAGTGTGATGACCCTTATTAGGGTCATTGTTCCCATTAAGTTTATAAGCTTGCGCAGTTTCATCAGGTGTGAGTGCGAGGAGAAGCAAGAACTAGAGACGGGACAATTCATCGGCAACCAAGACCCGACACACACACTGGAATTGTATTGAAAACCTTTTGGTCTATTTTTGTATATGTTTTGCTTTTGTAAGCAATGTAAAAATTTGTATATGTTGGATATTGCCATTTATGGAGTTTTGAATATATTTTGTAATCCGCTGCTATAGAATATATTTCAAGTTAAATGTTTAACAGTACATGAATTTAACAGTACATGAATGAACAAGTTAATGGTATGGTAAAAAGTAAAAGATATTTATAAGTTAAGTGCTATCAAAGCACCCCGTGTTGGGGGCGTCACAAGTTAGATGATAAAAGAGGCGTGACAAGTTAGTGGTATCAGAACATCCCGTGTTGGGGGCGTCACAAGTTAGATGGTAAAAGAGGCGTGACAGAATACATCAAACTATCATTGATGATGAGGAGGAGAAGAGTGAAGAGGATGTGCATTATTTGTAGTAAGCGGTTGCGTGTATTTAGGCCAACCCATTGTTATTCGAGTTTGTGGGCCCAGCAGGTTGGAATCGACTCATTTATATTCGGTCTAGTTTTCGACCAGTCCAGTCTAGCGCTGGCCATATGTGGGTTGCGGAGTCAAAAAATAGGTTAAAAGCAGGCAAAAAACCTTTAAAATGCTAAAATTAATTTTACAATTCATCATTAACTCAAATAAATAAATAATATACAAATATATAATAATAATTAATATATAAAATGATTGAGTCTAAACAATATAATAATAGTAAACAAACTTAAATAAATAAATAATGCTAGAATACTATTATAACCAAAGTACCAAACAAACTAGCTGAATAGTATTAAAACAATAAAGTAACAACTTAATAACAAATCTAAAAAAAACAACTCTAAAGTATCAAATGAAATCTCATATGCTTGTAATCCTCATCCTCATCCTCATTATATACAATAATAATATGTGATTCCACATTAGAAATGATTCAATATTAGAAAGATGTACATTCTCAATCATGGTTGAGTTATCATCATTTATTAATTAATTAACATTTATGTTTGGAATAAAAAAATATTTTTTCTAAAAATGCATGTATAATAATGAAATATCATATTTGTTTGAAAATCCACTTTGCTATAAGATATAATCATATTAAGAAAGAAATTAGTATATAATTTTTGTTAATTATTTTAAAAATAATATTATTTTGTTATTAACACTAGTTTAAGTAATAAAATTATTGAAAATATAATGATAATTTAGTTATTAAATTTAATTTAATTTATAAACTAGTACAACTTCATTTTTATAAAAAAAAACATATATGATTGAATAAAATTTAAAAGATAAATAGAAAAAAATGAAATTGTAAATATTAAAATAAGATTAATGAGATAAATAAAAATATATTCAATATTAAAATTGTAATTTAATTAATTCAAATGCATTATGTAAATTTTCATACAAGATTAAATTATCATATAAATTATATTAAAAGATACATTTTAGAGTGAAAATAAAATAGTTAAAACAACAAAGTTTAATATATTAAAAAGCCTATTATAATAATAATAATTTTAAAACCCCTATGACACAAAAGAGATAGCCAAAATATCCAAATTTTACATAGATGAATTATTGAAAATCTGATTACTAATTTGGTGCTTAAAAAATTAAATAAAATTTTGGGGCAATCGGGTTGATGGGCTAACTGGGCCAAATCACATGGGCTAACTGGGCCAAATACATGGGCGAGTACACAAGCAGGTTAAATTTAAATTGATGATTTCTTCGGACCTTAAATTTTGCAACTTAACCCTCCAAAAGTTTTGGCTAAAGTGGGCTGACCCATCGGGTTCAACCCATATTGCTAGCTCTAATGTGTATATGTATCCAGCTGACATACACTCCGATGAGCGAGATGAATGCTTCGAGAAGGTATCTGTGCATCAAAGCTAGTGAGATGAATCGAACAAGTAGGAAGGATTTATGGAGGCAAGAAAAATAGAGTAAATTTTATATTTAATTCATTTTTCCACATAATTATATATAAAAGAATGTACTTTGATTTTTTTTTTTTTTTTGGTATAATTGCAATAAGCGAGTCTTCACAATCAGGTGATCCAACAAGACGTATATAAAGATCACAAAATGTTCGACATACGGATCCATCACTGCTAATTGAACCGTCATTATACAAGTCTTCAACTGCAAGACAAAAAATGCTGAAAAATATTTTCAAAGATGGTTCAATCAAAAGGGCTTGATGAGATGATTGATTAGCAAATTTCTTTATATGTAGAAGCGTTCCCCTCAAAGTGGACTCGCACCACTTTAGAACATGATTGGCCAGTGCAGAACAAGCGAGTTTATCTAATTTATCTAATATATTTCAATAATGGCATTATTATCTTAAAATTACTGATTACAAATTTGCAACCACTAATCAACTTTCCTTTAGTTATATATATACAGGGATGAACATTGAACTATCTCCATGAAATCAAGCAAATACTTGAAAATTAGTATAAAGACATTGAAAGCTTACTTGACATACAAGAGAAATAGAGACATATGAATGCACGATTATGTAACTGATAGATGGAATTTGGAGTCGACCCAGGTGAGGCGTAATTAATTTCATGGTATATATGTCAAAGGAAGCATAATTTTCTCAAATCTGTGTCAATCGAGATAAGATTAGACAATAAGCCCATATGGTTTGTTGAAAGATGTGATCAAGGAAGTTGGAGAAGCAAATGTGATGCAAATTGTAACAGATAATGGATCAGCATTTGTGAAGGCGAGAAAGTTATTGATGAAGAAATACAATCTATATTGGACTCCATGTGCTGCACTGCATTGATTTGATGTTTGAAGACATTAGTAAAAGGGATAGTGTTGCTGAGTTGATCATAGATATAGAAAAATAACCAACTAATTTACAGTGGCGATTTGGTTGATTTAATAGAAAGGTATGTGATGGAATGTGGCCATCCTAGAACAGCAAGATTTGCAACAAAACTATATAATAAGTGGTCTTAAAAAGAGGGTTGATTTGAAGAAAGTTTTTATTAGTGATGAATGGGCATCTTACAAGCTTACCAGGACAACAGTTGGATATGAGGTTGAAAGACTCATGTTTGATCATGAATATTAGGAGAAGGTGAACAAGCTAGTGTCCATCTTTGAGGCACTATACACATTTGCTTAGCATTTGTTTTATTGATCGTCCCAATGTGTCATTTGTCTCTGATTGATTCGGTTGATAAGAGACAAATTTAGATAAAGCTAAAGATAAGTAAATTGAAAACATATCATCAGGATCATTAGGATAGAACCCTTAAACATATCTTCATATAGCGGATAACTAATTAATACAATCTTCATGATATTCACAGTGTAATGTATTATGTTTCTAATATCATACTAATTCCTCAATAACTATTTTATCATACTCTCTAAATCCAAAAAATTTTAATATAGACTTGGAGTTGGTTGTAGAGTGGGAATATGGTTGGAGCCGAATGCATTGAATTAGGCGCCCAAAATTTTCTTAGGTACAAAAATCTTGTGGAATAGAGCCACTGACCTATTAACTGACTTTCGAATGGCCATGTTGATCGAGTTGGGCCGTTCACTTTCAGTTAGCCACTTCATTATTTACTACATATAAATACAAATTTATCATCCTTTTCCCCATTTTCAAAACCCTATTAGCCATTTTCTTCTCCGTCATCGTCTTTCACACTTTCCCACAACCAAACCACATCAGCCCCCTTCTCTCGCCAAAGCGAATCAAATCTTGTAGATTTGAGTGTGCATCTTGTTTTTCTGGGGGTTTTCAAACTGTTTGAAGAATCCATATTTAAATTATTTAAATCTTTGGTTGGTATTCCAGGAAGATTTGGCTAATGGTGTAATATATATAGTTAGATATGTTCTTATCATTCGCCTGCATGTGTAGGAGTAAACATCTTGAAAGAGAAAAGGTAGGTTCTTTTGTAAATTAGTAGCTCCAAAAGCTTTGTTATAAAGTTCTGTCTTTGTATATTGCAAATGAGTTAATATAAAAGCTTTTGTAGGATGTCATATTAGTTTCCATAAGATTTTTTTGAGACAGTTTGTGTTTTTAAGCATGGCCATGAGATGTTCAGTCATTCCAGCCCGATTTAGTATAGGAAGGCTTAGGAATGCAAGTTGCCCATCTTATGAAACTGGCCTACCACAAGGATAGACCGACAGACAAACATTTCCATGAAAATTTGGGTTTGTGTCTCTGAATATTTTGATGTGAAGTGGATTATGAAAGCAATTCTGGAATCCGCCACTGGGATTACATGTCTTCTTCAAGAGATAAAAGTGATTCCCAAAATGATGTATATGAAAGTTACCAAGAAGACTTTTTGTTCAAAATCGTAGATTCACAATTATTTTTCCAGAATATGGTTTATTTTTTTAATCAATCAAAAATATGGTTTTTAAACAACATAAAAGAAAATTATAAGTATTTAAAATAAAATATCATTTTATAAAATATTTAAATTTTTTTAATATTTTTATTATTTTGGCCCCATATTAGCGATTTGAGTCCATAGCGCATGAGTATATTTGGGCTTAAGCGAACATTATCCCGAATGATCCCCGAAATTTGGACAGTAAGACTCATATTGGCATGGCAAGGTGGTTGGAAGGCCCGAAATGTTTAGGCTAGCTAAATTCCCACCATCTAGTTAGTTTGTGACCTTGAAGCTCTTTCATTTATTTATAGGATTTTTTTCTACATTTAGATCCTAATCACAGATACCTTTGTAATTTTTTAAATGGGTAAAATTAATGAGTTTCTAATTCTAATTAATTGATTCATTTATTGAATTGATTTTATTTTGAGATTTTGACATTTTGGGTCACGAAACATATTTTAAAGGATGCCAAAGGTTGGTAGTTAGTGGCAATGGCCTCAAGATCAAACGGTTCTTGAGTAGTGTTAATTTCCATTAAAGTAAAGTCATAACTATTTTATTATTAGATATTAGATATAAGTCATTTTTATTATAATTTGAATTGTAGTTTTTGTATGAGAAATGCGCCGGCATTAAGAATTGCCTTAGAAAGTTCTTCCCAAAGTGCATCATCCTTGATGTATTACAGAGATATTAGGCACATTTGCTCAATCCATACTAAACAAGAAATGAAACACTTACCCTATGCTCCAACTATTGGTTTTTTGTTATTATAACAACATGAAACTAAAGATACATGATATGGAGGCAAAGACTAATAAAGTTGCAGAAAATGATTTTCTCGTTTTACTTGAGATTTCAGCTGAGTTTGGTAAAGAAGAGGAGAATCAGCAGCTATTCTGATAGGTTGGACCTCTCATTTTACCCAGATGATGAAGATGAAAGTATAGTAACAGTCTTCTTTATATTAGGCGGTGTTAATGTTATGCACTTTTATCGAAAGTTCATAGTGAGTTTTAGTCAAGACGGGAGAGACTCATTTCGGTCATGATTCTTTCTGACCTCTTGCAGTTCGAGTGTTGAATGTATTATACCAAGTTTTCTTTACCCACCAAATCCTTTACTACGATTATGATGACTCAAGAGAAGAGGATTGTGATGGTAGTGATACTAGAAATGAGGGAAGAGATATTGCAAATCCACAACAAAGTCAATATCCATTGAACCCATTCATCGATGAAGATGATTTCACACATGCTACACAAGATGAAGACCACGGTTCTAGGATAGTCGGTCTAGGTATTGGTGCCATTGAAAGTCATATAGAGAAAGACAACGAAGGATGACACCATACAATGATGATTCGTTTTTGGTTAGTTTTGAGTTAATGAGTATTGGAACTCAATTCAGTGATTAACTCCCGAATGGGGGCAGCACATTTTCCTCCTTATACAATATTAGGTTATGGTGCTTCAGCTTCCCAAATCATTTTAGGATTTCCATTGGTGAGGAATATGGAATGATTAACTATCCTCATGATCCATAAATGTCATTCCAAATTTCATATCAAATGTAGCAAAGTTTCTTGAGAATGTACAATTGAACTCAGAGGTTTCCTATCCTTATAGAGGTTATGGTAAAGTCAAGACATTTGCCATTACATGTTGATTACAATCGATATTATTGGAACCTACTTATGTCTTAGTATGAATATTATCTTGATAGATGAATCATATCATTAAATAATATAATGGAGCTATATTAAATGCATTTGGTTTTAAAGACTATTGTAATGTAATTTCTCGATAAATTATAATGATTATAAGTCTTCAGCAAGTGTATATTTGTATTTATGTATTTTTATGGTATAACAAGTGGCTGTAGTTTCCAAAGTATTTTGTTAAGTTTTTGTTTTACCAATGTTTTTGTCAAAATGTCCTGATATTTTTGTCGAAATCCATTGTTTCATTTCTTGATCTTTTCCATATCTGTAAAGATCAAATGCCAATATTATAATGTGATTAAATGTTTGATCTTGCATATTTTAAGTGTTTAGCTCTTATTATGATGAATATTATCATTTTCGAGAGCAGGTGTCAGTTGATACCCGTCGACTGCGGAGAATCTATGTCATTGTCTGAGACACACATAGTAAGTGGCCATGGAGGCACATGCCAATACTCACCAAGGCTATGACCAAGCTATATCACAATGGTTCAAGGAGTTGGTACATATCTTGTACAAACATATTCAAGATTTAGAGTTCTATTACATGTTTTTAAGATAGCAAAGCCCGATCGGCTTTCTTCTCCAAAGCGGCCTCTAATGGGTGCCACCCCTTCCGTCGCTCACAGCCACCTGAAATAATATTCCCTCAACGGGGTGAGCAGTACCCCGATGAGTGGAGTTACTTTTCAAATGAGTTACTCCTTTAAGTGCATCTGATGATTGATGTAAACAGTATAAGCAAATCATTGAAGTCTCACTTGAATATCTGCCTTTTGGTCATATCTAAGTCTGTGTTTCTCACTTTTCTCATTCATATATGAAAATAAATCGTTTCAAAATAAAAACTTTTTATTCTCGAAAAACACACTAAGTTGGGTAAAAATATTGGACTACGCTTGAGTCGGTGGACTGGAGACTTTCCAGAAAGCAGTCCTTAGTCTTCAAAGATATATTTGGACCATCTCGAACAATTCTTCAAAATCTTCCATCAAAATTCAGCCTGATCGTATTTTATTTTCTCTCAGTTTCATGTCATGCACTCACACCCTAATTTCAAGTTGTTTTCATGGAATCAATTATACCATTTCTAGACCACTCATACTAATATATTTACATAAAATTAAATCCTTACATCGTATTAGCGCATCAAATTAATACATAACGTATTAGTTCACCTGATTCAAGTCATTCTGTCTCTATCAATGTTTATACCAGAGCCAGCACATGGGCGTTTTGGTCCAGTCGATATAATAAGATTTTATTTTTTATGATTCAAATCTAATGATTGGGCATCGCTGGGCGGCATAATCGCCATCAGTTCATTTGTGAGCCGAATCCATAACCGTTTAGGAATTCAATCTGGCGACGTAATTTCTGGTATGATCATCCACACCCTGCCCAAAGCAGTTCACTACCTTTGCTTCAAGCAAGGTTGACATATTCCAGCAGAATTGGTCCTAAGATTTTAGGCGGACTGCCGATCAAGCCACTCCGGCCTCAGTCAGCTTGACATTAACAAAACAGCAAATAAAGGAGTAAATCAGTAGGAGAAACCTTTTCGAGGTTGTAAACTCCTCAAAGCGTACCCCCTTGTAGCCCTTGCAAAACAGGAGACGCTTTGCTTGCCTCGTGGAAGCAATGGTCAAGTCGCGAAATTAGAGAGGAAGAGTAGAACTATATAAAAATCCAGCAGCTTTCTCTCTATTTCCTTTTCTCTCTCTATTTTGCTTCTCCCAAGACAGTTGGAGGCCAGTGAATTGAGACAGTGACTTATATCTCATGCCACATATCAGTTTAAGTGGCCCATGGGATTCATTTTATCACATCCATCTACTTTGAGATTTTTCGCGTGGCATGATCTTGTATATATAATATGAGGCGCAAACCCAAAGGCTCAATGTTTAGTAGCTACTTGGCATGACCGTGTATATCTTGGTATATAAATGTGCAGTGTCTTCCCACGTTAATACCGGCATTGAAATTGATAGTTTGATCGGCGAAATTACCATTTTTGTTTTGGAAGAATTGGATTTTATAGGTTTAAGCGGAATAATGAAAATTTCAATTTCTTTTACCAAGACATGGTGGACGATCATCTTATTCATGCATTGCAACAAATTGTTTGGTTATAAAAGGATTTTTTATTTATATATTTTTTAAATTCGAGAGTTACATTTTTTAAGGGGAAATTGATAGAAATAATTCATAGTTTGGCTGACCTTCTTTAATTAATCACATCTATTGATTGACTATGAATAATCCCAAGTTTAGGAATCCCGTATTATATTGGTCCGCCATAGAAAGTAATTGACTTAGCAGGTTTAAAATACCACATTTCATTTAACTAATTGACCCTCTAAAGTTTTATTTTATTTTTAAATGGGTTTATTTCTCTCTCTCTTTCATCTCTCCTTAAATCATACGTATTAATTGGTCCCATATTTTAATTTTCAAAAATTCTGAGTTTATCACGCTCTCTCTCCTCCCTCTACTCCTCCACCCCTCTTGACGGCCATCCCTCCATCGCTGATCTCTACTCGAAATCCATCACTCTTCATTACTCGTTTTTAAAAATTTTAATAGTATAGGTTAAGTCGTGTCTTCAATCACTTTAACCGAGATTTTGGAAGGTTATTTGTAAAATTAAAGTTCGAATAAAGCTAAAATTGTTTGGCTTTGACCAGATTTTATAAAACACAAAATTTTATTTTCACAAAAAATGACTAAAATAGCCATTGCCGAAATATTTGAAACTGAAATTTTACCCATAGATCTAGGATGTGAAACAGACTATATTAGTTTATCTAGAAGTGAATTGCTGGAAAAATTTTTATCAGAGTCAGGCGATTGGGTTTTTTGATGTGATGTCTAGTATTTCCTTTGAGACTGAGATTTTTATAAAGATTTAAAGTAAATTAGAAAATAGCAAAGTTAAAAGTTCATTTTAAAATAAATTGAACTTAAGTGAGATAAAATAAAGTATTTAGGTTAGAAGCAATTGGATGGGTCGTGGACATGTGGCCTTCATAGATTACATGTCCAGCAAGTGAATTAAGACAAAATGAGTTAAAATAATTTTTGAAGCGAAAAACGCAGATTTCTGGTCTAGTTGTGAGAGAGAGAGAGAGGGAGAAAAAAAAGAAAAAGAAAAAAATTCAGAGCTTATATTTTGATCTACAAGGGTTTATTTAGAGCAGGTCGTGAACTGACGAAAGTTCATCTCTCGGCGAAGACTCATGGGTATGGAAAACCGGGATTTGCCGAAGTTGACAGGAGTTAGGAAATGAGGTTGCGGGTTTAGGAATGTCCATTAGGACTTCTAAAGTTTCTTCTCGTTCGATTGGTCTTAGTACTTTGTAGTTATTTTCCATAAGGGACTGTTGAAGTGATTTAATGCACAGAAGGGCTATTTGGTTGTTTTTGCTCTAAGGGGCTGTTTGGTAAAATAATGGGTTATGGGAATAGTGCCTTATTTTGACCAATACTGATGTCAGTTTTTTGGAGTTGATTTCGATTGAAAAAGAAATTTGGACTAATGTCCTTCAATACAATTATGGCTGAAGTTGTGAACTTGAGGTTAGGCTTTTGAATTACTAATTCAGGACACTTCATAGCTAAGTTATAGTCCGTTTTCCATTACCCTTGTTTCACCTATTTTATTGGATCTCATGATTTTTGGATAGATTTTCCAATTGGAAAAGTGAGTGGTATATCATCAGAAATTGTAATCTATCTAAAACTTGATGTTAGGATTTTGAATCCACTAAATTGGACCTCTATAGCTCAAATTATAGTCTTGTTTCCCGAGACTATTTCTATAACTTAGAACATTTAATGTTTGTAATCTGATTTGGGATTTATTAGAGGGCTAGTTTCTGACCAGGAGTTGAACTATCTGTCAGTAATGTTATGGAACAGATAACCACAATTTTTTTTTTTTTTTTAGGTGTTTTCTACTCTTGTCAAAATTGATGTATGGATTGTTTTTGTGGGGCATTCTTGTCACCTTTGATTGATCAAAAGTCTTGAGTTATCCTTGCTTGTATGATTGATGCTTGGTGTTGATATATGGCAGGATGCATGAAGAAAGTGAATAACATGTTTATTATGTTGTATGAAGCGTATTTGAAATATATGTATTAGACATACCAAGTGATGGGAATAATTATACATTAAATATGATTATAGTAATCATGGCGTAGTATGATTTTGAAATGTTGCGTGGCATTTCATTATGCATGTAGCATGGACATGCAATGACATTGCATTGCATTTATACACGGGGACATTGCATGGCTTGTAGGTGGCGAGTACATAGTAGAGATCGACACTGTGTTTGGTGTTGATGGTAGGCTCGACAATATGGAATGGCGTCGATATAAGAATCTTACGGTTATAAAGAAAGAAGGCTAATCGTGTGTTAGGTACTTGTGAGATAGATGCGCCAGATTTCAAAACTGATATTCTTAGTTAGACATATGTATCCAGTAATGAAAGTTCGCTAAAGTGTCGGAAGGCGTGCAAGGCCTGCGGTGAGACCGATTCTCTACCTGCTTGAAAACACACGGGACTTGAGTAAAACAAACTAAATATTAGAGTTATCCAGTGGTTTTGATTTATAAACAAAGCTTTTGTTTTGGAAAATAGTCATTCAAATCGGAACATCTGAAATGGTGGTTTTCACATGGCATATGCATATAGCAAGAGGAGTCGGTGAGGACTCGAGACAGTAGAGCAGGGTGAGTGGCATTCGTCATGACATATAGACATTTAGTGGAATGTGTATATTTTCATGATTATATTAAATGGCATTGCGTATGCTGTAGGTGGGGAAGTAAATGGCGCGGATTATTCTCTCTTTGGCGTTGCTCACTCATTGTGGGACCACATTTGATTACATGAGTCTTTGGAGGAATGGCGCTCGATGAGGCCTCAATTGTCAGAAGAAAGTCGGATTAGGCACAGGTAGTTGTTTTGTTGGCAGAATCATAAGTTTGTGTAAAGTGTTTGTGCCCATGGACTATTGCCCGATGTGTTGTATGTGGGGATGGACGGGTGGGTGGTGTGTAGTCATTCTCCTTGGTAGGATCTTTGAATGGGTTTATGGATATATGCTATTATACAAGTTGTATGTTAGGTAGGGCTCCTCGAGACAATTTCTGTCAGGTTTGTGAAAATATGGATTAAGATCGTGGGATCTGATGATATGAAAATGTCAGATTTTGAAATGCAGGAATTAGTGAGTTGTGGGTTATCAGCGAGACCAGTTTTAGGCGTCCCGGGTTTTAGTCAGCGCATGTACAGGTTTTGGCTCGGGTTAGCCCTATTGACTCGAAATTTTTATTTAATATTTTTAAGTAATTTAGCTTAACATTAGGATTTTCAAGTTCATAAAGGTTGATTTTTTAAATATCTCTTTTATAATATACAGTTTTTTAAAATAATAATAATAATTTATAATGTAGTTAATATATTAAAATTTGTTATTTTAACTTCTTTATTTTCAATTCATAAATGTATCTTTTTAATATAATTTATATGATAATTTTAAATATTTAAAAAATCTTGTATGAAAATTTACATTGTTTAGATTAAATAAAATACAATATATTTATTATCTAATTAATCCAATTTTTAAATATTTAATTTCATTTTTATTTATCCTTTAAATTTTATTAATCACATGTATGTTTTTTTTATAATGAAGTTGTACTAGTTTATAAACTAAATTAAATTTAATAACTAAATTATCAGTATATTTTAAATAATTTTATTACTTAAACTAAGTATTCCAATAAAAAAATAATGCTATTTTTAAAATAAATAACAAAAATTATACACTAATTTCTTTCTTAATATAATTATATCTTTTAGAAAGATGAATTTTTAAACCATAATGAATAATTTCATTTATTCTATATAATTAGAGATCGATTTTGAAAAATATTTTTAATAACAAACATAAATGAAATTTATATTGTTAACATTCTAAATTAATTAATAGATGATGATAATTCAACCAACTCAACAACCATCGAGATGTACATATTTCTAATGTTGAATCATTTATAATGTGGAATCACGATATTGGATATAATGAGGTTATTGTTAAAATTGAGGCATGAGTTTCATTTAATATTTTAGAAGTTGTTTTTTGGAACATTATTATTAGGTTCTTTGTGTTTTGTCTTATTATTAGTTGGTTGATCTTGATTATAACAATCATTACAGCATTATTTATTTATTTATTTAAGTTTATTTATTATTTATTATGTTAATTTTAAAATCAATCATTTTTTATATATTAATTTATTATTATATATTTGTTATTGACTTTATTTTTATTTGGCAAGAATAATTAGATTTTATAAAAATTAAAATTTTCACGATTTTTTAAGGTTTTGACTAGATTTTGACGTGATATGGGGTTGGAGTTGATCGAAGCGGTAGAATAAATTAACCAAATTAATAGAGGCATTTTGACCGACCCAAATTAACTACCTCAAAATGAATTAAATTGTACGTTTATCACTTCTACTCCTTTGTCATCGAATCCAAATCTTTAGACATAGATAGGTTTCTTGTCAAAGGTAAAAACTAATAACTCTGTTCTCTTGTATGTTTTTCAGTCAACTCTTTTCTTTTTCTTTCTTTTTTTCTATCCTAATATAAATTATACTTCCTTTGCTTCAAGATCTCTTTTTTTGGTCTTCTACAGTGCAAATTCATTGGATCTTTGAGCAAAATATTTCACGAGGTATATGTTTGAGAGAGAACGAACCCATAGTCGAAAATTTGCTGTTCTGGGTTTCAGGGTAAATGGCCATGGATGAACACATGGATGAACATTTTAGAGGATTATACGAGTCCGTGAATGGAATCAAGTCCAGTGAAATCCAAAGTTCAATTTTGTCCGGTGACAATCTCAGTAACGAGTGGGGTGGAATTTTGATTATCAATTGTACAAATCCGATCATATTGATTTTCAGTCCACTTCTCAGTCTTCTTTCAGCTCCTCAAATAGCCTCGGGAATGTTGATTATCAATAGTACAATTCTTACTCTTCTTTCAGCTCATCAAATAGCCTCCGGAACAGTGGTGGTTTTGGGGATTGGTCGGTGAGTACCCTAAACGTCCCCAATATATTTAACGACAGTGAGTCGGTTTTGCAGTACAGAACGGGGCTTGAGGAAGCCAGTAGATTCCTTCCAAATGGTAATGGTTTGTTTGATCAATTCTTACTCTTCTTTCAGCTCAACAAACAACCCCAACAATGGTGGTTTTGGGGATTGGTCGGTGCGTACCCTAAACATCCTCGATATATTTAATGACAGTGAGTCGGTTTTGCAGTACAGAATGGGGCTTGAGGAAGCTAGTAGATTCCTTCCGAATGGTAATGGTTTGTTTGATCAAATGGGGAATGGTAATGGTGGTGTCGGATTCTGTTCTTGAGACATAACCGTAAAGGTCTTGACCATGGAATCCGTATAGCCTTGTTTTTATTGAGGATTCAATGAAGGAGAATTTTAGGAGCTATCTTTTCATGCCCAGGTGGATAGAAGAGTTGTGATGGATGGATTCTTGTTTTTGGGAATGTTGGTGAAGTTGGAGAAGTGGCGTTCATTGGAGGGGGGATATGGATTTGGTAGGTGGAAGAGTTGAGATAAGCAAAAGCACCGATAAGGTGAGTGAACAGAGCAGAGTTTATTTCATAAACAAGGGATTCATTACCGGAGTACCGATAGCCTGCTTTGATCCATCGATGTGAGGTTGAAAGGGGGAAATGGGAAGTAATTATTGGAGAATCGGATTTAAATTAAATCCAGTGATTATAAATATGTAATATTTACATTTAGATTGATTCTAATGTACAAATATGCATAGTCTATATTTAGTTATCAATTCATTCTTTCATTTCTTGATTCAATTTGTACTATTTATATCTCAAGTTATTCAATGGAACATATCAATCAATTATTCATTTATGTCAATCTCTATATGGTATCAAAGCGACAATCCAAACCTCTCCCTCTCTCTTTTCTCTAATCGTCGGCTCCCCTCCCCTCCTTCTTGGCTTCCACCGTTCCTCACACCTACTCTTGCCTCCTCTTCCTCTTGTTCTACCTACATCATGGCTAAAAAACAACATCAAATCATCGTCCCTTTTGATCATGCTTCACCTCTCACTCTCATCAACAAATCCCATCAAAACATTGTCAAATTCATATCAACAAACTACCTCTCCTAGAAGTTTCAGATTGAAGCTATCATTATCGGTTACCACCTCCATAAACTTATTGATGGCTCGTACTTTTGTCACCAAGCCACAACTCCTCCACCCAAGCCAAGACAAGCAAATCCAGTTTTCTCCTTGGATTAATGAAGACAAATTGCTCTTTGGTGCTCTTGTCGGCTATATCTCTGCTCTGTTGATTCCCCTGATTCAACAATCTCACACTCGTGACGCTTAAGCTCTCGCCCACTGACCACATATAGCGCTCCATGCTGCCGTATTAAGCAAATAAAGATCAACAGCACCCCATCAAAGTCCTCGGACAATCACTGAATACATGCAATTTATCAAGTGTCGTGTCGATCAACTTGTTGCCTTATAGAAATTTTTTTGGATGGTTTAGATGATGATTATAAAACCATTGTTGATATTGTCCAAAATCGTGAGACTTCAATTCTCTTCGATGAATTATATGAAAAATTGAGCAATCGGGAATTGGTGCTCAAACACTTGTAGTCAGTCGCTCCTCGTTTCCGATCACGCTATAACATGGCCTCACAGGCGCCCGACTCCATGCCCGTTGAACTCTGCTCGACGGTGGTCATCCCTCGCCCGGGCCCCCGACCTCATTTGACGCCGTGTCGACCTCCTGCCAACTCGGCCTTGCTCGTCCATAGTCGATGCCAAGAATTTGTCGCACAAAATAGTCACCTTGAGTGATCGGTGCAGTCTGCAATTAATTATCGGCATCTCTTGCCCGAGCTCCACCCCGCCACTGGCCTCCTCGGCCCGCACCACGCTGGGAGTCTGTATGTCATGTTGTAACATCTTTAGCTACGGAATCTCCGTCATGGTTGCTAGACAGTGGAGCCTTCCATCATGTAACTGTCAACCTCAACAATTTCATGTTTCATGCTCCCTATGATGGTCCAGATGACATTGTCATTGGTGATGATATTAATATAGCCATGCAGAAAATAGCATATGATTTATAACATATTTAGAAAGTGTAAAATAAAATTCATTATATTTTAAATTTAAAATTACCTAAGCAAAAAATGATAACAAATCGAGAAATTATCTGATCGAGATAAATTTGGTAAAAATATCAAATGAGGACCTAAGGGTCATAAATACAAGTACAAATGCAAAATGAGAAATATGATAAAATGTATTGAAAATGAAAGTAAATATTATTAAAAAATGCAAAAATGAAAAAAGAGGAATTTGTGGGCTAGCCAAACAAGACTTAATGTAAGATTTTGATTAAAGACCAAATATTGATCTTTGAGAGACATTTTGCACATTTGGCAAAAGAAGGGGAGAGAAAATGATAGGGCTTTTTCGGTTGTGAGAGAGGGAGGAAGATTAGTGGTCTTTGCTCCATGAAATCAAGTTAAGGTGATCAAGAGAAGAAGGAAGATTGGTATTTGAAGAATCAAGATTTAAAATAAAATAAAACCTAACTTTCCTTAATGTTGTGTTTAGGTTTAGAAAGAATCCTAGGATTGATATAAAAACTAGTATTTGATTAGTTTATTTCGATTTGGGTTACTCTAATTATTATAGTTGTTTTAGTTAGTGTGAGATTTTTGTATAAAAGAAATGTTAGGTTTTTAGGGAGATCTTTGTCAAAAAATTCAAAACCCATGTTTTATTTAGCCATAACTTGGCAAATAAATCAAATTAAGTGATTCAAATTTTTGGGTAAACTAGACTTCTAGGAAAAAAAATATCCCTGAAATAAGTGTATCCAAATTTAGACCCCATTGGACCCAGAAAATTCATCAAAGTAAAGGCTATATTTTAGTCAATTCTAGATTCGATTCTAATACGATTTGGTATTTTGAAACGATTTTAGTATTAAGCCACTGGGTGAATTTTCACTCATTCAAATTGAGTGATTCAAAATCATGGGTAAACTAGATTTCTAGGAGAACAAATCTCTTTGAAATAAGTGTATCCAAATTTAGACCCCATTAGACCCAGAAAATTCATCTAAAGGGAGCTTTGTTTTTGGACAAATTCTGGTTTTGTGTTGAACATAGAATAGTCTTTGAATCATTTAGGACATATCTTGGAGCTTGGTCTTGAAGTTATTAATTCCAATTTCTAAATAAAATAGATTTATAGAGACAATGGACTTGAAAGAGTTGGGTAAAATATGACTCGTTTGTTCGAAATTTTTACAAGTGAAGGTGTGTTGAGTAGAAAACAGCCGCCTTTAAAGCTAAATAAGTCAATTGATATCGTTCTCTAATTTTTGTTGATGGGGTTGGGGGGTTGGGGACGAAGAAACTGGTCAAATCTAGATTCGAGGATAGAATGAAGTGCGATGACCTTTTTGGTTAGTTAATATTACTTCTCTTCTTATACTTGGAGTATCAAAATTTTTTGTTAATTATTGACGATTCCTCAATAAAGCGCATATTGATTTATTTTAAGTGATTTGAGAAAATTGATTGTAGAATGATTGCGAAAAAAAAATTATAGTATTGAAATGTGCTATTTGAAGTATAAATGCTGTATATGATTCTCTATACAAATGGACCGCACAAGCCTCCTCAATCTCTAAGTGAAGAGTAGTATAATGAGTTTCCTTTGCGACTTTCTTATAGACTTCTAGTATCTGACTCTGGGACAACAGTGCTATCAAATGATCGATTCTTCTTTGGAAACACCCCCTGTCGGTAACCTCTCTGAGCACCCAGTGCTTTCTGCGTGAGGCTACTCGAAGGATTTCTCACGTCGGTGGCTTTATGCGAACTAGGTGTTACTTTGGACCTTATCTTCTACCTCTATTAGGTGATATTTATGTGCGATTGGTGGAGACTCTATCTTTTCCCTTAGGAGGAGACCAGCTCCTCTAAAACTTCTTAACCAAGAGATCTTTCTTTTAACAACGACTCAGAAGTCTCTCTACTTTTATTACGGCTTGAATGAAGCGATAGAAATTCACTTGTTGGAGTCGCAGGTGCTGAATATCTCTTGATGGAATCATGGAGTCCATCTGAAATTGTCTGACAAATGCTAGAGTGAGGACCCGATTCAGTCATGCCACTAAGATGATTTAGATTCTTTCTCACATTCAATATAGGTAAGTTCTGTACAGCTAGATTTAGGAACTATTTCTACTTGGATCACATGCATCTTGGGACGTGCTTTTCAGCGGACTCTTCTAGTGAAGAACTGTTGAGAGTCATGGGACTCAATCATGGACTTTATAGCATAGCTTCCTGATCCTTGCACTCACTCTCTTATGGTAGGGCGCACATAATCTCTATGATGGAAAAATCTTCCCTCCAATATTCTTTCCTTTTAGACCAGAATTCCACTTTCAGGACTCTTCCATATTTGTCATGATTCCTCATTTCGTATCTTCTTACCATTTCTCTCAGGGCTTTGGGTATCAATCTCCAATACCCAGTCATATCTGGAGACATCCTCGGCAAAAGCTTCATTTGAAAACCAGCGGTAGCTCTATCAATGATTGGAAGTGCGAAGCGGAGTAAATAATCGCCCGAGTTAACCTTTCTATTGCTATTGATGGATTTGGAGAGACCGATCCATCTACTCCTGAAACAGGACATCCACATCAGGCCAACACATTTACTAAACACATGCTTTTCAATCTTATATCTATCTGAATCTCCTAAGCCTAGGCTTTTCCCGAGGAAGCGCCCCTAAGGCTAGCCTCTGATACACTAACTTGGCTTTATTGTATAAATTATTAGTGAAATTATATATTATTATTTATTTATTTCTTATTTACTATAAACTTGTTCATTCATATATTGTTAAACATTTAACTTGAAATACGTGCATGCGACCGATTAAAATATATTCAGCTCCGCAGTGAGTGTTAACATATACAAACTTTACATGTTTTTAAAAGCAAAGACATATACAAATAGACGAAAAGGTCCTTAGTGGGCGTACGCAATTTGTTGATTGATTCTTGATCTGGATTATCCACGGCTTCTATTTCCTTCTTTTGTACTACGGATGACACGTGCTGACTATATAAAGCAATTAGAATAATCATGTGTCGACTAATAAGGATCATCACCTTTAGACACATACATATGCATCTAACATATCATATGCTTATGCACATGCTTATACGTATCATTTTGCAGCCATTTATACATATCTCATACTTACTTGTCTTATCATGTTTCATTTTTATCATCGTTCCTTATACATTTTTGTACCATTTTACACTTTAGCTTACTTGTTCTTGTCACAATATATATAATATATGTGATTTACTATCTTCTATATCATTTCATATCATTTTCAAATCATTTGCATATTCTTATGTTTATTTTTTATATATTTTCATTTCTCACATATACCTTAGAAAGTGGATATGAGAAACTATAAGGACCGAAGGTCTTATCATTATGCGAGACAACGAACTATAAGGGCACAGAAAGAGACGTTATCATTCATCAAGGACAATGAACTATATTATCCCCGAATCTTGGCACATTATCATTTAGCACTAGACAGTAATACTCTATAAGAATACGAAAGTCTTATAATGCAATACTAGCAGGGCTGGTAGTGATATCTTTGCAGGACTTTTATCCTTAATAGCGTGCCCTTATCACTCTGAACACAGCGGACAATCCATTTTTGTTTCATTTTTGTTACATATCTCATATCCCAGAATATATTGTTATCGGTAATCATATGTGATATTCCCGATCATTCTTCTTATCTTCATTTCATGTATTTAGTATGCTATTAAATATTTCTTATGACAGAACCACTTTTAGACAAATTTTCTTGGATCAGATTTGAGACACCTATTTCAAGGACATTTTGTTATCCTGAAGCTCTGGATTTCATAGAATTTTGAATGTTTTCGATTTGGATGGTGATAACCAAGTGTAATAAAGAAACAAAAGCATGGAGTTTAAAAAAGCGGATAGCGTCTCACTCAGCCGCCATTCTCTTTGATTTTCTCATTAGAGTGCTAATAAGCAATCCTTATAACAACTTAGAGAAACCCCCGAAACTAGACTAAACCAATCCAATTTCATTTATTTAGATGTAGGAGAATTCTAACCAACAAATGGAAAAACCAAACCTAAGCTTCATTTCATCGTGTCATACAAATCCTTACTGAGCAAAGTTCAAACTAAATATCCATACGCCAAGAAACTATAACCCCTTCTTCTCTTCTTGCCTTTTCTCTTTATCTTCTCCTCTTTCCCTCTCAAACGTGACCTAGCTCAAATGGGACAATTGCCCAAATTGCAAGACCAAATGTGGTCTTATCCACTTATAGTTAAGGCCGTATTTTGGAAATGGCTTTATATTTGAAGAGTAAACTTTATGATTTCATACACATTTTGCATTTAAGTCACTCTATTCCCTTCCATTTACACATTATTTTCTCACATATTCTAATTGGGCATATGATCTTTGATCTTATGACATTTGTGTCATAGTTAGTAAATTACTAATTTACCCTTGACCATAAGTAAATTCAGTTTTGCTTATTTTATTTTTAGTATTATTATTCTAAAAACTTTAATTTCTAACATATTACACCCTCATTTATATTATAAAATTATGGGGGGAGTATAATTTGTGGGTATTCTGACATTAATAATGCCGCATTATAAAGGTGGAAATTGACCAAATGGGCATGAAATGCCATTGAATAGAAAAAAAAAGAGTTTTGTGATCAAATGGTATTAAATTAAAGTGGTATTTACGTATATATATATTTTCATTGAGTATTTGAAATGTGTTTGGAATAATAATTGTATTTGAATTATTCGAAATGATTGAAAAAAAAAAGTGAGGACCACGTCCCCGGGTTCGGGTTTGGCCTCTGAGTGGTCGGTGCGTGTGGGCCGTCACATCTTAGATTTACATGGCCTCATTTGACAAAACTTATCTAATTCTTCCAGTTCATTTTACCCTACACAAATGTTTTATGTTCCTCACATGAAAAACCTTATCTATATCTCACAGATTTTGCAAAACAAACAAAACGACTGGTTGGGTTCTTACCCTCTTAACTTTTTGTGTGAAGGATGGAGACAAGGCAGTAATTCTACTTCACGGCCGCACTAAAGGATCGCGTTTATAATTGGCGAGCCAAGGTCTTCTACCTATCATTTGTGTTTTCTAATTATCAAAGCCCGCTCCTTCTAAGCGCATCATTGCTTAGGACATCCTTCAGGCCTATTCTTGAACTTGATTTTTCAATTTCGGCTCATCTTGCATCTTGCCTTATCACCCTCATCTCATTGCCATTATTATGAATGAAATCGCCGATTACATTTTTCTGATCCACATATTTCCTCCATCCCATTTTCGATTATCTTGTCTGATGTATGAACCTCTCTTATTCTGTTGATTGAAAATTTCAAATACTACGTCATTTTTGTTGACCACTTCACCCACTATCTTTGCCTCTACTCACTCAACTGCAAGTCAAATGTCAGTTTGGTTTTTCCCCGATTCAAAACCCTTGTTGAGAATTTCTTTAAACGAAAAATCATTACACTCTACTTGGATAATGGGGGAGAATACACGAGTTTATCTACGCTGCCCAGCACTCCTTGGAATCTCTCATCATACATTTCCCAAACTCCGACACGATGGTTTTAAAGCTATCCACCACCATCACGTTGTTGAAATCGGTTTAGCCCTTCTCTCTCGGACCTTTCTTCCAGCTTTCACATGTATCATTTGCCTTCCTCTTGCTTCCATATCATTGTCGTCTTTACCACTCTGCCAGTCCTCCTCCATATCATAAATTGTTTGGGACTCCTCCAGTCTCTAAACTTAGTGCCTTTTCTTTGTCATGTTATCCATGGCTTATTTGTACTCGTTGCATAAACTTGCTCTCGTCACCACCGTGTCTTGACTGCTCGCCTCAAAGTGCATACATCTGCTTTGACCCTTCCCTACTGAGACTGTGCTCCGTCATGACATTTTATTGAGTCAATATTTCCTTTTACATTAAATCCATCTGTCCCTCGATTAAGTGAGTCCATTCTTTCCATAGTTTTGATCACTCTAAATCGACTCATTTACATTAACACCTGGTTGTGATCACGCATCCACCTACCCAGGCATCGATCCTCTGGGCCCCTTGCGCCAGCCAGCCTACACCTCATGCGGCGCGAGCCCCCTCATTGCCCGTCCCTTCACATGCCTCCCATTGGCCCATGGGCCCCCCGATCAAAGCAGCCTGCCTCTTTCTTGAGCACCTAGTAGACTGCCGGGCCTCCCCTACCGGCCACCTCTCGGATGCGCAATCACATCGCCTACCTCTTGCCCCGATCACCCCAAGCGCCAGTGAGCTGTTGGCCTCCCCCGTTGCGGCCACCTTGCCAGGACTCCGATCATTCGACACCACTTGCCCGCGGCTGGTGGCTTGCACACCACTGCTCGGGCCCATCCCTCTCCTTTTATCACTGGTAGTCACCCGTTCTAACCACAACATCCACAAACCAATCCAAAAACTCACTATCTCTGCCCAACTAGCCCATTACCTTGAATCGACCTCTGTAACCCAAGCCATCAAACACCCCAAATGGCTCACAACGATGTTGGAAGAGTTTGATGCCCTTATTCGAAATGACAATTAGGAATTGGTTTCGCCTAATTCGGTTCAAAACATTATGGGATGCAGTTGTGTTTGAATGGAACGCGCCAGTGGTTCTGGGCTGGTACAAAGCTTCATTTGGTTGCGAGGTTTTCATGATGCCTTGGCCTTAGTTATCATGACATCTGTTGATCACGGTGGTAGAAACCCCGACCACTGACCGTTTGGTTCTCTCTCTGCAGTGTGAGTCACGGGTGGGCCTCACATCTTAGATGTCAACAAATTCATTTTTGAGCACCCTCAACGGGAGTTTTCCTTGGCTCAACCACGGGGCTTGTAATGCCTAAAATACCCTAACGATTTTATAACATGTTGAGGTGTAAAATAAGGATAGGATACCTCATTTTGGACATTTAAATAGTAAAGATGAAATGATAAGACATCCAGGCATTGGGGATAAATGAATTTGGTTATCAAATGAGGACCTAAGGGTCATAAATGAGTAATCTAAGTACCCAGAAATATAAATAGATGCAATAGTAGAATAGAGGAAGTAAGAATGAGGCTTTAAAATTAGAAAAAGACAATTAATGTGCTAGCCAAACATGACATTACACATGACATGAGAATAAAGACCAAAATGGTCTATGGAATGCCCATTTGGTCATTCACGTTTTAAGGAAGGCAAGGGGAGGAAGGCTAGGGTTAGGAGGAAGAAGAGGTATTTTTTAGTGTGTATCTCTCCATTCTTGGTCTATCTTTGTTCAAGCGAGCAGAGAGAAGATTTGAAGAAGAGAGCTAAGGTAGAAAACTAACCCTAACTCCTCTTTGATGATTTTGGTTGGGGAAAAACCTAACCTTTTGTAAATGCTGATTTTGATTGGTTGTATATCAATTTTAGAGTTATTTTAGATTTAAGTTTCAAAATTCTTGGGTGGGTTGGTTTAGAGGAATTTTTGTATAAGGAAATAGTGAGTTTCAAAGGTCGTTGTTAAAAAAATTTTCAAAGGCCCATATTTTATTTTGGCTATAAGTTAAGTTATAATCATCCGTTGGTAGTTAAATCGATAAAGAACCATAAGATCTAGAGCTAAATTTTATTAGATGGACTAGCAGCAAAATGTAGCTCTAAGGCTCCGAATAAACCCAAGAGTGAGTTTCGGAGTAGGTAGCCAGGTATGCTCTGTTTTGGGTGTAGTTGTGGTGTTTTGGCCGTAAGTTGAGTTTGACTCATCCAAATTGAGTAATTCAAAATTCTGGGTAAACAATACTTCTAGGGGAATAATTTACTTGAGGTAAGTGTATGCAATTTGTAACCCCAGAAGTCACTAGGAAATCCAAATCGAAATTGGGCTATGTCCAGAACAATCAAGATTACTGGCACGCAGGTGGAATTAGTAGGGATGTAAAATTCACAATAACTTGAGTTTTGGTGATCCAAATTAGATGATTCCATTTGGAGAAGAAACCTTATAACCATGGATTCAAATCAATAGACAGAACCATTACCAATTTATGGAGTTAAGACCCACAGATTAAAGTACTTGTTGGAGTAGCCAGGAGTAGGCTAGGCATGGACGATTTGGCATTAAAATGCCGTAACTTGAGTTTTGGTGATCCAAATTGGATGATTACAATTGGAGAAGAAAATTTATAACATAGCTTCAAATTAGTAGAAGGAAGCATTACCAATTTATGGAGTTAAGACCACGAATAAGAATACTTGATGGAAGTAGCAAGAGTAGGTTAGGCATACTACTAATTAACATTACAAAATAGCGTAACTTGAGTTTGCATTGATCTAAATGAGATGATTCAATTCCTAATGAAAATATAGACTCATAGAGCTATCATTTTATTGAGGCCTTAGGAAAATGTGGCTCATGTGTCATAAAATTTTGCAAGTGAAGTGTATTGGTAGACATCAGCCTAACCAAAAATCCTATAATGCTATTTGATTTTTTCTTGGAGTTTGTTCTTTGATGGTAGCATATTTATGATGGATTAGGGGTTGGTGATGAGAAGCTTAGACCAGAATGGGATTATGAGAATAGGAATCAAGAGCTACAACCTTTTTGAGTTTGTCTTACACTTCCTTCCTTGTTTGGTTTTGTATTTCGTTTAAACAAAATAAATCTAAAGGTTTTATATGAATATGCATGTACTCCGTTTGAGCCATAAATGATTGGTTTATTTCTCCCTTCTCTCTCTATTTCTAAAATGTTTGAAAGTTATGAAATAAGTGGATTTATTGAAATGAATTACGTCATTCATAATGATTTAATCTATTTGATTGTAAATGAATTGCACATGAAAATTTACATAGTATTGAAACCAAGTATTTGGATATAAATGTAAATACACTGTATAAATTTCTATGAATGATTTTAGGCGCTCTTAATAGAATATTGCGAATTAAATTCGAGTTGAGATAGATTAATATACGATAAGAGTCAAATGAAGCGTGTTAACGACTCCGTGATGTATGCATCATTGTGCCAATGGGACGGTATAAATCATTGTTCATGAAATGATTTTAATAACCGATCGATAGCCACTTGAGATTACTCTATATTTACCAAAAAATTTTATTCGAGCCTACGATCGACGAATGAAGTGCCGATGGTCGTTATCTTATTCACGAAGGCATAGGTTAAATTCGATTAAAGGGCAAAATGAAAGAAAATTATGAAATGCATGATTTATTTGCATAATTGCATGATTAAATGACCAATGAATTATAATTTGAATGTATACGAAATGAGAAAATATACATGTATGTATTTATCACGCATTAGTCATTTAAAAAAAAAAAAATTATCTGAAGGCATCGATTTAGAAAAATGCATGATTTCGCAAGAAGCGATAAGAACTATATGAACCACTAGGCATGAAAATGTATACGTTATTTATCATTACGCGAGTACCAAGTGAAGCGAGTCTGAAGGAAAGATGCAATGATTAGTCAAATCAAGGCCTCAACGTAGTTGAGTAAACTCAGATCTTGCATTCATGAAATATATTTTACACTTTACCTTACAAACTCACGATTTGTTTTATAAATATTTTGGTAAGTAACGACTTATAATGCGTAATATATAATCATAGTAAATAGACCAAATGGGCATATAATACCATATTTAATGGAAAATATGTAATGAAAACAAAATGATGACCCCTTTAATTGAATTAGTATATACAAATATATTTTCATAAAGATAAATATTCTTTACAAAATGAGCATTGGAAATGTGTTTTATTGACAAGAAAAGGTGGATTCGAAAAGGGCCGCGTCACGGATCTGGTTGTATGGGTTGGGTCGAGTATGGGGGCGCGAGCCGTCACATTTTTAGTGGTATCATAGCCTAGGTTTAGGCGGTTCTACAAAATGATTTTGAAATTTTTGTGAATGATTTTGAAATTGTTTATGACATGCATTGCATTTGCATATAAAGAATAGCGTGACTACGATCACGGATCTTGTCGGTCTTAATAGGTAAGCATGGAAAGTTTAGGCCCCAGTTATGAATAAGTCTATAGAGATTGTCATTAAAATGCGAGGAGTATGAGTTTAAGGAGATTTGATCGAGTTGTCATTTAAGTGTTTGATGTGATATTGGGGATGGATTGAGTTGTCCCGACACTAAGTGGTAGTTGATTGTAGAATGAAGAGAGTGACCTTAAGGACACCGAGTGGCAAGGAAGTGACTTTTATCGGCGAGAGGTTGAACCACCTTTCTAATGTGATA
This sequence comes from Tetrastigma voinierianum, assembly GCA_016808115.1. Lineage (NCBI taxonomy): Eukaryota > Viridiplantae > Streptophyta > Magnoliopsida > Vitales > Vitaceae > Tetrastigma > Tetrastigma voinierianum. The sequence goes on from JAEQBH010003196.1 coordinate 2,974,721, forward strand.
TCCGCCACTATTGCTAGAACGATGGTTCGAAAGGGTTGTGATGCCTAGTATGTGATTGATATGAAGCGAGCCCACAAAAACGCCGGACATCCCCCAGGTTTTTGTGATTATCAGGATGTTTCGGAAAGTTACCGAGGTTGCCTCCGTAGAGAGAGGTCCAGGTCGCAATCGAGTTATTAGAGTACCACTCATTATCCATTACACATGTCGGTAAGCCCGGTGCGATTAAAAGAATTGACTTCCGTTGCAAGAATTGTTAGAAGAAAAGGATTTATTCGTCAATTATCACCATGGGAACTCCGATTACTCTTTATTAAAAGAAAGATGGTAATAGCAGGTCTTGTGTTGATTATAAATATTTGAACAAAATGACAGTGAAGAACAAATATCTGTTACCTAGGATTGATGACTTGTTCGACCAATTGAAAGGTGAAAGTGTCTTTTCGAATATTGACTTGCGTCCCGATTATCATCGATTAAAGTTAAAGGATCGTCGTGCATAAGACGATGTTTAGAACGCGCTATGGACATTATGAGTTCCTTGTAATGCCGTTTGGGTTGACAAATGCTCCAGCGGTTTTTATGGACTTAATGAATAGTGTTTTCCGACCGTATGTAGATTAGTTTTTCGTGGTGTTTATAGATGACATCCTTGTGTATTCAAAGGATCGGGAAGATCATGATACACACCTTCGAGTGAGTGCTAGAACCTTGAAATGAATAGTTATATATGCTAAATGGAAAATGCAAATTTTAGTTGAGAGAAGTGTCCTTTCTTGGGCGCATTGTATTGGAAGAAGGAATTCAGTGGATCAGAAGATGAAGTGTATTGAATGAAACCACGAGAAGTATCGCAGTGCGTAGTTTCCTTGGATTGGCGAGGTTACTGAGGTTCGTTAAGGGTTTTCGATGACTATGGCCCACACGTGTGAATTGCTCGAGGAAAAGAATGTAAGTTGAAGTAAGTAGAAAGTGCTGACTAGTTTGAAAGAGTTGAAAGCATTCTTAGCAAAGGCACGGTTCTTTTCGACCAACCTATAGTAAAGTCATGATTTTAGTGATGGTTCATTAAATGGACTTGGATGTGTCCTTATGCAAGAGGTAAAGTGGTAGCTTATGATTAGCGAGTTAGACATTATAGAAAAGAACTACTCTACGCATGATTGGAATTGGCGGGTGTTTGCGTTAGAAAATTTAGAATACTTTATCTTTATGGAAAAGTGTTTCATACGAGATCACAAAAGTCATAAATATTTGCCCTTGCAAGGAAACAACGAGACAAGCGTGGATGGATGGAATTGATCGAGGATTATGATTATATGATGAATTTATCATCGGGAAGACGATGTAGTAGCAAACAAGGATGAAATATCGGTTTCGGATATCGGTGAATATTTTCATGAATATCGATATATCGGAATTAAAATGTTGTGATCGATCCATAGCGGATTGGATCGATGCGATTTCAAATATGGCCATTTAAATATATCTAGATATATCCAGATATATCCTCAATATATCTAGATATATCAATATTTTACCGAAAAAAATTAAAAATTTATGGCAGCGTGTACCCTGAACTTTGATATTTCCCACGATATCTCGGTCCAAGCAAATATATCGAGTGATATCGATGCGTATTATTCTCGCGCTCGGGCATCTTGATGTCTCCGGATATATCGGAATGTATCGGCCCGGATATATCGGATATTTTCATCCACTGAAGCGGATGCTCTGAGTAGAAGTCGATTACAAATGCTTGACGTTGAATACTCATTTGTCATTATCTAGGCGCAGTCTGATGGTGGCGAAATTGATAGTAAAGCCGGATTTGTGTCGAGTGCTCGAGAGCCTGAAAAATGATAGACGTGCGGCAATTATAAACGGAATAGAGTGGGGAAAGAAAGCGAGTTCTGAAAGAGGATGGATTCTTGTACTATTGAGATCGAGTTTGTGTACCCAATGATGATGAATTGAAAAAATCCATTCTTGAAGAGGCACACAGTGAATCTTTTGCTATGCACCCTGGTAGCATAAAGATGTATCAGGATTTAAAGATTTCATATTGATGGTCCGGAATGAAAAGAGATGTTTCGGAATTTGTGACCAAGTGTATGGTGTCGGAAAGTGAAAATTGAATTATCAAAGTTCCTTCGGGATTATTCTGACTATCGGGATGCTCAGATGGAAATGAGGCCAATGAATCCGCGATGGATTTGTGGTGGGTTACCGATGTGAGGAAGAAAGCGCCCAGTTTAGTTTGGGTCAGTGGTAGGTGATTGACTAAGTAAACCAGCCTACTAGTGCGAACCGGCTATTCATGACAAGGTAGAGGCTTTACATAAGGAAATAGTTCGGTTACATGGGATTCGATGCTCGATCATTTGAGATAGGGTCAAGAGGTTTTACTCGAGATTTTGGAGAAAGTTACCAAGGCTTTGGGCTCGATTGAATTTGACCTGACTATTCCCTTGCAGACGGATGGACAATCGGAAAGAGTGATCAAGTGTTGGAAGATATGCGAGAGATTGTCGTGCGACTAGGGAGGAGTAGATTAGGATAGACACATTCCTCTAGTTGAATTTGTGTACAACAATAGCTTCCAGTTGAGTATTGGAATGGCGCCTTATGAGGCTCTCTACGGAAGAAAATACTATTCACTATTATGTTAGACCGAGTTAAACGAGAAGAAGATAATTAGCCTGAGTTGATTCAAAAGCGGGGAAAAGTAGAAATGGTGGAAATATTGAAGTGACCACGGATGAAAAATCCTATCGCAGACATGAGAAGAAGGATATTTGTTGTAGGATCGGTAGTGTTTTTGAAATATCGCCTTGGAAGGAAGCGGTAAGAGGTTCTGGGAAAAATGTTGATTAAGCCTAGGCCATTGGAGTCGTATGAGGTGATAGAGGAAGTAGGTCCAGTGGCATACATATTAGCTTTACTTCCAGAGTTGGAATAGATTCATAATGTTTTCCATGTGTCAATGTTGAGGAGGTACAGGTCAAACCCATCGCATGTAGTCTCTTTGGACACGATTGAGCTTAGACCGAATATGAAGAGAAGCTAGTAAAGATCTTGGCTCAAGAAGTGAAAGAGTTGTGGAAAAAGTGAATTCCATTGGTAAAAGTGTTGTGGAGAGCAAGGTAAAGAGGGAAGCCATGTGGGAAAGTGAAGAAGTTATGCGACAACAATACCTCAAAACTACATTCGATGAAGGTAATTTCAGGGCGAAATTCTTTTAAGGAGGGAGTTGTAATGCCGCATAAATACCTAACAGTTTTATAACATGTTGGTGTAAAATAAAATAGATTATATTTTTAGAGCGTTTAGGTATTTATAAGCGAAAATGATAAAAACCACGTAAATTTCTGAGAGCCAAATAAATTTGAATTTGTCAAATAGAGACTTAAGGAGTCATAAATAGATAATATAAGTACAAAGTATAAATGAAATGAAATGAAGTAGAAATGAAAGTGAAATGGGGCTTTAAAATGAGAAAAATGAGAAAAAGCCAATTAATGTGCTAGCCAAACATGACATTACACATGACATGAGAATAAAGACCAAAGTGGTATATGGAATGCCCATTTGGGCATTCATGTTTTTGAGAGGAGCAAGGGGAGAAGGAGCTAGGGCTTGGGAGAAGAAGTTATTTTTGGTGTGTTTCTCTCCATTCTTGGTCTATCTTTATTCAAAAGCGAGAAGGAAGAAGATTTGAAGAAGGCTAAGAGTAAGAAAACTAATCCTAACTCCTCTTTGATGATTTTAGATTTGAGGAAAAACCTAACCTTATATAAAGGTGATTTTGATTAGTTTATCAAGATCAATTTTGGATTTTAGGTTAAGTTTAAAGTGCTTTTTAGGTTAGGATTAGTTTGAGAATTTTGTATAAATGAAATAATGAAATTTCAAAGGAGTTGTTGTCAAATATTTTTCAAAACCCCTGTTTTTGTTTTGGCTATAAGTTAAGTTATAATCATCCAAATTGAGTGATTCCAATCGATAAAGAACCATAAGAGCTATAAATACAAATGTATAGAATGGACTAGGACCAAATTATAGTTCTAAGGCTCCCGAATATGGGCTTAAAGGTGAGTTTCGGGTAGCTGACGGATATGCTCTATTTTGGGTGTAGTTGTGTGGTATTTTGGCATTAAGTTGAGTTTCACTCATCAGATTAGTGATTCAAAATTCTGAGTAAACAATAATTATGGGGAATAATTTGCTTGGAAGGGAAGTGTATACGATTTGCCAACCCCAAAGTGCCCAGAAATCCGTCAAAGTGGAGCTATGTGCAAGAACAATCTGATTCTGCTTTTCATTAGATAGTCTGGATACCAAAATCTAATAGCGAGTTTTGGTGATCTAAATTGGATGATTCCAATTTAGAAGAAACCTTAGAACCATGAACAAATTAGTGGAACTATTACCAATTTATGGAGTTAAGACCCTAAAATCGAATAACGGTAGGTAAGCCCGAGTTGAAAATTTGGGCATCTTGACCAATTTTTAGCATTAAAATGCTGTAAGTTGAGTTTTGGTAATCCAAATTGGATGATTCCAATTGGAGAAGAAACATTATAACCATAGCTTCAAATTAGTAGAGGGAAGCATTACTAATTTATGGAGTTAAGACCCTGAAATTAGGAATAACTTAGTAAGTAGCGAGTGGCCAAGACATACAGCTAATTGGGCATTAAAATCGTAACTTGAGTTTAGGTGATCAAATAGGATGATTCCAATTCTACTAAGTAGACTCATAGAGATATCGTTTTATTGAGGATCGCTAGGCAAAATATGGGCCGTGTCACAGGAAAATTTTTCAAGTGAAGGTGTATTGGGTGAGCGATTAGCATAACCAAAATCCTATATTTTCAATGAGTTTTTTCTTGGGTTTGTTCTTTGATAGTGACATATTTGTGATGGATTAGGGGTTGAGTGAAGAGGAAGATTGGCCCAGGCAGGATTTAGAATAAGAATCGAAGGCGACAACCTTTTGGGTTTGTTCTTCACTTCCTTTATTGTTTCGGTTTTGTGTTTTGTTTGTGAGAATAAATCTAAAGAGTTTTATATGAATATGTGTATGTCGTTTGACCATAAATAGATTAGTTTTGTTCTCATCTCTCTCTTTATTTCTAAAATGTTTGAAGGATTATGAAATAAGTGGATTTATTGAAATGAATTGCAATAAATTTCATATTGATTTGATACAACTGATTGTGAAATGAATTGCACATGAAAAACTGCATGAGTATTGGAAACCAAGTATTTGGATATAAATTTATATTCACTTATTATAGTACGCATATGAATAGGTTGGCGTAATAGAATGTGCTTAGATTAAATTCGAGTTAAGGGGATGAGTTAGTATACCAATAAAGGTGAATAGAGCGTCTTTACGTCAGATGTAATGATGTGAAGCTGATCAATGGCGGCGAGGTGATGCTCGATAGTGTTCGCGAAATGATTTTAATAGCCGTCGATGGCCGTTGAAGTACATGTTATAAAACCTTTTTTATCTGGGCACAGGCGGGTAAAGTACGTACGATGATTTGTTATCTTGTGCGAAAGCATGATTAAATTCGGTTAAAGCGAAATGAAAAGAATTGTAAATCGCGATTTGCGCTATGAAACTGCATGATTAGAATGACCAATGAATTATGAATTTGAATGTATCTGGTAGAAATATACATACATGTATTATACGCATTTAGTGGAACTAAAATTATCTGGCGTCGATTTAGAAAAATCGTAGTTATATTGAAATGAAGAGAGTATATAGAGGCAGCGTTTGGCGTGAAATCTTGCGTTGTTTATCGTCTGATCTGAGTGAGCAGTCTGAGGAAAGAGCTGCGATTCGGTCAGTCGAGGCCTCCACGAGTTGAAGTAAGGCTCCGTCTTGCATTCGTAGATATATTTTACTTTTTGTCTATTTCTGGTTTTGTTTATAAATATTTTGAGTGACGAGCATAATCTTGTAATGTATAAATGTAGTAAATGGAGTAAAATGGGCATGTCTGTATTTAATGGAAATGTATGTGAAAACAAAATGATGAGGCTCCGGCTACAAGTTAGATTAAGTATACTCTGAATATATTTTTCATGAAGATAAATGTCATTTTCTGAAATGGCGTGAAATGTGTTTCTTGTGAAGAAAGAAAAAGGTGGATTGGAAAGAGGATCGCGTCTGAGGATCAGAGTTCGGCCTCTGCAGGTGTCGGGTCACGGTACGGGGCGCGGAAAACCCCGTCATAGAACTTCACAAACATTGATCACTTTAATCCTGTACGCTAGATGTGCAAGAAATTATCCCCATGGTCTTAAGCGAAACCTCTTACGCGGTATAATGAACTCGACAATTTTTACTTATACGGTTTTACAAGCTCCATTGCGAGATGCTTCTCTTCATTACACATAGCCTTTGGTGTTTCCATATCTGGCAGCGTATGTTGATGACATAATCATCACTAGCAACAAATATATGTTGTTCGTGACCCGTAGCCTTACTTTGCGTCAGTTACCGGCCAGGCATTGAAGTCCTTCTCACCTACTCTAGCTTGATCTCCCCAATCGCTATATATAGCTGACCTCCTTACCCGAACTGCGATGACAGATGCCCAACCAATCTCCACCCCACTTCCGACCACATTGACCTAGTTCCCTTCAATCGGGGTGGCCTATTCCTTTTCTCGATTCTTTTGAGTTTCGCACCATTGTCTGGTGAGCCTTCAATATCTGGTCACGACCGACTGCCGATGCCAGTGCATCAATAAACCTCTGTAATTTATGCACTGTCCGATCAGACCATCGATTCACCAGAAAGTCAGATTCTCCGCTATTTGATGCGTGATGATGATCATGCATCGCTTATTCTCTCCTCTCCACTTACATTATTCTGACGGGCCAGCGATCGGCTGGAATAAAAGACGATTTACTTCAATCCAAATGCGATTCTTATCTACCCAGTTCAATCCACTTTAGCCCAAGAACACGCATCAATCAGACGCTCCACTGAAGTTCAAATATCGCCTCGTCGGGTCACACTATTGCCGACCTTCGTTGGATATCTAATTTACTTGGTGAGCTCAGTTACTCCTCTCCCCAAACACTAGTTATCAATCTCTATAGTAATAAATAAGACTATAAGAGGAGGATGAGGAGTACCAATTCCCTTACTCTGAGCAGCTTGGCAACTGACTGACTTGAAAGTAGTGGAAATAGCAGAGTTAAAAACAATGGAAGAGCAGTCGACGAAGTCGCTGCAAGGATTCCAAGCGGCGTCGCTGCTGGTGTCCACGACCATGAGCATGGTCTGAGTCGGAGTTCCAATATTTGCCCCCACAATATAAGTTGGGCTCTAAATAATGAAAACATTCGGCACCACCGATTTCCGAAATGACGTAGGCTGGACAAATATAGGCTGTCTGCTCTTTGTTTCTGGGCATTTGACAAGGAGAGAGAGGGAGGAGACATTGAGGGAGAGATAAAATGATTTTTTTATTTATTTTAAATTCCAGGGTTAATTGTATCAAGCGATATAGTGCCAGAGATGAGAGAGGGGTTCGAGATCGAATTGATTATTTAAAAATAAATATTCATGTGTGGTGAGCCAATTGATAAATATGCAGAAAATATAATTATTCTAACTTCTTTAAATTTTATTGGTTAACGCTTCTAATTCAATATACGGTGAATCCTATAAATTTTTGATGACAAGAGGTAGCATCACTTAAAATAAGATCGTGATAATCCACATCATCAAATAAGAATGTTATTGAATTTGGGACAAGAAACTATCATATGATTCATTCACATTCGTGGATTTTTCTCTATTTTGAATTTATTTTCATAAAAAAAATTCCTTAATTTTACATGAACACGAATAAAGGTTGAACGGTAATGTCTGTTTGTTTATAGGGGAAAGAACAATACATGGTTGAAATAAATGTAAGAGTAAAATTTTACAATTTTCGCAAAATCCTAACGGGAAACGCAAAAACCATGCGACTTTCCTCGTATAATAAACAAAAATTATAGAAAGAGAGGTTGTTTAACAAAACTTTTGTCCATATTTGAGAAAATTAAAGAGATTCGGTCGAAGGAAAGCAAGGAAAAAACTAAATATTAAACAGAGTCAAGTTCTTCTAATAAGCGATAAAGTCCATCTACAAACTTTTTTTATTTTTTATTATTCAAACAAAGTTGAGAAACTATTTTTGTTTTACATGATGTTGAAAACAAGTTGAGATGTGAAGTTATGAGAATTTCAGTTTTGTATGATACTTGAATTTGAGATGTTCTTATTCAAATTTATTGGTGTTGATCGAGATATGCCCTACTATAATGAGAAATATCTTTGTTTTTTGGAACTCATTTCTTGATGAACATGATGATAAATAAGAGAAGCATCATGAGATGCTATTATTATGGTATAACATTAAAGTATGACCCGAAAGTAATAAAATTTTGAATTTATTATTTATAAATAAATTTTATAGTTTTACTTTTTTTTTCCTCGTTTATTTTAACTCTTGAATATAAAGATTAAGGTTATGATTGGAACTCAATATTATACAGATATAGTGAAAAACACATTTTTCCTTCTTTTTTCCCTTGCGCTTTGAAAGGAAATCTGTTTGTTATGGAAGATGTTCTACCTGTTGGTGCACTAGATGTTGGAGTGTGATTTTGACAAAAATAAAAGCATAAGAATAAATCAACAATATATGTAAGAATAGAAGAAATTGGTTATGCGGTTAGACGAAGCCTACGTTTGCAGGGCTCAACCCAGATGATAAGGATTTCACTATTTTCAATTAGGTTACAGTTGGTCTTATATGAGATAAGACTCCCATTTTCTCTAACGTCTCCTTCATGTAATTCTCTCACAGTGAAATATAGAATAAAATCCCTTCATTTCCTAAACATCATCTAGACTACCACAAGCCCAACAACATCCTTCAACAAGATGTATAAAGACCTCTCCCAACATTGAGAGAATTTAGGCAATACCTGCAATAGGTATTTAGCCCCCTTAACCACCTTCCTTTCACATGCTTCTACATTTTTCTTGTGGTATATTTGCTTCAAAGCGTGTCCCCTATTTATCATCATCTAAGGAAATCAAACCATGATATTCTGGATCACACGTTTCCTATTTTAGCTCAATCAAACTAGTTGAATATTTGTCTTCCCTAGAAAACTCATCAATCAATCCAATTGATTTCCTTCCATATTCACTATTGAGGAATATTTGCCTTCCATAGAAAATCATCAAATATTGTAAAATCTTTCAAATTTCACAATATCTTCCTCTGGTCTTTCTTATTTGTCCATGAAAATATGAGCTCTTAATCTTCAAAATATTCTCTCCAGAACCAAATCATATTGAATATGGTATAGCTTGGTCTATTAACTCATGCACCAACCTTGAGACAATTCATGTTACAACCCCTTATAGCCTCGATTGAAACATGCAACACAATTTTACCTAAAATTATGACAATAAATATCTCCTACACACTTTCCATGCCATATAAACTTGTGAAAATGGATTTTCACATTATTTTTTGTCTTTTCATTATCATTTCCCGGAATCAAACATGGCCTAAAGCTTTGGAGACCTGTCTAACCAATGGATGATACGAGCCATTTCCTCTCTTCAAATTTAAGATTCAGACACATCTTTATATAGTCATTTTGTAAGCAAAATAAAACAACTTAAAAAAAAAAAAAAAACAACACAAACCTACATAATGTATTTTGGGAAAACTATGTTACGGGCCCTAACATGAAATATTTGAAAATTTAGGCCAAAAGCTTATCAAACCTAGCCCAAGTCCTATTTGAACAAAAAATAAAGTCTATTTGAACAAAATAATTGATAAAGAGTTTCATGAGTGTAAAGCTCAATTTTCAGCGGTCCTGTTTGAACAAAATAATTGATGAATTTGCCTTGAGGTGAGCTTGCTCTTGTCTCCACCCGAAATACCATCCCAGTTCTTCCACAACACATGAGCCACCAGCTCTTATCGAGAAACATCTCTCTATAATACCACCTGTGGTTCTCATATCTCGGATCCACCAATCATCTCTCCCTCTCTTTGGGTTATGCCCTCTCATCTCTGTATCTCTCTCTCCCTTCTGCTGTCTCTACTTCTCATCTCAATTTTGACCCCACGAAGCCACGATGAAAACCCATGTTGGCAAACTCAATAAGTGCATTTCAAGGCTTTCCATCTGACATGACTAAGTTGCGGATGAGTTTGTGACTCCTTGAGCCAGAGGTGGAAAGCTCGGCGATTAGTTGAGCTCTATGTTAGTTGCCAGAAATATGATGAGTCAACTTGTTGAGTTCCGCACCCTCAGCCTGACCGACTCGAGTAATCTGAGTTTCATCCAAATTTTCGATGTCGGTCGAGATTGGTATTTTCAATCAGTTAATTAAGAACTTATGATTTGGCGGCAAGAAACTACCTCGGCCCGAAGCAGTGTACCAATCACCAATTGATTGAATTTCGATGAAATTCGCGAAAATTCCAACGGGTTGAGGTATGAAACCTTAATGGGTTGATTAGTTGGCGCTGCTAACAGCCGCAAAGCTTAGTCGGATTAAGACGTTTTTTGTGATGGTACTCATGGACTCTTTATATGGGACGCCGGTTTTGCCATATTATTTTCCTACAGGTTTTATCCAAGACCTTGACATTTATTCCCTAAAGTTAACACAATGTGCGTTACCTGAGTTCTATGAAGAGTTGCGCCCAGAGCTTTATGTCCACACTTTACAAATTATGACCACAAACGAGTGCTTTTAGTAGTACCTATGATTTCAGCGGTTTGTACCAGCATTACTTTGGGTGCCACTGGGTTTAAATGGGTTTGTCTTTAGATATTACATCTGGTTGTACCTAAAGTTAACTTGTGTAGTACTTACAGTTCATAAAGGTTGTACCCAAGGTTTGCTCATATGGTACTTACAGTTTATGAATTACAAAAATAAACAAGTGTTATTAGTAGTGCCTAAGGTATATTTGGTTTGTACCACATTTACCCCATTTACATTAATATAAGGGAGGTTTTAATGAGGTTGTACCTAAAATACATTCTAGTGGCCTAAGGTGCTTGTGTACCAGTTGAGTTGTGCCAAGTTCACCAAGAGTTGTACTTGAGAGTTTAATCATATGGTACTTACAATGCTCTGTAATCTAACCAGAAGTTGAAGCGATTCTCTGATGAGTTGGTTATCTTCATGACTCTCATGGAGGATTGGTTTTATGTTGGGTAATTAGGGTTTGGTTGGGTAATACCTTATTATCACCAAGTCTACTTCAGGAATGAGTAGTAGGCAGTAGATTTCCAGTTTGAGGATCATTTTCTCAAGTTACAGGGTTGGGTGATGCACCCATCTTTGATCCCAATAGACTTATATTACTCAGAGAGCTACTTCACCCACAATGTATTACCAAAAAGTTCTATGTGCAAACCCCATTTTTTGAAGCTTTGTATTCACAGGCTTGTGAGCACCAGTGGGTGCATTCATGTGATAACCGACTAGAAATTAAGATGAGAGGGAGAGGGATAGGTTTTTGAGCAGAAGATGGAGAGACCATTGTGAGCAGAAGAGGGAGAGATGAGAGGGAGGAGGGAAAAGTTGAGACATCCAAATGGTTAGGGGGGATGTCAGGTTGAAGAATAAGAGGGAAAGTGATGGGTTTTAGGTTGGTCGGATTAAGACTAGGTTTTTAGGGTGGGTATTTGGATCAAGTAAGTGGAGGGGTATTTTAGGAGACAATGTAAAATCCGGGGAAAATTGCGTTTTCTAAAAGGCAAAAGCGTGTTGCTAAGCTATAGTACGGAGTTGAAAACCTATAAATCGCTTTCGGATCTGATAACAGAACATGGTTTCGATCAGTTAGTCAAGTGAATCATTACCAGAACTAAATCTTCTCATGTTAGAACCCACAGAAAGATGATTGGGTTTCTGTTTGGGGTTAAGAAAGGAGACCGAAATGTGAGTTGGTGGGCGCCAACATGATGCATGCTGCCGGAGACACATGGAAGGAGAAGAAAGGAAGATAAAAGAGGAAGAGGGAGAATGGGCAGCTTCTTATACGATTTTTCGATCTTCCCAGGCGAGTGGAATTCGCCCGGGCGCAGGGGTGGTTGTTTACTCGACGAGCTCGCTCAATGGGCAGGGATTTTCCCTACTTTGGTTGTTGCACCTTTTTTGGTGATGTTTAAAAGGGACTAGTTGAGGCGTCATTTTGGCCAGTTAAGATTGTTTCGAGTGGTGTCTGGGCGAGGATGTGTGGCTGACATAGCATGTCACGTGGCTTTATATCGCCTAGATTTGAAACGATCTTGGGTTGGATCTGGGGCGTTGTCAGGGTTGTGTAACTGACTTTGTGTGGCTGTGATGGTTGTATGTGTTGGGTACTTTGTGGGCATCTCTTATACCTGATGGTCTTGAGACGGGTGTCTTTGCTACTTTGGTCTGGCTTACTTGGTGACAATTTTGATTAATTTTGATATATGAACTCTAATATATTGACAATTGAGATGACGTTTAGAATTTTATAATAACGCATTATAAATGTTCATGATACGGCGATAAATTGTCAGATGACATGTACATGGGTGAAGGCGAAGTGACATCTGATGAATAATGCATTACGCGTATCTGAGCATCCCGCTTCGTGGGTGTGGGTGCGATTCCATTACGCTCCTTAGTGGTTGATGGCGGGTAGGCTCCGATGTCACGTTGAGCGAAGTTCGGCGGGAGTTCGCCGCAAGTATGAAATAGTTTTATCACGCATCGCGGTGGTTGATAGTGGGCTCGATATGTTGACGGGGGCCGACGGAGTTCTGCCGATCCGTTTGACAAAACTTGTGTTGAAATAATTGTCCTGAAATATGAGAACTATAAACACATTAACTAAATAATTCTAAACAATTATCTTGAAAATATAAACTTGAGAAAACATTTCATACTCATTTTTGTGAGTGGTATTTTCTGGAGTCAATCTGTACATATATTAGAGTCATTACTTGTACTTTTAGGTTCCCACTTGTATCAAAAATCTTACATTTACACTTACAAAATCGTTCAAACTTCACTGTGATGGACTCACTGGGTTGTGTTGGCGCGTATCTTGAATATCTAGTCATCCTCTTAAATTTTCCCTACATGGATAACACAGGTGCTAAGCTTTATGTCCGATGACCCCGTCCTTCCAGGAGGGGCGAAGAGAGCTGTGGCTTCTCTTGGGACTCTTTACTTGCTTTTTCAAACATTGGTGGGCCCAAGTCTTATAACTGAATCACAATATCATATAAAAAGATACAAAATAAAACTACCACTGTAGTGGTGTTTACGATGTCAGCTTATACAGGTCACGGTGTTACATATACATATACAAAAACACCATTTACATTTACATCATCCAGAAACACGGGATTCTGGGTGACTACTAATGTCTTGGCCGGCGAGGTATGCGAGAAGATGTGAGCGTCTCCACGTACCTACATGGATTAAAAACCCGTGCTAAGCTTTAAGCAGTGGAAGCTATGACTTATACATGTACACAGCCGTTAATATACCTTACTACAGAAACGAAGCATATAACAATAATAGATTTACAGTAGCAGATATCAGAATTTGCATTAATTCATATAGCAAACTTATACATATACTTGTACTTATAGCAAACTTATACTTATCGGATCTCGTGGGTTACGGAGCCCTCTTATCTGAAGTACCCATGAGTACTTCTGAACCTACTTACACAGATTTTGTGGAGTACATTCGGAAGCGAAACGGAGTATTGCTTTGCTTTCTCTCTTGTTCGCCGTTGGTTTCTTATCTCTCATGATGGACTACTTAGACCAGGTGGAAGAAATGGTGGATTCTGACACAATGAGGCTTGCCAGAAAGTGCGAGTACGATCCCGGGTGCTATGCTTACCAAAGGGAGTGCTGAACGTGGATCGAAGCGTTATGCGCGTAGCAGTGCCGGCGCTTAGCGGGGTGCGTGGCCGCAGACGCGCGCCTTGCGTAGCGGAGGGTGTCGCTAACGCAGCATGAGTGTCAACGCGATCGAGCGTGCACGCCCGCGTGAGGGTGTGGTAACGCCCCAGCGAGGGAGTCTTGAAACGCGATCGAAGGCGTGCCGCTACCCGCGTGCCAGTGTTGTGTCATTTAATATCGGTCTTGACGATCGCCGAATTATATTTGTTCAAGAATTTACTATCTTATTGTAGGGGCATTACTTTTGCCCACATCTTCGCTCCGCCGAGGCGGCGAGATACGGTGCGTTTTTCACTTAGTTTCATTCTTATTTGAATCCCCGTTAATCATTTATTAGGGTTCCTATACCCTCGGTGCAATTTGAGAGCTGCTGGTAAAATACCAAAAATCGGGGTTGTGGAGCCGGTGGTATGGCCACAGCTTGAGTTGAATGCGGTACTGACCCCCGGTATGGTGAGTGGTGCGGAAATACCACTGTCTTGATGCCCAGGGCCTGGTTCCTGTGCAGAGTGCAGGTACACCCCATTTGATGCAGGTACCATGTTCATTCTCTCTCTCACTCACCTTTTTTCTATAAACCTCCCCAATTCCATCCTACAGCAAAACTCACCTTGGAATCAATCCAAAACAACTCCCTGAAACACCCGCAATGATGGTTTAGAACTTTCTCATACTTAGGACACAGACAAAATTCCAAGAATCCCATACCAAAGTCCCACAATCTATCATGAGAAAACCGGAAGGATTGTATTAAATGCTTTATCTGTGAGAACTTTCAACCCAACTTCCAACAAATCTAGGATTAGGATGAATTCCTAACTAAACCCTAGAAATGGAACAACCTATTATCCATAGAAATCCATAGAAATCCATACCAAAGTCCAAAATCCATACAAGTTCTACACAAAAGCATAGCATCCATACAAGTTTCTTACCTTTCTTGGCTCATCCTTCTTCTTCCTCTTCTTCTTCTTCTTCCTCTTCTCTTCTCCTCTCTTCCTCTTCACGTTTTGTTCTGACCAAAAATGAGACCAAACTTGGTCTTCACCTCTTTTTATATTAAATTTTCCTTTTATTTGCACTTAGGTCCTCATGTTCCTTTCTTTTTGCAAATCAACTCATGCTATATTCTACTTTAGCCCATACTCTTCTTATCTTATGACTTTTGTGTCCCATTGATTCCGCACACCCTTGTTTCTTGTACATATTTGGGGTTTCGAAATTCTCTCATAACAGCTCATTTTCGAAAAATTTCACAATGCACTTATAATATACCCTAATTGTGTTTAAAACAACTAGGGTGTATTTTGGGGTGTTACATTATAGTTCAGTGGGGGTACATAAATAACCGCCAGGCGACCCATGCTTAATAGTCACAATGCTTTATAACATTTTATTCATAATACATGTTACTTCTCATATCATTATAATTAAATACATATTGCATTTCCACGCATCATTTTTTCATGTTTCAACCTTTTACAACATTCAAAAATTTCATCTCATCTTATGTCATACACATATTCAAAAGTGGATACGGGGAAAGAAGCGTATGTGCTCGAAGATCTTATCATGCATGAGCAGTGAATCTATAAAGCTATCTTGTATTGTATGTGAAAACGAGGCCCTTTGTAATGATCGAAACGAGAAGGATCATGTCATCGATCCAAAGCCCCGAGCCACTCTATTTGTAAAGCGACGTGTAGCTCCACATAGGCATGCTTATCCCATCCGACTACCCGGTCGTAGCAGACGGCCAAACATTATGTTTTCTTAACAATATTTTAGGTATCAGAAAAAGATATCTCATATACATGAATAACTACTGATATCATGTATACTTATGAGATATTCCTTATAAAATAATCTCTTATAAACATTTAACTGTACTTTGTATTTTTTCATATAACAAAATTATACGTATATTTTCTTTAGTTTTCATAACACAAGTTATCATGATCAACTTACTATGATGCATTATTTCATATAACAATACATTTATATAGCCTTTATGCAGGCTCATTTCCATAACCAATTCTACACGAACGAATTAGGCGGCTCAGTCCGTTTCGACTACAATTTTGACTGTAAGCGGAGTTGGTAGAAAGTGAACTTCTAACTCCAACTTGTCTTAAGTTTCTTATGGTTCAAAAAATCATGTCATTTGGACTTTTAATTTGGGAGATATGGTCTAATCATTTTCGAAGCCTTACGGGCGATTTCCGGGAACATAATCGGAATTGTGTCCTATATTTGAAAAATTTACAAGCGATGAACATAATTTGACATAATTTCTTCATGAAAGTTGTTCTTCCAGATGTCTAGTTTGTACAAAAATTTGAATCACCTCATTTGGACCAATATAACTCAAGTTATGATTTAAAAAACCAAAATTACTCCAGTTCAGGGGACTGTTACGAGACATATTTCAGGGACAAAATTGTTCCCTTACTTTGACGAAGTTTTTAATGAGATTAATTTGGATACACTTGACTTCAGGGAGATTTGTTCTCCCGAAGTCTGAATTACCAGATTTAGAGATCCTCAATTTGGATGGTAAAACTTAACTTATGGCTTAAATGCAGCCGGAAACCCAAGCGTATCATAGCGGAACGAGGAAATTGACCTAAGCAGGCCTCCTTTGGCCAATTTGTATGGGTCTGTGAGGTCAAATTTAGATACACTTATTCAGGGAATTTGTTTCTAAGTCTAGTTTTAAAAATTTGAATGTTTCATTTGGATGAGTGATGACAGAAAAATATAACCAAAACCAAAACGTGGGTTTTTGGAAAAATTTTGACGACATCTCAGCCCAAACCAAACATTTTCTTTCTATATATTTTTTCCATTAAGGACCACAATCAAACCAAACATATCTATACCAAAGTTCCAAACACATATTTTTCATACACAAATTCTATACATATAATCCATAGTCTTATTCCATAGTCCTATTCCATACCTTGATTTTTTTAACTTTCTTTTTTTCTGTTTATGCTACTCCTTCTTCTATTTCTTCAACACGAGTTTGCCCAACCTTAAAAGCCAAAATGAAGCAGATATTTTGTAAGACATATGTTGGTCACTATCACTATAGTTAAAGTCCATTTTTATATTTAAATTCCTTCAACTCTCTATTATTTGCAAATGAACTTATTGAAAATCCTACTTTAACCTCTGTTTTCATCTTACATGGCCTTAGGTCAGTGGAAAATTACCAATTTAACCTTGGATTTTATTAATCCACACATTTTATCATTTTTCACATTTAGCACTTTTTAAATTTTGAAAAATACAAATTTAACTTACTGTTATACCTAACATATTGTCATAACGATAAGTATAATTTGGGGTGTTACATCCACAGTTCGCAAAGCATGAAAACTTGTGTCGGGTAGTAGCAAGTAGGGATAGATACCCCATTAGGTGAAAGCCCCAGTATTTTTGGTTATACATATGTGTCCAACAGTGAAAGCTCGTGAAAGTGTAGGAAGGCGTGTGAAGCCTGCGGTGAGACCCCGAAAATCCGTCTACCCAAAAAGGCACATGTTTTGTTAATAAAATGATCCTTGGAAGTGAAACAACCAATAAGTTTTGATTTCTAAAAACTTGATTTTGTTTCAAAGTGATCATTGGATGAAATTCATTGACGATGGATGTTATTACACATTGGCTATGCATTGTGTTATGAGAGTCTATGATGACTCGGAATTTTCATGCATTGAGTAAGTATTATCTCATTTTATGGCATGACATGTAGTATTCCATTAGAATTGCATAATTATATTGGAATGTGGTATATATATGAATGTGTCCAAGTCAACATTGCATGTGCATTTAAGGGGGTAATAGCCTTTATAGAAGTCTCTCTCTGCACAGAAGCATTCACCTTTTATGGGAGAAAAATTCCCGGTGTAAGGTATGCAGGTGGACGATCAATTCGGGACGAAGGTTGAAGAAAGTGACACATTAGGCGATATAGTTATTTTTGTAAAAACTTTGGAAAGAACTAATGTTGGCATATGTCTGTGTATGTAATAGAGTTTGTAATTAAACTCATAATAATTTGTTTTGAAAATAACATAAAAAGTTTATTGAATGTGGCTAAACAGATCTGATGTGCGAGCCAGGTTCGTTGGATGAGGTATCGAAGACACCACGATGTTCTAATGTTTTTGTGCACTTTACGACGATGTCGGGGCGTAGGTATGTGATTACCCCAGGACGATGAATAGATCACAATTAATGGGATTGAAGCCGGTGTGAATGCAGTCATACAATATTCGTATTGAGTATTTACGCAGGGTTGGCGGTTAGTCGGCGGGCTTTCCGAGTTGGGGTTTCACGAGTGAGTTTGTTTTTGCCACCACATGGACTCTTTATCAATCATTTGGGTTCTTTATCAATTATTTTATTCAAATAGGACTTAGGCTAGGTTTAATAAGTTTTGAACCTAAATTTTTAAATATTTCATGCTAGTACCCCATAACATAATTTTCCATGTATTTTCTATTTGGTGGGTGGTCCATATCTGGTGGGTGGTCCATATCTGGTACATAGTCACCAGTTACATGTATGTACATAACCGATACAGTAAAGTTGACCGTTTAACAAGAGGTGGTTGAGAAGTTAAAGACTTAAAGCATAGCTTTAGTTATTGTCAATTTCAAATTCGGCGACTTGTCTAGCAACTTCAAAAATAATAGGTTTGATTTATTTCACCTTTTTCCACATAAATTTTCAATCCAATGACTACTTTCCAAATCCAACAAAATTTAGAAGTTAACTTAGGAGTTTTGGATTAAAATCTTGTGCTGAAAAAAATTTATGGTTTTATTTCAGAAGGTATTATGATGACCGTTGGACCCAGCGTATCTCGCGACGACTTGGTAAATGTCGTTATCTGAGCGCGGTATTCATCTCATTTTTTGAGAAGTCGTGTTGTTGTCCTCAATGGTTTCATCAGTTCAAAAATCGATGTGGTTATCACCGAGCAACGACATGTAACCCAGTAAAAATTTGTAGGACCCTTCTTTGCCCCATTTCTCTATTATTCTTACTTTGCTCCTCACGTGACCCGATTTGGACTTGGAAATCTAGTGATTTTGCTCATGTTGTTTTTCTATACCGTGCCGTTTGATAACGGGCAACATCTGTTGGATCTTTTTGTGGAAGATTCACTGCGATATTGTTTTGTTGGTGACGTGTTGAATAATCTGGGCGATGAATCTTTTGGTTGTTCCGTTGTTTATCAGATAATGCGTGATTTATGTTATCTTTCATTGATTGAATGATGATTAAATATTTTGCGAAAAATATTTCTCGAATATTAACCAGTAACGGTTGTTTCAAGATATGTTGGTTTTGAAGATCGTGTTTTATTTTCATTGGACATGTTTTGGGATTTGATCTTTGGATGATCGAAGGTTTTATGTGAGCAAAAAATGAGCATAAATTAATGGTTTTATGTGGTGTGTTTCTTGATTTTATTCTTAGATATTGATTGTTCTGGTTTTAAGCATCTTCAATTTCATATTTCGTAATTACCAAGTATAGTTTTATGCATTAATTTGAGTTTTTTTTTTGCAAATATGTATTTGATTGATATTTTTGTATTTAAAAAGCATTATTTTGGGCCAAAACTCCTAAAATCACCCATCTTTGAAAAGTAGTTGAGAGGAATTGCTTCTAAAAATGAACAAGGTGCTAACAAATTGGCATCTGATAAGCGGTATACTCCTTATTTTGATGCTCAGATTAAGGCCCATGTGGTTAAGGCTAGATCAATGGAAATTGTTCTTTACGATCACATCTAGGGACGATTTCATGTCAGAATCAAGTGGTCGAACGACTTATGACCCGGAGAAATACGTGTGACGGAGCGCTTATATGTCGTTTCAACAGTAGCCATTTCATAGCGACATGTATCGATGTGTTGATTTTGATTATTTGCTTTCCGAGTACTACGAGCTCGCGCGGTCACCTGGGTACTACGATACTTGAGCAAGCTTGTTTCTCATCCCATATTCAATGAAGATGAGTGGCCTCTTTTATGATGATACCTGGATTGCCTCCTCACGAGTCGATGAAAGCATATGTAGTGGACAATAAAATCAGCTTGGATTTGCATAATGAAATGGGCCGTTAGGGAGGGGAAAACTAATATCACATGTGGAGTTTGTATCAAACAAGCAAGTCACAAACAGTGGTCTTGGCAAAGATGAAATCAAGTTCAGTGAAAGATGTGAAGTAACTCATTTTTTTTTTTTTTTTTGTAAGGCAATTTGCCTTTCATGTGCTGTAGTTACTTTTGTATAAAACGACGTATAATGCGAATGTTTTGACGCTTGGATTATAAAAGACTTGTGTACCTTATTTAAGTAAATGAGACATCATTCTTGTACATGGTTTTTTTGCTCATTGCCTTAGTAATTAGTAATTGCATTATGATACTAGTATCTCAACGTTTTTTGTTAATAATTATACTGCCTTTGTGTTATTTGTTATAGATATGGCGTTTAGAGGGCTTCATGATGCAGATCTTTCGAATCCATCGTCTTGGCATTAACAGGACAAAACACGGCACGTGCCCAGTAGATCACGGGCGGTATCATATTTTATTAAATATCAAATACTATTACATATTGTTGTAGTTCATTTATATATAATTAATTATAAAATTGATTTCTTAACCGTTGCACTTGTAGTTCAAGAGTACTTTCAGCCCTTGCGATGGAGATGAAAACCTTTGTCGATATGTGAATGATGGATCTACATTAGATCCGTACATGATGTGGGATTATATGGTATACCGCTTGGGCCACATCATGATCGATTGGCGCTCATCACTTGTCTGAGCCAAGAGATGGTGGCCCCGAACACACACATTTCATGTACCCGGTTAGATGGCGATCACTTTACGGGATGTTGTATTATCCTTGAGCTCGGAAGTATTCCGCAGAACCGGCGATCCAACGGGACATGTGGTGAAATGGTGCGGAGGTATTGAGGCGCCGGTGTCACCGCGCTAATGTTCTGCAGGAAGATCCATTATCTCTATCTGATGGTTATGTGACCGGTTATCCCACCCGGCACCCCCTGGCGCGAAGTAGAGTCACTAGAAAACGATCTTGGCGTGGTTTCATCTTAACGTTGATGGGATCCTTCTTGTTTGAAGACAAGAAGGGAGTGCATGTCCATCTGTGCTTTCTCAACCTCTTGTGAGATTTAACATGAAATTTGCGACTTATGGTTGGAATTGGTGCGGTACTAGCATAGTTCTCTCAGCGAGGAGTTATCAAATTAGCTGGTTATGGCGTGATATTAAAGCAGTTCTGCTATTACACTATTACATGTATCCATTTGTCGCACCACCCAAAGCAGATAAGGGGGTCTTGTTATAATTGAGACTCCTTAACCTACTTTTTAACATTGAACTGGGCTGGTTTCATATGTTGTTGTAATGAAATTAAACTTCTTATACTACAGTGATTGTTTAATCTGTATATACATGCAGGAGTCTCACCCATTCCCACTTGTACTTACCACAAACCCCACTATTACAAAGCAGCACACATTTACCTTCACGGCAAAGCGAAAACCATGAGGTGGGCTCTTATTGCTGTGTTGGCGCAGCGAATCACGAATACCTGGATATCTCTTAATTTATCTGGATGTTTCACCAGTGCTAAGCTTGCCCAGCTTAGTGAAGCGAATATGAGATATGACCGCCGAGTGGTCACAATTACGAGGATACATATAACATAATGCATATGTCAAAAGTTTATGTATAACATAATTTTATAACCAGTTTCATAACATAATTCTTATAACGGGGTTTTCATATCTCCCGTAGGAGTTCGAGCAGAAGATCTTGTCACCCGAGGTACAGTAAGGTACATTAGAACATACTTGATGCAATAACCCATGCTTTTATTTGTTCGTTATTGCATCTTATCCTTATAAATGTTTGCACGTATAGACTAGTAACGATGAATGAGGGCGTAGCACAATAGGTACTGATGCGTCGTGTGTGAAACGAGAGGTGTAGAAGCGATCGTCCCAGGTTGCCGTAGCGAGTGTCGCGTAGCACTAAACGAAGGTGCGAAAGCGAGCGAGCGTGCACGCCCATAGCGAGAGACCTTCGTATATGGCGGGAGTGTCGTCGCGAATAGAGGCGTGCTTGCCCGTAGCGAGAGGTGTCGGCGGCACACACGATGTAAGTGTCGTCACCTTAGCGAGCATGCGTCTTTTGTGCAATTCGTTATCGGGTCCACGCGACAAACATACAATTATATATTCTTACGAACGTTATATTGTTAATCATATTAAATTAAGAGGCGGAATGACGACGTGAATCGCCGTGTGAATGTGACCCTTTCATTTCAGAGTCGCAGATTGCAAATTAGGGTCAAATGGGATGGGTACTTGGACCTTAAGCGACTTTGGTAAGGTGCTCAACTTTGAGTACCGGTCGCCAACATCCTGGACCTTAGAGCACTTTGGTCTTCGATTTTCGACTTTTAGTAGGTACTTTCGACTTTTCGGCTCTGGAATGCCCAACATCCTTTGGGCTAAAAACAGCTTTGAGTATCGGTACTCAATTCCCTATCTGCAGGTACTCACTACAATTTGTAGGTTTGCCTGCTCACTCGAAATTTCGCAAAACCAAGCCTAACCACAAAACTAAACTAAAACCAACCACAAAATCACTTTTATACAAGATAGATTATGAAAGCGCCAAACATAGGCAAAGAGAGAGTTATGAGGGTTTCCTAACCAACAAATCATACTTTCCTTACAGAATTCCATACAAGTTTCTGCAGTAATGCATAGTTTCTTTATAACATGATCAAACAATGGATTTTGAGAACTTGAGAGAATCAAATCAACGGCCTCTATACCAGTAATCTGGCCTTTTTCTCCCCAAAAATGAGAAAATATCTCTCTCAAATCCATAGACCAATTTCTAGTCTTATCCATTTGACTCAAATTTCACCCCTTGCATTTAGGTCCTTTTATTTCATTTTATTTGCAATTCTAACTCATCACAATTCCTACTTTAACATATCATCTTTTTATCTTTATATCATCCTTGGAGTTGTAATTGTGATACAATTTCTCTTTGTACTTAAATTTCGAAAAATGCAAGCAACTTACATTATACCCTAAACATGTAATAAACTATTAAGGTATAATTTGGGGTGTTACATCCATAACCTTATTTTATTACATCCACATTCATATACACAACACATCATTAGTTTGTTTACTTTTTGTTTATTTTGTATTCAGCTATAGTCTTGGGAGAGACTTCACGTGGGGTGACCCGATTTTGGGCGACCAACGACATATCGACACTCGTCGCTCATGCTGCCCACATGATGTGGCCGATGGAACATAATAAGGTTGTCCAGATAGATTCTGAAGCTAAGCTTGTGGTTGACCTTGAGCCAGATCTTCCATTGGGGTGTAGGTGGAGAGTACCTTTGACATGGGTGCATAACCCATTCGGTGTACTCCTCTTATACTGAGATCAGCTAGATGCACAAACTCTTGATCAAGTAATGGTATATGTAAAAGTATATGGTTCTATAGTAATTTCATTCATATTCACATCAACATTATTATTGGCGATCAAGTGTAAATGTGTGAGTCTTACGCATAGCGACGCCATGATGGAGAGTTGTGGTTGACCCGACTACGGGCTCTCCTGCGCTTATTTGATCGGGAGATTTGTGGGGACGATTTCCGCGACTTATATGTTTAGGATTGTTGGTGACATCGTCAGGAGTGAAGGTCTTGGCTAGTATAATTTACCGGGAAATACCTCCATCTCTAGCTCTTATGAGCAGCAACACATAGAGAGTGGATGCACGTGGGCGACTTCGAGAGGTGGGCGCGTATCATGCTCCCGCCCATTGCCTTATGGGATATGCGGCGGGCGGGATCATCACCACCCCTATGGTGGGTATTGTGGTTCCTTGATCCACTTATATCACCTGATGGTATCATTGTATTACACGACGTTTTATGACACCACCACTCCTTAGGGATGATATGAGGTACCATACTACAACCAGTACTACTCATATTTTGGTAAGTTAGAGTCTTGTCTTTCTAAAGTGTTTTTCAAATTTGAATCAATAGACTATGTATTTATAATTTTTTGGTTAGTTCTTTTAAGATCTACGTCGCTGGCGACATAGCTAGTCGCCGCGTGGAACACCATCGGTGTGTATGACTTATCATATTACTAGATCGGTGTTACACCGGTCGGGGAGGAACATCGCATCGTCCGGTTCTGATCAAGGAGCATACGCTTCATGGACCATCCGTTAGACCTCCGGTGTCCATCGACTCAATTTGTAACAAATTTGGTGGGAAGGGAGGATTGATCGGAGAGGTCATGGTCGAGATGGTGAGGGAGGTCGTGGTACACTTTAGCAGATATTGCCTACTTTCATACCCCCCATACTTGCCCATCACCCGATACTTTTATATCCCCACATACTTACACATCGCCTTCCATACCTCCACACACTTACACATCTTTACCATCTCCGATGTTGCCAAAACCAGCTTCCATGGCAGTAGATATCATCTTATCATCCTACCCTTTATCATCTCCTACATTGTCTCCCCACCAGGTAGGACCATGGACGACCTTATGTGAGTTGGGTGCGCTGCTTAAACGACCTTACTCCGCCGCTCAGTGGAGTGCCCAGTGTAATGGCTCCACTGTTTCATTCCCGACTCCCTTGGCTCCATCAATTCTGTTTGAGATTGCACGGGACCATATGGTGGCTATTTGTGTATTCTAGGCATCATTCAAAGAAATATAAAGACTCCCATCTTGTGGGACTCATTGATATATGTTATTGTATCTGATTTTTATATATTTATATGATTTAGTTTTATATATGATGTTTTCTTTGTTTGACTATGGATAAGGTTATAATTTGGAGGCATGGGTGATGATTTGCCATATATTCTTGTTCTCGGGACATAAACTTACGGAGTCATAAATAAACTTCATTACAAAAATGTGAATATTAGCTGATTAAATGTTTTAAAATGATAATATACAACTGGTTAACTTTGAAATAAAAATAAAACTTTCAAATATTTTAAAAATACATTTGGTTTTACAGGATTTAAACTACCTTGAGATGTTAGCTGTTGTGAAAATTTAAAAAATATTACAAAATATATTTGAATTAATAAATAACTTGTGTGCTAATTTGTAT